>JAWWMO010000083.1:86630443-86676841 GCA_035047845.1 Dendrocincla fuliginosa | reverse complement strand
TTGTAGGAGGAACACATTAATTTACACAAGTCTCACATAGATCATACATCAGTTAGTGTAGAAGTACATTCAGTTTATTTTAGAGGATTGATGAATTCTGCTTTCTGAAGGAGCCTTGTCATAATAAGAGCCGATTCTGAAGTATACAACTCTTGTTGTGATGGTCCAATCGTGAAATCTCCAACATCTCTAAATACTAGTTGTATGTTTCTACTCTTGTTTGAACCAAATTTGCTTTAATTACTTCTGTAGCTGGCTCTATTTGTCAATGTCTATTTTGTATTTTCAACCAAATATTTTCTTGTAACACAAAGAGGTCACACCAATTGCCTTTACTATTTTGTACTTTGTGACTACCAGAGCTGGCTTTCAGGCACAGATTTCACATGTAATGTGATTGAAAAGCACCATACTCTTACTGTTAGTAATATTTTATCACTCTGCACTGTGTTTCTTTTTCTTGTTGAATTTTAATGTATACAAGTGCCTTGGAGTAGATTGGTCATTGAGTTTCATTCAACATAATAAATTTTTAGCTGTTAGTTTAAGCTGAAAATGACAGCTCTTACAGACAGCTTACCACACGTCCTTTAACTCCCCTTCCTCAGATCTGTTCATGCCACCCATGCCCCCTAAGGCACCAGTGTCTGTTGCAACTCTTTAATTGCTGTCACTCCCTCGTCTGTTACTTCATTCTCTCTTCTCTTTCTTCCCCCCTTTACACCCCAGACAGGGTGTGGTGCATTTCTGTGGCAAAACATAGTGCTTCTTCGCATTCCTAGAATGGGCTGCAAATCTGCAGTGCCGGATTTCATACCCCTACAACTCACACCAATCACACCACAACACCCCAGCTTTTGGTTCTGCCCCCCATCACCTCCACCTCAAATCTGCAACTTCTTCACCACTTAGAATGTGTTCTCCAGCAGTCATAAAGGCAAGGGGAGGCAATTATGTACCAGAGGAGCTCATCCTACAGGTGTTCAGTGCTTCACATCTGGGGAGAGCCTCTGGCTTTCAGTATATGCCCCACATTACACGTGTTGTAACCCAAAGTAGCACAAGCACGCAGTAAACACCAGTGGGCAAATTGAGAAACTCAGAGCTTTGCATGCCTGTAAGGGGTGAGACAGTCTGTGGTGCACCAAATCTCTGCAGGTGCTTTCTCTGAGGGCCAGCTAAATTGAACCATTATAAAGCTGCCACAGGCAAAGAACACAAAATTGGGCAGTTAGCACAGCTCAGCTGACACGTGATAACTTGCTAGGCTGAATGTGTAAGACCAAATGTGTTCTATACCCTACAGTACACATTTACTACACATAAAAAATTGCCACACATCATCTCAATAATCAAACTTAGCATTAAAAAACTAATTAGCCCAAACCCCTTTTTGTACAAATTTTCTTTCTGTTTACTTCTTCTAAAAAAAGGGAAGCATTCACAGAACATAGTTAGGATCACGATCTCGGCTATCTGTGGTGGGCAGTGGACAAAGTAAGTCTTCAGAAATTTATCACAGGAATACAGTATGGCAGCTGCAGCAGCTTAGCACTGTGCACTGGTGGCACTTGCATGAAGTGAGGGGCATCTACGTGCTGCAGAAGCCTCTGTAGCTCAGCAGAAACATCATGATCCCATGAGGTCTCTCCAAGAAACAAGCACTTTTGGTCACTGTCTACAAGTGCAGCATCACTGCTTAGCAATCATCTGTCTCAAGGGATGGCACATGTGAGAAATTCCTCCTGTCATTTCCCCACCATAAAAACCTTGGGAAACAACCCACTAAGTCATTAAAAAACCTGAGGCCACTTCAGCAGTAGCCCACTGAGATTTACAGTGCCAGATTTACAGTAGGGTATGGAGGTCCCAGAAGTACCACTGCCTTGATAGAGTGAACCGTCACCCAAGTTAATTTATCTTGCTTCTCAGATGTTTGGTCTGGATGATCATCTCTTTTGTCCCTGTTTATCAGAGGTTGTTTCAAAGATGCTTCAAGAATGCTATCTGTGGCAACCCAGTGCCAGCCCTTTGAGGATTTATGAAATAAGAGTCATGATTTCTGCACCTATTAATAACAAAATGAGCAAGTAGCATAAGACAAAACCTACCAATTCAAAATTATGTTCATTAATCTTTCTGCATTAATCACCCTACTGCATGCTGCACCTTGTAAAGCTTGTATATCTCTTTGTAACTAGCCTCAGATCACTTTGTAGTAGTCCAGACTGGATAGGAAAAAGGCATAAATGACTATGTAAATCCGTTTATTCCATTTGTTAATTTGTCATCATGCTAAGTACCAGCAAAACAATGTTTGTCAAATGCTACAGGAGCGTAACACATCAATCATTACAAGATGCAGGGCACAAAATATGCTTTAGGATGCTGACTTCAATCCTCTCCTTCTTAGTCTCTGGTTTGGTTGGTTATGGGTTTGGTTTTTTAATGGGTGTTGACTACAAGTTCGTTTTTTTTTTAAATCAGGGCATGTTTTGTATTGCTGGGAATGGTCTGGGTGGTCTCTAAACATTTAGCACCTTCAGAATTTCATAAAAATAAATTATACACACATACAAAAAATAATTACGTGGATTTTAAAAAGTTTTTTCCAGTTGTGTGCAATCATTTCAGTACAGCAACATAATTCCATGGAAAGTACATTTTCCAAAATTTCTTTCCTATTAAAGCATTTTATGGTTTTAATAAGGAATAGAAAGTACATGTAAATAATATTATTGCAAGGAATGCAATTTTAATACTAATTTTCCAGGATTTTAATTAATTAGGTAGTTTAAATTTCTTTATTTATTCATTTCAGATTCATACTTTACCTTACAGTTTTAGGTGAGAGGTATTTGAAGCCTTAGGGAAACAAGTTGCAACACAATCCTACTCAAACCACACAGACCAAGCTTCCTGAAGATATACCTTTCATTGTCTAGTCTCTTCTTACATTCATAATTGCCTCTAGAATAAACAAGAGTTAAATAAATCTACTGTGGGTTTAAGTCTTTGTCCATTATAAAAGGGGGGATGAAACTGCCCAGACATAAATTGTGGCTGTTGGCATTCTTTGCCTTCCTAATCCTTCCTGCTCAGCTCACATGTCTGAAGTTAGCAGGCATTTAATGACTATGAAATGTGCTTTTCCTTCTTGTGTCTCCTTCTCCAGAGAAGAAGCTCAGATTAGTCTTGGTATGGATTCATCAGTGCATTTAATAACTGTTAATTTATGCACTGCCTTCCCATATTAACATGATGGCAGAAGGAAGAGGATATTCAGATCCTGAAACACAGGATTTCAAGCTGAGAAATTCCAGCTCAGCTTCACAAACAATCACTCTGGGCAGTGCAAGATCCACTGCAGGGAGATGGGATACTGCACTGTGTTTGCAGGAGGAGCCATCTGCCAAGTCCAGGTAGTCTGATCAACCAGTTAGGTTAACCAGCCTTTGCATGGGCACAAATGGCTGGATTGTACAACTTACGTTTAAGTTTGGAGTGTTTGCTAATAATAATACAAAACCTGATGTGAGCCGAAGTACCTAGTAACTCAGTGTCTGAGGAAAACTAGGGTGATGTGGTGGTACTTGATGTTATTCTGTCCAGACATCAAACATCTTATAAATATTCCAAGCTGGAAGTCCCTTCTAGCTCTGTGCAGCTTTTCTTGCCCATTGAAGGCTGTATACCTGTACTTTTGGTTGCATTCAGGGTTTTTTTAAGGATTACTGCCCACATTCCAGGCTTTGGACATGGACATTCCACATTCTTTGGACTCTGGAAAGTTACAATTCAGATAGTTACAGAAATGCATAGGGAACTTCAGAGGTATTGTGGAAACCCTTGAAAATATGGCTTGCAAATTCAAATTAATGTTGTTACCAGACATGTCACATGGCATCTCTACAGAAGAGATGCATCAATTCAAGTTGCAGACAGAAGCCTGGGGGAAACAATTGTTCACTTAAGTGATTAAGGACTGAAACATTTTTTTTCAGAAGCCTTGCAGCAAATGCTAAGCTTGCCAAGAGCACTAGCCAACAGCTTGTTTTGAGTAGACAGAAGTCATGGCAGGAATTTGCAAGTCTTGCCAAAACCCTCATAACTATAAGTCTGATAATCAGATATACCTACAGGTGAGAAAGCATTCTCACAGTGCCTTGTAAGAATCTTTTTCTGTTCAATTTGCTCTTGATACACAATAGCTAGATTTTTACAGTCAGACAAGGTGTTTTCCCAGCTTGTAACTAGTACTCTTAATTTCCTTGTGGATCCATCTCCCGTTCAGATCCATGGGAGTAGTGTCTTTTGCACAGCATTGTACAGTTTTGCTTGTGCTGAAAATGCTTCTTAGGAAATGTCTGTTTCACTGCCCACACCAACCTTCAACACCGTGTATTATGAATAATAAAATATTAATCTTGAGTCTTTAACAACATAAATAAGAATCTTGTTTAAACAAGAACAAACTATCACCACACAGTTATGCTACTGTGAATTAATTTCCCATTACTTTGACAGTGTCAGACTTCCATCCTGGAAACTTTCTTGCTAGTTCTTGAACTTTAGAAAAAAAAAAAAAAAGTCACAGTAAAAGAGCATAAGAGCATAATTTTGTTTTCATTTTCATGATACCTGTGCAGATATTAGCCAAATACCTAGATTTCAAGTTTACTTCACGACCTTTTCACAGAAACTAAATAATTGCATGCTTTTAACTAATTGCTCTATTTACTTAACTAATAACTTGAAATCATTTCAATAGTCCTCTAATTTTAAATATTATCCTGAAACATCAGTAAAAAAAGAAAAGTAAAGGAATTCTTTCAGTCAGCAAAATACATAACAAAAGGAAATTAATTACATTTAAAAGGCATCAGACCTTTAACACCTTTGCTAAGCATCAAATCCAGAGAAATAATGAATAATGCACTATAGCTCATTTTAATTCTAACATTATTCATTCATGAATGAGCAGGAATAGGTAGCTAATTCAATAATGGCACTTTTCAAGTATAGCCATCGTAATGTAAAAACTATGTTGGCATTTTGGGTTGATTTTTTTTCCATAAAATGCAGGTATCATAAAACAATGTGCAGGGACTTGGCTTGATGGAGAACACCTAAAACAGTGGGAATTCTATTTTTTTTTTTTTTTTTTTTTTAGTGAGAGCATCTGGGGGAAAAAAGCCCCTGTATTTCCCACAAAGTCTGAATTCACACAAGAGCCTGTGACAGTATCTTTATATTAACTCACATTCAAACCCAGCACAGTTTCCAGAGAGTAATATAGACATGGCATGAGATGTTTTCAAACATTTAATAAAGTGGATGCTGGTGTCACAATTTTTAAATGGATGGGTTACATTTCCTTTTGTGTTGAGAGAATTGGTTATCCACTCTCAGAAGGGTTTATATGCAATTCTAGAATTATAAAATCCCCAGGATTCTGAAATGTTTAGTCACTTGGCTTTATCTTCAAAGTAAGCAGCAGTTACATGAAACCAAAAGATCTATTTACTGAGTGGCTTATGGGTTATGTTGTACAATGAAACTAAACCATGGAATTTGGAGGACTTAAAAGTATCATTCCTATTTCTTTTTACGGTAATTGGGTTGGTTTGGTCTGCCTGATTTGGGGTTTTTACAGTATGGAATTTTTTTATTAAACTTATGTCAACCTTATAAGGTCAGAAATCCTTATTTTTATCCTGCAGTTATTGCAACATAGTTCTTTGAATAAGAGTAGAACTTCCTGTCTTAGTAACATATCTTCTGTGACCAAACAGCTCTTGTAAACAGCAGAAAGAAGATGTATACACATGAATATACAAAACCACAACTCATATCACATTTTCATTCTATTTTCTTTTTTAGGTTTTAGACCTGAATTCCTTGCGTATTGCAAACTGCCATTACATTTCTGAGGTGGTTTAAGTGCTCAGAATATGTATTCAATATCTGAAAATATAAATGAAAATGAACTGTAAAAAGAAAAATCATTGTGCTCTAAACACTCCAATGGCTTAACACAATTTCTTTTGAAAGACTTAATTAATAGACTTTCCATTAACTGACATTCAAAACAGATACTAATTTTTTTTCCACTGTGAGATTTGCATACACAATGTCTACATGTTCAAGACTGGAAAGCAAATCGTGATCTGTAGCTATTCTAAATTCTAGTTCAAGAAAGTTTAAAGTTTAAATTATTTTATATATCCATGCTCCTGTTGTACAAATGACAAATTTTTAAAAAAATGTATACTTAGGAAAATTAAGGCGATTGTTTCTTTGACCAAAAATGAATTGTCACTTTTGTTTTACAAAGTCCTGCTATTGGAAAATGTCACACTAAGCACAGAAAAGTAAGCCCATTTTATGGAAACTTAATTTATATCTGAAATTCATTATTGCAGTTTTCAAATACTGTAAGGGGCTCTATCATTTCTAAACTGTGTGATTTAATGCCCTAAAAGTTGTGAAGTGTATTATTTAGTTAGAAATATCAGTCAGATTTTATAGATGTTGTTCCTGTTCCTGGAGAAGTAGAAATTCAACTTAAGGATACCATAAAGCTAATTTTTAGTATAAAAATCACTTTCCGTAGCTGCAATTTAGCTTGGCAAAAATGAGTATATAAAACTTTATTCAGACAAGAAAAATCTTTTATTTTAAATCCCAGTGCAGTAAACTACAGGCCATCAAATATCTTTTTTTATTGCAGAAATGCTGGGTTAATTTTTCTGGTTTTACTCAACCTGAGTGCAGTAAGGCTACAAGCTCTGTCTGCAGGAAGGGAGAATGGGGTTTTAGTATGACAGATGAGTCTGGTAAATACTTTTGTGAAATAATAAAAATAAATATGTCAGCTTGTCATTAAAAGAAATAGGTTGCCATTCCTTGTTTATTAGTCCTGCCTGCAACCCAGGGTTACCTACTGTGTATAAATAGGATTGCTAGATAACTTGATTTCCTGTTTCTTTGTTAAAAAATTTGAAACAATTGGCTCATTTATAACATTTAGTAGGTTAAAAAATTGGCTTCGCATTATTTCCCTTAAAATTTATGCATTTTATATAATAGAGGAGAGGCTATGCTAATTCAGGCTTATTCTGATAATATGCATTCCTAAAGTAAGAACACTGCAGCATAATAGCTGAAATCTTAAGAGAACTTCATAGCAGAACCAGAAATAGCTTAATGAGCACATACATAAAAAGAAAAACCACATTAACAAAACCATAGAAGGGTCGGTGGTCACAAGAGCCATAGAATTGCAGGATACACTCCTGAATTAGGCTTCTCCTGAAGCCTAATACAAATGTCTCTATTATAGCATACACCTTACAGTGACACTGGTCCCATTGTTCCTAAGTACGACCTTGTGTAAAGATGGAGCGCTGTAATTAAAGGAAATAACCAAAGTAAATTACTATTTACAGCAAGCTGAAGTAATATAGGGCTTATTTTTTTAAAATGTGCCTGGCTCAGGCGACTCTATTTAATCATGCTTTCAAATATTTCTGACACAGGTTTTCTGACATAGGTTTGATCTGCTTGTAAGAGATGTTTTGAGAGCTCGGTCCCTGCTGTTGCTCATGGCAGGCAGGGAAAGTTAATAAACTTAGGACATCCATTGAAATTATCCCTTTCTCCTATACATGGCCAAACAGGCAAGATACCTCACCCAATTTCCTGAGCCAAGACAAAAGAAGGAAAGACAACAAGCCCCCATAATGAAAGCACTGAACGATGTTTATTTTTGGACACTGTGTCCCAACCCTGGGACTCTCTCCCTGATGAGATTGCTGTGTGAAAAGGCACAGTGCAGCTTTCAGGATGCAGCCGTACCTTCTGGTGTGCGAGAAGAAGGTAGATTTTGATGCCTCAGTGACCAGATCTCCTTCCAAGTAGTTTGCTAAATTCCCACTGGCTAGGAACAGCAAAGCTGGAAGTGCACTAGATGGAAACTAGGGGCCATAATAATTGTACAAAGGCCTGCTGAGATTTTTCTAACTGCTTCCAGTAAAAGGAAAGAGTCCCCTACTAGCAGTGCTAAGTCCCATAAGAAGGAACAGTACACTATGTTCACTCACATATGAATAACACTTATTTTATAACACGAAGTTATAGATCTAGGTGCCCTAATGGAAGGAGGGCTTAAACAAATACATCACTGGGTAAAAAACTTGTCATTTTCCCCTCAGATATGACTTAACTTGCAGTCTTTCTATGTCTCTAATTTAAGGGGTGTTTTGTAAGCATTTAGAATCAGGAACATTATTTTTTTTTTTATTTGGTATCATAACTGATACAAACAGGATTCTGTGAATTCCATCCTTTTTGTTTTATTTGGAAATAAAAAAATCAGCCTAAAGGGCAATGTGATTGATCATGAAAAGTAAGAGATTGCATTGCTGTGGCAGGACATCAGGAGAGGAAAACCTGATGGACCGGATTCTGATCTCCCTTGCACCTTTCTGTGGTTGTGTAATTATCCCAAAATCAGTATGAATTATTAATCCCAACAACTGTAAAACATTAAAGCTTTCTGATCTTTTTTTACAGCTTTTATTTTTAAAGGCTATGAAATATTGTACTACAAAAAAGATAAAATCCCATTGACTGTTACCTGCCTTCGTATACATTTCCACATCCAGGGAGAATAATGAAATCCCAGGAGCCCAGAAGTGAAAAGCTACGGGGGGTGAAAAGTTGTGCAGACCCAGCTGTGGGAATTCAAGGCAGAGCACTGGTTAACCAGGAAATGTCACAAGTATGAATCGTCTCTGCACTCATGGAGTGCCCAATTTTGAGACTACTGAGCAGTAGACAAAGCAGAACTGCAGCTGCTAAGTTACTCTGCACTTAGAGTGCTGTTCTAAGATAAAGGCTAAAAAAGTACCATCAAAATGCCTTGTCAGTTCTTGAATGATTGAGCTTATTGTCACACAGGTAGTGGGGAAAAAAATCTGGAGAAGGCAGAAAATGAACCATTCTGTGTTCTATCAGCATAGTTCAAGTATCCCTGCCTCAGGATAAAGAAGAAAGCAAAAACAGTTGTGATATCTTTTCTGAGTCAAGAAACATGCACCTGGATCAGACCAAAGAATCATTTATTCCAGGATCACATTCCTGACAGTATCTGCCTGAGAAAAGCCATGTGAACAATGTACAGGGTAGGAATGTTCTGCCTAGTTGTTTTCCTTACAATGCTTCTGGTTTTGAAAGAAGGTGAGCAAAATGAAATGTTCAGAGTGAAACTCACCACGGGATCTGCAATTTTGCTTAGTCTTGGCTGTGGAAGAACCCTCATCCTTTCACAGCTAGAAGTAAACCGAAAGGTGCCATCCAGACCAGCTGAACTGCAGGGTGACTCTGGAATAGAGCAGCGGCCACCCCATGGGGTTAAGTGTAGGGAGATTAACCCACTGAGAGTTCAAATCTGCTGAGTAGGAGCACGTGCCTTTTAAAGTAATATATAAATTGGGCATTTGAGGTATTATCAGAGTTAGATGAGTGGCTGGCAGAGATTATCAGTAATCTTGAATGACTGCAGAGCCAATATCTCATCCCTGAAAAGCACCAGGTTAGGTGCAATACAGTGGTGCTGGTTAGCAAGAGGGTGAAAAGACACTGGAAGAGCTCAGGGGTAAAAGGTGGTGTTTGCTGCACACAGAACAAATGTGATACCTGAAACTTCATTCAGTTCTGCTTGTGCCTCAGACATGAAACAGCTTAATTTGACCTTTTATCTGCTCATCTTAGGGAGAAGGGGCAATTTAAAAACTAGGAAAAACAATTTTCTAATGCTTTCCCTGTCTGTAGGCTACTTGAAAGAATCTAGAGATATTAATCAAAAATTTAGCTAAAAAAAAGATTTTGGCTAACATTTCTTTTCAGAGCAATGCTCCTGGCACAGGGGGAAGCCATCACATATAAGGCCTCCAGGATCCAAGATCGCTAATTACTGGCACAGTTCTCCAGTCAGTGTATCCTTTAGCATTCTTCTTTCTGAGTCACTTAAAATACTGTATATGAAATACAATACTTGAGAAGAAGGAAAAGAAATAATTATTTTAGGCATATTTGATTTTGACTTTGTTTTTCCTTCCTGACCTATCACTGGCCTGGATCCTCTGCTCCTAGATTACTTTCTCTATATGTGACTTTCTTTTATTTTTCAAAGGCATGGGAACCATGAAAGCAACTTGATTAAAAAACTCCTCCTTTGGATACTAAGACAGAATCAAATTATGTTCACTTATTATGAAGAAATTTTTACTGCTCAGTTACAAAGCCAGTGAAATACTAATTTTAAACTTATGAGATCTTGACAAAGAAAGTGACATATTCAGGTTTGTGTAATAAGATCCAGTAGTGGTAATCAGTCTTTCAAATAACTTATTCAGAAGCATTTTCACCCAAAATATTTTTTATCTTTTTAGGAACTGTGGAATGATTACAGCTAATAAGCCTGCATTTCATACTGATCATTAAGCAATTGGAAAGTGGACAAAAATAATTTCTTTTTCAGAAGAACTCAGCACGTGAAATGAACAGTTTGGAAAAAGCTTTTGGATTATTCCTTAAAACATCTTAAATTGTCATATTAAAAACAGCAATATCTGCTCTTGAGAATTTGGTACTTTTTGACCAAAAGAGAAACAATAAAAGCCACTCAGACTGAAAGTATATTTTGGCATTCAGTACTGGAAGCATGTACAGCAGTACTGTAAACCAGGGTTTAAAATGTGCTGACCTAAATAAAACACAAGCATTAATGTCACATTTTTTTTTTTTACGAAGGCAGAAGACTGCTGAAGGAGAAGGATTGCAGCAATGAGCCTCTATGAGAAAAGTCAGGTGAAAAGGGAGTAGCAAGAATTGATTGTTAGCAAACAGGCTTCTAGTAGGAAGTTGACTCCAGCTAGACATCTCTGTGATCAGATTTTTAGGTGTCCAAATTGCAATGAAAGGGAGGGTGGCAATGGAGACAGGTATTGTACTGATGATGGGACAAAGAAAGGAACTACGTGATGGCCTAGGAAATGGTAATGATCGGAGACAGGGCAACTGGGTGGATAGATGTGAGAATAAAAAATACCCACTGAGTTCACATGGGAAAAGGTAAAAACAAAATTAACAAATTACATTAAAAAAAAACTAATAGACCACCAAGAAGTGGCAGTGAGACTTGTAGGTACCTGTTTGATCAGGGAGAATGACCCCTCCAGCACTGAGCAGTGGCAGAAAGAAGGAAGGCAGCACAAAGCATTGTAGCCTTGCCTGCCTCTGCCCCTGTCATTGCCTGTGCCAAGAGAGGAATCTCTGCTACCCAGCAGTGGATGAGCTGGCAAGAGTGGGCAGGGGAGGGAACGAATGCAAAGCAACTCCATGCTGTACCTGACTGTGGAGTGAAGTGTACTCCACTAGCACTTCCATGGGGGCTGTTTCTGAAGAGAAGCCGAGAAGTTGTTTAGGCCTTGAACCTCAGCTGTGGCTGAGCCTGGAAGGAGGAAAATGAAAGCAAGACAAGAATATGAATTATTAATATTTCTACATTATTGTGCTTAGAAAGCAATAGATGAGGAGCTGGATGGAGGGGAAACGTCTTACAATGGGGAAGCTGGAGGGCTAGATACACCTTAAAAACAATGAGGGGGGAGAGGTGGCATTTTATTATTACTTTTACAGCTCTGAAAAAAAAGTAATAAACACTTATCCTGATCAGGATTAAAAATACAGAAATCAAATATTATGAGGCTACAGATTAAATTAAAATGGCATCAGAAGCACAACAGAGACTTCTTATGTCTGGAACATTTTGATCTGTGGCAACCCATAAAAGCAAAGAATTGATCTAGATCTAGTTGATCTACCTCCTGGTATTTTTCCGCTTGTGATTTGACTTTGTAATGTGTGCATTTTCTCATAGCTTAAATGCCCAACTATTTTCCCTGCTTTATTACTCCTTGAGTGTAAGTAGTGATTTTGAACACTGTTCAGAAGCATTTGCAATCCTGCGTGCCTCCTTACGTGCTCATCATCTACAGTGCTAAGGTACTCTTATTGAATAGCATGCTATTTCAGCCAGCCTGAGACTTACAAATCATCAGTGGGAACTGGGAAGCCATCATACACAAAGAGGGATTCTTGAAAAAGCAAGGCTTTTGACAAGCCTGCCTGCCTGCCTGTTATTTGGCATTCTAAACATAGACTGTGGAGAGGAAATGCACCCTCCTGTTTCTTCAGAGAATTCCTGTGGCAGTAGCTTCCTCTGCTCACTGCACAGCAACTTTTTTCACATAAAGAAAAAAAAAAAAAGAATGCAATTTATAATATATGTTTTTCACAGTAACTAGTAATACGATCAATAACTGGCAATAGAAATGTTCCGCTAGTGGCAAGGAACATTTTATGGTCTCAGCTCCATCAGCTGACATTACTAAGAAATACATGCCGTGGTTTCCTTCACAAGACAAACAATATTGCAGCTACAAATTCTCTGTGTTTCTTACAGGCTTGCTGTAATCTTTATTTTCTTTCACATTTTATTTCATAGGATATAAACATATGCTTTGTCCCATCCTGCAGCACATCTACAAAACTTAACTGAACATTTTAATTTATATTTATGCTGAACCACTCCAGTTCAAACTTCCTAATGAAGCCTTGGGGGTGCCTTAAGGATGAGATATTTATATTTATACCTATCTATAAGTAAGATACTGTATATCTAGATCCCTTCTGGCCATTGCTGTCTAACATGAAGACCCACTAATAATAATTTTAGCTCTTGTGTGGGTAAAATCAGAGGTCTGTTGACTCAACCACTTTATGACTGCTGCCAGGTATTCTTGCACAAAATGGGTCTGCCTCAGGCAGGCAGTGCCCAGACAACATAGAATCTTGTATAGATGTGTCCAGAACTGCTTTAGGGAATAACCAAGAGGGCATGTGATCTCCACACAACTTTTGTAATGGGTTTCCTTTAAAAAATTCTGCCTGTGGTCTCCAGGTTGGTTCAAATAAAGTTTATAGTGGCAAAGGTCTGGAAGGTACCTCAAGAGGTCATCTTGTCCAGTCTCATTCCCTAAAGAAAATCTACTACATTTATGGTATTCTTGACATATGTTATCTAGGCTTTGGCACTTTCATCACTGGAGGTCTTTGCATCCTCTGTCTTTACCACAAGGAAAAATCTGCCCTATATATTCCTTTCTGAATTTTAAACCCATTGCTTTCTGAGCCACCCACAACAAACAAACAAAAAAAATTATTTTTTTTTTTAAAAATCAATATTCCTTTTGTCTTGTCAGAAGCTTTTTGTATATTAAGCCCATTCCACTTCTATCCACCCCCAGCTCCTGGGTCTATACATGCTATGGACCATGCTAGTTTTCTTTCCTAGGAGTTGAGGCATCTGGATGTTGACAGAAGGCAAAGGGGAAAGGATGTGACTTGTCCACAGAGCCCAGAATGTTCAAAGTCTGCAGTCAGACCATGGGATGGAGAAAGAATTTTCTGACTCTTACTATATCCATATACGACCTGCAGAAACACACTCCAAAGGCACCATGGCACTAATTGCTGTGGCAAGAGCTGAATTTTATGAGAAAAATGCTCCTTCTAGACACTGTAAGTGAAAATAATAAAGTTTTGGTCTCTCCCTTATTAAATAAGTGTTTCCTTCATACAATTCAGTGCCATAATAACTATGGTTCCACACAAATCAGTCTGACTTATCCACCTGGGTGGGTTTTTTTCTTTAAAAAAAAAAAAAGTCAACAGCTAACCATTAGCTTATTTTCCTGGATTGGTTTTGTTTTGCTCCCATTACCTGAATTCAACTGACATAAGGAAAACAGCAGGGCTCCCAGGCTGGTAAAGGGACCTGCTCCTTGCATTCCTACCAGGATCTTGGATTGACTCCAGGGACAAACTGCAACATCCCCCAGGCTCTTCCCCAGTTTCATGGGGAGATCACAGGTGCCAGATATGGTATCTATAAACACACAAGTCTACATAGACCAAACCAGGAGTCACAGAAACCTTCAAGTTCCTCAGCACAACTGATTTCTCGTTAATGTAAACTACATTTGCAAATATTTTATGAATCTTATTCTCCCTGTCTTCTTAATCTGGTGTCTCTTATGCACTGAGGGCTTTTTGCTTAGGTTTGTAGGAGGAATACCACCTACTTGAATGGCAATCACTTGCTAACAGAGGAAGAGGAAAGCCCAGATCTGGAATACACAGAAAAATTTTAATTTGAATTGAGTAGCAGGTGGAAATAACACCAAGCTCATGAAAACAGATTCAGAGTACCAGCAGCTGAGCAACAAGTGATTGTTGATCTTTTAATGCTGTGAAAGGATGCATTAAAATATTTCCCAGAAGGATAAGATAATGGAAAATGAATGGACTGAAAGGAAATTGGAGTTCTGTCATCTTTTGAATTATGTTTTTTTATTTTGAATCCAAATATAAGTAAGAATGTACAGATTCAAAGGGCACAATAAGATACAAAGGACAGGAATTATTGTCAGTGTTTATTACTGACTACGTAATTACAACCCAGTTTTTTTCAATGCCATTTGCAAACCATGTGTGACTGATAGAAGCTAGATGTGATTACTCATCTGTTTTCAGGATTTATCTCTGTGTTATTTGTTTCATGAAAAATAAGTCCAAAAATGTAAAAAAAAAAAAAATGGCACGTATTAATAGGTACAGCTACTTTTACGTACCAGGGTCTTCTGACAAAACGTAGAGTCCATACATGAAACAAGGCTCTGGAGATATTCCAATACATCCACAGTCATTAATTAAATCCTTTATGTTATTCTTATAAGACAAACGTCAGGAAAGCAACAAAATCATTGCTGGAAACAAGACATCAGTATGGATAACAGTACATATATCCAAAGAAATGCCAAAAAAACCCCATCAGGTTGCTTGTACATATACACATAGCTTTACAGCTCTAAGCAGTTATTCCTGCCAAAAGGAAAATTCTAACTTATTTGTGTAGTGTCTAGTTTTACCCACAGCCTTTCTGAAAGTATATTCCTTTCAGCTTGCTCCAATATATCAGAAAGTGAAGAACACAGTGCTGACTACTCAAAATCAATAGAAATTTTTACTTTTGAACCAAGATATGCTCAACAGTCTCTCTTTTAGGTCTTCTCAATAAATGCTTTCCCTTCTAATTTCTTTTTTTTACATTATATTTTGATAAGCTCAGTAAAAAGACTTTTATGAGCTGAATATCTTCAAAGCCTTCATCAGTTTGGTTTCAAGTAAAGAGCTTGATGGAGTGTGGTAACTTAGTGGAAAAGAAAAATAGAGTAAGGAAATAAACATAAATCTGGAATATTGATATAGGTTAATATATTAGAGTAAAAGAATATGTTTTTCAGACTCTTAAGCCCTTTGCCATCACTTAAAATGCAATAGAGAAGGTGTATCAGCAGAGACAAAATACTGACCTTCCTTTCAGGCAGAAGAATTAATTCAGAAGAAATAAAAAATAAAACACAAATAACCACAATCATGTTCCTTCCTCTCAATAATCAAAGAAAAACTCTATCTCACCAGCAATGAAGCACGTTAATTCCTCAGTGTCTTCTCAAAAGCGGTTGGTTCTTTTATTTTTTCATTTTCTTTGGTTTTTCCCAAAGGCTACTTTGAAACAAACTAGCATTGAGGTTCAGAAATATAAACGTGTTGAATTTCTCTGTGGACCTGCTTGCAACGTCAGTTTTGGCTATCCCAAAACTCTAAGGGACACATCTTTTCTCCTTCTGGGAAATTACACTTACTATGTGTTGTGCTCTTATTTTGATTCAGTTAAACCGTCATTTAAAATAACCATCTTGATCTATCTATCTCTGCATAAATGAATCTGACTCAGAACTTATGCTTGCCAACAGTAATACTGCAGAAAACCAGAAGCCTTACTGCAAAAAAGGACTTCCATTTGATATTGCTGATACAGAAAGAGTACCCTCAGCATACTGCTCTATAAAATTATGACTAAATCATTGGAACAGAACCCTAAATGTTACTCATAAGCCCCACCAGCATTGCACACACAATCTCAGGAAATAAAAAGTTAAGACTGGCAATAGGAACAAAGTCTGATATTCTCCATTGCATGTTATTTGCTCAGCAACGTTCTTGAATGCTGAAGACAGTTGATGTCCCTCATCAGAATTTATATTTTGTCATTAGTTTATGATATATTGCAATATCCCAGTAAAGGTTATAGATCTGTCTACTTCATCTCAGAGGTAAACTGTGTGATAAACATGAAAGTCTCTTCCAGGCATCTCCACATGTGATCTGCCAGATTTCCCTAAGCCAGCTGGACATAAGTCACCTCCAGATCTAGCATATACATTAATCCCCCAAAAGTCAGAACTGACAAGGTTGAGTAAGGTAGATTAGTGAAGTTCCAATGCCGGATGAATAGGGCTAAGGTACATCTAAACCCCACCAAGGATCTGTGCAAAGTACTGCTGCCTGTGTGTCATGCGGATTGTAAAGACTCAGGCCATCAGTTTAGCCATCTGTACATTACAGTGAGGACTCAGACATGGTATCTATTTTCCACTGCATGCCTTTCTCTTTCCAAATAGTGATTTAATCAAGTATATAACTGGCTGCTCATCCCCATGCTAAACACCAGCAACTTTCCATACATTATGTTCCCCAATGAAAAGAAATCTTCAGTTTCCCTGTGAAATTCACCAAATCACCCCACCAGTCACTATATTCCATTGTGGCTTTTAACATGCACATGCCACCACTACATAAATTCATAGACTTTGGGGGCACAATTTGTCAGTGAACTACTCTGATATCCTGTGAATATGAATGTATATCACAGGCCACAGTCCAAACAGGTAGCTCTCTGTGGAGAAAAATAAATCAAGACAAAGTGTTTGACAAGCAGCAGAGTGTCTACACAAGGCTGCTGTCCTCATGATTATTTACCATTATATTAGCTTTACAAACACTGAGACACGTGAGCACTGGGCTGAGCACAGTATCTGCAGAAGACCATGAGAAAGAAACACCTACACTCCATGACAGCTTTCCATTGACAACTACCTTTGTTATCTGTCAGCTGGACAGATCTTAATCTATTTAACACATGTTTCATTGACGTTGTATGGTGATAGGAGTTTTTGAAATCAGAAAAGCTTGTTGTACAAAATCAAATGCCTTTTAAATGCCTAAGTGCATTGGCTGTATCAGCCATATTTTTCATCATCAAAGAATAAAAATAAGTTTTATTAACAAATAGTTATTCTTCATGAAACCATGCTGATCAGTATTATTATTATCTTGATCTTTTTGATTATTTATGAACTTCTATGACCACAGGGTGTTGTCTTAATTTGCCATAGCATGAAACCCATCCTACTATTTCTCAGCCCTAGCCACACACCCTCTTGGCATCTCAAAATAGCATGAGGCACACTCTTTTTCCTGGAACTTTTCCTAAATTTCAAAAATTTATTGAATGCAAACATTGCTGAGGATGTAATTTCTCTGCTTGCTTTTTCAGACCACTTTCATGTGCACTTGGAGAATCTGATAGAGGTGTGGGTTGGTTTTTGGGTTTTTTATATTTTGGAGAGAATCTTTAACTTTGTTAGTTGCAAATCACAACATGCATCACAGCGCATCATTATTTATACTGTAGTCTGTCTAAGCAACTAAGCTCATTTTAAGAGCAAAATTTATTTGGTCTAGGGAATTATAGGGGAACATTGAAAAAATGTTCTGTACTATTTCTGTATGTAAGGTCATCTGCCACAGAATCTGGTGAGGGTGAAAGAGAAGTCCACCCTCCCAGTACCAGAGACACTGAACAGAAGAGGTGACTGGGATTTCTTCCCTTCCACTTGGGGAAGAGGAAGTAGTGCAACAAGACTAAATTTGTTCCTATTACAAACTAAGATTTTTTTTTAGCATATAGGGGAAAATATAACCAAACAATGTTGATTTGCTTGCAGATTATTTCTCTTTCCTGGATTTTACATCAGTGCTACATAATTTCTCATCTGAAAAAGTCTCTGGTCATATAGGTTTAACTCTAATATTGGGGCAGACCAGCTGAAATAACTGCAGCTTCTTGCAAGAGAATAGTGAAATATGTGCACAATTGGACCAGTGTTGTTAGGAATTGACTTTTATCTTCACTCACAAAACAAATATATAATGTATGTTTATCATATAAGTTAAACATGTCATTTTCAGAGGTGTTTCTAAACTCTGAACTTATTGTTCTATGCTGCTGCTCATCTTTTAATGATCTGAATCTCTTTTTTTTACTCAATTTTGACAATTTTCTAAATGAAAACAGTTTCAATATGGAAAACAAAGATTATCTGAAAACATTTGAATGACACCTATTTTTTAAGAAACAAACTTTTCTGAATAAAATGGACTCAGAATCTCCAGTACCTTTGTTTTCTTTAAAAGGTCTCTATTTTGGAAAACATTGGTTCTCTGTTTACAGAAGAATCAACTCACTATAGCAACAACTAGCATCAGGGCATTGAAATTCAACTATGATATACTTTGTGTATGCACAATAAATTACTACTAATCAGCTATTTTAGTAGCTGCTATTTTTCACTATAAATTCTTGCAATGCATCACAGATTGGTTTTTTGGTTTGGGTTTTGGTTTTTTTTGTATCCTAAAACTGATCTCATAGCCAGCCTTCTACTTAACAAAAAAGGACTTTCAGAGACTATATTTGGCAAAAGACAGTATGACAAATCCGTGACTGATTCATTAAGGTTTCAAATTAAATCTTTTCAGGAAAAAGCGAGCTGTTCAAAAAGGTCTGTGTTTCAGTAGGTGTAATTACGAACATTGTCAGTTTCAGAATATGAAGTCTCAATGGAAAATGAATCCCCCAAAAGATTCATTGTTTTAAAAAGAAACAAGGACCAATTCAAAGGCCCCCTTTTCTCCCTGTGAACAACAATTTTCAAACTAAATAGCATTTAAAATCGGGACTTGTAGTCCTAAGATTGTCTTTATTATTGAGCAGGCAGAGCTGCCATGTACTAAATGCTGAGAGCCCAAATCTGGGGAAGCACACTTTCTGACAAAGAAATACTCTACTGGCTTTGCTATTGTCTTTGAGGTTGCAAAATCACCCAGTGTCAAGAATTTCCTATAAATATAACAAGTGCTGTTATTATCAGGAAAATTACATATGTTCCGATATTAAATTTTAAATGGTGGATGTCTAGAAAGAAAATAAAGATCTTTCCTCCTTCTCTGAAAAAAAATAAAAAAGGAAAAATTAAAGGCGAGAAAAAATTGTAAACCTTATTTAGCTTCCTTGGATTTAATTTTTTCTGATTTCATGGGGGGAGGGAAGGGAGAATCCCACTAGCAGTGGTAATTGCATAAATGCTATAGGAAAGAAAAGGAATGGATGAATAAAATAATTCAAGCAGTGACGTTTACTACCTGGACCAGATTAGTTTGCTGCAAATCTAATTTGCATGAGATACCATTAAATACAGGGGAAAAAGCAACTTATGCCCAGAACAGCTTATAGATACATAGCTCAACTACTAGTAAAAATATGTGAATAAGTGGAAATTATTATTAAAGGAAATTATTATTTATGGGCTTTATATTAAAAAAAACCCAAGCAATTTTGAAGATGTTACTTTCCATTTTTGTTTCATTTCCTTTCCTGCTGTCTTGTATTACTTCTATAGTATGGAAGTTTGCCTCTTCCAACATGATGATCTAAGCAGCTTGTGGGCCCATATTTTGATCCATTATAAAGTTCTGTGCACTTTATTAGAAATTAAAGTGTTATTATGTATATTCCCAGTAGTAGTGAAATCTCAACACCTCTAAGAGATCAACCAAGGTGTACTTCTGATGCACTTATAAGATTACTTATTCATCATGCTTCTATTGAATACAATAAAAAATAAGGTGCATTATGTTAGAAAGCATTTTATTGTCTTCTTCTGTATCTCATTTTATGCCTAAACTAGTAAATGGACTTCTTTCTAATGACATAGCCATGTTATTATCAAAGTGCATATTGCACTGCCCAAGATGAAAGCAGCGTGTTTGGAAATCCAATTACAAATTCTTTCAATCAAAAATACTGTGAATGCATTTGAATATTTTTTGACCTAAAAGAATTAAAACTACAGGTATACTATGTATTTAACATGTAGATGCTTTTTTCAACTTCCCATTTCTAGGTTCACCTGCAAACACAGCTAAGTCAAATTCAAGTAACTCTGGCAGTTCTGAACATAACATTACTTTTCCACAATAGGAAAAACTACTCACTTTTTGCATATGGTACCCATGAATAAAACACTTGAGACACTAACTGTTCAACCCAGAAATTGAAATTTATCTGTCGTTGTCAGGGATGCTGCTTCTGTATTGCAGGAGAAAAGGAATAAAAGAAGGCAGGCATGAGTGAAGCTTACTTTTCTTCAAATGCCAACATGCAAAATTAAAGCTGAAGTGAACACCTATTTGAAGAAGTAATGGTGTAAAAGTAACAATTTGAACACCTGAAGTTTCAGATTCAAGTGATGGCCATATCACTGTGTTCAGACTTAGAGAAAAACTACAACCTTCCACCTGCCAGCCCTGCCAAATTCAAACAGGATGGATGGACAGGCCACACTATTCTCCTCCTCACTGGTAATAATGCTGCTGCAAGCCACATCAGTCTCTCAGTTACATTTTTTCAACTCCCCATTATGCTTGCTATTAGATTCTTGGTAACACCTTTTACTTGATGCAGTTTTTCCAGTCACACATAGAAGGAAAGCAAACTTTTGCCTTGGTTGAAGATGGTAGCAGCAGCAGACTGCCCTTTCACTTTTCGTACTCAAACTGAGTGTAAGCTAAGTACTCCAACTCGGGATTCACATGACCTACTTTAGATATCAGTTTTAAAAGGACATGGTTTGAGCCCCTAGAGGTGCATATTTCTCTCCTTTAACTCTTAGAGAAGGCAAAGATGAGGAGTGCAGATGCTTGTATGAATACTATCCCATTTGCCTCTGATGACATTCAAGAAGGATAATTTGTACTGAAGGAGTTTGAAAGAAACAGATAAATCATAAAGAGCAAATACCCAAAGTTATAAAGATCATTAGCAGCAGCATGGAGCTGGCAGGCAGAAGAAGAAGGCAAATAAATGCTATTTTGCAGACCCTGGTACTTTCGGAGATTCCCCAGCAATGCTTCAACAGGCTCCTCAGAAAAATTACTGGTTGCTACTAGATGGTTATTTCAGCCCAAGTCTCATTGTGGGCCAGACACATGAGGAAGATGTGGGAGAACCCGTGACAGACAAATACATCTTCCTCTTTGAAAAGATTTGACTTTGGGAAAAAGGAGGGAACTGGACCATGAGCTCTTCAATTCTCTGAAAGTATGTGGTGTTCAACTAGGCTACTGCCTATAAAGATGGTTCCACTTCTTGCTACCAAAAAATAATTTCTTTTTTTTTTTTAAAAAAAAAAAAAAGAACTAAACATGTACCTCTTTTAAGAATAGGGCATAATTACTTACATTTAGGTTAGGTTTCCAGGCTGAAAATCCTTCATGAGATGTCTGCCACTTCTTCTGGTGCCACCATGTAGACCACAAAGCCAGCAGAAGACCCTCCGTCCTCTGTGGTTTTATCCCCTCAGCATTGGCCTCCTTAGATATTTCCTTTTTGCTTCAGTGGAACTGGTTTTAGCTGCTTCCACTTAGATCCTTTTTCCTTTTTTAGGCTGCAGGTCTACACTTCTTTGCCTAATCTAAAAAGAATATAATGGAATAACTAAGGTATAGGAGCACTCTCATTCCTCCCACCGTGGTTTACCTCAGCTTCCTGAACTACTCCACAGCTCACAGCTTACCTAGTTTTTCATCATTTTTTCTGGTAGTAACTAATCCAAACAAATGTCTGCTAAAGATTTTATCAACTCACTACTCACCAACATAAATTAATTTGTTAAAACAACACTGACCATTGCATTAAATTAGAGGCACCTCCCTGTTGACCATGTTCCATCAGAGAAACATGCTGCTTTTACTAGTTGGTTTAACTGATTTCCAAGCCAAGCAATATAGTTTACATAGCAGAACTCATTTGTTTAACAACTAATAAGGGGCTTTGTTTAAAATCTAAGGGGAAAATAACTGTAGCTATGAAAGCGAAACACATCAGAATCTGAAAACTCTTTTAAAAATTAAAAAAAAAAAAGGAAAAGACCCTGCAATGTAAATTTATTCTTGCTTTCTCCAAAAGCAGTATCTTAAATTTTTTCTGCTCCTTACCTACTACCAGTAGGTGCAAAGTAACCCAGAAAGTCAACAGAAACACTGATTAATGTAAAATGAGCTATTATGTTGCACACATCTCTAAGATTTTCTCTCAATGTCTGCTTTCTTCTGCATATTAAAACCAGAACATGGCTGAGGCAAAATGCTGTTTGGATAGAGCATTTGTTTTCTGAACTTTTCTACCTACTGTAATGTTTCCTTGAAAGTTGCCACGCCTGGCACAAGAGTGGGGCTTGCTCTGTTCTTTAAGCAGAAGGATGAGAGACACAGATGTAACACTATGTCATGGTCTTCTTATGGAACAGACATAGCTTCAATATATTCTGCAATTCTTCCAGTTCCGTATCTCAGAAAATAATAGCAGAAAATAAGAATTGACAAACACAATTACGTGTTTAGAAACAATCTCTTGTTCTTCTTGAACAGGCCATTAAGACCTTCAAAAAAATCCAAGCTCTGCTGAGGGCAATGATGTCAGTGAGCTGCAAAGACTTGATTCCAGCACCTTTTGTAAATTATGTTTTTAAAGTATTTCACAGACACAGCATTCCTTATATGCTGTGTGGCTGTAATGCTGTTCTGACATCAGTTGTATTTGGGAGACAATAAGATTAAATATTTCTACTCTTTTTCAGTATCTGAGCAACAGAACCAGTAAAGCATCATTGGCTCCACTAGAGAGAGCTCTTGTGCTAACATAATTATATTAATAAACATAATTACTTGTTTGAAATCAGTGGAATCATCTATGAAGGAAGATGCATTGTTTCATACACACAAGAAGAGTTAACAGAATTTGGTGGCGGATGACCATGATCCTATGATTTACCAAATATACACTGCAAGTTGTTCCCTTTGTGCTCACCTTTGCAAAGTGTTCTTGGATAGATTGTTTTCAATTTTCATGTTGAATTCTTCACATTACTCTGGCTACTCTGGCTGTGGAAAAAAGAATCCCAAAATGCAGACTCCAGCCCCAAACCAAATTATGTCCTTCCAAAGGGCATTTGCAGCTTTCTTGACTTGAAGGCCAGTGCTCAGCACAAATTCAGATATTTCCGAGTTGTTAAAGTGACTGTAATCCTATTGAAATTCCACTGAGAATAAGCACAGAATGGAGCATAATTGGGTGCACTATGCTGAGGTGTGTCCTACAAAGCCCTCAGTACACTTAGAGCTATGGCAGACAGGACTGGAATCCCCACTCAGGGGTATTTCAAGGAAAAACACACAAAAAATTATCACTGAAGGAGTAGGAACAGATTAGGAAAGTTTTGACATAATCCCAGTAGAGTTTACATTTTAGTTATAATCACTCATTTGTCCTAATCCTACAAAGTGACTTAAGACAGAAGGATGGAAGAACTACTGGAGCATGCACAAAAAGTACAGAGAAGCCTATTGATTGAAGGACCTAAGCTTCCTTTTCTACTCTGTTTCCCACTGCAATTGTTGTATCTAGTTTTGTGCTTTCAAATCCTAATTTCTTTGTTTTGCTATTTTTTTGTCGATCCTTTGGGAATAATAAGAACCGAATTGTATTCTTACTTACCTGGAACATCCTGACTTCAGTAATACTTGAATGGAGTACTAGATCTAAGACTGAGCATACACGATCTAAAAAGCAAAAAAAATCACGTCTTCTTACTATATAGTACACCAAAAGTCCATCTGAGTCTCTCCAATAAATCTGTAACTTTTTGATCAATAAGAAAGCACTGTTCTATTAAAGGAAGCGTTAAATTACCAGTGCACTTTATTTCCCCCACCCCCTCCTTCATCACTGCTTTCCCTGTTCTCACTTGCTGCATATCTTTGAGTTGAAAGGCTGCTTAACCCCTGGCATCCCTCTCATTCTGTTATTTGTTCAACTCCTACTTACCACAAGGAAGACTTTGGGGAGTCATCATATCACAAGCCTGTCTTCAAACTTAAATACACAAGTGCTTTGGGTATCCTATTTCAGATCAAATCTACTACGTTCCCCTAATAGCTACAAATACTGTAAAACAAGCTCTCATACTTTTTTTTTTTTAACTGAGTCATTAGAGAATTCTTTAGTGCATTGCCACAAAATACAAATTTATTTGGCTGATTGCTTCTGCTCATGTCTCTTCTTTTAAAAAGCATTACCATCACGTATATATCAGTCCAGTGCCATGTATATCACATATATCACTCCAGTACCTTTAAATTTGTATTTTACAATCTAGTATGCAAAAACATAACATTTTTCCTGGCTCCATATATGAACATAAGAGAATGTGACAGTAAATTACTTACATCAAATAATTCAGTAATTACTTGCACTTTTGGGTTGCTCTGCAAGGAATTTCCACATGTACCCACTGAGATTCCACATTTATTTATATTCCTGAAATAATTATCACAGCACATTTCATTCCGATACCTGTTAATCTGACAAGTTCTACTAACTTACAGACCAGAAAAGAAAACCCAAATTCATTTTTTCTGTGTTTCTGCTATGGACTAAGCTGCATAATCTTGTTGTCATGTGAAATTAGCAGTAAAGAACCCCGTGCAAAACAAACCCTGACATGAACTGTACATGAGCTACAGTAAGACAGATACCTAATCACAAAAAAACAGCACATATATCCCCAGCTACTGTACCTAGCTAAGATATTCAGATAATTCCTCCTTCACACGGTTACTTTGTTGACAGCTGTTACACAACCAGAATTTGTTACTTTCTTATTTAATATAAGAGTTTTTCCCTTCATTACCTTTAAGTGTTAATGAAGCTACAAAAAAATGGTAATATTGAATGCAACTTAGAGGACAGCTTCAGGCAGAGGGTTATCCACCTGAGAGTCAAACGTGAGAAATACTAGCTTATTCAACTAGGTTAGTCCTTCATTTTCTAGTCTTAACAAATAGTTCTGTGAAACTGCAGAATTAAAGGATTTCAACCTGCATCGTGATCCAGTACTTGGAAATGGTATAAACTGACAAAGCAGGCAAACCAATAACAAAATGCATTCAGAGGCAACTAACATTTTCTCTATATACCCCAAATAAGGATTTTCTTGTCTTCTGAGTGTTTAATTGATTTTCTCAATGCTACCTCAAATTTCACTGCAAGAATCAAAATGCTAGTACAAAGTGAGCAGTCAACTCACTTCCTAAGCCAAGGCAAGGCAGCTAACATTGCTCAAAATCCACTGAAGAAAAATGCTGATACCATGTTTGATAAAAGTGACAGTGCTCGACCTCTTCCAGAACTTTGTAACACTGTCATCCTTTATTGAAGATAAAAGCGGGAGCAAAGCACAATACAGAATATTAACATGTCAATTCTTTCAGTTTAGGACAATAAAACATTTTGGTTTTAGGCTTGGGCTTTTTGTTTTGTTTTTACATTGTGAATTACAGTTTATCTTGGTTGTGTCATCTTTTTGAAGTGTGGCTTTATGACCAACCACTAAGGCTGAGCTGTTAAACCCAGCTTTTTCTGATAATGTGTTGTTATAGAGCAGCTGTTCATAGGTAGGGAAACAGATTTAGTCCTAACAGAAAACTGATTTCATTGCAGGTCAAGTCGATTGTAAAATATATCAAATCATATTTCACTAAAATTTATTTGGAAATAAACAAAAGGTTTTACTCTTGTTTTTTCTTCCCATCAGTTCTCAAAATTTTAGCAAAACTTTATTTTCCCATAGAAGCTAGTGACAGTGAAATGTTACTCAACATAGGCATTGCACGTACTGATGAGACACGCACTTTTATTTTGATTCTTAAAATACCAGAATATTTTAAAAGTCAAAATCATGTGCTATCTATTTATAATGTGAACTAGATTCAAAGAGAGAAAAACTATTGAGAAGATTTGCTGAAGCATTTCTGTATTTAAGTGTTCATCAAACTGTTAAAAATAAATCTTCATTTTTTTTGAGTGTGAGTAGTCTGAGCATGCCATGTCATCTCTAATGGAAAAGTCAGGTCATTTACTCAGGTATGGTGCACTTACTACTGAAAAAAACATGATGATTTGTCTCTTTTTATTACATATTATTCAGATAATGATAAATAATTAAGTTATTTAGAATCATGGAACTTGTGACATTACTGAAGTAAACAGAGATGATAATATGAATGGATTTGGAATACTTTGCTTAGATTTTTTATTATCCCAAAAGATTTCACAGAAGTTGAAAAGATGCAAATAATTTTAAAAAGTGTATAAATTTCATTCTGTTAAACACTGAAATATTATCAGTTATTTTAAGATCATTGTAAGAGAAAAGACAGTACATGAGTTAATAACAGAGCAGAATTAATTTCCAGATCCTTTGTAGCTGAGGTTGCTTTATAATCTGTATATGACTTTATGATTTAACTACAGAAATTACCTTGTCATAGAAAGATTAAATGAAAAACACAGCTAAAGTAGGGTTCAGGTCTGAACTCTCAGGCATCCCTTCAGGTGTTTACAGGAAGTGTCTGCACGTATGCCGGGTGTGGGGGAGGCTCAGCTCCCTCTAAATTGAAATAGATTTTGCCAGCACAGCTGATAGCATACAGAGCGCCAAAAGCTCATTCCAGTTATTGAAGCCTGCCCTGCCACCAGCTGCTGCTCCAGTGGGGCACGGGTCTCCCTTCAACTTGTGCTAGATCTCTCAGATCTTTTGGATTAAGGTGGAAGCCCACATATAGTCATATGAACGAGTCACAGACCCCCACTGATTCTGACAGGTTGACTCTCACTCACATGTGAGCATTTCCACTATCAATACACACTTCTGCTACTTGTCTGACTCTGGAGCTGCATCCCACCCATAGCCTCATCCAGCACATGTACCCTCCTTAGGAAGAATACTCTCCTACCTTAAACTTTTAATTAATAAACTGCTTCACAACCTAAAGCCTTCATATACCTGGTAGTTTTTCTTACTTTCATTGTCTTACTTATACTTGTATCTTCTTAAACCATATGAATTTCCTGAAGTTGAAAAACCTTCAGCCATTATATACTATTAGTATACTGCTCTGTTTCCAACCAGCTTTCCTCTGCACTCACCTCTTGACAAAACTGTACACACCTCACTTTTATACTCTGTCCCCACAAACCAATTTTGCTTCCCACTGTTCCCATCTGGATTATTTTTGCTGTGTTCTACATTTCTCTCAGGCACTTTTTAGTGATCTGAAATTCAGAACTGAAAAAATATCAGCTGCCACCAATACAGCTGCATAAAGTATTGTTCGTACCTGGGAACTCTTCCTGGGCAGAAAACAAAATGCAGCTTTAGAACTGAAAAAAAGCTGATAATAACTGACGTGCCAACTGTATTACCACTGTCTGTACTCTGAACCTTTATCTTTATAAATGGGTGGGGTCCATAACAGAGTAGTTTTCATTCCTAAAATAGAATGGATTGCCTTAAAAAAACTTCTAACTACTCTTGGCAGGAAACCCATTAATTAATCTTTATTCTGTTTAGAGATAATTTTCCCGGTTTTACTCAGTTTTGTTTACTCATAAGCTGAAACTATCTGTCATGGCAAAGAGAGTTATTGAATCATTTTCCCACAATCTACTGAAATGTCCAAGGTAGAATTTCAAAAGCTTTTAAGTAATTTTGAAACCAAACTGAAAAGTTCAGAAATCAACATGACACTGCCAGTATTTTGACACAGGAACATGCAAACAGACTCTTTATCGGATTTTTAGAAATTGTATAATTTCCATTACTTTCCATAGGAATACATAAGCTTCAAGCTTTTGAAAACCACATCAAGTAGGAATAGTCTCATGAGGTAATTTACAGCACCATCTTTTGTATAAAAAGTCTGCCACTTCAAAAATAGGGCTTCTCTGCTATTTGGCTATGTAAAAGAAGCTCCTGTGACCAGAATCCTTTTTTATTAGATATATTCGACTAAGATGTAACATCTTAATTCTGAAATTACTATCATAGTATTTTATTGGCATGTCTATATTAAAATATTGCAATGAAATCCATCTGAAGCCACATCTTTTTTCTCAGACAGAAAAAAATTATTAGAGATTTATTATTAAATGCTGCTCTTGCCAGTGGATTACAAGATCTACTTCTAGGTGAATTTTAAGACACTGCCTTTCACCTGTGCACTTATGTATCTTTTCTATCTGAAGTCTGTCTGTTATTCCCAAACATATTCCTGCATTTGAGGCCTGTGAACACTTTTCATTTCAGAGAAGAGGTACAATCAGTATTTTCCTTTTAAAGACATCTTCACTTTGGCATTAATGTAAGACCTTCTTCTGTTTAAGGCACACCTAGAGTAGAGAATTATGTTTAGATTTGTTCTTTTAACAATAATTTCTCATTCCAGATATACCAGCTGATGGTTATTTTTACAGGCAATGACCCAGGAAACAGGTTACCACTTTGGCTTTGTAATTTTTCCTACACTGTGTTCCTCACATAAACAATAGAGTTAATATTGGAACTCTTTTAAAAATGCAGGGAAATTATTAATTAATGTGTCTATTAATTATTTGGGGAAAGGTGAAGTCCAAGGTGGCATATTCACAGATGTCAAAATAATTTAGGTTACTGAAAACCAGAAAGAACTGTGTGGAATTCCAGAGGCACTTTAAAAGATAGACAACTGTGCTGCCTGACTGCAGTTAAAACTCTGTGTTAACAAAGGCATGTTAATGTACAGTGGGAGGTAAAACATTCAATATGATTTGAGCTGACGATACACCTTCATGAGCTCTAAGTGAACGGTAATCATTTGGGAGTGGGGCATAGGAGACAATGAGTCATTGTTGGCATCTCCATTAACATAATTATTAATTATTTGGGGGACTAAATTTTAAAATGTATTTTAAAATTGGATTAAAATAATACCTGAAAACTTATATAATACCACGAATGAGATTAGTTGGGTTTGCATTTACTCCTCATAAACCATTTTACTCCCTTGCACACTTTTCCTTTCTCATTTCTATAATTTATTCACCTTTTTAACATCTGTTTTAAAATTTGATTGGAAGAGCTTCCAGGCTCTGTGTTTGTACAGTATGCAGCCCAAAGGAACTTTATGCAGCCTGGAGGCTTGTGGACAGCAACACACCACAAATTAATGCATCCTACTGAAGGCCAGTCATATGCTTTTGTTTTGAATGTTGTGCTTAAATCTAATCACTTCATTTGAAATAAATAATAAAGTACAACTAGAAGGTGTTCAGAGAATGTAAATGCTAATATAATATCAAATTTTCATGAAATGGAGATTTTTAAGCATCAAGATTCTTTCCTTTGGAGAGGAAACATTGAAGAGCAATAAAATAATGCAAACAAAAGCAAAAGCAAATCATGAACTCTTATTCATTTCTTCATTGCAAAAAAAAAAAAAAAAAAGGCAACAGCTAATAAAATTGAAGGAATATTAATGACCTAGAAAAGGAATTTCATCCTTTCCTTGTGTGAAGGGAAGCAGAAGAACTCCCTGTGATAGATACAGTTAAAACCAACAGATGAAAAATAAACAGGATGGAAGAGGGGCATACAGTTGCCTGAAAGTGGCACAGACATTTAACATGATCTGAAAAGGATCCTAAGAGGTCCATGTGACAACTATGACAGAAAACCTGCAGGAGACTTGCACTGTGCTGAAAGCAGATGGAGGCCAGTCAGGACACTAAGGACATCTCCACAGAATAAAAATTCTTTAAGGATAGAAAACTTCATTCTTCAGTGTATTAACCAACAAGTGTCTGACTAAAATTAGAATAGACAATTTCCTTCAAAGAATGTTATTCTTACAGCTTGCACTTCGTTGACAAATAAGGGCCAGTACCACACACAGGTTGCTCATGCAGTAAGTAGCACAATACTCTCATACATGATTTCTTGGGTTTTCCCCAAGACCCTGGTATAGCTTGCCCAAAGTTGATCTGGCTTTTACTGCTTCTCATATAATTCTGCATAATTCATTAGCTGTAAATTGGACAGTTATTTTTCCAAAAGGGAACTTGATGTTGCCATGAGGGATCTGGGTGCAAATCTCATTTCAAATCCTACTGTGTATCATAATTTTTTTCATTATTATTGTTCACATATAATTTTGGATATGGTTTGATGTCCTTCACTGAATGTAAAGACATCTGCTTCTTGAATTGTTAGTCCACAGCCTTCTGGGGAGTTGAATATCAGAAAAAAGTCTTTTTTCCCTACAGACTCTACAGGGTAAAAAGCTTGTCAGAGTTTATCGTAATTACCAAATTACTCATAACAGCAAGGCAGAGTGAAAGAACATGCAGCCTCCTCTCTAGTTGCATAAGTAGCCAGCAAAATAAGAGGCAATTTTATGCCTGAGGGGTTTGCCTCTAAATTTGCCATTCAATAATATTGATAATGGGCAGTATCTTCTATATTCAATCCAATCTATACTTGTGCACTTAAACCCTATTTTATTTTTGCACATGAAGTCTGTCTTTAATGCAACTTTGCCAGTGGCTTCAAAGGAGCTGGAAAATCCTTTCAGAAACAGATTTGGGGAAGATCACTGGGGTCTACTGCACCAGAAAGAGGAATGGTGTTTTTTGTCTTTTGGGAAGTGTAGCAGCTTCGATACTTTTATTTCACATGACCTCAATCTGGTCTGTCTTGCCTTGATGGGAAATATATTATGGTCCTGATTTGTTCTGATACAGTAACCTTCATTCTTTTGTTAATAGATACTGAGTGTACTTTTCCAGTGAATGCCAGCAGGCAAAAATCACAGCATGAAATCAGCATGTGGCAAGTTCAAAACAAGCAAAAGATAATACTTCAATCAGTGAGCACACAAGTCTTGGAATTCCTTGCCACAGGATTGCTGAAAAGCAGAGCAAGACAAAAAAGAATCGGAAAAATTAATGCAAAGGGGGAAAAAATCTGGGTCCAGTAAACACAGAGGTATTACCTTTGTCAAAGATCGTGATCTGAGAATGGTTGTAGCCTGGGAGAATATCACTATATTCCTTCTCTGGTGCTGTGTTTTAGTGCAAGCATCTTCTGTGAGCCCCTCTGAAACAAACTGTGGATGGACCTTTGATCTCATATTATGGTTTTTCTATTTATTTTTAAAACATTTCATTTTCAAAGCTGCTCAGAATTTTCAAAGTGAGCACAAGTTTCAGGCAAAAGAATTTAATGCATATTTTCCAAATAAATGCATTTCATAAAATTGTTTTACCAGATGTGGTCACTAATCCATTTGTTTCCCTTTTTGTGATCAACATTTGCTTTTTTATCCTTTTTCTATCCATACCCTTTTATACTTTCATTTGTAATGGATCTTTTCTTGAAAGTACTTATTACTCATATGGTAAATCTTTCATTGTTTGTACAAGTCCCATGTGCAGCAGGCCTTGAACTCTCTGAAGTCCTTTAGGCATCTCAATTTGCATGGCAAATGATTGATGGTGACAAAATGTGATGTCATATTGGTTTTCTTTTTCCGACTGTGTTCATGCAAAAGCTTTGAGGAAAAAATGTTTCAATTGAAAACAAACAAGAAAAAGAGTCCTCTAATTACCATCTCAAAATAGAGCTTCAGCACTGTTCTTACTGTTTGGTAACAGAAATCCAGAATTTAGGGAGAGGTGGTAAGCACTGCTTACACAGAGAAAGTGAAGCAGTGAATTTTACTCTGTAAAGTCTTGCAACAGAAGAATCCATCTCAATATCTAAAGGAAGGGCAGATAAGGTCTCACAGATACAAATCCTTACTCATGTTCTCGGTGGTTGGGAACAGCTCTATTTTTTATTGAAAATTGCAGCAATTTCTGTAAAAAGGTTGTACATGATTTAGGCCCAAGGGATGAAAACAATATTCATCCAGTTTTATGAAACTAAAAACTTAAAATCATGGTTATGAACGTATCTCAAGATATAAAAGAATTTTAGAAAAGTTTCGTATGTCACTGTATAAATTGGAAGTGAACCAATATGCTGAATACTGTGTCCAGGTCTGATTCTTCCCTCTGTCTCAAAAAGATGGAAAACTCACATAGCAAGATGAAAGAAACACTGAAGTCATGTCACATCACATACAATGGAGAAGGGAGAACTTTCAGGGCACTTTCCTGGGGCGGGACTGAGGCTCGGCAGGATGCCAGCCCACAGATCAGGATCAGGCCCAGTGACAGTAACCAGAACTTCATCATCTTGGACCCAGAAGGTCCTTGAACCACAGATTGCTGGAAGTTGTAAATCCTCCTGTTCACATACACACAACAGCCAATATCTGCCAGAAATGAAGACAGGGACAGCCCTGGCCAGCCATCCTTACACTATATTCTTGACATGAAAAAAGATATAAAAGGGATGGAAGTTTGAGCACATGACTCAATCCCTTAATTGGAAATGGCGTCAGCTGGACTACACATTGGATGGAGAAGACAGGATCATTTAAACAAGGCTGTTTTCCAGATGGAAAAGACTGTCTTTATCTGGTCCTGGTGCAGTAAAATGTTAATTTTGCATACTTTTAATGCTAAAGTAGTCAGTTGGTTTAACCAGGGTGAGGTGATTAACTAGAGTGTGAAAAGGTACAAGAAAGGGAAGAAGAGCTTCTTAAGTTATATAATGAAGTTATCCATCACATTGCCACACAGGACAGCTCTTTTACACCTCAGTATAAAAATTGGCTGGCTCTAGAGATATGATTTTACTTGAAGGTAAACAGATTAGTAACTCACTAAGATTACTGTAAGTCCTTTTCACAGAATCACAGAACCACTTTTCCATGGAAAGAATTATTTATAACTAATTCAGTCTATCATAATCTCCTCATTTCCAAAGTCCATCTGTAAACAATCACTGCTTATTTTTCATAGTATTTTACAGTCCCATGATCTGAAGACAGGGAATACAAATGTCTCTGAGGTACCCGGGTCTGTCAAGAACAAGTTTACAGCTACCTTCGCAAACCAGAATGTCCAAACCCAACTATCTGGTCCAAAGAACCTCTAATTATGGAAGCAGAAAGGGATATAGGGTAAGAAATGGGAGGTAATGACAAGATGGTTATCAGGCATCACCTTTTTCAAAAATTTGTCTTATCTTTCTTATCTCAAGAAACCACAAGTCATGTCTTTCCCATAGTCTAAAACAGCCATATAAAGAAATAAAATCCTTCACATTAAGCTAATAGTAGGCAGCAAGACAGCCATATAGAAAGCAAATATACCAATTATGTAATTAGAAAATTGATTATCTGCAGTATTCCAAACATTTTCTTGAGTACAAAGCCAAGAGAATGTGGATGTTTATACATACTTTAGCAGCCACGTCTTAAAAGGCCTCAGGAAGTCTCACTGGGAGAAAAAAGAAATTATCCCAAAATATTCTAAAACAATCACAAAGAAATAAATCTTGTGCTCCAGAACTGTTCCCAGAGAAAGTGAATCAAGGGCAATTTGCAATTTCTAAATGTTTCATAGCCTAAAAGGAAGGATCCTTCATAGAAAAGGAGAAGGTTGCACTCTGAATCCAACCTAATCCTGACACCTTCAGGCTAAGAAAATGCATGTCGTTTGATCAAGTATTGGAACTTTCACAGAAAAGGTAAACATCATTGTTTGTTATGGAATGGTTGTTGGTCTACAGCTAATTAAAACTTTCGTACACTCTGGTGCAAAGTAGCCAAGGCACGGGGATCATCTCTGTTCATAGTTACAGTCCCTCACTTGTTTAAAAATGTGAGTATCTCAAAATCTGCTTCTTCATGCTCAAATAAAGAGTATGGGACCATAACATGTGCTCAACCTGGAGTCCCAAATGCTAGGAAGCAGTTTCCAAAGCAGTCTTTTCAAATGACAGTAAGAACCGCAGAATTATGACTTCCAAAGAAAGGACAGATCCCGCCTGAACAGGAAGCAGGACAGGGGCAAGGTGTGAGAAGTGAAGGAGAGAAGGTTAGTCTGGTGTTCTTCAGGATTGTAAGGAGTCTACAGACCCTGATGAAAAAGAAGTCTTGGTTCAACTGTGAGAGGAGGCAAGCTACACTGACTCCTTAACTGCACAGGGTGTAATGTATTCTTCCTCTCACAATGGAGAGAGCAGGTTTGGGAATCCTTTATGTCATCCAATGAATAGAAAATTAGTGCCAAAAACTCTGTGGATAGCTTATCAAAGTCTTATTGAACAACTTTCTGCTTTTCATGGTTAACTGCTCTGGGCAAGATAGTAAACCATAATCCAGTAGTGGAAATGAATATGCTCCTGCCCAAAAAGGGCCCTATGTCTGTTACAGTCTCCTCACATAGATTTTTAGGAGCCAAATATTCTGATATAAATGAGAATTTCCAAAAAGCAATTATTCACATTTAATTGGATTTAAATTTATTCAAAGGCTTTTCTTTTCTCCTGCTATTTCAAAGTACAGTCTGATTTTTTGCAAAAGCAGTTTAATGCAGCTATTAATAAACTTACACAAGTTGAACGAGTATTGTGAAAATTACATACACTGTAATGTAATATATAAACTTGGAACATAACAGAGTATACAAGAAGGAAATTAAAGAAAGAGATAGCCCAGAAAACAATTTTTCTACATAAAGAAACTGGAATCTGTAGAATGGTGTATCTATGTCTACAGAAATTAAATTCTAATGGTCACAGGCTACATAGCCAAATGACAGATAACAATGCCAGAGTCAGCAGTTGAGAGGAAGTCTCTGCCCTATGATCCAAATCATGGATCGAAGAATATGAGTTCAAGAGGAAGCAGTGCAAAGTGCCTTTTATCTGGTCTATTTGCTAGATTGGTATAGATACAATCCGTGCTACAATGACATTAAAAGCATAAAACAAACAAACCAACAAAAATCCAAATTCCGGTAAATATTCAAGAGATTTTCTTTGCCTCCCTTTTAGTTCTCTTTTATCTCTGAAAAAGGGAAATAGATCTTTGTGTAAAGCGTCACATTCAGATTAACAACAAAGATTTAGAGGATTTAACCACAGAGGCACCAAGTGTTAGAAGAGACAAGAATTCAATTTCTACGTTTTGGTCTTCTAGTTAGGTGCATATCATTAACCTAATCTAATTTTCCACTAGGCATTTATAGGTGCAAAAACAATTATTTGTTTTATCTGGCTACTTAAGAGGTATTTCTAATTTTTGAAGCATTTTCAGCTAAATCATGTCAGTTTTTATTAATTGCAACCAAGTTTGCTCTTTTCTTCTAGTTTAGGGCAAACAATATCTTCAAGGAAAGATTAAAATTTTCTGAGAATTTCCATAAAAGGTTAACTCATTTAAATTATTTTTAACTCAGTTACATTCTAAAACTTTTAGATCAGTGTGTTCAAAGACTGTGATGAGAAATAGTCTTTGCATTACATATATTTCCCTTATATAGAATTTCTCAATTATGTCTGGATTTCAGAAAAAAAAGAACCCTTCTGTCACACAACTCTCCACTCTACCTTTCTTCTGTTCAGACCCTATAAATATGTAGAGTGCTTGTGCTCAATATAACTGTTGAAAATCAGGCTGTGTATGTGTGAATTTAAGTGAAAAGTTCCCTGAAGGGACTGGACCTCTACTCTCTCTACTCTCAAGGTTTCCAATATGTTGGGGGGGGGGGGGCGGAACTGTATAATTTCCACTTTGGAATTAAAATCTGAGTGTTTTGACTAAGAGACATTATTGACACATATTCAATCCGACTCAGAGAAGATTTGAGTTCAGGTTCCTGTCCTGCTCCTTTAGAGCTGAATCTTTCACCACAAACTGCTCTGTCTTAAATGCAACAGGGAAAACACTGCAAAAGGTTTTTTGCTTCTGTATCTACTGTCTATGTCTACTGATATAGACAATATACTGATATATACTGATAAGATGAAATCTTTTGTTACAGTTAAATCTCTAAATGAAATTACCTTCCTAAACATGATTTTATGCAACCTTTTCTGCAAATGCTGGCATGAGGAAATGAGTTTTATCCATTGATAGATAAGAGTTAAAGACTTTCTCCAAAAGTGATGTAGTCAAAGAGATGCTGAGCATCAGCTCTGACCAACCAGAGTGGAAGCTGATGTTGCTCAGAAACTCTGAAAAACTTACTTGGATTCCTAAATGTGTCTCTTGCCTCCTGGTTTGGTTCAACAGCTAAAGAAAGAATTAACACTGACAGGTTCCCAAAGGAGATATTGCTGCCAGAAGGACAATTTCCTCTAGACTGGTTAACAGCAGTCCGAATAAATCTGTCTTCAATGAAAGTTTTAAAAACAAGACTATGAGCAGTATGTTGGAGTAAATATCCTTGATAATCTTGGCAGTCAAAAAGGCAAAAGAAAAGCTGAATCTGGAAGAAACATGGGAATGGCTATTCTGAAACAGAACTACAGTGTATCCAACAAGTATCCTATTTCTAACATTGACCAGTACCATCTGCTGCAGAAGACGACTAGAAAACCCTCCCTTAAAGGAACTCAAGTTCATAAATTGGCTTATGCCCTAAGACATGATGAGTTTTGTCTTTAGAAATCTTGAGGGCATATAAAGGGAGAAGGAAGATCCTGAGCATTTTATTTACCAATGGAACTGCCCTGCTTCTCTGGAATCTTGATAAATTAAGGTATAAAAGCCAGACTGCTACTTATGTGTTTAATAGTGTTTTGGGACAGGCCGTGTCATTTTACTCATTTCATCAATTGCAAACACTACAAAGTTAAATCCAGTAGAGGAAACAAAAATCAAGTTGGTTACATACACAAAACCTGTGCCACTTATGCAGATCTATGTAGTACTAACGTAAACCTTTACTTCCAAGCAAAAGAAAAATATTAGGCTTCCACAGGACCTTTGATGGGATTCAGCTGCACTGGCACATGGTTCTGCAGTGCACATGTAAAAATGGGAGAGAGAATTGTTTGGTGTGAATGTCCTAGGACTTCATCTGTCTTGCTATTTTTTACCATAAACCTTTTTTTTATCATCTTCTGGAAAACTACTTCCAAGTTTTATTTCAGCCAAACTTCTATATTAGGATGCTTTTTGTTCCCCCTAGCATTTACTCTGTAAGTGTCATCGCTACTTGGTAATGCTGTCATTTGCTTGAAGGTAAGCTCTTTGAACTTGATTTTGAAGATACACAATATTCTTCTCACTCAGCTTTCCAGAGAATTTCCAAGTAGCTTCCAGATCTGAAGTAATTACTATCCTTAGTGGCATTCACTAATTGCATGATTCATATGTAACACAAGAATCATTCTTTACTTGTATTGTTAAAACTGACTTTCTTTTTCCTAGAACTATCTATAAAATGTTCAATTGCAAATTTAACAAATTTACCTTGATATGTGCACTTCCATGCAAATAGCAAAACTACAAAAAGACAAAGTGGCATTCAACACAGAAAAAAAAATTTGTCATTATCCTGTTTCTCAGTGAGTTTCATGTGGATTTTTTAACACGAACAAGGCAAGGCAAGAGTAAACTCGTATGGCTCAGTGAAAGAACAAAATAAAATGAAGAGAGAATTGAAACTGGGCTCCTGAACTGCAGTTTTAATGACTGTATATTTATAAATTCATAAAGGTCCCCCCTGCCTGTCTCTTTTGGTAATTCTGAAGTGCCTTCACAAAGATGATCTGAGTGAATTTAAGATCTCTAAACTGCAGGTAAGCAGTGTTGGGGATTGTTTCTTTAGCAAGCCACAGCACTTTGCAAATCTAGGGGGAAAAAATGACAGGTTAGAGAGCCTTATAAAGTTATCGATGATTACTGAAACACAGATTAAGCTAGGTTCCTTTCAAGGAAATATATTGCATTAAGTAGGCAAAAAAAAAATTGCCTTTGGTTTTGTTTCTTCTTGCACACAGAGGTCAACCATTACAGTGACATGACTCTCAATTTGCTCCAATTTGCTAATGTTATTTAGGGTCACATATCTCACAGGCCGGCATAACGTAAACCAGAAGAACAAGCTGCCCTCTCACTCTTCCTGTGGCCCTCTCTGCTTTCAGGAATTCCTCCATCTGCCTTTTCCCAGAAGTGTAATTCATGAAAAGCTTAGATTAGTAAGTGTTAATTACATTTGTGAAGTCTTCTACTTCTACCTATAGTTTTTTCTTTTTCAGATCATCCCAGGTTTTACTCCACCATGCTTTCTGTTTCAAATCTTTTAAGGTTCACAAAAGGGTAGTTAGCAGGGATCGCTGCATCCAGCAAGTGCTCCTCCCAAATGCTTGGCAAGCCTAAAAAGCACCATCTGAGGCACAGAGTTAGGAAATCTTCCTTTACACACCAGTGTAAGGTGTCTTCCTGACTCTTGATAAGAAAACCTGATGCAAAACTGCAAGCCAACAACAGTCACTCTGGGAACCACAAAATAGATTTGGCAGCTCAAGGTTTCAATAACTGGTTAAAGTTAGAAGTAACTGGACAAAAAAAAACAAGAGACCAGCTGATGTCCTGCTGTTGAGCCTGGGCAAGCCTGGAGGTTTCCTGCACTTTGGTAATGCTGGGAAGGAACAGATTTTCTCACACTTGTCCACTCAGACTTCTTCATTTGTCTGACCACAAGCAGTCAGCAGCTGGCACAGCCACCTGGCCAAATTGGCAATAGGCATCCTTTTGCAGTTTGGGTGAAAGCTGAAGCATCTGGAAATGGCTGTGGTGCCATGGGATGCCATTGACCTTTGGCTCCATTGCATTGCCTGAGGTGAAGTTTCCTCTAGGTGATGTGCAGCCAGCTGCAGTAACCAGCTTCACCAATGTCACCCTGGCTCTATGTCCTCGACCATGCTGGGTCTGAGTTTGGTACTGACATTTTCTTGGTTCCTGGATAAGCAGTTCTTGTCTTACTCTGCTCCACTTCCACCTGAAGAAATAGGCTGGCTTGGGAACAGAACACAACAGGGAGCTTTGTGCAAGGCTTGAGATGTCAAACAGGACACACTCTCTGGGGATACGTGTGGCTGCAGGTGTCTGCTCTTTTGCCTCCCACAGTTACCTCTGGATATGGGGAGAGGCAGGAAGCTGAGTCATCCTCCCAAGGCAGGCTCTTCCTTCAACATTAATGAGGATTTTGCAGAAATCCCTCATCTCCTGTTGTGTCCTTAGGACTGAGCTCTACCCGCTATGAAATCAGATGCTTGGAAGGGGAGGAGGAGTCTTAACTAGAAAATACAATGCAGAGGAAACACAGCACCTTGCAACAAACATGACCACATTTCCTATGTTGTCTGCACAGACTTTTTGCAAACTTAAAAATTGGACATATGACCATATTTTTTTCCTTTGTTTGCCATGTTTAACCTTACCTGACATGTATTTTCAATTAAACGATTCTACCTTCTGGGTAAATTATCCCAAGTTTACTCAACTTTAATCTGAAGCCAATATTCTGACTTGTTTTTTACTTCATCTCTTCTATATTACTGCAGTTCAACCAACTCACCACAGGTTAAAAAAAAAAAAAAAAAAAAAAGAAGAAGAAGAAAAAAAGGTGTTCAAATATTTATTGATTTTCAATACAGGAGGGAGAAGGGGGGAAATGTAGGACTGTTCTATGATTTCTAGAAATTTACGGAGGTATTTATACTCATAAATCTGGGTATTCCGTTATTAGACAAGCAGCCCTTTTGAGATAAACAACTTAACTACTCTGAAAAAAAAATAGCTTTTGACTGCTAAGTCTCCAGAAAAAAAAAAAGTTCTTAAAAACTTGTGAACAGTGGTTTGGAGTAATTGGTGGAGCAAACGTTTTACAGAAAGTTCAGGCTTTGTTTATGAGGAATTGATTTGAACCTGCCTACAGGTCACAGGTGCCAATTTGGTAGATGTGAGTCTGTTGTGAATGTTATGGGTATTTGCCTGTCAAAATAAATGTATCAAAGTGTCTTCTACAGTCTGTGGTCCCTGATTAAAATAGTTTTTACTATTTGATTACCCTTATTAAAGAGAGTTCTTTGATGGAAACCTGGGTCTTATTGGTAGTTTTAGTCTTGTACTGTATTTGTCGTATGCCATTTAGAAATTGCTATTATATGACACATGTACTGCCAGCAACTGTATTTTTGCAATTCCAATATGCTGTGGCTGCTTCCAAGGCTCAGTGACCCCCTCACCCATCTCACACCTCCAGGGTGCAGAATTACTGTGTGGAGCTATAGAAAATTTTTGTATTGTCATGACATATCATCAGTATTAAATGCTCAAAGATTCTTATGATCTTGAATGCTCAGGGAAAAGAAACAGAGAGGAAAAAGATACATTTCTCTCTGCAACATTGTTGTCATTTTTTAATTGCCTGACTTTAAGGTGTTTTAAACACAGAGAAAATGCCACTAAGAAAATTATCAGTGAGTATTGAAAATAAATACCCATGGGAAAATATTGCAATTAGTCTTGAGTAGACTGTTTTCAGTCTTCTCTTCAATATAGTCCCTTCATACAGTACAGACATTTCTCTGCGTCATTTCAGCTGTATGAGTGCATACAAGTGCACAGAGATGTGCACTAATATACGTGTAATTCTGGTTCCACTATTTCTAAACTTTCTGCACTAAAGAATAATATATATGCAGTTTAACTATTACATGTTGGCAAATATTTTTAACAAGCAGCCATTTTGCAAAGGTTAGAAGTTGACCCTTACCTCCATGGTACTGTGACCATGGGCCTATGGTCAGTTTCCAAGGCCCAGGTGCATGGCTGCAGGTCGAGATTACAGAGGGGAAGGAAGAGCTGTGCCGAACAGAGCAATTCTGCTAAAAAAAAATTGGATGGTAGCATCAGTTCAGCCTCTACATATTTCTTAACACTTTCCTGTTGTTGAGTCATACCGCATTATAAAATCACCTCGCAAATCAGAAAATTGTGATGATTGAAACACTTCTATGTTAAAACAACCTCTGACGCTCAATAACTATAGGCCAAATGTCAAGATATTTACTGATAGAGTTAGATCCTAGGGAGCATTAGTTGGCATCCTATATCAGAGTACTACCTGCAAAAGCTGAAGGCATGCTGTGACTGACTGAGGTGTTCAGCAACTTCTAAAGCCATGTGGGTGCTCAAGGTAACACCATTAGTCCAAGAGGCTGGGAAAAAAAGTTAAAAAATAAAAATTAAGAATAAAAAAGGGAACTAATTTGGCCCACAATCAGTTAGCCAGTCAAGTACACACAGCTGTACACAATACAGATTGCAGAGTGACACTCTGGTTCTATCAAATTCAACAGAAAAATGCATACTGGCTTTAACAAGGACAGATTTAATCCCAGAACCTGAAATATCTCTACGAACCAGTTAATTTTCAATATAAAATGTCTAAATGCATGTTTTATCAAGCCACTTTTATGTTTCACTGGCCCCTTTATCTTGTGTCAACCAAAAATTCATAATACCAATTTTGACTGAAGGCTGGCTTTAATTACAATTTCTTTTACAGGTCTCAACTGCTTTTTGTGTCCTGGGAAATGAGAACAATTCTTTCTATCATATTCAGAAAGAAAATGAAAAGGTTGGTAAATGTATAAGTAATTTTAACTGATTCATTGATCTGAATACTTTTAAAGTAATACAGTAAGTATTTCTGTCACACTTTGAAGTTAAGCTTGGAGCTCAGTTACATCCCTTAGGGTTATTTTATAGCCATTAAGAATGTGTACCTTTTATCTGGTGCCTTCAATTAATTGAATTTCAAAAATATTCTCAAATGTTTTTAGAAAATCATTTTGTTCCTGGAGGACATTCCTGTGTGATTTATTGTTACAGTAATTAAAAGCAGTGAGTATTACAGTGGTCACTGTTGGAACTCCTGTCTGCCTTTGGCTATATTTTGGTTTAAGTTAAAACGTATAGTGCACTTGAGAGACTTGTGAAGGGAGGTAAAAAAAAAAATTAATTATTTTCAGATTGCTTCAGAATTTTGGCACACTTCGAAATAACCTCTTAAAGTGATCACAGTGATATTTACATGATAATTGTATGCAAGCACAATTAAACTTCTATATTAAACAATTAAATAATGCTTTTCCTGCTATGGTGAATTATTCCTGACTACCCATATTAGTATTCTGTAGTTCTAATCAGTGCCATAAATAATTTTCAGTTTTACACATTCTGCTCTGAAGCAATTATTAAGAGCTCTCAGGAAGAGTTAAAACAGCTAATGAAAATAATTAGCAGGAAAAAAATGATAGTTCATCCTGTACTGAAAGATAACTCTAACTGAAAACTACAAACGATGCTTTAATTGCATCTTTGTTTTCTGAGGCGCAAACAGTTCTCTACTGTAATCCCTTTTGTGCAAGAAGTGATCACTCACAAGTAGCATTTCACAGAACTACTCGCTCACAGGAAGATTGGTGAGACCCACGGCCCAGGTCTCTTTAGTTGTGTAACACAGAGGAAGGATCTTTTTTCTGTATTGCTTCTCTGGAGCTCCACCTCAGCAGCACTGCGCACCTGAGCAAGGTCTGCAGGCTCAGATTGCCCTCCACACTCGGGCAAAGCCACAGTGCAGAAAGGAGAACTTGGTGCTTCTGACTCACTTGGTATCTTCTGCCTTTTCAGGATCTTCAAGGAGGCTTGAAATCATTCTGCTTCTAAATCTTTAAAATTATGCTCTTTTCCTACTAAAAAATAAACCTCTTCACCCATCCACATATTGAGCACACTAAGCCTTGGATATTTCGCTAACCACAACAACATATTTTTCTACCACAAAACAATTATCTTCCAAAAATCGTGGGCTCACAAATGGAATTAGGGTACTTGCTTAGAAAATTGTTGAAAAAATAATCATGTATCTTTGTGGGCTACAAAAGACCCTCAGATGGCCACTCGAGATCTGAAAATAAATGTGGTTTTCTGTATTAGGTATGCATTTATGAATAAAAGTCTAATTGTACAGATTCTGACCAATACAGGTCAGTACCAGATAAATATTTCACATTTAAATGTACACACTGAAGTCATTGTTCAAAGTAATAACCTATCCTTTTAATAAACCATCCCCGTTACACTGAAATGCCTAAAGGTTTTCTAATGTGCATCAGTCTTTTGAACATCACATAATGAATTTAATGTGAGAAACGGAAAAGAAATGTACCTGTATGGATCCTTGCACATTAAGATAAACCTTGCTGCTCTGAGGCTAGTATAAAATTTGGCACCCAAACCAGATGAGGCCAAAAATACTTTCAGTGAAAATCTGATCCATGTATTTACTACATTCTGAATTATACTGGCTTTCCTGTGAAATTATTCCAGTTAAGTAAATTATCTCAGAGGTTTCACAATTAAGCTAATGTGTTCCTAGGACCTTCATAGTGACCATGAGTTATGATACATGCATTAGTATATTATTCCTTGACTAGGTGTGATTTAGTAACCTCTATAGGAAAATAAAGGCCAAAAAAGTTAGAGATCGAGCTGGTGTTCTTCCCCATCTGACGTCTTAGAAAGTGGGTCTTCAAAGTATAGCCACAGTGCTGAAGGAATTGACACTGACAATTAAAGTGATATTCCCTTTCTTAATGGAAATACGTGGTGCTATCACCAGTGCTGTTTGTCTAATGACATGGAAAATTAAGGTTTTTAACCACTTGGTATCATTTAATAATGGCCTTTTCACAGCAGAGAGGGCATTGCTCTTGCTACAGAAATGGGAAAGAATGCCAAAGAATGCCAGGATCATTTCTGTAGTGAAAAGAGCACCTTTTAATAGTTTAAACATTAAAAACTGTTGAAGCCTTAGTATCATTGGTCATTAAAAAAAAAAAGAGAGAGAGAGAGAGAGAGAGAGGGAGAAAGATAATCTGTAACAATATCACAAATCACATGAGGCAAAATCTACAAATGCCCCTCCAGCCATGGGACTGAGCCCACGATTTTTTAAGCCCACCTTCTCAGATTTATCCATGACCAGTGTTCCCTCAGTGTCCATCATGTCACTAGGGTTGACCCACATGAACATCCACTGGGATTTCAGCTCCGCTCAGTTTGGCTGCCCTCCTGCCTGGCCAGGCCAGTTTCTGACAGAAAGCCACCGTGCTTTCTGCTGCATAGGTCAAAGTGGCGATTGTGGCAATTTCCAAGGTGTGCAGGTCGACATGAGCAAATTGGAAAAGACAGACTCAAGTGTCTACTCACTTCCTTTACCCATCACTAAAATAATTAAAAATGTTGATCTCATGGACCTGAGGTTGTTATATTACAAAAGACTCATATTAATGTAGTGTTACTGATGGTAGCTGTTAATATAAAAAATTGTTTTTTGAATGAAGTCTCCTACCCATGAACATCATATTTCAGGGCAGGGGGGCAGCTATATCCAGCAGCCCCCCTAGCACCTTAGCTCTCCCCATGCAACTCTGTCTCGGGGAAAAGCGGGGGTGTCTGCTGTCCGGGCCCCCGGCTCCAGACCGGGGAAAGGGGTGGAGGAAGACACTAGGAGGTCCCGATCCCCTCAAAGCAGATTTGGGCCGGAGAGCAGATGTCACCTCCGCGGGGCGAATAGCGTCACCCCGCTCTGTAAAACACTGGCTCGGTGGGGCAAGCGGCGGCTGGACGGAATCCCCGGGGGCAGGCGGCGGGGTCCCCCCCGGGGGCAGCTCCGCACCGCAGGCACACGGCTGTCCCGGGGGGCTCGGCCCCATTGCAAGCTGGGTCTGCCAGCAGCCGAGCAGCCGGGCCCGGAGGCAGCCCGGGGCGGGAGCCTGGGGGCATCGCCAGCGGGACGGGCCTCCCCGGGGGAAGGGAGGGAAAAGTCCGGGGCCGGGACGGGGCCAGCGCGCACGCCTCCCGTGCCCCCGGGGGATTCAGGGGAGAGCATAAGGGTCCCATGGGGCGACTGGGGAGCAGCGCGATACCCCTGTCCGAGCCGCAGAGCCCTCGTCCCGCCAGCCGGGAGACAACCCTGGGAGGGCAGCCAGGGAATCCACGTCGCTGTGGGTTTATTACTCCGCTTTAAAATGCAAACGCTCGTTGCTTGATTGGCTTTCTGTTTACAAGTGCAGATGGGGAGAAGGGTCACGTTTTCATTCTCCGTGTGGTTTCCCCGCCTTGGAAGCTGCAAGGGCAATCCGAGGAGGGAGAAAGGGGAAAGAGAGTAGGATTTCCCGGTTTCAGCATTCATCAGATTTACCCTGTCATTGCACTACAAGGTGCAGCGTGTGTCGAACATTACGAGCACGGGGCCATGCAAATGACACAGGCATGAAAGAGCCCTGGCAAGAATAAATCTGTCGATGTACAGATGTTCCCTATTAACGTTACTGTTCAGCTTTGGTGGTTATTGTGGGAAGACAGCGGATTAAAAATTCCCATTGCCGCCCCACCTCTGCTGAACCTTTCTCCCCACACCTCTTTGTCTTCGCTTAATTAGGTAGGATATAATACTTTCTTTTTCTCCTCCTCTCTCTTATTGAGACGTCTGCACAGGCTCACGCCTTTAAACAGGAATGATATTGATCCCTCCTCCCCCTTCTGTCAATCCCGATTTGTCCCTTTTCCCGCTGAACAAACAATTAAGAAAAGAAAGTACCCAGCGCGCGTGGAACTTGGCATGCACAGGCTCCCGCGGGCATCCCGGGCGCTGCGCGGCCCCGGCCAGCGGGCCTGGGCGCCCGGCACTGAGAGAGGGTGGCGAGAGGCTGCACACCGGCAAAGGCATTTCGGAGTAGGGGGTCGCTGCCCGCTCGCCCAGCCCCGGGACCGAATAACTTCGCAGGACAGCGCGCCGGTGGTGGTGACAGGCGGCTGAGACCGGGCGGGACGGTCGGAGCGACCGGGGCAGGAGGACAGAGAGGACAAAACGGGAGCAAGCGCTCCTGCCGCGACCTTCTTGCGGCTGCCTCCGGTGCCTGCCTGCCCCCCCGCCCCGCAGGAAGGCCCCGGTGTCCGGGCAGCCCCAGCGGGGCTGTGCCCAGCGCGGGCGGCGACAGCGCAGCGGGGCCCGGGGGCGCTGCAGGGAGGACCCTGAGCTGGGGGCGTGGCCTCGCCGCCCCATGCAGGCAGCGGGCGGGGCGGGGCCTGGTGCCGTGGCGGGAC
>JAWWMO010000083.1:86553701-86619066 GCA_035047845.1 Dendrocincla fuliginosa | reverse complement strand
TTCCCCCACCCCCTCCCCCCCCCCCCCCCCCCAAATAAATGAGAATGCAATACAGGGGGAAATATTTTTGTAAAGACAACTATAAACACAACAGAGACAACACTCAGTCAAAATATAGCATACTCCAGCCCGCGAAGTTTCTAGAGAGACCTGTTAGTGCAAGGACTGAATAAAGGAATCCGGGTGCAGAGATCAGATCAAGCCCTTCCCCTCTCTGCGAGCAGCCGTAATTGGATTGTATCCAGTCATATTCCCTGTCATTGTATTGACTTTCGCTCTCTTGGATGATATTATCGAGATCACTGAACCCCTCTGCTGATCTGGCTGTCAAAAGGCTCAGACAGGAGCCCCCGGCCTGGAAAACGTGCATCAGCCGAGATAATTTGAAGTGAAATTTTCATTTTGACAGTAAACCCCTCAATTTCTAAAGGCTCTGCACCCGGAGAGCTCAGTGGCAGGGGGAGGCTTTACAGAAAGCCCATGTCTTAAACTGAAAAGGGCAAAAGAACTCGAATTAGTTGTAATAGATAAAAGGGCAAAAATAAAGAGTCAAGGGTACTTGACAGTAATAGCGAAAGTGGAGTCTCCGGGGAGCCGCGATCTGAGCTAAAGGCTGGGCCGGCAGGAATTTTAATGCAGCCGGGGCGGCCGGCGAGCTATTCCTCTGAAACCCTTTAGACAAAGCAAATTATTTTCAGTCAAACTAAGGAGATGGGGATGAAGGAGGCGAAGGAGAGGGAAGGGGGGAAAGGAGAGTGTTAGGGCTGTCCTCAGACCATTGGTAGACGCAAGCGGGATGGGGCATAAACCCCTCTGACTGCTGCGATTGTGATTTTAAAGCGGGGAGGTTTGTGTGTGCCAGCCTTGCTGGATCTGCAGGGACTGGAGGGGACAAGAGGGCTCCCGGTGAGCTTCGGTTTCCATGCGACAGAGGCTCTGTGGAGTGGAAGGGGACTCTAATTTTGCTCCCAACACAGCGACAGCCGAGTATGTACGTGGACTTTGTGTGTCTGTGTGCAAGCAGAGGTATTCTCCACCGAGAAGCCAAAAATCTCTCTCAGTCTGAAAAACGTCCTGACTTTGCAGAGAGCCAAGCCCCCCTGGCTGCTCTGGACTGACTCTCGGCTGGTGACCCGCACACCGATATAAGTCATTGTTGGCCAGCTTTGGCTAGATCAGGGATGCAACTTGGACATCCCGCTGTTTGGGAGGCAACACCCGTCCTTCCCCCCTCCCTGCCCCCTCCGGACTTAAATAAAGGTGATAGCACTGTAGCAAAACACAGGTGGACTGAAATACCAGAAGCCAAAAGAAAAGCGCATCAGCCCTTTATCCCTTCATTTTTGTGTTATTGTTATTATAAAGCAAGTTTGAGTAAGTTTATAACAAGAGCAGGGTTCTCAGGGCCAGGGGACCAGCCGTGTATCAGGACTGGTAGATCCGTCTGTGCCCTTGTGCTTTCACGGCAAAACCTTGCCCATCCTGAGAAGAGACTGTATCAGTTAAGGCAGAGGGGAAACAGTTTCTTCCTTTGGTACACGGACCTTATCACTTACATGAGCCACCAAATGCAGCGGTCTTTCAAAAGGGTTGGGGGTTTTGTTGTTTGGTTGTTTTGATTTATTTTTTTTAAGTATGAAAAAAAGAGTGCGAGAAATTAATTTTGCATTTGAATCAATAGTACAAGCCAAAGATCAGATTCAGGTGCTTTAGAGGAGGCTGTGGGGCTGAAAGGGAAAGCCATGCAGATCGTATGGCTGCACGATGCAGAAATATAAAGGCAGACTGAGAAAGAAAGAGAGGAGGGGGGAAAAAATCATAGAGAAGCGGCTTGAAACTGAGAGACTCTAAATCATTCAGCCATGGCAAATTCAAACACACAAAGGAGGGGATGCTAAATTAACAGTGCTTTTTACATAGAGCCCAAATAAAACTGTAATCAGCGACGCGTTACTTTTCATTAAGCGAGTTTGACAGGAGCATATTCAGCCTCGACAAGGGAACAGGAGCAAAGAAATATACGGCTCTCCCAGCCCGAGTCATAAGATAATTCCTTAAGCTCCATTAACAACTCTTAGCCGCAGGAAATGGGCTCCCTGAAAACATCTCCAAATCTAAAAGCTTTATCGACCTCTCAAACCTCTGCTGATGGTTCTATTTTTTAAAAAAACTTAGAGGCGAGACGTCCAGCAAGGTAATAGACTTTGACACAACACCTTCTTAACTAGAGAGAGAGAGGCAGGGAAAACGAGACCTTAAATGATATTTAAAAGGCAGCCAATTAAGATTTAAAATGATTGTCTCCTGAGATTATGCATGCGATTTATGTCATATACTTTTTTTTCCAGACATGCATGCAAAATTGCAATGGGGCATAATGCCTGTTCCTTAAATGATGATGATGATGATGATGATGATAATAATAATAATAGAAGAAATGGTAACAATTAACAATCTGTAGCTATCTCATATAATTGTAAATGCTAATCTAGGAAAGTGCTGGTTGATTGTAGAGCACAGCCAGCAGCAGCCAGCTTATTTATAGGTGTCTAATTAAAAGACAGATAGATGAAATGATACATACACTGTCTATTAATGTTTAGAAGCACATTTCTTTTCATCCTGAGTGCATATTTGACTATTAAAGTCACGTAATTGGTTTATAGTCCCAGAACCCAGTGTAGCAGCTCCTTCCCATCACATAGAGAGATGTCCAAGAAGACATTGTCTTGGCAAGACTTTGAACATTACATATTTTTAAGATATAATGGTTCAGGAGACTTTGACTTTACTACAGTTTTTTTGATATACATTTGCCTTTTCCATTTAAATCTGACCTTCAAATAATATGAAAGCTTGAGTGTGTGAAAATGTATCCAGTTAAATGCCAAGAAAAGAGTTAATGCTCACATTGTACCATTTCATGCAGAAATCCTGTAAAATGCAAGAAAATATTATAACTTGCTGATTTTGTGAGGGATCAGAAACTGTTTCAATGAGTGTGATTTGTAGATAAATGGGGTGGAAAAAGATCATTAAAACACCACTGTGTTTTGGCCAAAGGTCAAAATGTTTAGGTCTCCACTTAGATGAAGTTAGTTCTGGCTACAAAGCAATGATCTTGGGTCTGAGTCCCATGTCTCTTGAGAGAAGTGCATGCAACTGTACATTAAAAAAGAATGGAGGAATGATAATGGCCAAATTATACATTTTTATTTGCTTGGTTAAAAAAAAAAAAAGTAATGATTGTGGTTGTCTTTAAAGAGGAAACTCTTTTTAATGAAATAGCTAATGGTCGAAACACCAGTCCTGAAAGTGTGACATTTGGCATATTTTAACTTACATGTACTGTTAAAAAGGCTATGAAGTGCTTAGGACTTGTGGGAAGGGCTCTCTTCATACTCCTTGTGAAATGGCATAACTGCAAAAAATAATTCCAGATTTGTAGGTTCCTCAAAAAGCAGTTTTAATATACACACTAACTATATATGTATGGAGGATATTTAATACATAAGCCATTGGTCTTCTGTACCTTATGACTTGTATTAAAACCTTCATTTGATTTAGAACTTGAAGATACATTTAACACAGCCTGAAGAACCAAGGGAAGAGGAAATGCTTGGGAGCAATTCAAAAGCAAAAGATGATAATTGCTTCCCAGTGTGCTCCCACTCCATTGAGAAATGGGATCGGGTTCAGGGAGAAATGAAAGAAGCCTCCGTGTGACCTAGAGAGAATGCATATATGCAAACCCTGCTGGTATCCTGCTTCCCACAGTGGGGAGCAAGGTCTGGGCATGAAAACAGGGATTGACCTACTTACAAGTCTCAAGAGCTGTTTCTTGTCCATCCCTTTTTAAGGAAAGCATGAAAATGAAGGAAATATCTTGAAGGAAAGTGTTCTCTTAATGAGCTTTTTTTCCCCACTGATATTAAAAAATTCTTTTGCTCATTCATTTGGCTAGACAAAAACAAGGGCATAAAAATCTTTTTCTTTTCAGTTTTACCTTTACTTCCTTTGTCCAAATCAGCATGTCATTATTTAAATTTTGAAATGTGTTGCAGTTGCAGTTGTTGAGTATTTTGTGAGTTGGTTTCCATGGAATCATAATCAGGCCATTTTTCAAAGACTACCTCAGGAATCCTTTCTGAAATACTGCAAAGGATAACACATGATGAAATAGGACCAAGGAAACACCTACTTTCAACAGTATTTCTTTGATTTATGTGGTTCCTATGGAATGCCAAAAGTCAAACAATTAAAAAAAATGTGCTTGAGATATCACCAAATACTTTCTTATATGGATTGTGTTGTGTAACAGGATTAAAACGTTTTCTAGAAATACAGAACAAAGCTGAATAACCAACACTTTGCCTATGTCCTTATGATAGGAAATGTGCTACATCAAAGACTGATAAGTCTCCTAAAGCTTTGTCCTCTACCATGGTATTTATTGATACTGGGTTTGTGATGACTTGACAAATTACTCAGAATGAGTACTGTTTTCCTCAATCTCAAGGTCCTCAGCTAATGAACAAGTTCACTATATTAGTATTTTTGCCAAGGAGAAAGTTATTGGAAAGGTAGGACAGTGCTCAGGGAATGAGCTGAATGGGAACATTTCTAGGGTAGGAGAAATGAGTAAAGAGGGAAGTGCTTGGGAATCCTTTGTGAGTGGGTCCTCCCTCCCTCCCTCCCTCCCTCCCTCCCTTCCTTATGGAAGAATGACCAGCCAGGCCCTTACAGAAGGCATAGAAAGTCGAGCATGATATTTTTCCTTCTGTTCTCATTGGATCACAGCATGCATAAACAAAAGCACTGTGTGTGAAAGTGATGTCACATATGTCAGCCCTCATGACATCAGGTGTTGGTAGCCATATGAATAGAATGCTTTGCTTTTGAGGCTTCATGCCATTAGGTTGCCCTTTTCTTGAACATCCCGTCATCTGCTCACCAACCTTGTGACACAAATGGCTGACATACTAAGCAGAGGAGGTAGAAGCTGGGAGCTGTTGCTGTCTTTGCAAGTCAAGTGACAAAGTCCCACCACGACAGAAGGCCCACCAGATAAAAAGGGGCAGGGAACAGGACCACGGGATGGGAAGTTTTTGTGATAGGAGTTGAATTTTTTTGTCAAGTCCATGCATTGACCCAGTACTTATTTCTGCCTTCATTTACACCAGACTAAGGCAGTTTTAACTCAGACTAGCTTCTTTGGAGCTCCTCCATATTTGTCATAACATATCAGACAGCAGGAAGAACCCTTGTGCATGAACGGTAAACCTCCTGCTGACACAGTTCCTGCATGCAAATCTAGGGGTTAGCAACACTCAACAAGTACATGAAGAAACCTCACAGTATATAACTGGTTTAGATTAAGGATTTTAGACTCATAAACAGAGTGATTTACTGAAACAGGCCAGTTAATGTTATGTTACTTCTGTATTAAATTGAGGCAAATGGAATCAACAAATATAGAGGCCAGAAGTCAGATTCTCAGACTTACTGCCAAGTTTACTGTCAAACATTCCCACTAAGTCTCACTTCTCTGGCAATAACACAGGAGAGAGACACATCAAGAGTTTTCTCTTCATCTTCCCATCTGGAGGAATGCAAAGCCTCTGTTAGTTGACAGAACTGTGAAGGAAAGAAGGGCATTTGCTCTTCTCCCATCTGCTGCCACACAACCTGGTCTGTAGAAAGTTTTCAGATACAACTGTTCTCTTGCTATGCATGAACCTTTGCTGCTGCTCTTTCTTCACCTGAAGTATTCTTTTCTAGGTGAGGTGATGAAAGAGGAAAAAAAATCAGGTAGGAAGAAATGTCCTTCACCTGAACCCAGACTCAACAGATGCAAGCTTGTCCTTATCACTGTGGATGGGAGGAATTGCCACTTCTGGGCTGAATTCTGCAATTTTGAGCAAAGATGTAATACAAAGGTTATTATAGAAACGGCCATGACACATCCATTCTACACATTCATTACATTCAATGAAATAAATCTTTGCCAAGATCCTAAAGTAAGACTTTTGGATTGAAATTAAGGACATAAAACCCTCAAATTATGAAGTGTAAAAAAAAACTTAATTAAAAAAAAATGCTCAGATGATTCTGAGAGTTGAGCCTTGTTCCATGCTAAGAGCAAAACAAAAGGACATGAACATCAAATCCTGAACCCAAACTATGGGTGAACGAGATGCACAAGCTAAATCTGAGCTTTCTAATACACCGTCTCATCTTTTTCTGTTGTGACTCTTCATTACAAAAAACAAAACAAAAAAAAATTAAAAAAAAGCAAGCAAGCAAACAAACAAGACAGAAATTGAATTATATGTCAAGAAAATAGAATTTCCTAGTTGCTGGAAGTGACCAATAGAAGTTTGGGAGAATGAGGCTGCATACTTATAGTACGAGTAGGAAGAAAGCAAACACAATAAACATATAATGCTGCAGTGACTTGAAACATGTCCATCAGTACTTCCTGGAAACACCACATTTCTGCTTTTAGAAAGGCTGTTGTTACCTATGTATAGACAATTCCCATGCCATCCTTCTCCAGTTAATAATCAAACAAATAGACTTGACATAGTATGTGCACAGCAGTATCATAGAACTAATTTACAGCTGCCACTAAATCAAAACAGTAGCTCCTTAGTCCTGAAGAGTATGACTGGGTCAACTGTATCACTGAACATGCCACATTTTTAATCCAGACAAACTGTATTATATCAGTCTGGAAACCTGAGTTACAAAGCATGGAGGAATCAGACTATTTAGTTACTGTTCCCTCTGATCAGGCCTATATCAGGACAGTTTGGGCTGAATTTTAGCTTGGTGCTCTGCCTTTCAGAGTTATGTCCCAAGATAACTAGATCTAACTCAATACCCCAACCCTTCATAAGCATCCCAAGCACTTCACAACCTAACTTCAGGCTTGGATGCTGAAGAATGAAGAGGCTTGTTACTCTTGTGAGGAACCCACAGGGTGGGGACAGTGGTGTGCTTTGCAGTCTTTTCAGTGCTGCTCTCAGGATTGCCAGAGAAAGAATGCAGTCCATTTTTGACAGGCTGTGAGCGACTGCTGACATCCTTCTCTCTCTAATCCCAGTGGTAGGGCACATAGGGACAGAGTGGATCAGGGACATTTTATTTTGTGATGCACTTACAGGAGAGTGGTGAAATGCAATGTTCTGTTCACTGAAAGCGTGTTCCCAAATTTGATACAAAGTCAGCTGAGCACAGGAAAAGATTCTGCAGACCAAGAAATAAAAGCAGCTTGTTGTTTCCCAGTGAGTGGTTGCTATGTGAGGCTATGTATAGGGGAGTGCCACAGAGGTACAAATGAAGAAGGCTTCTTGCAAATATAGCTTCAGAGATTCCTCTATTGGGCATACCTCGTTTCAGCTGGTATGCCCCTGGGGTTGTTATTTTTAAGCATTTGGCACTCTAGATGGTCAGGAGAATGGGATAGGAAGTATTGTTACAGAACCATGATTGCTGCTGTCACAAAGACAACTGACTGGTAGACAGATAGCTCTACAAATGGGACAATGTTAAGAAAAGGTTGTAAGGAAGTGTTTTATTTTCATTCTATTGCCTTTAACTACTATACATTCTTCAGGCACTGAGACGTAAGGAGACAAGGTTCTCAGCCTTCGTCTTGACTTACCCTGATTAATGCTCTGCCAGAAGGAAGTAATATATTAATTGTTTGTGCTCTGGAAAAGGATAAGTTCATGACTTTGCATATGTTACCAAAACTAAGTCAGATAATGCTGTCTTAAAAGCAGGCTTTGGCACAGTTCTCACCAGTGAGATTTTCTAAACTGAAGAAGGATGTGTGGCCATGATTATTGCTTCCAGCTTCCAAAAAGGAGGCCTCCTCCTTCAAAGCTGGAGCAAAGAGACTGAATCCACTCCACATGCAGATCCAAGTGTGGGATAAAAAACCACTTCAGAATAGCATACCAAATCTTTCTGTGGAAAAAATAAGCTTAATTTAAGACTGAATATGCTCAGTGACTGCCCTCTGCAAAACCACAATGTATGCTCTTAAATGGTAACAGGTTTTCTAACAGCTTCAGCTGTGATGGACTGCCACATATTTTGGGGTTTGGATTAAAGGCCAGGCAATTCTCTGAGAAAAGGTGTTTATCACTTTGGACTATTTTGCTACCTTTTCCTCAGAGCTGTATTTGCAGCACATTTCACTGTATGCTGCTGATGCACTGCGAAGTGGTTAAGCAGGTCCTTTATCTTTCTAGATCTGGACATTAGTATTTGCATAAATAATACTGTTGAAAATACTTTGCTTAGACTAGAGTAGGGCATCCCATCTCTACTTTTTTTCCTCTGCAAGGTCCTGAACCCTCTGATTCAAGAAATTGGCAATTATGCAGACCATTTCAATATTAAATTTGTGTAAAAAGCCCAGAAGTTTGGTATTTTGTTCCTCCTGAATGCTGATTCCTCCAATCTTTCATTCCTGCCCACTAGGTCTTGGCCCTGCCCTTTTGAAGTGCACAGGAAGAAAGGATCATGGAAACTGCTCTCTTTCACTGTGACCCATCTTACATGTAATTTGCTTTAACTGAACTAAACTGAACTTGCCTACCATGTACATCCATAAATGCCAGTCATGATCTGTGTTTTTTAGTGCACCTTGACAATATTAGGACTACAGGTTAGGAAAGAAGTGAGCTAGTAATTCAGGGTGGGATTGTTGTGCATGAGGAAAACTGCATGATAAATCATGCACAGTACTTTATATAACCTTATCTAGTTTAAGCACTATCAATTTCCTGATTAACACAATTATTTATATTGATTATATGAAGAAAAAATCCCTACTTGAATAGTCTCAAGTATTAGCAGGTGTTTCTGCTGGGCATACTTCTGAATTTTTTCTCATTCTCTTAATATAAATATTTGAGCTTGGTCCCAAACAGATACATGTCAATTAAAGTTAAATGAATATAAGCTAGCTAAGCTGCTTATTTTAGTTGTAATAAAATTCAGAACATTTCATTTATTTTTAATAAATTTAAGTATGACATAATATTAAAACTATCGGTATACTTTAATATATATAGACAGACACATATATTTACAAACCTTTCTTAAGTAGTCTTCTCATTTTCTTTAAAGACCCCAAAGGATTCAAATGACATATGGCAAGAATTCTTTTAAGGTGATTACAAAAGAAAAACTAAGCAGATGGAAATACATGGTTATTGACTGTAAGATCAAACTCCCCATTGAGTCTGTTGTGAACACCCAGTCCATACTGAAATAGGGTTTTATTTTTCCTACTCTATATTTTGTACAAAATGTGTGCTTTCCCTTTTAAAGTAAATATGAAGTATTTGCACACTGAGTCATAAGATCATTGGTTTTGAGAACAGTTAGAGTAAAAACTCCTAAGTTTAGGATCAGGTATTTTAAATTAATAATTATTTTTCTACTAGTAAGTCCCAGAGTTATCAAATAAACAAGTAAAGTAAAAATTCACAGAATTTTCACACAAAAGCAATTTAGAGTGCACTACTAATATCAGTGACTTCACTATTATAATTTAAAGGGATTGATGATGCAACACTGTGACCAGAATTCTCAAAGATTACTCTTTAGACATTTTCAGGCATATAAGTGACTCACAGCCTATTTGTCACAACAAGTTTGATTTCCCAAACTGGGCACTCAGGAATTGCCTGTAGCTTTACTAGGAGCTTTGCTGAGCCCCACAACACAACTCCCCAGGATGGTGCAGTCACTGGTAGTCAGACTACAGTTTTGATTCTACAGGACAACAATCCTCATTAAAAGAGTCTTCCAAATCCTGACTCAACTTTTTACAAGTCCAGCTTGATAAGCTATGGGAATTCAAGGAACATGAACATCCAGAAAAATTCAGGCTTTATAGAAATCAGTTGGAACCTCATATATTGTTGACTTTCCATTACAGATGTTGCTAGTATTTGACAGTTACATACTGTACGTAATTAATTTAGTTCTTGTCCCCATAATATACATGACCTGATTACAATTTTCACAAATTAGATCATTTTTCATAATTATTCATCGTACCACTTATGTGAGCAAATTATGACTATGGTTTGTCTTCGAATGCAGAGCTGCATCTCCTGCTACGTATGACTGATCATGTAAATCAACAACCCCATCCCCTTCTTTGGATACCCTTAGCATTATAAATGTGAGCAAAGCAAAAATTATTTCTAAGGCTTTAACGTTTTTTTGGGAAAACAGAAAGCATTTTAAGCAGAGAAAGGCAGCAGGCACAAGAAATTTAGGACAGCTTATACTTTTCCTGTCATTATTTCCAAAACTTTCATTTTCAAAGGATTTTAGACAGAAGATTAACAGATAGTTTGGTTTCTTTTGGACACACTGAAGTCAACAGAAGCACAGGATTTTAGGCATTTCAAAAGTCTTATGCTGCTTTGTAGAAAATATAATGTCACATCCTAAGCCACAGGAAGTATGTGACACTGCTTGAGGTTACATTTTTATTTTTTTTGAAATATTTTCAGCTTTTTCATTGTGTCCCACAGATAATTTGTTACTGTATAATGAGAAGAGTGCAGATAAGTGAAATAATAAGGTGTTTCACCTAATCAACTTTAACTTCCTCTATAGTCAGTGGAAAGAGATGCTTCCTATGACAGGTCTTTTGACCTCCAGTATCCATGATAGGTTGGTAGAATCCCACTCAGGGGCTTACTGTGAATTTAGGCAAGTACTTTTCAGGGCTTTTCTCTTCACTAGCTATTTTACTTCATGCTACATGTTGGTCATGGGTTCAGGTGTGAGAGCATGCAGCTCTGTTTATTTGGGCTCCTTTCACTAACACTCTGAAGGAAGTCCCAGGAGCTGACCTGTTCACAAGACCTCAGCAACATTGCAGAAGCTCTGTCTGAAAAGAGGAACAGGCTTGTGCCTTCACTGTCCCAGTCCTAGTCCCTTGACTACCTACAGCAGAGGACTGCTGCAGCAGATCTTGACTCCCTCCTTGCTTGTTCAAGTTTCCTTCAAGTGCAGAACAGGGTGTACCAAAAAAATAACTGAGTATTTGACTTGGCATTCATGCAAGAGTAGCTAGCGTGAAAGCCTCACATAGGGGTCAGGGCACTGCATCCATGGGTAACTCAACCTGGCTGGAGCTTCCTCACAGCAGTTCCAGCAGCACTGTCAAACTTCCCTTAACCCAAACACAGAGCTCTCAGTACTGGTTCAGACAAAATGCCTGAATATGAAATAATCTGGATACATGGTGGCCAATTCTCTGTCTCTCCCTGAACAGCACTTTCTGATGAGCTGCTTTGTGCCTTTTGATCCACAAAGCAATAGTTAAGAGGGCACAGCAATAATCATTGTTAGTAAAGCTGGAAGCTGAATATCCCTCACACCGGTTGAAATAAGAGAGAAATTGTTAGCATACCTCTCCATCTTGGAAGGCTTGCTATCAGCATCATGCAAACCTAAGTGGCATGCTGCTACTTCTTGCCTTTCCTGCTGGCTTGCAACTGTGGTGGCTGCTCAGACTGTGTGATACAGTCTTTGCTTTGATACAACACAAAAGGTTTCAAAGTGGAACATGCCACAGAATTAGGAAGGGTGGATTGGCTTGCTTTCATGAATCATAATCTTCCCTTCTTTTCCCCTCCTTTCCCATACCCCTTATCACTCATTCTAGTTCTGCACTGGCACTGCTCCCACTAGCCCTGCGGTTGTTCTTTCTTCTTCTCTGTTTCTCACCATTACTGTTCTGCATTCTCTTATACCCAAAGAAACTTCCCTTCCTCAACCTCATTTTCAACCTTTCCCCCCCCCCCCCTCCAATTCCATTCACTCATAACAGTAGTAGCTGTAAATAGCTCCCAAAAGCTATGAGTGGCTTCTCAGACATGTCCATTCCCTTAAATGGCTCTGCAATAAAGAAGAAAAAGTATCTATATCTTTCCTACTCCCTACCTGAGGAAAAGGGGTACTTTGAACCTGACATGAGGGCAGATGGAGGAAAGCAGTGGTAAGTGGGAAAACCTGCTACCAGTTCCTGACTGGCCATACTGCCTTGTGACAACCCACTCCTCCAGAGTGTGTGTGAACAGCCGTCCACTGCTGCATACTGTCCACAGGATGCAGGCACTCTGCACAGATCTGTGTGCTGAGGCTTTGGGATAGTGTCTAGAGCTTGTTGGGAACCTCTGAATGTGAGGAGGCCACTTCACTGATCCCTGGGATCCAGACTTGGCTCTTAATTCAAATAGTCCTGGTGTGTTGACTGCCTTGTACCTCCTTTTTGTATGGCAGGGTTTCTTTGTGAGATCAGTTCAAAAGGAACAGAAGTCAGTCGAATGCTGAATAGCAATGAACAAAAGTAGAGACCTGGCAAAAGGCTGTACCAGGGCCAACCGAGGTCCACAATCGGAGATTTTTACTTTGCAAACCAGAATGTTGTAGGAACCCCAGAGCAGAAATACTGACAGGAAGACTCCAACGATGGATCATGGTTCAGTGCCAAGACTTGAAAAGCTGGCAGAAATATCTGCTGTCAAGAGAATCCTGAAATTGCAGCTCACTGGCCACTAAAGAAAGCAGCTCTATCAGCTCTTCAAGCAACTGCACAGGGGAGCTGTGATGAATCCACCCTGAGCACCTTCTCTAATTGCTTCTACTTCTCCATTTAAACAGCAGTGCTGTCATGCTGAATGGCTGACAGAAGGAAGAGCTTAAGTTCAGACGTAGCCAAGGATTTTATACAAAACTAGGTCTGAGCCCATCATCATCCTTCAGGTGCAACAGAAGGAGCAACCAAACCTTTGCTAGGCAGTGAAAGGCCAAGAAGCAGGGAGCACACTGCCTCAACCTCTTCTCCCACTTGTGTAGGGGGATAGAAGTGTGTTTCTGTTACTCAGCTATTTCTGTGGGTCAAAATGTAGAGGCCAAAAGTGGTCTGGCATGAGCTAACGTAGTCCACCAAAACAGTGAAAAATTAATGCAAGACAAAAAAATAGGTTTATTGCTACTTTAGTGAGCTGATGTGAATCAGCAAAGGAACCAAAAAGAGCAGGCAGAGACTTGCAGCCAGGACCAGAGACAGGGAGAGAGAGCAGGGAAGGGGAATAGGAAGCCAGGATGGGGTGTACAAGATTTCCACCTTTTGTCTGCAATAAGACGTGTTGACAAGGCTTCCCTGCCTCTGAAACTAAAACCTTGGGGTAAAGTTACATGTACATTTCAAGCTGGTATAATTGTTCAATACCAGCAGAAGAAAGTCCTTCCAGATCCAAGGCCCCACCAACTTAGTGAGATCCTGTCATGCAGTGGCTTGTAACCCTTCTTCTCCCCTTCTTCTCCTTTTCTGCAAGTTTGGTTTGGTTTGGGTTGGGGTTTTTTTTGGGGGGTTGGATTTGTTTTCGTTTTTTTTTTAATTAGGTTTGGTTGGGGTTTTGGTTTTTTTGGGGTTTTTTGGTGGAAGACTAATTTTCAAAAATCAGATCAGAATTAATTTCATAACAGAGACTTTCAGAAAAGAGTTTTTGTGGAGGGTGTAATCCTGTGCACCCCGGGGTTAAATAATGTCTTAATAATTATGCCTTGTTTGCTTTTCTGTGGACAGACACACTGATAGAAGATCATAGAATGATAGACTTCTAGAAGATGACCAATAAAGGAAAATGCAGGGGAGTTAGCAGGACTTTCTAAAGAAGTAATTTAAATTTGTAATTTAAATAGAGGCAGAGACCTCCACAGTGATGATACAAGGCAGGAATCATACAAACATCATCAAGATCCTTAGGACATCTCTTTGCTATTCTTTAATTCTTGGTCTCATTTTTGCAATTTGGATATCTATCTACATTTCACTGCTTTGCTAAGCTCTTTATGGTGTTAGTCTGAAACGAAACAAAGCATCAGAAACACGTGTTCTGCTCCTACAAGATGTAATCCATGGCTGTGTTCTTGTTCCTGGTACCGGGCCAGATTCCCTGATGCCGCCAAGTTCCCAGGACAATCAGAGAGCTGGTTATAGTTTCCTGGTTATCTGAGTCAGCTGCTGCAATGTATACACACCAGATGACAATCATCCCACAAGGGACTGTTCCCCTAGCTAAGAATAGCTGGAGCAGTGAAAAGAGGGGACTATAACGGAGGAAAGCTGTCCCAGCGTCTGCACTGAATGGACCAGGTTGCAGCTTGTACAGCTTTATCATAATTAATAACAAAAGTGATAGGGCCAACAGGCCTGTAATCTTGGCAGCCCTTCAGCATCTGATCAGCCCTCATTCGATATCTTTAAGTAACTGAGATCTAAAGCACTAGAGCAATCAGGCTCCTGTCAGAGGTGAAAGAGGGTGTTTCTGAGTCTGATCAGAATAAAAAGTTTGTCTCCTTGGAGTAATGTCAAGTAAACTCATCAACTTCTGAGTATGAAGAACCCACCACACCCTTGGGAATGAGCTCAAAACAAAGGCTTGCTCTGCACTGCTGAGACCCTTGGAAAAACCTTTTCCTTCCTGAGACACAAGGGACAGAGCTAGGGACTTCTGCCCATGCAGGAGTTTTCCTGCTCACAACTCTCAGCAGCACAGGCCATGCCTCCACCTTTGCCAGCCAAATGGCACAGTGCTCAGCCAGAACTTGCTACCCCATGGCACTGGGAGATAGATACCTGCTCCTCTGGCCACCAGATCGTGTGCTTTTTCTCTGTTTCAGTTGCAGGAGTGCCTGTTAAAAAGCTTTAAATCTGTTTCGTGTAAATACCTGAAGAAAATACACATTTACATCCAAGAAGCTGTTTGATAAGGATCTCCCACTTCTTTTTGATCTCTTTTCCTGTGTAATTTTGCTCAGCAGAACAACATGCACCATATTCAGCTCTTTGAGTCAGACAAGTAAATAGTTCTATGACCTCTATACTTTAGATAGTATGAATGGTAATGCTTAGTCTCCACTGACAATTGTCATTTAAGTATCTGCAAAAGACAAAACAACCAAACTGTCAAAAGGCAGTAAATTAGAAATGTCAAACTTGCACCTTTTGACTTTCCATTCACTAAAATAGATTTGCATGGCCAAAGTCTGCTTTGAGCTCTACTTTCATTTTCAATTGTTGTGTGGCACATAACACTTAATTTTCTTCTTCATCATTCTCAAGTTACTGGATGATACATAAACACTTAACAGGAGTATGGTAAGGCCATCTCTCTCATTCTTCATTCCCAGGTAATAAAGCCATTAATACTGAGGTGCAGCTGAAGTACAGCTACTGCAGGCTTTCTAATCCACAGGCACCTTTAATGTATTGTGTTACACCAGTAGTATTAGCTGTAGACTAATTTTGCATATAGCTATATATGTTCTAAACTGCTCAAAGTTATAATGTCTGTTCTGGAGAAACTTAAGCCTTTTTACAGGGTATTATTAGAGAATTACCTGTGAAACATGTGATGCCACTCTTTAACAGCTGAAGAACAAAATAAACATTTCATAACACATATTCTCACTCCAGAGGAGTTGTTCTCTACAAAAGGCGCAAGAAAGATATCTGAATACAGACTGTGTCAAATGACAAAAACAGGTAAGTTTTTTTTAAAATATGGAAATATTTAGCTCTGAATGTAAATTCAGGTCTGTGGGTATTTGTAAAGCTTTAGAGGCTTGAGGCAGGGGTTATGGCCTGGGTTATGAAGTCAGCCATCCCAGAAACCTGGACTGGTCTTCTTGTATGGAGGTCTGAAAATGTAAGTCAAAATATGTCCTTGTATATGCATTTGAAGCTGGAAACTTGTTTTTCTTCAAATTTCTTCTGAAATTACTCATGTCTATCCAAAAGCAGTAGTAACGGATAATTCAGGTTTCAATTTTATGGCAGCATTATGATTCATGTCCTTGTAAATGTATTCTATATGTATGTTACAGCAATTATTTTCAGTAATTTAGGAATGAAACAACTCACTTTCTGTTCCTTTGAAATAGTGGTGATACTGAGGTTTTTCAATCCCATTCTGATTTGAAGGCAACAGGGTCTTGTGCTCCTCCTGTTAGCAGTCAGCTAACTGCTCAATTTGTATCCACTTGGCAAAGTTAATACTTGTGCCTGGTATGATCATTGTACTATCATATATAAATAGACTATCTCAGTCATTTCTCAGACTGTGGGGAACATCTGTCAACCTACTGCTCCTTCTGAAAGTAGAATTTTTGATTAGTTGCTGGAGTTTTCACAAGGTTAGTGATACATATGAATTAAAATCCTCTTAAATGTGTGTTTAAGATAATTTTTTCTTTACTCATAATTCAGACACACCTTTTTTCAAGAGTGCATTATGTTTTCTTTCCCTTCTTCTTTTCATGTTCTGGTCTACTTTTCACAGGTTTCTAATTTTGTTGTGTTTCATGAGGAAAGTAACTACAAGGGCTGCTTTGTCCTGCCTTGTAATCGCTCAGATGCCTCAGTAAGATGAGAGCACACTCTTTTTCCAAGAGAAGGGAAGACCACATTCTAGTTTTGATGTTTCCAGCATAAAAATCACAAAGTGTCATTAACAGTTCTTCCAAGCTCAAAAACAACAACTATTAACAAAATTTTGACACTTTTGCATTTTCTTTTGAAAATTTCTGAATCAAGAATCACTAAGGCAGAGGTCACACTTGTGCTCTGTCCTTGTCCGTTGCAGACCCAGATCTCTTTACAGCACCAGTTCCCTGCAAGACAGACAGACACAGATGCAGAAACATACAGATACACACACGCACAGTCTCTTCGAGGCTCCTTCATCCCTACAAACCCGAATGCTGTTTGAACCACCAGCCCTGGGGAAGAAGGGGTTGCCTTGCCCTTCATGTCACAGCTGTTTCATTTGGGAGGGAACAGATGGTCCCAGCAAGGTCCACTTGGGTGCACCAGCTGATCCAGGGGGTCAAGTTGGATACTGTGCTGCAGGAAAGGAACTTAGAGAAACACTGGAGCAATGGCTGGAGTCTTGGCCTGTCCCAGTGTCAGACAAGAAAGACTGTGCTGTGGCTTGCAGGGTGCTTCTTTTGACAGTGACCAAGTGAACCCTCACAGATAAAAGAGGGAAGGCCAACTATTTTTTAAGCCTGGTTGTAGGTTTGCAGCACTAGCCTATCACAGGACCAAAATGCTAGCTTTTTTCTTGCAAGTTACAATCTTATCTTTCAACAGAAGGTTATAGTCCTCAGTCCCTTTGTGTATCCAGGCTAGAGTTTTCAGAATATTCTTAAGGGCAGGTAAAACTGTGTCTTCACCCATCTAAAGGAAAAGCTCAAGGATTAATAGCATAAAATGAGCTTTCTAGCATTTTGCATTTTTCATCATGGTATATTCATGATTTAAAGTTCACAGCCCTACAGAGAGCTGTGACAACTGTCATGTCTGAGTGTGGCTGTGGTGCCGTTGTCAGCTAAGCTAGTTGGCAGCAGTGAGGATAGGGCCCTTGTTTTGCATGCATTTGTGTTATTTTTCACATGGATGCTTTCTTTTATAACTGGTTTCAGGTTCACACAAAAGGCACATGAACATACATTCACAGAAGCAACATGCAAACATCCATACATGTAACCCCACCCCAAAACCCTAAAAAACCATGTTTCTTTTAAACAATCATCACTACATAGAAACAGTATTTTCTGCATATTCAATGATTATAAAATATCAGGTTAATGTGTTGTGTGCTTTATCCATTACTGTGGATTTGAAAAAAAATACGCTATTTCTACTGCTTTGGTTAAAACAGGACAAACTGAATTTCCTTGAGGTCTGCATTTTTTACATTTGGAATTAAGTATCCCTTAAAAACAATCACCTTTTGCAATAATCTTATTTCACATCTTCTTACCCCTCAGTGGGATGAATTGCTCAGGCAGCTAGCAGCATTTAGCTTTATGTTTGCATACCCAGCGATGTGGCCAGGTTTCATAATGCTGTGAATACCAAACCATAAAACCGCTTTTCAAAAGCAAATTCATAAATGCACTCATGCATACCTTTTTGAGTTATGAGGTGGCTGCAGATTTGGCAGTGCTGACTTGATGCAGTTTTGACAGGTTAGGTTAAAGGATTAAGTCTAGTCTGTCTTCACTTTGCCCTGCCTCTGACACACTCTAAAAAAAGTTGTAGGCTGGCTCTGTGCCTAGTATGACCTCTACATCTCCTCAGAGTGACAACACTTCCCTTTAAGGCTCTCCAAAGGTCAAGGCAGATAACTTGTTGAGTCTTCCAGATACTTTCTTATCTGTGGCTCTTCCTCCTAACCTCACAGAGTGGAAGAAATATGCAAAACCTCAGAGAAAAACAAATCAGGCTTCATAAGGAGTAACTAGCATTAGATCAAATATATCTATCAACCTTTTCTTTATTATGCAATCCTTATTTACAAGAAACATCCAAGATCACAGGTCACTAAAATCAGATACGTGTTCCATACAAAGAGATCTTATATGACATCTTCTTTTTGCCCTGGCTAATTTGCAATTGAAAGCAACTTTCAAGCACTTAAAAAGAGAGAGCTGGGGAAATAATGATAGGATGATGGAGGAATATACTGTTACAAAGAAGCCTGCAATATTTGGTTAACAACTGTTCACCTTTAAAACCAAAAAAAAGTGAACAAATAATGATGATAAGCACAGCCTTTTATTCTGATGTTATGTCAAAGACACTTACAGAGAAGCATTGGTGTATGCAAGATTCATAGAGGTTAATAGATTTTAAAAACTAGAATATAACTTGTTTTTCTGTATGATTTAGCCATATAATTTCATATAGTATTGTGTTTAATGACTTGTGATTGACCGCAAAATACCTTTTAGGAATGAGGAATAAAACAACATTCAGTTTTGATGTACAAGCTCAAATTAAAAAAAAAAAAAATTCTATACATAGTGCTATCACTTTATATTCTGATTGCTGTAATGGGTGCTTTTGTCTCCTGAATTCAAGTGCCCTACTAGATGGAAACACTTTTAGTAGTAAGAGAACTATATACAGAGCACATACATCTCCTTTAATGTTCCTGTACTTTTGGTTGTGATGTGGAATGCAAATGTCTGTAAAATCATTCCTGTAGCTCTTCTCTGAATACTCTGCAAGCTTTTACTGTCTTTTTTGAAGAACAGATATCGGATTTCATTTTGAGAATGGTGTCAGTAATGTTGTGAACAGTGAGAACACAGCTCTCTCCCCCCGTTCAGTGATTTCTTGTTTATAAAGACACAGACTTACACTAATTCTTTTGGCTGTAGCACTGGATGAGAAAATATTTCCATTGGAAAGTATTGTTGCCTTTTCAGGCTCAGTGCTTCTTAAAATGTTCTCTCCCTAATGTTAAATCTTTTTTTTTTTTTTTTATCTTTAAGCATTTGGCCTTGTATTTGGTTATATTAAAATACCTCTTATTTTTTTCCCAGTTTATTAAACAATGCAGAGGATCATGTACAAACAATTCCACATCATTATTTTTTTACCATTTCATCTGGGTTTTGGCACCTGCAAACCTTATCAAAAAAAAATTTTTTTAAATGCTTTTGTCAATGATTTATGGCTGCACTGGAGCAAGAACTGGTCTGTGTGAGATTTCAGTGGAAACATGACTTGATTATGATTCTCTAGTAATTACTCTGTTGGATATTTATCATTCATATACCACATATCATATCATCTTTTGATAGTGAGAAATTTGCATGGTAATAGGTGAAAAACTGTACAGATATTCAGCCTGAACAGACTAATAATCTTTACCTTTACTCACCTCATCATCTCTTAAGAAAGGAAATGCGGCCAGCAAGAAGTTTTATGTGAAAAATACACATAAAAAAGGTTAACTGAGAGGAATTATAATCTCATGTTTTATTTTTCAAATCAGTTATCCCACTATTTTGGTAGATGATAACATTTTACAGATTTATTCTAATGATTGTTTTAAACTGCAAATTTACTTGCCATCCTTTAGAATTTCCCCATCATTCTGAAATTTTAAAATGTTACAAGGAGTAATTGTTTTAAAACTCTTAGATTCAAATTATAAGGACTGCACTTCTTTGTAAAAAAAGGTCTTATTGCAGGTGCTTAACTTGTTTCTGAAGTCTGTTTTGCGCAAACGACTTTGTGACCACTTTTTTTTTTTTTTTTTCCCTCCTACAGAGCACCTGAAGCAAGAAGTAAGTTACAAACCCAATTTGGAACGTATCTGTAAGCTCAGTTATTGACTTATTGAATTCCCCATATATTTCATTGAACCTATGACAGAGTAACCTCAGACTCAGGCCAATTTAGGGTGGTTTTCTGTCCCTTTTTAGAAGTGCAAGAAGGAGAAGGGGAAGGAAAAAAAATACCACAAAGTTCACCATCTGAGGTTTTGTTTGCTTTTTTTATTTCTTTAAGCATTGTCAAAGACAATGGGTGCTTCATTGTCTGGCAGTTTGGGGACAAGAAGGTGCTGGCCAGGGCAGGGGACTGGGACAAGAATGCTTGTCTACCTGCAGGGCAGGCACACCTGCATGGGGAGACATGCTGCCACCACTTGCTCCTCAGCGAGATGTACAGCACAAAAAGCCCAACATCTGCATATTTAAATGGAAAAAGGGTAGTTCTAGATTAGATATTAGTAAGAAATTCTTTCCTGTGAGTCACTGGAGCAAGTTGCTCAGAGAAGTGGTGCCTGCCCCATCCTTGGAAATGTTCAAGGCCAGAATGGACGAGTCTCTGAACAACCTGGTTTAGTGGAAGGTGTTCCTGCCCATGGCAAGGAGGTTTGGAACTAGGTGATCTTTAAGGCCCCTTCTAGCCCAAGCAATTCTATGATCCTAACCATTCTATGACTCTAAAAAGTTTAACTTCTTGCCCTTCTGTGTATGTTTATCCTTGCATATGTAATTTATTTTCTTGTACCTCCATGAATAAAAGCAGGCCCCTATTCCCTTTTAGTGCCAAAACTTACATTTTGTCATCTTTAGCAGTGCATGAGAAGCTTTTGTGCCAAAAGGCAAACCAAGGCACTCCAGGAGCTTTGCCACAGCACCCTGCCCTGTGCGAGCATATGTGCCAAATGCAGTACTTCATGCAGACTGTCCTAAGGTGGAAACTGCTCTCTTGAGTATATTTTGTAGTCACTACCTAGCAGATGCATGGATGTTTAGTAAAGTACTGAGATTCAATACCATATTTTCTGCTCTTCATTCTACACCCAAGAAGTATGAGGTTTACATTTTCACTTTAAAGAGCTTACACATCCTTAAAGCTAACTATCCTATGAACCAAAAAAAACAGTTTCATAAACTTAAGTAGCCATCAATTATGATTCCAGGGTCTTTTTAAGAAGGTCAATTTCTACCTGGGGTTATTATCCAGCCTGTATTGCTAAGTGTGAAGAGGACAATGGTTCAACAAGGAGTAAAAATGAATTTCATGTTTTAACATTAGAAAGAGTAAACAAGATCATGTATTAATTAAATAAAAGACTAAACAGGACAAACCTTTGGAACAACAGACATAACATTTAAAATAAAAATCAACATGGCAGGGTAAAGGTCGGAGAAGATCAAGTAAGACGCTAATAGTTGTGCTTTTTCCATTTTCTTATCGATCAATATTATGTTTTTCCCAGAGAAAATGCAACAGCAGAGTTATTGCTGACCTTTTTCTCACCCTTCCATTGTGTATAAAATCACAGCAAAATAACAAACAACTTCATAAGCAGCAGAATTTTTCGAGTCAAAAAGCCTATGTCCAAAAAATAATTGTTTAAAAGAATCATAGAAAAAAAGTCCTTTCTATGGTAAAAAGTAATCTACTTCTCTACTAATCAGATGTGAAAAACTTTGTGCCAGCTTAAGAGTCAATAGTTATTTTTTTATTATTATTTTTTTAAATTCAGCAATAAACTTTGTTAGCATTTTAAATAATTGATAGGTCAGATACATTCTCAGCGACCAGAGCAGGAATCAAATATATATTTCAATAAGGAATAAAAAAAGACATGTATATTTCAGTTATTATAATGTGGACTTTTTTTCTGATGTTTAATTTCTTCCTTTTCACTTTAATGCACCATGGATAAAAATTCTATTTATTAATAATTATTGCCCATATTGCTATTTTAAAAAGTAAGAGAAAGCTTTACATTACTTATTAATAAGAACATGGATGGCCACAGAGAGTAATTCAATAAGAAAATTGTGTTTTCTGTTCCAGCAACTGACGTTTTCCACTTTCTGCCACTGCCACCAGAAAAGTGATACAGAAACTGAGGCAAAAAAATAAAATAAAAAAAAAAACACAAAACAAACAAACAACAAAAAACACACACACAAAAAAAAAAAAACAAAAAACAAACAAACAAACAAAAAAAAACAAAACAAAAAAAACCCACCCAAATATTTTTCAGTGATTTCAGTGATTCCAGAACAAGTACAGTGAGTGTTTTATACCTTGTAATATTTTTATTTTGATCAGCTAAGCCTAGGAACCAAGAAAAAGTTGGTATGGTAAAGGTGAACTTATTCATTCTCGTGAGTGTCAGTATAAAACACAGAAATTATATGACATATCATAAAGAAACATGACTTTCAAGTGAAAAAGAGAAATGTTTATATTTTTCTATTGTAAATAGTATTTTCAGATCCAGTAGATATAATAAAAAATAGATACCTCATTTATTGAAAAATATCCACAGTTGTCCTTTCAAAAATTTATATTGAGAACATGATCTGAAGTTAATTGCTGACTAGTTAAAAGTTTATTTTAATTTCAAATGTCTGGGCAGTGAAGATGTAATTGCTTTACACACAAATTAGATAATCACAGGATTATCTACATAAAAATTTAGCTTGATAAACCATTTGGCCTGGTACTCAATGAAACACTAAGGATAGGTTTTGTTGCAGAAGTTTACATGCTCACTAGATGTCCCTTTATGTGACATACAGGGTGTGGTGACTTTAGTAGAAAAAGAAAGCCTCTTTACATTCATAAAAGTTATAGCTGTTTCCCTTCTTAAAAGCTACCAAAGAATAGAAGTATATATATTATTGGGGTATCTCTCTTTAGACAAGTAGGTTGCAGCCAAGCTTGTTTCTTTGAAGACACTCGAAAAGAGGACCTCACAATATTCCAGGAGTATTCTCAAAATGCAGATAGCAAATGCAGAGTCCCCAGATGCATTATTTATTATCAGGTCTCATAATTCATTTAATGATGTAATTGCTTTACAAGCCTGACTCATAATTTGTGAATATCTAAGTGTAGTGACATAAAAACTAACCTAATAAAATGTCACTGTCGTGCTTTACTGTGCCACAGCCATTACTGTAGGCACTGTGCAGCTCTCGCTTGCTCTCCTCCTCTTCATTATCCCTACCTTCCACACTACATTGAAACTAATGCTGCTCCAAGTTACAGAAAACCACCTCCAACAAGAGACAAGATGTTTTCTTTTCTAACTATTAGCCTAGCAGTTATAACATTCCTTCAAGACACTGGAACCACGCTGGAAACTCCCTGAAACTGGAACTCCAGACAGGTTCCAGCAAGAGCTGTGCACAAAAGAAGACATCTGAATACAATAAAATACAGTGATGGAGACTGCTGTTTCTTGCTGTAGAGTTACTGTTTCGATATCATTTTTCCATATTTTTAATAATTTCTAGTACCCTACAACATATAAAAGCTGAAATGAAAATGAAAAGCATTTCTTCTCCCTTGAATCTTCTCATCTTTTAGAAGGTTTTTAACTTCCATTCTCTCTCTTCTCCCTTCCCAATTTCCTCATGCAGGTCTCCTCTCTGTTCCTAGGCCCTTCCCATTTTGCTTGATTATCTCTCAAGCTGTCATGATTTTCATTATTTTCATCCATCCTTCATTTTTTTCCCCAGAGTTTGCTCTAATTTCTTCAATGTGGTGTTACACAGCCAACTTTAGAAGTATCTCTAACTTGTGCATGACATATTCCCTTATTCAAATTGCTGGATATCTCCCATAATTTTCAGGGGGACTCAGACTCAAGAAGGTCTCTTTGGCAGTGGCTGCATTTTCCCTGCATGTTTAGGTGACACTGCAATTGTCATCTGCCAGGCTAAGGATGGCTCAGAGCTCCTTTTACGTCTGCCTGGAAGGAGTCTTGGAAAGTCAACTGTATTTGAGGCCTGCAGTAAAGCAGCTGAACAGATAGCACAAAAGAGAAAAAGTCTTTCTAACTGGAAGAAGAACGTGGGTGAGAGAAAACTATGTCTCAAGATATTTGAGAAACAGAGCCTCCACAACAATAGCAAAGAAAGGACTTTGTTTCTATGGTTTTTAAATGTGTGACAGGTGAACTACATATCCAGAAATCTTCACAGGACATGGGCAGTAATCACAAAATTGATGTTTGGTGACAGGACAGGGCAAGGCAACGCATCACTTGAGCCTGTGACCATAGATAAGACTGGACCCAGTGGAGAGAGACCAGCTTACATTCAATACTATTTTTCCTCCCTGCAGATCAATTAGATTTGCAAATAGAGTAGAAGGGGATATGAGGATTGCGCTGGTAAAAAGTCTTGGCCCTAACTAAAGTATGAATTTGTTAAGTGGTCCTGTAATAGCTTTTCATATTTGCTTTTTTTTTCCTTTCAGTTTAATCTGTTATTTTTGTATTAATTCATAGTTATGACTTTTTTTTCTGAGATGTATGTGATTTTACAGTTTCATGGAATTCCCACCACTTGACAGAGAAATGCTTGCCTATGAACATCACTAGGAGATTTAAATTCCTCAAATTCTGAAGAGAAAAGGACTTTACTGGGACTATGAACCAAGCATTTATTTTTGAATAGGATCCCTTGAAATATTTGACAACTCCAGCTCTTACTACTGCTGGTGGTTTCTGCCAGAAGGGTTAATGTCTGGAAGAGGGAAGTTACAAAATGTATCTTGTATTTAAACCTCAAGAATAAAGAATAAAAAGGCATTTCGGGGAGCGGGGGGAGAGCTGTGGTGGAAGGAAATTAAAAGAAGAAACAAGAAGAAAAAGAAAAAGCGTTTTCCAAGAAGACAAAATGAAATGCAATGTGGCTGTTTGGGCAAGAAATCTAGCACAGTTGCTGTGCGCCCATCAATCAGTGGCTGAAATGAACCCATTTGTAAAAGTTAATAGAGCAAAGTATAATGAAAGACAAATTGGTGTTATTAGTCTAAAGTTTATGGTTCAATTAAACTAATAATATGCAGTAAAGCAAAAAGAATAATTAGAAACTATGATAAATATACATGGGATTGTAAAAATATGACAAAGATTTACATATTTTGTTCTTTTTGAATATAGTATCTTTTTGATAACTTTATACACAGTTGCCTTGGGGCATACAAGCAAACTGCAACAGTAGGGTTTAAAACATATAATTACTTGAAACCAAATAGTATTAAATATGCAACATAAAATTTACAGTGGCAATTATCCTGAGAGCTGAACTAATTTGAGATTTTTAAAAAATAAAAGGACATTTTAAATTGGTTTTATGAAATTACTTGTTTACCAGCTTTATAAATAGATAAATTTTAAATATTTTATAGCTAAGTATTATTATCCTATTTTCTGAATCCTCTAATATTTAGAAAATACATACCATGAACGACTTTATTTACAATGAACTAAACCCTCTATGTTCTCAATACTCTCTTTCTGGAAATGCATAAAGGAAAAAGAGTGTTTGTCACTTGGTGAGCATTCAGCACTGCCCTTCCCCTTCTTGCAGAGCAACATCTGGAAGACGAAGAAAATTTGAACCAACTTCTCCCCAGAAAACCAGGTAGAAAATCAGGAAGTCAGGCAAGGAGACTTGCTTACTGTTTAAACTGGCTTCTTCCCTAACCTCCCTCAAAAGCATCCAGAGAGCTGATGTGATCCTGCCCAGTTGTTACTTACACATGCATATCTTCAACAGGACGGCAGATTGGTTGTCATAACCATGAGCACAGACTGTACAGACATGGCTGGAATCAGAAGGAGCAGCTGAAATTGTGACTTGGATTGGGCTGATACTTGTAGAATTTCACCCTCTCAATCTATGTTATACATAACCTCTGAGACTTCGAGTACACCATAGAATTTTTTACATTTTGATTTTTATTTTTCAAAGGTTATTGGGATGCCAGCCAGGTATTTTAGTCATGGAAAGATGGGTGGGGAATTTGCATGAGGAGAATCAAGACAAATCCTACAGAAATAAGTCCAGGGTTTTTTTTTAAAAAAAAGGAAAAAAAGTTAAATTTAATCTATATCTGATTCAAACTGCAAATGGTGGAACATCTGAATGGAGAAGCACAACACTAGAAAGCTGTAGCAGAAGGAAAGTGGAAAATGTGACAGTAAAAGCTTGAGGTTTATAAGACAAGAGAGATCAGTTTTGAAATGTTATGTTAATGCCTCCGTAGGATTTTGTTAAACAGCCAAAAAAAATAAATGGAATTTAACTACTGAAAAGGAATTACAGCAAGTTTAAAAAAACCCACACCAACAAAACAAACAAACAACAACAACAAAAAAAAAAACAAAAAAAAACCAAACCAAACAAAACCAAACAAAGAACAGACTATGAATTTAAAATTTTATGCAAAAAAAAAAAAAAAAAAGAAAATAAAACCAAGCAAGCCCAAATCTGTTCAACAAGATATTTCGATATCTCTTATGGGCTTTGAAAGGACCATCATATCATCTTCTCAGGGAAGCTAAATTTCGTTCATCCTTAATCAATCAAATACTTTTTTTCAAGCCTCGAGGCTGTGACATTTCAGTCAATCAAAGGCAGAGGACAGCAGAGACCAAGACACTTCCAGGATGGGAACCTGATTAGATGTCTGTGCAACAAAAGCTCTGTTACCCTCACAGCAAGGAAACAGTATTGTATTTCAAGAAACGATGTCTAGCTTCAGAAGAATCTCTGGATGCTTTTGTCAACAAGATTGTAATCCCCTACTGTCAGAAATGAACATTCCTGTTGCCAGTGATCAAGTTACATCTTGATCTTCTTTTCAAATAAGCTGAGCAAGATGAGCTCTGAAAGCCTCATACCACAGGGTTTGAATATTTTAATCACACATGGCCAAGTATTTTGAAAGATAATGTCCTAAATAAAAGTTTCACACTTTTTCCCAAAAATTCTCTACATATAAAAAACATAATTTACATGAAAATTCTTTAGAATGCATTCTTTTTACCATAATTCAGCCTTGAAAGAGGTAAAATTTTGAGTTTCTTAATGACTTTTATTTCTATTTCCTGCCTTTCCATTGTATATATTAATTAATAATTACAACTTGATCCCTACTTATATTCAAAAGCTATGTCTTTTTTTAATGTTTGTACTTTGAAATTTTGTAACAGGTTGCTTAGGCAAAAGTATTTCAACCTATAAAGTAACACTTACCTACTGCAAACATTGATCCCAATATTGTCTTACTCAAACTTCTAATTTCCAGCTATGATTGATTACTTAAATACAAGATGATGTTTAGGTATTTTCCACCTTCTTGTTAGTTGAAAGACTCGCAAATTTACAGAGAGCTTCCTATAATAATTTCAATTAGAACTGAACAAACAGACTCCACCTAGCAATTCAGGAAATGCTTTATAATCTTCTTTCTTGCTAACTCTCTTGGGAAAGATCCTCAAATAAAACTGATGTGTTGCTAGCAGGAGTTATTTTTCCCCTTCTTCCCTCACACATACAGTTTACAGATTACATACAGTTCTCTGCAATATTTCATGTTCAAAATTCAAATTCTTTCGAATGTTCTCACTAATTTTCACAGCTGCCTCATGATGCTGAATTGACCAGTCAGGACTGCACAATTAAAAACCCCCCATGGTGGACAGACCTCAAGCAGCTTTTCCCTCCCTCTATTTGCTGCATTTGCACAGCAACACAGCTCGAGGAGCCCAGATTTGAGATGACACTGGTCATTCTCTCTAAGGCAAACCACTTTTCATGCCGGCCTTGGTCTAAGTAACAATGGTCACTTCAGACATCAGAGAGAAAGTTAGGGAAGGAAAGAAATGAAAGTGATTTCTTTGTCTGATTACACTTGGACAAAACAGAAAACTCTGCCTTGCCCATTCCCAGGAACACCTTTGTGGGAGAAACACTAAAAATAGTGCAGAGGTGAGATAATGTGAGTGATAGACATGTGGGAAGGGGGAAATTGAGCTTCGAGAGAGAGTGTCCCTGAAACAAGTTTTCTTGCAGCAAGCACCATCTGTGGTCTCCTTCATTAATTTATTTTAATGAGTTTTTGATTTTGCTTTGGAAGTTCTCTTATTCTTCTCAAATTTCCTCTTGGAAAATCCACATATCAGCTCAAGATCAGCCATGAGTCACCTTTGTTAAGATAATTTACCTATTAGAAAACTAAATGGATGGGAGAAGAGTTTAAGTTTTCCTGTTTGCAGCTACCATATATTCTTCAGAATGTTTGCAGAGAGCATTTCTGGATGGAAGAAAAATCTTCCTGCTTTGTGAGCTTTTATTTTCATTTAACGGTGTAAAAATTACCATCCTATATCCCTTGCTCATCTGTGATAAACAGGCACACCTGCCTGTTCCAGGCCTGGAAGTCCACTGGCATCTCATTCACATCTCAGGTTCTGTCCTGCTGCCAGTCATAGCTAAGAAGCTCCCAGGACTTTTTTGGGGATCTCGAGAGGCCTGAAGCTGCTTTGTGCTATAGGAAGGAGTTCCTCCACCAAATTTTGTAGAGCCAGTTCCACCTTCTATTTGCTCAGCAAGGAGAGGGCTCAATGGTAGTTGGAGAGACCAGGGCTAGGTGATATCTTACCCTCTGCTGCCAGGAAGAGTTCTGAATGCCAGGCTTGGAGTTGTTCTGGAGAAAAATAAGCCTGACCTCATGTCTGTAGAATGGGTCAAAATTTGAATGGTGGTATGATCAAATCTGGATTAAGACACAGAGGAGTCGGTGTGAGTGTAACAGCCTTGCCTAGTTGTAAGAGCACATGGAGGGCAGAAAAGAACTCTTGGATTCTCTAAATGGCTGTTTGATTATTTAAAATGTTTACTCAAGCAGAGGCTTTAAACCATACCTTCCCTCTTCTTGCCAAGTGCCCCAGCTCACAGATTCAGGAAAATGCCTGGGTCACACACCTTTTCCATCTAATCCAACAGACATCTTTATTCTGTGATTCAGAGCATCCAAACATAGATGGGAAGGTAGGGGCTGCACCACCCTCTGCTCAAGGGAGCTCCCAGCTCCTGCTGAGGACTCTTGGGTGCCAACTTTTATTTTCTGTAGGCAGAGGAAGGGCTTCACAACAGGAGCCCTAAAGACTCTGCCCCTAGCCATGCCAGAAACTGTCAGAGACTCCTGGGTTGAACTGGATGAACATGAGCGTTTGATGGACAAAGAAAACGACAGTACATTTGCAGTCTATCCTGGTGGATACCCCTGGAAGATCCCAGCCTCATGCTCTGCCTGCTCGGAGTCTCCTTCTGTGGCACATTCCCTTCCTGTCAGTCATGCAGGAGGCACAGGGATCTGTCCAACCTATGATACAGTTAAATATAGATGTGGCTTAGGACTGCATTGTACAACTAGACAAAACAATTTCAGCCGATACTGAAATGCTTTCCAGCCTCAGAAAGTCAGTCACTGCTTTCCAAACCAGCAAATATCCTGATGTCTGTGGGAAGCCTGGGAAAATGCTACAACCTGGTATTTCTGAACCAGCCATGAAACTAAATCAGCTGAGGGAAACAGTGGGAGTGTCTTGAAGCCGGTCATAAAAACATGTTTTGTAGGGCTAATCTTCACATTGTCCTGCTCTTCATTCCCTATTCCCTTTCTGCATTTCAGCCAGAACCCAAGTCCATATGTCTTTTCAAACAAGCCACAAATAATTTTCCATCTTGAATTTGTTTGCCATTGTAATGACACGATTTTACAGCACACCAAAAATTTCCTGAGGTTTTTAATAGTACGACAATACCTCAGTTTTAATTACTTGAACAAAAGGGCTTCAAGTTCGTCAGAGTGCCTTTCAAGGCCTGTGAAGATATTAACTGATTCCATAACCAATTACCTACATTTTCCTTTACTTATTGCAAATGTGACCTTTTGTAAGAATTTGATTGCAAGTTTCCTGCTGTGAGTATATAACTATCTGTGTGTCTGAGAATGGCTACCCTCCACTCATGTGATGACTGCTGTTAATTTTAATACACTTTGATGGCTGGAGAACAAATAAGTGTCTGTGACACAGAGCAGAGACATTTGAAGGTGGATAAACTACCACTTTAATGAGTAGAAATCAGCAAGTAAAGGGGCCTTTCAGTGACAAACCAGAAGACCTTCAACCTAAGCAAAGTATTTTTCAATCTGGAGGGGATTAAAAAAAATTCCTACTTTCCACAGAGGTGGAATAACAAAACACCTCATAAAAATGTTGCAAATTATAGAAAAGAAGAATGCATAAATAAATGTTTTCAAGTGATATTTTATTTTTCTTGTAAATTAAACTATGTGGAAGAAAATATCCCAGAGAAACTATTGTAGTTAGATGTTTTTATTACCTTTTGATGGTAATTCTCTGAGTTACCAAAAAAAAAAAAAAAAAAAAAGGTTTGTAGACCTGTTTTTTCCATACTGGCACTGTATTACTCTTTGGATTTTCTTTGGATTTTTTTTTCCTTGACTCCAAAGACAATCTGGAGGCTAGAATCCTACCTCTGAAGAAGCATATACTCACAGATTTGTTTGAGTCCAGAAGAGAGCAAGGATGAAAAGGATGAAGCTGAAAGGATCTGCTCACAAGATAGGATTAAAAAAAGTTACTTAACCTGACTAAGTAATGATCAAGATGAAACACTAATTCTTTATAAATATTTAAATACTATGAATCCTTAAGAGAGAGAGGAATTAACTAACAATATGTAAAGGAATACTAGGACATTAGAAAGGCTACAAATGATCTAAAATATGAAAACTGGGTTACTTATTGTATAGAAAAAATATACAAATTATTCAAAGTAAATGAACAAAAATTATTTTCTGCTTATGAAAAATGGACTAAAGTTTGACTCTTCAAGCTGCATTCTTTTTTTACTATTGTTTCCCCTAAAATTACACAATTGCACGTAGAGGTTCCATTGTGCAAAACTAGGAGACAATCAGAAAAGCCTTGCACCAGGCTCTTTATTCCATTTCTAGTTTTTCTCCACAGTATGCAGGTATATTCCAAAACCTAAGTACTTACTTTTTATCAGTAATGGAAAAGTTTGCAGAGTTCTCTGATGACATGTTAAGAGGAGAAGCAAGCAGGGAAGATTCTTGAAATATATTCTTTCCTATATTCTTTCCTACTCAGTCATCATTGAATGGTTTCCCAGACAGATGAAATTATCAATTATTAGCCTACAGAGCTAGCTTCCCTTATGTTTCCAATCACTGACTACAAATTTTCATTTATTTTCAGAAAAAAGAAAAACAGTTTTTATCTTGTTGCTCTCAGAAAGAAATCACACCTTTGCACTGACTCCAGAATCTACCACTTGCCTGGACCCTTACTCCCTTATTAAACACTCTATATAATAAGAAAAGCTTCAGACTTGTATGAGGACGTAGGGCCCTCTGCAGCATTTTAGTTTCACAGTCTATAGATAACTTGTTTTCTGCTATCATTAATTAAATAAGCAGAGGAGAGGCATTGCCTTTGCAAAATACTTTCCATAATAAAAGCATTTTTAAGCAAAAACAATTTGTGCCAATATCTTAACATTTTTGTCTGAATTGTCCATATGAAGTCAGATCATTTTATCCTAGTTTCTAGAAGAGAGAATTTCAGCAAAGATAATACAGCTGATTCCAAGATTCAGATAAGCACAATGACTATGCTGCTTATTTCAGCTCTCCCAGTCAGAACAAACCCTGCTGTAGCTGACATTCTTCTCAGAAGGTAAGAAAAAGCTCTTGGTCTGGCTCCTATCAGCACTAGTTCATCCTTCTAAGGTAAATTTGAAGGATCATTTTCGTGGTCCCACAGTTTACCAGGATTTGTGTTGTTAGCACACGCCATCCACAGAGTATTCCAAAATTCAGGGTGCTGCTCTTCTTTTGTTGTTGTTGTTGTTTCTGTCTAGATTACTAGGAAAAGGTTGTTTTGGCCCATTACTTCAGTACTTCCATGGTTGGTAAGTAACTGGCCTCCATTTCAATTGCCCTTCTGCTCTTCTAATGTCCAAATCTTGCCATGATGCCATTACGAGCTCGCACCATTCCACTGACCCCAGGAGTGGTTAGCAGTCATCCATAATTCTGCACAGTTATCTTGCCAACTAGTCAATTACATTTCTAAGCCTCCTGCTTAAGTTCAGTATCAGAAAATGGTTTTTCAAGACATTAATAAATACCCTCTTTCCTTTAGTGCACCAGATTGGAGCCCTCAATGTATCTGGTGCATATGTGGCTGTTTTCCATGAAAAGAAAGTGTCCAAGGGTAGGCAAGGCTTGAGCTGTCAGACCTATACTGATCATAGAACATCACTTGAGTGTAAGCTCATTCCCAGCTTGTGTCCAGACCTGGCCTTGTTCAACAAGGCAAGTAGCTGACACACTACCTAGGATTTGACACACAAGCATTGAAAATGATGCTGAGGAGGATTGGCAAGGCTCATGCTCAGCAATATCCTCGGACTGGAACTAGCTCATCAGCCAACAGACACAGTCATAAGAGGTCTGGCACACAAGTGAGAAGGGTTGGGTGGCATTTCCAAGAGGAACAACTGGTAACAAGTAGTTCCACACAACTTCTTAAAAAAAATCAATGTTGAATCCATGTTCACACTGAATAGAAACTATCTGTAAAATGGAGCACTTAGTAGAACATTGTTCACAGAAAGGTTCAGTCAGTCTTGCCTTTTTGTATCAGTGTGACCTGCAATTTTTCCCCTGGTTCTCAGTATTACTGAAACAAGCAGGAGAGAGGAAGTGCTTATATTACAATGGATATACTTTTTAATAAAATGTAATTGATAGCCAGATATGCGCCAGTCAGGGTCATGAATCCTAGATTGTGAAATATAGTGAAATAACAAATCTTACCAAATCTGCTTATATTAAGGGCAAAGAGCATTTCAAATATAAGACAATCAAGATGAATTAGAAATCTGAATGATACAAGGTGCAAAGCTACATGTCTTTGAGAACTGAAACTGCTTGTTATTGGCACACATTGTATTTATAGATCTTGCAGAATGTCCCTGATCTGTATCTTTTTCCATTATAATCTTCTTTGTGTTGTTCTTTTCTTATTATTTTCCAATGGGAAGTTATTGATACATTTCGATCTCTTTGAACTGAATTTGTCATTTTTGGGTTCTTTTTTTTTTTTACTACACCATAACCTTCTAGAATTAATTACAAAATTATTGATAAAACCAGTAAGGAAAATACTAAAATAAAATTATGCATGTCCAATACACACCTATTAAAATTCAATCAGTCTGTGCAAATCACTGTGAAGTTACTTTATGAGCAATAAAAAAGAAAGCAGTGTTTTGTATCAGTGAGAAACTGGACCAGCTACTCTATGACAAGGTTTTCGTACTGATTTTTCTTTCTTTTTCCTCTACAAGACAATTTTAGCCACTGTGTAGATGGAAACAGATTCTCACATTAGTAGTCAGTGGTGAAGCAGACTTACAAGAGCAATTCAGAGGCTAGAGGTATCACATTTGCAAGATGGGCAGGATAGGTGGGATTCAGTAGCCTAAACAATGTCAGCTTGGGCTATCTAAGATGACCTGGGGCAGCCACAACACCTTCAGGGGGCTGACAGGTCTGAGGTAGGACTACAGGGAGATCTGCTCCCTTGTAAAGCAGCAAGTGTTGGCCAGGCAGGCTTAAAGTGTCAGAGGAAACACCAAAAGTGATACTTGGCACTTCTGTTTAAGAAACTGAATCTCCCTCTTCTCCTTGAGTATTTCTTAGCTTGACCTCCTTAGAGGGCCTGGGGCTGTAGTTTGCCTTTCACGCCATTCACACTAGAAAATCCTATTTCTCCAGGGATTTCCTTGATACTGAACATTGCACCCCCAAATTTTGATTCTCCAGTTATTCAGCTGGGAAAGGACTAAGAACACTTTATCTCTGCTTTTTTTTTTTTTTCTTTTATCCTCTTTAGGAGTTCATAGAAGTTATGGGATGTACTAGCTGGATCCCCACACCTCACTTCTGGCCACTTTGGCAGAATGCAAAGGAACTCATCCTAGAGGTGTCAGGGTTTTCTGAAACTTCTCAGTCTCTTATCAAATTAAATGCCTAGGACACATGAACTCTCACAAAAAAATAAAACAAAGCTACTGAAATCTTTGCTGTCTTATAGCATTGTTCAGAGGTGAGGCCTCTCAGAAGATGAAAGATCAGCCCTGAGATACCTATTAATTTGGAAACAAGGAGCTCCATCCAATTCTCCTACTGGCCCAGAGACCGCCTGCAGCAGAAAACCATTGAAGAATTGCATGTGCAGCCTACCCAGGCTTGACAGAGCTGTTCCATCTCATGTTAATAATTAAATATTCATTGGAGCATGGACCAGAACCTGACTCTCCCACTTCCCAGGTGATAGCCCTAATTATATGCATATGTCATCAATCTTTGTCTCTGCTGGAATGAATTGTCATTATTTGTATATACTGGAAGAGTTTTAACAGGAGACAGGTCTCCTCCCTCTTCCCCTCCCCTCTGAATATCTGACAGCCAAGAGGTTGCAGTACTCAGTTTGTAGCACAGATGATGAGATCGGTTCAAGAATTCTCTGAATTACAGAGTAATGAATCTGAGAAGAGGTGTATGGAGAATAGCTGTAGTCACTGCAAGGTACTCCTCAAAGACTCTTGGCTAAGCTGAGGGAGACTGATTCTGGTAAGAGGTCATTATGAAGGATCCTGACCAGGTTGGCTGGGGCTATGCGTGGGTGCGTGCCCATTAGACACTGAACAAGGCCTTTAGCAACCTTGCTGGGCCCTTAAGACTAGAGTTGTTCACCAAAAGGAGTGCACAGATGCTCAAGTCTTTTCACACTTCTAACCCTTGTTATCTACAGGATTACCCGTGGAGGTATACATCGCTTCAAATAGTTTTCTAACGAAAGACATTATCAATAATCAATAAATGGGCTCTGTGCTCATCTCTCTTCTGGTGTCACTACGCAGCCCTTGCCACTGACTTGAACAACATAAAGATTTCACATTAAGAGTCACGCAAAAGATACTTCAGACTCTATAATCACATATTGCCTCTCCAGGGCATTTTCAACAATGCAATACCATATTTTCATATCCATTACTCACATTCTCTGTAATACTTTCAGCAATAACACTGTTGAAATTACTTGAGGGCTTTAAATAGGCTGTTTTTACTACACTAAGCAGGTGTTTCCCCAGAGTTTTCCATAGCTAGGTGGTTCCTGAAATGCAGTGCAATAGAATTCATTTATCACAAGTTAAGTCTGTTAATGCTTACCTTTTCTTTAGGAAAACAAACGAGATTAAAACTGATAAATTTAACACTATTTATAATAGACTCACTAGTTCTGTGCAGAATTACTCTATGTGTGTGGAATTACTAACTGTACAGTGTAGAAAAGCTTTTTGTATTACACTCTGGTAGAAAGGGAGAATGGATTTTTTTACATGACATCTTTGCACATTAAGCTCTTTAATATTGTAGCCTCTCTCTTGTGTCTGAGTGCTTTGTCAAGTCAAGCTGCAGCAGACACCAGTGCTGTCCCCACGTGACTGGGAGAGGTGAGGGACAGAACATGAGCTTTAGTCCTTGCACACCTGATCACATGCTGAGGCATGATCCTTCTTGTCCCATCTTACAGTACCCAGGACAAGGCTCCCACTCGCCAGCTGCTGAATGGAGATGCAGATCCCCTTCAGTGATCTACACCTGCCTCCTGTGACCAAGATGCCAAGGAGAAACAGCAATGTAGTGCTGTTGGATACCCAGTCTCCCAGTGCTGCCACAAGGAGATGGTGATGGGCACTCCTGTGCCCTTATCCTTTTCTGTAAATCTGCACCTGCAAATATTGACTCAATTCTATTACAGATAACTTGGCCATAGCTAATCCATGCTTATGCCATTTACGTTTTGGTTCTTTCCTGTTGTATCTAGTGTCTCTTTTAAAAGCAATAAGGCAGCAGTAATTAAAACATTTCTTTCCAAAATCCATTCAAAACAGTAATTTTGAAAATGTTTCCATGTAGATATTTTGCAGTCCAATTGTGCTTTTACTAACAGCAGTTACAACAGTGTCACCTCAGTGATAATTCCTTATTTGGAATTATTATTTGGAACTACTCTTAACTTCACAGATTGAAAAGGAGAATCAGGCTCTCTGTATTAGGCTTTAATATGCTCAGAGGGAGAAAAACAGTGAAGGCAAACCTGAATTTTTCTTTGTTAGTGGCAGCATTTAAACATCATGCCCTCATCCTAGTCTAGTCTTTGTGAAGCCAAAGTGAGATGCGCATTGATTCACAAGTCCTTATGTGACCAAGCAGAAAGTTTCACCTGTGGTTGGGTGTGAGGGAAAGAGTGGCACATTGCTAGAACTTGGATAGCAGCATTTCTACAGCAGGAAATGTGGGAAAAGCAAAGAGAACATCTATTAGGACTCATGTGTGCTTTATGAAATACAGCTACAAGCAGTATTGATTTTAACTCCTTTCATCTATACGGGAGAAAGGGAAACTTGACCTCTGCTTATAATTGTTTTAATAATTAAGAAACTAAAAGCCTAGCTGTGATCTCCCATAAATAAATGAGAAAACATGATGAAAATATAAGATGAAAAAGGAAAGGGAATAATGTTGTCTGAGCAGTTGACTTGGCTACTGCACACAACATGCTAGTACCTCTGCCTTATCGCATTATTATTATTGTGGTGGCTTGCCATGCCATCTAGCAGGGACTCAGGGAACTACCAGTCCTGGGGAAGGGCTGACAAGGCAACACAAAAGCAAAACAAGGAAAGACGCTCTGGAATATTTATTTATGACTAGTAAATATAAGCATTTGCCTTTTTCAGATAAAACAATTTCTGAATGAAGACTAGCCTCTTCAAAAAAAAAATCTACCTTTAGTTCTGTAATACATATTGAGCACTTCCACAAGTCTATTATATATTGTGTGAAAATATTTTTCCTCTACCTTTAAATGTCTCATTTTTGCTCCTTTTTTCTAATATTAACAAAATTTGCAGCTGGCTTTCCATACGTCATGCAGTATTAGTGTTTCACCTGTGATGTATTAATTTTCTTAATTGTTTCTCTTTATTTTTTCTGATGTTTCTTTGAGTTGAAATCCTCATGCTTCTAGACCAGTACTGAGACTATACTCACACTGGTTTGTGAACATCACTGGTGACCCCACACACTACACACCAACATCTGTCTAATGTAGTTCAACTTTACTACATACTGGCATGCAAAAATGGCTTGTTATTTTTTTTTAAGGGCTAATATGCCATTTTTTAAGCTAAAGTCATTTCACATTCAAGAAATTACTAATTCCCACCAGATAAGCCAAATCTAAACAGTACATTAAGACAACCATCATTAATTCAGCTTCCCACTTGAAGACTGTATTCTAGCCCACGTGGACAAAATCATATTTCTGTTCTTTTTAGAATTTTATGAAGCAGGAAATTTGCATGAAATTTTATTTGTTCTTAGTATAAAGCTACAGCTGTTCTATCACTTGGCCACAGAGGCAAAGCCTTTCCCAAACTGTACCTATACAGTTCAGCATGAAGATGAGAAGGATCTGGGGAGACCTTACTGTGGCCTTACAATACTTTAAGGGGACTTTTAACATGGATAGAGACTTTTACCAGTGCCTGAGGTGAAAGACAAGGACTGATGGTTTCAAATTGAAAGAGTGTATGTTTACTTTAGATATAAGAAACTTTTTATTATTGCATTGGCTCGACACTGGAACAGGTTGTGCAGAGAAGCTGTGAATTCCCCATACCTACAAGTGTTTAAGGCCAGGCTGGATGGGGCTGGCCTAGTGGAAGATCTCCCTGACCTTCACTATAGGATTGGAACCAGATGATCTTTAAAGGTCCCTTTCAATCCAAGTAAATTCTTAGAAGTGATTCTTTGTTTGAATCTTAAAGAAAACAACTACCAAAATTTGACAGCACTCTGTAGAACTGTAGCAGCAGAAGTCACTGCCTCCAAGCTCTGCTACAGTGACATGTCAGCATTTTGAGCACAGAAGTAATCACCATGGTTGCAGTTTTGGCTGCTGCTGCGGCAGCTGTTACAGCCTTGGCATTAGCACAGCCTGGGTTCTTCAGATGTTCATCAGCTTTTGACATACTGGATATTCCTAAGAAGGGCAAATGAAAGGGGAATCTTACCACTGTATAAAAATGAAAATTTCCAGGACAATTGAAAATGCATTTCTACAACTCAAGAGCTTTCTACCTGAAAAATATAAAAATCTATTTCAGGTGCACAATAGCAGCATGGAACCCTCAGAAAAATACTCAAAATCCTCCTTTAAAATGTTGAGAAATAGATATCCTAAAATACAGGATATGTATCGATTCTCTTTTGCATTGTAAAGTATATACAGAAGATCAGTCAGGATCTACCCCAACAAGGCAGACAGGAAATATAAAACTGGAAAACACTATCCCCCAAAAATACATTTTTCCCCATAAAATATTTGTGAATTGGGGAAATCACTACTGCAATTAAATTCTTCGAAGACTCTTAAGGCCTTAGCAAGTTTCCAGGAAGCAATAGAAATAGCAAAAGGACTTAGAACTTTAAATGTTAGTTTAAAAAAAAAAAAAAAGCATAAGTTATTATGGTCATTCTTATTCTTTGTTTTTTTTTAATATGGATTTAAATCATGATTAAGAAAATCTTGTGGGGTGAGGTGCACTGATCATCCCTAAACAGCATCTAAATAACTTTACAGCTTTGACCTCAACTACTCATTGGGATTACTTCTATGAAAAGGACATAAGAAGAGAAATCACTGTGGGTTTTGTGTTTTGGATTTGGGTTTTGTTTTGGTGGGTTTTAAAGCTGTGCAAAATGCTCAGGAAGATCAGGTTCCAGACAACCTGCCCATTTCAGTAGTTTCAGTAGATATTGCAAAAGTAGTTGGGTTGGCATCCACAAGTAGCCACAGTTATAGAGAGGAATGAAGAGTCTTTAAACAGTTATGAATTTTCACATCCGACACTTAAATTCTTTAGGAAGCCTTATAGAATATCTAACCAAGACCAAGAAGTACAGATCAGCCTGTGTGCCATTTTTTGTGTGAAAGGGATAATAGAACAAGATATGTAGCAAAAAATGAGAAATAGAAAGAAATCTTAAAATACTTTGATCCCACCCCTCCCTTCTTTCTACATTCCACTTCTTAATTGTCTGCCTCCACCCCACTGAGTGGCACAGAGGGACTGGGAATGGAGGTTGTGATCAGTTAGTGAGATGTTACCTTTATTGCACCATCCTCTTCATGCTATTCCCCTGTCCAGCACAGGGTCCCTCCCATGGAAGGCAGTCCTCCATGAACTTCTCCAGTGTGGGTCCTTCCCTGGGGCTGCAGCTCTTCACAAACTGCTCCAGCATGGGTGCCTCCCATGGGATGCAGTCCTTCAAGAATGGGTTGTTCCAGTGTGGGTCCCCAACAAGATCACAAACCCTGCCAGCAAACCTGCTTCAGTGTGGACTACTCTCTTCGAGTCCATAGGTCCTGACAGCAAACCTGTTTCAGCACTGGCTTCCCACAGGATCACAGCCTCATTCAGGCATTCACCTACTTCACCTTGCAGTCTTCTACAGTCTGCAAGTGGATCTTTGCTCCAGTGTGGACCTCCATGAGCTGCAGGGGGACAGCCTGCCCCACCACAGGCTGCAGGGGAATCGCTGCCCCAGCACCAGCAGCACCTCCTCCCCTTCTTTCTTCAGTGGCTTTGGTGTCTGCAGGGCTGTTTCTTTCCCATACTCTCCCTCCTCTCTTCCAGTTGCTTTTGCCCAGCAATTTTTTTCTCCCCTTGTTAAATATGTTATCCCAGAGGTGCCACCACTGTCGCTGATGGCCTTGGCCAGCAGCAAGTTTTTCTTGGAACTGGATGCATTGGCTCTATCAGACATAGGGGAAGTTTCACAGAATCACAGAATCTGTAAAGTTGAAAGGGACCACAGTGGGGCATCTGTTCAACCTCCCTAATCAAGCAAGGTCATCCTAGAACACATGGCACAGGAGTGCATTCAGACAGTTCTTGAATGTCTCCAGTGAGGGAGACTCCACAACCTCTCCGGGCAACCTGTTCTAGAGCATAGTTACCCACACAGTAAAGAAGTTCTTCCTCATATTCAGGTGGAACTTTCTGTGGGTTTCTGCCCATTGCCTCCTGTCCTATTGCTTGATGCCACCAAGAAGACTCTGGCTCATTCCTCTTGACACTCTCCCTTCATACACTTGTAGACACTGATGAGGTCCCCTCTCAGTTGTCCCTTCTGGAGGCAGAACAGGCCCAGTTCCCTCAGCCTTTCCTCATAAGAGAGAAGCTCCAGTCCCTTAGTAATCATTGTAGCCCTCTGCTAGACCTGCTCCAGGATCTCCATGTCTCTCTCGTACTGAGGAGCCCAGAACTGGACACAGCACTCCAGATGTGGCCTCACTAGGGCTGCATGGAGGGGCAGGATCACCTCCCTCTACCTGCTGGCAATGCTTTTCCTAATGCACCCCAGGATACCATTGGCCTTTTTGGCTCCCAGGGCACACTGCTGGCTCATGGACAGCTTGCTATCCACCAGGACCCTGATGTGAAGGGCTCCCAGGTCAACCTCCAGCTTGTACTGGTGCCCAGAGTTATTCTTCCCCAGGTGCAGGACCCCGCATTTGCCTTTGTAGAATTCCATATGTTTTTCTTCTCCCCATCTCTTCAGCCTGTCAAGGTTCTTCTGAAGGGCTGCCAAGCCCTCTGGAATACCAGCCACTCCTCCCCAGCTGTGTGTCTGACTTGCAGAGGAGGCATCTGGCCCTTCATCCAAGTCATTGATGAATAATTTAAACAATACTGAGCCCAGTATTGAACCTTGGGGGACACTGCATGTGACAGGCCTCCAACTAGACCCTGTTCCACTGATTACAACCCTCTGGGATCTGCTGTTCAGACAGTTCCCAGCCACCTCACTGTCTGCTCATGCAGTCCACTCTTCCTGAATTTGCCTATGAGGATGTTGTGAGAGATAGTGTGGAATGCCCTGCTGAAGTCAAGGTAAACAACATCCACTCCCCTCATCCATCCAGGAAGTTGTTTCATCGAAGAAGGCAAATAGTTTGGCCAAGCATGATTTATCTTTAGTGAATCCACGCTGACTACTCCTCACCACCTTCTTGCCCTCCATGTGGTTCGACAGTGCCTCCAGCTTCTCGCAGAAGTCACACCTGTAGCCCCCTGCCCTACCAAAACCTTGCCTTGCAAGCCTAACACAGTCTAACAAAAGTTCCAGAGGCTCTTCAAGCACATGTGTTTCCACTCAAACTCTATTGTATTTTATCATTTGTTATCCTAAGGACTATACTAACCACATTATAAATGAACTAAGAGGCAGCTTTGTAGGCAGATGTATTTGGGCAGAATTAGATGCTGATATTTTTGGTCTGTGTTTGGCCCAGCCACCTGTGAGGAGTCGCTCTCTTCCTGCCAAGTTATGGGAAAACAGGTCGACAAAGATGGTCTCTGGCCTTGAAGGAGGAATTTCTGTGTAAACTATAATTAATTGAACTGTCATAATTGGCTGATGGCCCTTCAAGGGCACTTGAAGGAGAAAGAGAGGAGGAGGAGGATGAAGTAAACCCCCAGACCCAATTAGTGAAGACCCTCTGAAATGGACTGAGCAAGCACAGAGAAACCCACACATGCGCAGAGAAGTACCACTTATATAACAGGGAGGAGGTGCCAGGGATCTCTGCCTGGGCGGTACCGGCCACACTTGCTCAGGTAAATGTCGTTTGGCAAATTAGATAAAAGGCAGATGGCTCATGCCTCGGGGCTTTTTGGTTGCTTCATGTGACAGGACAATGTTGCCTTTTTGGCAGGGATGCCTGCCTTCACAAGGAGCCAGCCTACCCTTGAGGATGCAGCCACTGCTCTGAGGTGGTTGAACATTCTGGGTCAGTGAGACAACCCTGTGGGAAGGTCCCTCCTTTGGGGGAGTTGGTTGTTCAAACCTGGGGGCTTATTTCCCCTTCTCCCTCTCTTTCCCCTCTCAGGGGTTTGCTTTCCTGTTTACTTGGCCACTCTTTTGATAATAAAACTACTGGTTTGGTTAAGGTCTCAACGGTGTCCCAGTTTCAATTTCAACAAATTTCAACAGTCTGTTGGACCCCCTTTTCTCCCTGTAATAGCAGATGACCAAACTAAAGTGGAAGCTGCTATGCCATTAAAGAAAACCATGGTTAATGGCATCAAAAATAAGAATATAGTGCTAAAAATAATAGTAATCATAATTTTAATCTCATTTCTTCTCCTTGATCACCTAGAGTCATCTGTGGGTAGTTGCCTATGGTACATAAAAGAGAAGCCCACAAGATGCATCTGTACAGTAAAACTCCTTAAGTTTCTCATGGACTACCCAAAGCCTGAGTTTAAGTGGCCGGATTGGCTGCAAAGAGCACTGGCAAATAGAAGGTTGAAAACCAAGAGGTACAGAGCCTTCCTGTGGCCTGGAATGGATCTCTACTCTGAAAGCACCTACCTGTGAATCTTACCTCGCTGCTCATTTTTAAAGGAACAACCTCCTCTTATTCTTGCCCTCTGCCCTAACTTTACGTACTTTACCATTTTCTTGGCATTTATCTGTCTTGCCTGAAGTGTAAGAGAATCTTACAACTCTGAAAATCTTACAGCTCTGCCCAACTTCCTTTTTTATTGCCCTGGCTGAAGGGCAGATATTCAAGATTATTCTGCAACTGCCTCGACAGTGACTAAGGAACTGCCTGCCAAGAACATGAAAGCACCTATCACATCAATTTTCCTAGAAATAAGAGAATGCTCCCCCATTTTAACATTCTACATCACTACAGTGCCACAAACCCAATCCCATAGTCTGTTCAGAAGATACATCTTTGGATGTGCATGTGTGTAAGAGGCCATAACAACAAATTTTGTTTTATTTCACTTAACCCAAGTAAACTTATATGGGGGCAGTTACAATGCAAGGTTAGAAGAAATATTGGTTTAAAGATGCTTTGAGGATAAAAAAACCATTGGAAGAAGTTTTTCAAGAAATATTTTACACTTGAGCAGACATGGCTACATCACATGAAGATCTCAGTAAGAGTTTTTGGTACTAGTACACCAGTTATAGAAATCTTCAGTGAACAATCTGTTCCATGAAAGGATTTACACATGAATTTTTAGGGGTATATAATGAAAAATTAATATAAAGTGAACAGCATAAACATGTCAGGAGAGTATCAAAAAGCCAGAGAGATAAGACACAAAGCAATATTTGGTTAACAATGAACACTAAATGCAAAAAGTAGCAGTTTTACAGCTATACTGAAAAAAATTAGAAAGTAAAAGTATGTTTCGACTCATTCATAGGTTCACAGTTAGACTTTCTCTCCAAGCTTTAAATACTAAAAATTAGTAAATACACCGTCTCTTTTAAGTAAAAATGTTGAGGCTCCAAGAAGTCCAGCTTCAAACCAAAATTGACCTTGTTTTTATTTTGGTCAGGTTTTTTAAATGTAAAAAGGAGGCTTCCTTTAGTATTTGTGAGGATGTTGTGTGTCTTAAGGGAGAGGAGTACAAGAGAAGAACAGCAGTCTTACAGCCAGGCTTTGGGTCAGGTTAGAAAAGCATCACCGTGCCTCCTGCTCTGCCTCCAGCAGCTGTCTGGTACCTCTCCCATTCACCGCGTAATAGGTAGATCACAAAATGCTAATAAATAGGTTCCATTTTGCTCAGCTAATTGTAAAACATGATCTAGAAAAGAGTTACCTAGCAGACACTTGCTATTTGTCAGCTTATGCATATTTTGTTTGGATTCACTTCCTTTTATCTGATTTGTATTTAATCTATTTTGCTCTACTTACAGAGTCTTACAGAGAGGGACAATTAATGGTGATTTCCTTGATCACAGTCCAGGACCCCACTACCTTTGAACTTCCACTTTTTCTCTCTCTGTGCAAAATCACAGTATATTTAAGAAAGGATTTTTTTCCTGGCCAAATTCTATTTACATAAAATGTTCATTTGACTGTTCATTTACCTTTTCTGATAATGTAATTTAAAAGATGTATGGAGAATTAGTACAATTATCCTTTTAGAAAGTTCTGAAGCATTTTATTTTTAAATGGTGTTTCCAAGTTCTTCTATTTGTACCTGGAATTGAATGATTCCTAAAACTTCCTCTGTGTAGCATGTATAGATATTTTCTGTATTACCAAAAAAACCAAAAAACAAACAAACACAAAAAACCCAACCAAACAAACAAAAAAAAGCCACAAAAAAAAAACCACACTAAAAAAAAAGACAAAATTTTAGACCATTTTCTGCCTCTGAATTCCCCTCTTTTCCCCAAATACTGACTAGCTCTCATCTTTTCTTTGTTACATCTTTCCTTATTCCATTAAGTCCCACTGCTTCTAATTCTCCTTTGTTTCTGCTTTTATGTCACTTATCAGTGGCTCATGTCAAGACTTAAGTGCTTTTAAGATGGAGCAGATTATAATGAGGTACAGATTATCTGATTTAAAACACTTTTCTTTGTTGCCATTGTAAATGCCCACAGAAGTATACAGAAGACAAAAAGTAGCCATCGATGTACATAGAAGATGTATTTATCTGTAATTTTTTCATATACTGAGACACGCACACATGTTTTTCTTGGCATTTTGTATTCAAAAGTAATAAAGTTGGACAGAAAATATTTCACAGGTGACCTGCTGCCAAGAAGAGTTTGAATTATTTTCGGTCATTTTGAGTTATAAGGTCTCAAGATAAAAGAAAAGAACATTAAGAATAAGCCATTAAGTCACTTAACCAAACAGTCCTAAAGGAGTTTACTGCTAAAGTGAACCACATTTCACTGTCCCTCTACCTGCTGTAATGAATGATACATGAAGCACTTCAGATAATACCATGGGGTTCAGAGTGATGAGCTGACAATGTGACTTTCCTTGGCTTCACTGCCAAGCCATCAAAAAGAAGTATTAAATCATTATGGGTTTCTTTTTTCCGCCAAACATTTCCCAACTGCCTAGTACACATATACATATTTTTACTGGAATGACATAAGTCTCTGTTCGCTCACCTTTCATAGTGAAGAAAGTACTGCATCGTGTTTGCTTTGAAACTAATTTAAGTTTACCAACATGGAAGGCTATCCATATATTTGCAAAACTATTTTAAAGATCCATATAGTGAAATCCTCTTACAATGAATATGACTCGGAATACGACAGAAAGCAAAAAGTAGGGATAAAAAGGAAATAATCTAAGCTTATAGTCTCATACTGCTCAGTTTGGTTTTGTTGCATACACTCCAGCTCTACCTTTTAAATGCTATCAAATAGTCATAAAGGAAAGGTAGAAAGGAATTTTATTCTATACCCTTTCTGACTGAAGTTCAGATGCCTGTGCTCATTATTTGAATGTTTACTGTTGTTTTACTAAGCACACCCTATACAACAGAGCACTCTTGCTGTAAGAAAGCACCCATGTCCATCCTTCTGCCATCCTCCAATCAACCCAGCATAAATTCATGCACATAGAAAAAAAACATGCTAGATGCAGACACCAGTTTAAGAGACTATGACACTCAGCTAGATGCAAAATGGAGTAGGAGCCTAGTGAATGCTTCCTTACATTGCTTTAGATGATTCATGGATCAGAAAAATCCCCTCCACCAAACCAGGCAGTCTGGAGAGCAGAATAATCTGTGGATGATAGAGGGTAAACTGAAATAAAATGAGCATTTTCTACAAATTATGGGGTTTTTTTCCCTATCTCCACAAATGTGATTCATAGAAAAGGTCACTTCTTTAGAGGTTCAGATATACAGAACCTTAACTAGTCTATCAATACCAAAGTCCATAAAGGCTTTAAATTAAAATATTTCTAGACAGCATCTGTTCTCACACCATTTTCCCTTGACTGTAGACATAGGTTCCCAATTTAGAACTAATTTGCTTAAGGAGTTCTGTGAATTTTTAAGAGAAGTCACCATTATGGGGTTAATTCAAAGGAGAGCTCAGTGAGCCCAGAGGGATGATGAATTTTATAACATAAAGTGATACCTGTAGTTCAGGTCCTCCTTTGGTGTATGTGCAGGTGTAGCAGTTTTAGTTTTTTCTAGCCCCAGCTCAGCCACTGTTAGGTGCCAGTAAGGAATGGCCTGGGCTCCGTAGTGCCTGGAAAGATGCAGCCCCAAACAGCCCTGGCGGGTGGCACAGCAGGGCTAGTTTCACACAGGCTGCTTTCTCAGTGGTCCCTGAATCATCATGCCACTCACTCACCCAAAGCGAGGGTACCAGTCCCAGACAAAGGTATTTTACTACAAATAAATTTGAGAGGTGAAGGGCAAACCATGACATATTACCTGCATACATGCAATGGTGTGAGATGGCCCAAGTGGAGGTGAATAAGCAGATGTATTCCAGGAAATACAGAAAGAGTAGTTAGTATTCAGCTCATAACAATTTTATAATATCAGCTTCTTTTCAGGTTCCAAATACACTTTTATCAGGTTATGTGAAAATTGAAAAAGAGGAGGTATATGAAATTAATAAATAGGAGAACGAAATGGAAATTCCCTAAAACAGTGATAAGCTACTTGCCAAGGAACTGTCATTGGCTAGTGAGATGATCTGTTTGCACAACAGAATTTGAGCATGGAGTATGAAGGTTTGTATTCTTCTTGAAAGGAGAAGAAAACAGTTCATAGATTATGACAACACAGGTCATCAGAAGTTATTTATAATTTTGACCTTTGATGAAGCACAAGCAATTTCAAGACAAAGTTTGAATGCTTATTCCTCTCTGACTTGAATGGATACAGCCCAGCAGACCAGGTGTCCAGATTCACACATTTTACTTCAAGTAATTTTTTTTCTGTTCCAACAGCAATACAAAAAGTTGCAGCAACTTCAAATGTGGAAGTGAACGACTTCACCAAATAAAGTGAATAACAGTAGTAAACTCAAGAAGCACATGACTGCCTTTTTCATTAAATAATAAAAAGAAATGTTAGTAGAACTGTTGATAAACCTCTCTTAAAATACGCATGAAAGGTTGAAAAAAATTTGTAATGGAATGGGGCTTATTTTCCCCCAAATTCTCCTGCCTTGCAACCTATTTTTTGAGTATTCAGACGGAATTTGAGAACTGAAAAACTAAAACAAAGCGGGAAAATGAGGGGTTTACTTTTCATTAATTGAATAAATAAATAGTTCCTGGTTTGGGAATTCCTCCCTCCACCACAAACACAACACACTCCTCTCAGTATTTGCAAATAAAAAAAAAATACAGAATAAAACTTACAGTTATTCTGAAGTTTTCAGCATCTTTCAGTCAGTTGACAACTAGATAAGAGCCTGCTTTAAGAGGGACTAGCAGATCATAGTCACAAATAGCTACATAAACTATTGATGCATACAATCATACCAAAACAACTGAAATAAAAAATTAAAACCAGTAAAAAATAGGGAATACAGAAAACATTCTACATAAATTAATCAAAACTTACAGAACAGAGGACACTAGGAAAAATCCATATTGTAAAAGATGTAAGGCCAGTAAAGGCTTGAGTGTGCTAGGAAAAGTTTTCGTCTATTGTTATATTCCTGCTATTTGACTAAATTAGAAATAGCTAGGTGGCAGATTACAAAAAGTAGTTCCAAATGAGGAAATTCTTGTCAAACAAGGATGTTTCTCATTAGGCAAGGCTTGACACCAAGCAAAACTGTTACCCTAGAATTAGAAAGAAACACAAACCCATACCCAGTTATGCAAATATTTGCAGAGTCAAAAAAAGACAGAGAGAGAACTGCTTACAAAGTGATTTGAAGCACTCAGCTGAGCGCATGTAAGCTCAATGAAATTTCATACAAAAAGGTGCAAGGTCACACAGCCAAGAACAGAACTAGCATCCAGAATAAATTTGTAGCATAGGAACAGCAATGAGTAAGGATCTAGAGAGCACAGAGGACAATGAAGTCTGCATAAGCTTCCAGCACTATGCTATCCAAGAAGGCAAATGTGATCCCTTCCCACTATTTTATTTCTGCATGCAGCATCCATGTGCTCAATGCTGTTATTATATTTACTGTAGCTAATAGTTTTTTGATGTGTTGAAAAACTGCTGAGTGTTGAGTCACAAAAAAATTAAAAACTTGTTCTGTGCATCTCAGCAAAAGAAAACAAAGGTTATAGGGTACAGTATATAAAAGACTTGATGGAGGTAAAATAACAGACACTAATTACTTTTTAATGGAGCAGGAAACAGAATGAGCAGCCTCTTTAAATATTGCCATATTAACTTTCTCACAGTTTTCTGAAGGCATACCTGTGTTCCAGGTTAGACCTGTCAACAGAGGTGACAGGGAAAGCTCTTTAGCCAATTGTTTTCAATGTTATCCAGTCCCACAGGTTTAAAGGTCTTTACTGGGAGTATATGCCTGTCTTTACTGGGAGTATATGCCTAACATCCTTTCCATTTACTGTTGGAATAGAACATATTTCATCATTGTTTAATATAAGTATCATCTGTTTTCCAATTACAATGGACATCACTTATCAGAAATTTTCTCTCCTTTGAATATTCCTGGGTTTTGTATCTCTTTAATGTAACCAATATCAAAGATTATTGGTGGGGTATTGTTTGGGGTTTCTTGTTTATTTGGACTTTTGGGGGGAGGGGTTTTTTTTAATACACTTTAAAAATCTTTTCAATTGTTCTTAGCATTAATAAAGACAGATGTTTTACTGATACGTACAAGTTCCCCTAATATTGCCTTAGGCTCCCCAAAAATGTCTGAATCTGATGTCTAGTTTATGCTAATTGGCATAAACATCTGACATTTAATGATTAAACTATAAATACTTTATTGCATGGCTGTTCTTGAGGACGACGCTATTACCCAACACAGGAGATGCTGAATGCTGGCTGCTTCATCAAAGTTGTGGAAAATGTAAGAAGCCACTAGAATCGAGTGGCATTTAAGTTTCTAAGCAAAGCTTAGAAAAGCACAGTCTTCTACATTTCAGAATCTGGTACAGCATCAAGAGCACCACAAAAGCAATATTAACAAAAGTAAAATTAGAGTAACCTTTGGAAGCTGGGACTTCAGTTTGAATGGAAACAATCTTTTTACATTTTCATCCCAAAAGGTAGTGCAAATTTCACATATGTTCTCTTAAACAAGAAAGTGAGAAGAAATCAGAAGTCCTCTAATTGCCCATGTCCCAAAACATTGATTTTTTTTTTTTTTTAAATTTTAGTTTGTCTGGCTTTATTAGACACTGAGCAGATGATGACAATTCTTCATCATTAGGATAAGGATTTGAGGTTTGGTCTTTTTCCACTGTGCTACAAAGCCAAATATTCTTTTGCAACAGCAGAGTTCAAGTCCCCATCACTCAGACTGCTACAGTATCTTTTTTGTGGGAAAACAAAGTTCAAGTCCTTTCTGAGCCTTATTCAAAACTGGAATGCTGGAAGGCATTTTTAACAGCACCAAGATTCAATGGAATCACTGTCTCTGTCCAGATACGTATTTCATTTCACGGACTGAGAATGGGCCACAGCAATGATGTAATTACCTTTTGTAGCACAGTCCATAATGGTTTTCAGATTCCAGTCTAGTTTCAATTCATACACATTTTTTAAAGTACCAACCTCAAAACAGAGTGGGGAATGCTGCAGAATTTACTGCAATGCTTGGTAAATCTCTCACACTGTGAAGCCTCCTGTCCCCTGATCGGAATCTGCTCTTCTACAGCTTCCAGCTACTACAGCTCATGTTTTTTAGCCAGACTAAAGATCCCATTATCAAGGTTTTGTTCCCTGCATTTGTACTGGTAGACCCTGATCAAGTCATCCCTTAACCTCACTTATGAGGAAGTTCAAAGATGAAGCTTGTTAGATCTTTCACTACACAATACATTTTCTACTCTTGTAATTAGTGCAATGGCTTTTAGCCATATTAATTAATGAACCACAGACCTCAAACTGGACACAGTATTCAAGTAACAAATGCACTCATGTCAAATTCAGAAAGACAAGCCTGTAGAATAAATCTCTACTTATTTCTCCAAAGCTCATAAAAGTTTTTTAACACCTGGAATTGGACCAGAAACTCTTACTGATCTGATGCTCAATAAACTCCCCCAGTCAAGTGTAGGAGTCAGTATTTCTTCTCACCTGCAGTTATTGAAGCTGCTACTCACACAGAATAAATTGCAACTCAGCCTGTTAAAGTCATCATTTCACAGAAATATGATTTTTTACAATAAATACGGACATTTTATTTTTTTCTGTGCATTGAAACACATTTAGCTTTGTGCTAACCTTGGCTGGGTAAGTGGCAGTGAACAGAATCACTTCTGAATCCTCTACCTTACTTAACAATGCTTCAACCTTTCAATCCTCAGCAAACCATCAGTAGTTATTACATTGGTTTTTAGGACACTGATAAGAAGTTAAGTGCTATATGATTGAGAAAGGACACCATGAAGAGTCCAAGAAGAATGCATCCTTTCAGCAGTGAGTCTCATTTTATGCTGACATTTTCACACTTAAGAATTAGCTACCCTTTAAATATGTGAAATATGTGAAGTGTTGCTGGTTGATTACACAAGACTTCCATTTCTGAATCAAAATATGAACTACTAACTCTAATCTTCACAGAAATGAGAGAATATTACATTAACACTTTTAGCTATATCAACTAGTACTTCTAATTTCATCAAAAATACATCATGCTAGCTTGACATGGTCTGGCTTTCCTATAACTCATGTTGATTGGCACTAATTATACAACACTTCTTTAATTCATTATTAATTAGGCCCCTTATTATTTTGCCCAGAAGTGATGTCAAGCTGACAGACATGTAATTATCCAGGTCATGCCTTTTACCCTCTTTGAATGTTGGCATGTTAGCCATTTTTGTGCTCTTTTTCCAATATTTCAAAGCGTACAAGAAAAATCAACATTAATGATCCAGGAAGCTCATTGGACAGCCCTGTTGAAACTCTTTATCTGAGCATGCCAATTTAAAAATGTCTAAATTTAGCTGCTATTAAAGAGCAACTCCTTGAGTGCCTGTTACTGGAAATTATTTCATTGACTTCCTATTATATAATTACATAATATAACACATATATCTTATAATTTTCCTATCTTTTTACATCACTTAACAATTTCACCACATGCCTCTCACATTAGACCAATACATCTGTTTAAAGTAATTCAGTGTTTCATATTGGCCTTAGTTATGCCTACTATTGGTCTAATTTCCCTTCTGCTTTAATTTTCCTTCAACCATTTACAATGTACATATTACTTTGTTTTATACTCTACTAGCTGAGCACTGAACATGGGGAGAAGTTTTTAATCCATGTGGCCTCCTTTAGTCCTAGCTCTAAGCTAACAAGTAAAATTTCCATAAAGCACACCCATGTTTTCTGGGCTTAAAAAGAAAAAAAAAAAAAAAAAAACACAAAAAAAAAACCAAAAAACAAACAAAACCAAACACAAACAAACAAAAAACTCCCAAACTTTTCATTTTAACCTGAACAAATACTTCCAAAACTACCAGTTCATCATTAATTTTTGGCTATTACAAATATCAGTAATTGGGCCCTTCAAACAGTCAATCCAATATTCCCTAACAGTCAGGACTTTCTAAACCTCTATTATAACACTAAACAGACTAGGAGAGTCCAAGACTACTCGACCTGTCCCTCCTTAGACAGAAACCTTTATCTTGTTCCTTGGTCTCTAAACTTTTTTCCTTTCTAAAATACTTTTCCTTTTTAATAGAAGGATCAGAATTATGGAAAATACAAGGTGTAGGTAAAAAACTAGTTTAGTCAGCAGTATAGCTGTTTTCTATCTCATACTATTCTTTTCACAAAAATTCACAATATAGACTTGATTTTGTAACTGCTACTGAGATTCAAAATGATTTTTTTTTTAAATGGAAATATGATAATCTTAGAATTTCACTCCTGTCTGATTCAGCTCACATAATAATTGATAATAGCTCAGATTCATAATTTTATAGGTGAAACTAAGCTCACATGCAACACTTAGACCCCATTTCAGTTGCTTGTGAGGGTGGAGGATACTGCCCAGTCAGTCTAAAGGGCAACTTTGGTAACTCTTCAGAATAATTTTCTCTTTATTTTCTCAAATAAACTGATGAGGAAGATTTGCCATTTCACTTTCCAGAGCCTTTTCTCAGGCATTCTACAAGTAAGTTGTACAGTGTTTTACTGGCTCAGCTTTATTATGCACAAACAAACCACCATTATTTCTGGCTATGCTACCAGAAGGTGATGCTGTGATTCAGGAACCAGGCCTGCAGGGCTGCTTCTCCGACACAGGACTTGGCTTTCCAAACTTCAAAGCCCGACCCACAAATCACTGCAAACCTAGCTGTACAGTAGTCACATTCTTTCTCCCTACCCTACACTTCTTTGCTTTGGTTATAGGAAGGTCACTGAGGACCATAAGCCAAACAAAATAAACCCAAGCATGTGTTCTGGCTTGGCACCCAGTGTTCAAAAGGGGAGACAAGATCTGTGGATTACATTGCAACATGCATGTGTACAGATAATGTCAGCAATGCTTCTGCCAAAGGCTGCTAGCAATAAAAATAAAAAAAAATATATAAAAAACCCAACAAAACAAAAACAAACAAAACAAAACAAAAAAACCCAGCTCAAATACTTCACTGTTCCTTCCCCAAAACCCCCTCAAGTATAAACAGAGCCAACTTGAACTCCCCTCCAGAAATCTAGGAAACTCAGTTGCTGAAACTGAAAATAATAAGTTTTACCACATCCACTTCATAGGCACTGAGTTCAAGTACTTTAAACCTCCAGAAACACATTTGTGCAAAAAGAACAGGAATAAAAGTAAACTCGAGAAAGTCTATAAATCAATTAATGATTTAACAATATTAGGTAAGAATCCTCTCCAGGCAATAGCCTCATTCCTGATCATCATGGTTATGAGTGACTGGTACATTCAGACATTAGCCCCTGCTCTTCCCTCTGCATACCACTCAGCTTGTTCTTCAGGGCTGAAACAAACTGAACTGGGAGCAGGTCCAGTTCCACCTCTACCCTGAGAGAGACCTGGTCTGTTGGGAGGGGAATTCTTGCCATAAGCAATATGTTTATGGAAGAAAACCCTTTTCCCTCTGAAAATCTATCTCCCACTTCCCTTACATGCAGGAATTCCAGGTAACACTTAGATTAGGCAGATCCTGTTCTTCAATAACACTGCTGTACTTCCAACATGCCTTCATTATGCAAAAGAAATAATGGCATTGTTGTCTTAAAATTTAAAGTTGAAAGTAAGTTCTTATTAACCAAGATGTCTGTCTTTAGCACCTATTGATACACTTTCCTTGTTTACCCATATGCTCCCCAAGAAGTTATTTTTTGTACAGTCTCAGTACCCGTGCAAAGAACTCAAAAAAACCCAACAAAACACCTCACAGTTGTTTATCAAAAGGCACTAAAAGAAAGTCCCCGTCTTTACTATTTCAAGTCAGAGCTCAGGACATAATAGATCAGGTTAAGATTTCAGATTGCTAACATAAAATCTGCAGTACACATCAGCATTCTCCAATAGAAAATTGGCCTTTTCACTCCAGACAATGAACAGATGCTTGGGTTAATAATACTGCTTCATAGCACCATTTGAGTACTTTTGTTACAGTTGCTGTTATCCCAATTTGTTTGCAAATCCAGATATTGTATCCAAAACAAATTTGAGAGTTCCTTTCAGCAGCTGATACCCAAGAAACATGTTTTACATTTTGTAAAAGGGAAAGCTTCCAAAGAGCACTACACACTCCAAAAGATGTAATCTTTTAATGTAATCTCCTTAATCTTAAGGTTGAGGTACTTCCCTAAGTCTAATTAGCTACTAAATCATAGCTCTGCTACAAATTGCAGACTATTCAGAGAGGAGGGGGAAGATGCATCTTTCCTCCTTCCCTTAACAACTAGAAACAAAGATCCAGCTTACTTGAAATTTTCTTGAATCTGACTCTTTCCTACCACAAATTTAAGTTTAGTAAAAGAATGTATATGGCCATAAAAAAATTTACTCTGTGTGTGTGTGTGTGTGTGTATTCTCAATTACATCTTTTGGGAGATGAAAAAAACAACAAACAAGCAAACAAAATCAATGCCAACAACAACAAAAACCTAAACCAAACCAAAGCAAAACTAACGAAAACCCAAACCCAAACCATTCTGTCCCAAGAAAATATACTACGCTAGGCTTCTATGCTAATTCTCCCCTCTTATTTATATTGCTAGTAGAGAAAACAAATTGCAGTCTTAGAGAGTTATTCTTACCAATGAAATCAATTACTTCAATATTCAGACAAATAAAATAAATCATAAGTGAATAGTAGGGTTTCTGCAATATTTTACCATGTAGTATAGCAACTCTGAAGTCCCAAATGTCCTCCTAGATCTTTCTCCTACATTTGTAATCAGTACAAAAGGATTCCATTTTAATCATTAATGACATAAAACAAAATGCAAGGTCTTCAAGGCATATTTTGTTGCACACAGTTAACGCTGGACAATGCTTGACAAAAATAAAAGCATGTAAAAAGATGATCATCCACGTCACAGCAGCATTTACAGCGACAATACACGTTATACACATTATTCTACTTTTTTGATCTACAGTATTGCCTCTGATAATGAAAGTTAAACTGCCATTCTTCCCTAGTTACAAAAGTCCTGATGGAGACCTGGAGAGGAAGACTCATGATAACTTGTGCCACAAACTTTATGACAAGGTGAATGCAGGGCCATTTTTCCCTGATCAGTATATTCCATCTGCAAGACTGCATTTGTCAGATGTGCTTCCCAAGGATCCCTGTCTTTAAACTTAGATTACATAGTCAGAGACCATAAAAAAAAGATTGCATTGCCTCTTAAAACAATGTATACCGCCACCAGGGAACACACTAAGCAATGCCAGCAGTGTGGATATTAGAGAACCTAACATTTCTATTGCTATTACAGTAGTTGTATTTTGCCTGATACTTCCAAAAGCATGAAATAAAAAGGGCAAACATTACCTGTAGGTCAGAGAGTAAGAAGCTGATTTAGAGAAGCCTGTTACAAGTGTAACTTTCAGAGCACAATCAGATGCCATACGACTGAAAAGTTTTAGAAAAGGTGCCTTTGCGTATTGTGCCACGGTCATAGTAATGATTTGTGTTCTTATCAACAAACAGAACTTGCCTTGTAAATTCATTTTAGTTGCTTTTTCCTTAGAGGACAGAGCGCTACCAAATTATGTAGGGGAAAGGATGGATGGTCCGTATTTTTTTTGGATGTTTAAATACACAGTGATTTTCACCAAGCTTAACATATGCAGCAGTAAAGGGGAAAAAAATCTGTCTGGTTTTACTAGGTAAAGGCAAGATAAAGTTTTTAAGACAGGCTGCACATCATTGTAGAATACTTCACATTTTCATGGTAACAGAGTATAAACTATAGTTTATACTCTAAGGGACTACAGTTCCAGCCTAGGTTGAATTATCTGTGAGGAATAAAACAGTGACTGATAGAATCTAAGTCCACACTGCTTTCAAGTCTGAATTTGTGGCCTGAGAACTGTAATGCTGCTTTGGTACTTATGGTTTAGTCTATCCTCACTTTGATACTGATGTGTTTTAGTCTGTCCTCATAGATTCACTTCCACATGCACCGGCTTGTGGCAACCATAGTAAAAGTTTCTGCTTTTCCCCACTTCTTTTTCCTGCACATCAAGGTTGCCCTTTCCAATCTTGGCTGGCATAGCTTAAAGTGAAAAAAATTCATAAACACAGCCATTCCCAAGTAGATACATGAACTTAGCACACAGGAAATGAAAAGAAGCAAAGTCTAAAGTCTTCCTATGTAGATCAAAGGACCTTCTTTGTTTCACTGGTGTCAACAACTTCACATACCACAAGCACTTCTGGGAGAACATCCACGAACAGCATTCCATAGTTCACACCAATGGGATGGGATTTGTCTGGGTCCTCAGCAGATGCCATGCCAATTTAAACATTGTTAATTTATTATGAGCAACAACGATGCAAGTAGATATATTATTCATAAGAACATCAAAGATCCAAGGAAGAGGACTCATAAAAATATTTGTTTCAGGTCTCTTTGCAGAGATGACTACACCATGACAGAACCCTGACAGCCAAAACGCTCTACAAACTGGTAGAGAGCCAGACTAAAATGCAACCAGAATTATGCTTAAAACCAGACAAGGCTACTCCAAGTAATTATTTTATACTGAGAGCATGAGATGGACTTATCAGAAGACCACTCATAACATCATGTTTATGCTCAGTTGATAGATAATTTGCATAATGTCAGACAGGCTGAATGCAAGTTACTGGGTTTCATGGAAAGACCCTTTTCCATCTTTGTACATGCTCAGGTGCTACTCAAAACACAGCACACATTACTTTAGCCACTGCACTAATATTACAAAATTACAACCATCATAACAGACCCAGGGCTTATAGAGAAGTCAGTGCTCAGTAACCTACACTGCATAAAAATGCATTACAATGCATCACTCTAAGTATTACTTCCTAAATCTAAGTCATTACAAAGAACAAATTGAAGACCAGACAGATGACCACTGAAACCAGCAGCAATGGAAAGGTGAAAAACAGAGGGAAGGAGGAAGAAGGGCAAGAGACAGAAAGGGAGGTTGAGCTCTTATAGGTGGAGTGAATGAAAAAAGAGTCAGGGTGTCCATGCAATTACTCACATGCAATATAGCCTCTAAACACATGACTTCTACAGACAGAATAGTTCAGACCTTGCTTTAAGCCTGAGTTGGTTCAACTTCATCTATAAATTGACATAAACAAGTTAAGCAGCTTTAGGCCCACATGATTTCGTTCAACATGATACCATCACATGAATTTAACAACAGTGATATGAACAAGTTTAAAACCCTGCCCTGTTAAACTTTAGCCAAGCCACAGTTACTACCTGGGACCACGTTCCATCACCAGCATTTAAAGGAAATTTACTGACAACAGATTAAAATGCTCAGAAGTAAAGACCAATCAAAACTTAGACCCTTCTTCATATAGAGGCCTTGTTTGAAAGTAATTTTTATATGGTGGAATGCTACCTAAGTGAAATTAAGCAAGTCAGTAGATGATGTCCCACAACCAGCCTCACACAGCCTAGGTGGTGTTACACATAGGTGGATGCTTTCAGTGTCAGATTACCTGTATTAAAGGAGCAGAAACTGCTACCTGTAATGGAGCAATGCCTACTTTTGAGTCTGACAAGACCCACTTCCTAAAGAGGTTTCAAGGGTGTGAATTCCAACCAGAATGGGATACAGTCTCATCCTCTTAGCTGAAAGGCAAATGCTTATGTCCTCACCTTTCACATGTGCCAGCTTAGGTAGCTCTCCAGCTCAGACATTACCATTCTAGGCACTGGTGGTTTCTTTCAAACAGGTAGCAAGTGTAGCTACTTAATTCAGGGCTGACAATCTTGCTTCCAGGAGTGTTGTAATGCTGAGTATCGTACCTTTGTGCTTCCATTTGTGAATCTACCTATAGGCACTAGGCCATGAACAAATTAAGAGTGTCACGGTACTGGGTTTGCGTGGGCAGGTTTTGGTAGAGGAGATGGGGCTACAGGGGTGGCTTCTCTGAGAAGCTGCTGGAAGCTTCCTCTATGTCCAACAGAGCCAATGCCACCCAGCTCCAAGATGGACGTGCTGCTGGCCAAGGCTGGGCCAATCAGAAATAGTTGTAGTGGCTCTGTGATAAAATATTTAAGGAAAACCAAAAAGTTATTGTGCAGATGTAATTGTGACCAAAGAGCAGAGTGAGAACATGTGAGAGGAACAGCTCTGCAGACACCAAGGTCAGCAGAGGAGGGGGAGAAGGTGCTTCAGGCACTGTGGCTGAGGTTCCCCTGCAGCCCATGGTGCACTAATGGTGAGGTAGCGATGCCCCTGCAGCCCATGGAGGACCACAGGGTGCAGAGATCCACCTGAGCCCGTGGAGGAGCCCAAGCTGGAGCAGGTGAATGCCCAAGTGAATCCACTGAATCCACTGGAAACCCATGATGAAGCAGGATCCTGGCAGGGACCTGCTGACCCATGGAGAGACGAGCCCACACTGGAGCAGGTTTTATGATAAGTCCTGTGGGGGACCCACAATGGAGCAGGCTGTACCTGAAGGACTGGAATCTGTGGTAGAATGACCCACACTGGAGCAATTTATGGAGAACTGTTGCCTATGGAATGGAGTCATATTGCAGAAGTTCATGGAGGACTGTTTCCTGTGGGAGGAAACACTGGAACAGGGAACTCTTCTCCCTGTGCAGTGGCAGGAACATCATGTGATGAACTGACCACAGCCCCCATTCCCCATCTGCCTGCACTGCTGGGGAAGGACACAGAGCTTGGGAAGGAGAGAAGGGTGGGAGAAAGGTGTTAAAATTTATTTTACTTCTCATTATTCTGCTCTGATTTTGTTAGTAATAAATTCAATTAATACCCAAAATCGAGACTGTTTTGCCCATGATGGTTTTTGGCAAGTGATCTCTCCCAAACCTTATCTCAATCCATGAACCCTTGGTTATGCTTTTTCTCTCCTGTCCACTTGTGAAAAGGAGTGATAGAGCAGCGCTGGTGGGTGCCTGGTGTCCAGCCAGGGTCAATTCACTGCAATTTACACAATGCAAAAGACAAAGACCTAAGATAAGTAATCACCCAGTAATTCAGTGTTGAAAAGAATACATATCTACTCAGTGCAACACAACCCTCTGCTGCAGCCAACCACCACTTCCAAGCCTGCGAGAAGTCTGCCAAACACAAAAACCAAATTAAGTACAAAGCAGATATTGTAATACCATTCAGCTCTCAAGTACTTGACCAGCTGGGTTTTAAAAATGTACAGACTGGACTTTCCATATTTAAGATGAAAACAAATGCTAACCTTGGCTTTCTAAATATATTGTTTATTTATAGTTAAACGTTAACATCTGAACAGAAATCTGCCATCATGCAGGGATAATCTTTCAGTGATGCTTCTGTTTAAACTGAAGTCCACAGTAGCCACATGTTCCGGTCTTTGTATCTTTGTCCTGCAAAAATATAAAAATACAACATCTGCTATTTTGAAGTTTACTTCATAAACTTCTAGAAATTACAATTTTTCCCCTTTTTATTTGTGCTATCTTAAAACTGATCAATATAGCTGAAGTACAGAGTTAATCTTATTTAAAACACTAGAAGCAAGAATGATGGTATGAGGTTCATGCTTTATTTCTGTATCCTAAGCAGCTTCCCTTCTGCCAGACTTTCAACTACCAGGGCTAATTTCAACAATATAATTTTAAAGTCAAGTCAAGTGATATGTCTTCAGCAATGAAGGACCCTCTTGCCAAACTGGACATCTTAAGCCAGTTCAGTCATATCTGTTCCAATGTTTCTGAATGAAAAGATCACTTCATACTGAGAACAGTAGTTAAAAAACAGGTCATCATTTTTGATTCCACTAAGGTCATAGCCTCAACATTTTTACTCTCTAGAATAAGAATACACTGGAAACTATCACTACAGTCAATAGGAGAACAAGAAAACAATTATTTCATTGATTCTATGTCTATGATTGAAACATTAAACCTTCAGAACTACCAGGATTCCCAAAGACTGAAAGAGGGGTTTGGATGGTTGGTTTTCTCTTTTTTCCCCTTTAAGCTTGCAAAATTCAAAATAAACTGCATATTCCTAAGAATACTGCAAATGCTTTGTCAATCTACACAGTGGCATTTAAATAATTAGAGTCTCAAAACACAGCAAGGTTTTTTTTTTTTTGCTCTCAGGGCACTGCTTGTTCTTATTCCTTCAATTGAATTCTTTTAAAAAAATATTGTCCTATTAAATTAAAACTTAAGTAGATAATTCTAGTAGATATTTTCCACAAGCAAAACATGCTATAGGCAGAAGAATGATATTACCAAGTTTATGTATACTTTAGGATGTCCCAAAGCTCCACCACCACCATCACATGATATCACTCTGCTTTCAACTTCACTCACAGGCTGCTCTGCTATCAAATCAATTGCAAAATTCTTGTTCACCTGTAAGAAAAAGAGGGAAACTTTCAGATACCTTCCCCACTCAAAGCAATTGCTATTTGCTGCCTCCCCAGGCAGTCCCACCATGGCCATTTTGGTAAGTTTCTGCATAGGCCTCCTCCCACTTCCTCAGTGCTGTAAGCCAGACCCAAGAACTACACGTTGAACTCTGCAAAAGTAATCCCCTTCCCCTGACACACAGGCCACGTTGGCGCTTGGGTCTATGTGAGCCAAGCAGACTCAGCGGAGAGGTGAGCAGGAACAAGCAGACAAGAACAGAAGATATTTAACCAACACTGCCTCTGTAGTCTGATAAAAATAAGTGAGACAAGTAAGGTCAGGCATGAGATAAAACAATTCCTGGTAATTTAGAGTCTCTAACCACGCACCTTATCCTACCACTGTACAGGAATTTCCGGAAAACATGAATGGGGTGTATAAAAACAGTCAGAAAGACAAATTGTTCATCATTAAAAAAAACAAAAAGCCTCTAAATGTCAGTACACCACTCTGTAAATCCATCATACACACTTCCTGAATATGCACATCACTGACAAGTAGGGCTTTTTCCTAGAGCACACACGTGTGGCCTGGCAAACATCTCCATCTCTGGACAGGACTGCAACACAGCAGATTTTGCCTCAGCAGGAACTACAGCACTCCCACAGACTCCAAGTCAGCACTGAGCAGACAACCACCACTGCAGCTCAGGTAAGAGTAGTCAAGGAGGGGCCCGCTTTTTCAAAGGTGACACACATGAATACCAGTATGTGTGCCCAAAGAAAGCACTATCTACTGCTCTGTGTACAGTGTTCATAAACATGCTGGTATTTAAATGAAGATGAGATTCTCAGGAAAAAGATAGCTACACATCTATTACATGAATCTTTAAGAACGACAGCGGTATTCTTAAAACAGTTCTAGCGCACAACAATGTAGTATCTTTCACCAAGTCTCCAATTAAGTCTCCACAAAATCAGCACTTCTACTACAGAAGTGGAAAAGTCAGTTTTGCCAACAATGGATCTGTCTTTACCAAAAGAAGATAACAGCTTAAAAAAAGTTGACAAAAAATTAACTTTTGGTATTGAAGCAAATTGCAACATGAAGAACCTCACTTTCTGGGGCTCGTGTCCGCAAGTAATGTGCAACTTTTACAAACTACAAGGGCTTTTACTGATGTTTTTAATAATGCTCAAAACTGTGCAGCTTTGATCTCATTCTAAAGGACAGAGACAGCACCACGATACACCTTTGCTTCAAGATTAGAAGCAAGAACTTCACTCTTGCTAATATTTTATAACCACAAAGGTATTTCTGAGGAGAAGGGAAAGCAAGAATCTCTAATCCACTGTATAGCTACAATTTGTCTGTGGTTCAGTCTACTAACAAGAGACAGTCTAGGAATTCACATGGAAACACAACACACACACACACAAAAAAAAAGTGGTTTCAGTTACGTCAAGTCCCTTCATCTAAAGCACAGCTGTACTTTGCAGGAAGGGGCCGTTTTCCTCAGCACATCCAGACATGCCTTGCCCAACATGTAATTCGGTGAGCGATTACTTTCCTGGCCACAGGAAACAATTCCATTGCTGTTTCTTTCTACTTACTTGCCTGCGCCAGTGCATGATCTGGGAGACCAATGAGATAAAACCAAACTTGGATTTGAACCAAGTCCAAAAATCCAGAGAGAAGGCAGAAGAGAGTACTTAACACAGACCAACACTGAGTTCTCACATCTTCAGCTGCTGCACCAGCTCAACTGAAAGGATAGAGCTGAAATGGGAATGGCAGTGTTGAATTGAGTCCTGTGTCACCTTAGGGATTACAGCAGGGCAGGATGACCTAGTTGGACTGGAGCAGGTGCAGTTTAGCAGTTGCCATGCTCAGTTTTCTCAAAGCTACTTGCTTTAGATATTTGCCAGAGAGCACTAATCCCCCAGTTCAAGACATCCAGCAACGATGTCAGCTAAAACATGTGGATTTCTTTAAAAATTAGGCTGGCAGAACTGAGGGGACAATAACCACATACTCTAAGGCCATGCCCGTGGGCCTGGCCACCGAAAGCACCAAGGCATGGGCCCAACCACCCTGACTGGGGGTGTCCAGATGCTGCGTCCCCAGACAAGAAAGCTGCCCTGGCTGGACTGTGCTGATCACAAGCCGGGGTCAAACACCTGGCCCATACTGAAGGCAAGGAGAAAAAGCGACAAGAACAGTCACCAGCATTGCAGGTGAGTTTTCGTTCAGAAACAAGACAACATTCAGACTACACACACGGCTGTCAAACCTTAACACTAGCAGCTGAAACACTCTGTGGCATAATGGCAAACCCCTACAGAGAGATCCCATTAATAAGCACAGATGAGGATCATTTTAAGTATTTAACATGTAAATTTTGTCCCAACTTCGCAATTAAAACTTAGCATTAAACACTGCCCAGAAGACTTAAAGCTTGACTTTTGCTGGAGAAGCAAGAACTGGATTGAAGTGAAAACCCTGGGTGTTCCACACCACATAAGAGTTTGAAATCACCTGATGGCACAGGCACATTAGAGGGACCACTCCCTGTGGAGAATTAGGGTCAAGAAGCATTTCCTACAAAGTTACAGAAGTAGCACAGAAACAGGCAGTACACTTGGAAGAGACCTCCTTTGCCAACTATCCTCCCAGAAGTAGGCTAATTCAGCATTTTAAGTGACATTTTCATTTAATTATTTCACACATAGATTCACCATTTTCATCACACAGCATGAGTTAAATTGGATCCATGATACAATAAGGTAAACTCAATATGAAAACTTGGAAATCTGTATAATTAGTTCAGGTTAATTTAAGAAGAGAATAATTGTATGCAATTACATAAAAAATTTACCATACCTTATATTTAATGCCTCCACTATACATAAACATTTATGGCATTAACAGTAAAACACTAATCAGAGGCTCAGTCATTGAGAAATACCATTTAGCTGAAACTATCTGTGTTCCTCTCCCAAAGGCCAGCAGATCCCTCATGGAGCTGTGCTGCTTGATCATTAGAGAATACCTGGGGCTAAGGACTTATCAGTAGAATGGATATGTGAAACTGTAAGCAGCAGAAACAAACCCACATGACAGCTCCAGCATAGTATACTTGGATGATGCTGGTATTACCAGACTTTGCATTTGACGCTTTGTTATTTCATAATACTGTACATTTTATTTTTATTTGTTACACCACTCTTTCAGCAAATGATTCTCAGGCTCTTCAAATAAGTAGCCTCAAAAAACTCAGATTGGCTAAAGATAAAAATTTTAACTATGCAGAAGCAAATTAAGTTTGAAAACACTGCTGTAACACAGATACATAAACACATGCACAATTATGAGTAATTATGTAATTTTTCTTAATATAAATGGCACCAAAAACAAGCAAAAAATTTCCTAAAACAAAAACTGATCCAAGTTTAAGATGCTCAAATGCCTACAACTTCAACAACCTAAATGCAATACAGATGTAGAGCAAGTATTGAGTTTTCCACATTTCTCAAAAGTAGGGAGGTACACTGAAGCTACTAAAAGCTATCTTAAAATAGGAATTTTCACTGTAGTGAAAAAACCCCAAATCACTGAAACCCAAAATCCAAACCAGTTTGTTTGATTTTGGTTGGGGGTTTTGGGTTTGCTTGGTTTCCTGGCTGTTTTGGGGGTTTTTTTTGGGGGGGGGAGGGGGGTGGGTTTGGCTTGGATTTTTTATGACGATCAGGTTGAGGACATCACTATCAGGTACAAAATAAAAACCCACAAACTACCCCCCCTCCTCTGTAAGAAAAGGTAGAGTGAGTTACCTCCTTTTGTCGTCCAACAAATCTAACTCTTCTATAATCCTTCTCTTCATATACCTAGAATGTAAAACAAACTTGATCTTATCTAAATAGCAACAACTATAAACAAAGAACACAAAGGCCTGCAGAACAGGTTTAAGTTTCCTTGGTTTAAGTACTATCATCTTACAAGTATGTCCTATACACAAAAAGTAGTATCCATTTCCCTCATGCAATAAAGTAAAATCTACCTTATAAAGTACAAAAGAAAAGGAAACCGGTGGGGTGTGTGTGTGTGTGGAGCGGGGTGGCATGAAAGCCAGCAAACAGAAGACTTAGCTCTAACAGAGGTGAGCATAGATTTATTACTCATAATGAATTTCCTTGATCTCCCACTGACATCCAGAAGGTGAACCAAACTAGGAAATTCAAGGTTTGTGTTTATTTCTGTTCTGTTAAGCAACCACGGTGAGAGCCTTCCCACGCCATTTCCACCAGCCATACCCCTCTCGGATCTCCAGACGAGCCTCCCCCGCTCGCACGCTCAGTTTCTCCATTAGGGTAGAGATAAACTGGATTTACAAAGCACAGACACGAGGGTTGCTCCCACCTGTCAGCTCCCCGGCTGGGAGCGGAACGCTCCGCAATTCCCAATGACCCCGCTCCTAATTGGGTTTTTTTCTTCTGAAACCCTGCGTACGGATCACACAAGGGCACTAATTCCCACAGTGCCTTCTGAACGGGGAGTCACAGAATCACACAGAGTCGGAAGAGCCCTCTGGGACCGCCGAGTCCCACCCGTGACCCAACACCCCCGTGTCACCCAGGCCTCTGACCTCAAACAGCGCCGGGATGGTGACCCCACCGCCTCCCGGGCAGCAATTCCAGGGTGCAACTACCCTTTTTCTGAAGGAATTCGTCCTAATATCCAACCTGAACCCCGCCTTTACACCGCAGGCCCCCAGCGCCACCCCGGCTGGGCCTTCCCGCGGGCAGCCGCGCTCACCTGCCCCGTGTGCGTCACCAGCTCGCCGGTCTCGGAGGCCCGCACACCGTAGGGCCGAGCGGCGGCCGGCGACAACAAC
>JAWWMO010000083.1:86522934-86553601 GCA_035047845.1 Dendrocincla fuliginosa | reverse complement strand
CCCGGCTGCGGGGCACGGGTGGCGGCGGTGAGTGCGGGGATGGGGATGGGGATGGGGATGGGAATGGGAATGGGAATGGGAATGGGAATGGGAATGGGAATGGGAATGGGAATGGGAATGAGAACGGGAATGGGAATGGGATGGGTGTCCTCACCCTGGGGGCGGCGGGCAGAGGAGCGCGGGGGGGTAGCGGTGCGGGTGTGCTCACCGGCGTGCTGTCCCCGCAGGGCGCCGACCATGCTGTCGCTCCTGGCCAGGGCCGCGGCCGGCCCGCTGCGCTCGCTGAGCCGCTCCGTGCCCCTGCCCTCGCCGAGCCGCTCCGTGCCCCTGCCCTCGCCGAGCCGCTCCGTGCCCCTGCCCCCGCCGTGCTGGGCTCCCCGCGGGCTGCTGGCCGTGCCGCCGCCGCCCGGGCCGGCGCCGGTGGCGGGGCTGAAGACGAAGACGGTGCTGAGGCGGCGCTGCAAGGATTGCTACATCGTGCGGCGGCGCGGGCGGCTGTACGTGTGCTGCAAGACCAACCCGCGGCACAAGCAGCGCAAGGAGTAGCCCCGGGCCGGGCCCTCCGCGGCGCCGGGCCCGCTGTCCTGGCCCCGGCCTCGCAGGGCTGCCCGCGGCGGGCACGGCGGACACAGCGCTTCGTCCGGACCCGGACGCGGGGAGAGTGATGTCCCGGACCGTCCGTGCCGTAACATCACCCCGTGGATGCTGGGAAGTGAAATGGGAAGCCGCAACTCTCAGGACCTCTTGTCGTCTTGGTCATGAAGCCTTACTTTAGATCGCCTCGCTGTTAAGTTAGTAAAGGTGAAACGGAATCATCGGAATCTCAGATGCATTTCTGTTTAATTAAAGCAAAATGAAAATAAACTACATTATGTTCATTCTTGCAATATACAATGTTTTCTTAAAAAACAAACCCAGAGATGTTTAAAGCTGTATAGTGAAACCAAATGAAAGCTGTATAATTTGAAACCAATAGTTTCAAACTCAAGTGGGCTCTTAAGTAGAAAATTATATGAAATATGTTACATTGAAAGAGAAGTGTTCTGGCTTTTGGCTTGGTTCATAGGTGAGGTAGAAATTTCTGTTGAGTTACAACAGACATAGTCCTATGTATCTTCAGTAATGCCAATGTAGATAACCCTTGCTGCTTGTCACTGGGTTTTGAAGGGAGTTGGTAGTATAAAGTAATAAGCACTTTTGAAAGTTTTAGTGTCTTAAGCCATTTAATGATATATTGACCATTCAGTGTATTCAGAAGTGTTCACAGCCTCGTCTCCCTCAAGGAAGTCCTCTCACGGTGTCTGCTGTACCTACTATTCTACAGTTTCCCAAACCTTAACCCAAATAAAAAGGCAGTACCTAGGAGTCATTGCTTTTTGGATGGGTGTTGTAAACTATTTGGTGCAGGTGGTGCAGCAAAGAAGATAAAAATAGCAATTTCAGATTCCACTTAATTTGCCTTAAGCTTCTGCAAAGCCTTAGGCTCACTCATGTGCATAAGTGAGGCTTCAGAATTATTCTTTTTTTCTTGTGTCCCTTGAAACAGCTCTCTCCTAATAGAGGTTGGAGAGAATGACTGGGAACACTAATGCCTCAAAGGTCACATAACCAAGCATAATGTTGATTGCAAACTGATGGATTGGTACCCATGAATTATTAGCCAAAATTGCTACAATCGCTGAAGGTGTTCCTCATGCTTTGCAATATGGCTATACTTGAGGCAGGAGTGTTCAATCTTCCTGGAAATGCAAGTTGTTAGCAAAAGGTACCAAACTAAACTTTTGGACAGCTATCAAGCTACTGCTACAAGTTTGCCAGCGTACTGTTAGAGCATGTCCCTGACTTACAAGAGGTGAAATTAGTTGAATTCTGTTTGAAGTTTGAAGTAACATTGGATAGTATGATGACTTGAAGACTTTTTCTTCCCAGCTATAATTCACAACTTTACAGTTACAGTAACTTTTAGAATTACGTGTGTTTTTACTGGATGCTCGGTAGACAATGAGAAGCTAAGTCTGGGAAGCTGTGGCTAAGCATCCCAGAGGCAATGGTTACTGACTGCTTTTCCATATGTTGGGTGGGTTGTCTTTTCACTCATCTGTCTGGTCACCAAGAATGTGGGTTTGGTGAGAGAGGAACAGGTTAGTTAACATACACATCCGTCTTAGGGGGACATCAAACAAGTTCGTGTCAATGAAGGGAGGGATAAATGGCTAACTCCATTCAACTAAAGAGAGACAGACTGATTCAAAATGCAAAAGCCTCCTCAAAATCAAGGAAACTTGAAGGAGTAGAAAACTTGCTGTACTTCAGAAGCTTTGAGTGAAATTCAGACACTCATGAAAAAGAACTTCATTCTGAATACCCATAGCTTGCGCATGAAAATGAAATGTAAGCAGAGAAAATTAGAGAGAAAATTTTACACCTTTAGCACACTTTTTCCATTAAGCAGTCTTAGCAACTGGAGATTTTAAAAGCTCTGATTCTCAGTTTTAGTGGTTCATGTTTGTAGGTGTGTGCTGTGTGTTTTGTTCCAGCAGAAGAAAACACCTGCGTGCTGTGAACCCTTGTGATACCTTGTGAGGTTAGATATTGGTACACCTGTAAGGTAAACACTGTATGTATGTCCAGAAAACCCAGTGATTTCCAGACCTACCTACTTTTCTGGAGGATAGTAAGAACTGTGCAAGGACTGAGCAGTGGATTTGCCATCAGATGAAGCAAGGGTCTGCAGGTTGGTTGGGTTTTTTTTTTTTAGGAAAGATAATTGTCAGCTGGTCTTGCTGCCTCCCAAAAAGTTCATCCAGTCCCTTGGTTCTGTCAGAAGAAGGCAGCTCCCTGGTACAAGACAAATTGTGCTGGCGAGTCACTGGGGAGGGTGTTCCAACCAGGGCTTGCTTGCCAAGAGCAGTGTCAGATGGTGAAGAGAGACCTGCAAATACGAGTTGCCAGGATGAGGAGTCGCAGTCATTCTCTGGCCAGACTTTCTGAATTCGGTAGCATGTGGGACTCTGGGACAGATTCACTCTGCCAGGTTGGTGTCAAATATGGTCTACACTCGGAACGAAATTTAGGGCTAGGAACTGTGCAGCAGAGGGAGGCACAAATTGCCATATTTTCATGTCCTGTTTTAGCCTAAGACAAGCTTTTATACAGTGCTGACTCAGCAGCCTATTTTAACAACTTGCAATGAGAAAATTTGTTTCCTAATTAAAGCCTTCTAACGTAATGCTACTGGTCTGAAACTTGTGAAGTTATTTGAATTCACGTGTTTATTGTGGCAGTAAATAATTCATGTACTGTCATCTGAACTGTCTGTGATACCTGGGTGGAGCATTTAAAATAATGGAGCATTCACAGCCATCACTGGAACAGCATAATTGGGCATGCTTAATAGATTTTGGAAAGAGGATTATGGAATTAGAAACTAGAAGGCTCTGAATTGTAACTGTACTCTGCCATTGAGTTTCTGTATAATTTTGAAAAAGTAATTTTGCCTTTGTCTCAATTTTCCCAAAAGTTAGGCAGGAGTACTGAATCTCACACTTGTGAGTACCATTTTTTAGTTGATTTCTATGAACTGTTAAAAAGATGTTCTAAAAAAAAAAATCAGATTCTATAGCTTTCTGTCATTCAGATGACATGAGGAAGGTGACTAGAGCTGGTGGTGATGTATGTTTATTTTAGTTTTCTTTACAGCAACTGCAAAATGAGCAGCTAAAATAATGTCAGCCAGTAGCCTAATGGTTGGTAGCTAAGGGTTCACAGCCTTCATTGCAGACCTTCTGAATGTTATGCTATTCAAGCAGCTGTTTGCAAAGGGTGGGGTATGCAACAACTGCTTAAACTACACAGGCCAAAAATTTAGTCCTGGAGTACTACAAATACCTATCTATATTAGTTCCATAACTGTATGCATTTTCTTTTTTTATTTCTCTCACCTGAAGATGAAAGGGAGGGGAACAATAAGGAGAGTGCAGCTAGAATGTAAAATGTTTTAAGGGGGGAAATAGGAACCAGTAACACAGGAAGAATTCATACACTGAAAACTGCGATAAGACTCAGCTCCAGTTACATTTTCAGCTTTTGGCTTCCTGATGGTTTTGTGTCTAGGTTGTGCCTTCTGGAAGTTCTTCATTCTTCTTTAAATCCCCATAGTGGAATGGGAATGTGACAACTCACGTCTCCCGTGACTGTCTCCATTGTACAATTATGAAAATCATTTGTGGTGACTGAACTTGCCTAACTCCTCAGAACTCTTCTAGGGAATGAGACTGTCAGATTCCTGATACGCAACAGGTAGAGATATATTTAGGTCAACTGGAGGATAAATCTTAGACCTCGTGTATTAATCACTGTTAGACTTTGTCTGTCATCGTGTGTATGGGAATTACAGTGTTGGTTTCTGAATTCGGGACAATAGCTCTCCAATAATGACAGGTGAGGGAGAAATCTTTAGGAACTGCAGTACTGGGAAGCTGTGTCTGCTCAGATCAAGGCAGTACATGCTGAGGTTAGCTGACTGACAGGTGACTGTTCCATAATCTGGAATTTTTAGCAGTATTTCAGAGAAATTGCTAGTGTTTTTGTCAAATATTAATTGGAAACTTTTCTTTATTTGTAGAGGTGAAGTAGGATGAGTCTATGACCAGACAAAGGAAAACTAAAAGTTGGAAGTACTGTTTTGCAAGAAAAATAAAAATATAAATACTCTTAAGGTACAAAAAAGCAAGAAGCAGGGCTGCTTCCTCTTCTTTGTTTAAGAGCGCAAATAGACGCAACATGCTATTGCAGGCACAGCTCAGAGTATCTTCTCTGCAACATCGAAGTCTTTCTGTGGTTTCAGTGAGCCCCATGCACCTGGCACCACAGAGGTTTCATTGCCAAAGCTAGTTTACATTTATCTGCAGCATCACCATATTCTAAAGTTCTGAATCATCAAGGGTGGAGACACCTTGATATACACTGCTGAAAACTGTCAAATTACTCTTAAAATGCAAGTTAAGTTTACAGTGATCCCATTCAGTTTAATAAAGCTGATTATATATTTAAATACTTATATTTCTTCTACTGCCACTCATCAGATTATTGATCTGGAGCTTGAAATCTGTACTGGTATCTTAACTCTAGTGGGGGCATGAACATGCTAGTCCCAGAGCCTGAGAAGGAGCTGGATTTTTTCCAGCTGGCTGGGACAGTTTAACTCACCATACTTGTGAGGGGTCGTGCCCTCACCTGTCCAGTCTCCTCTGCTCTCCAGGATGGAATTTATCTTCCTTGTAGGAATAGCTGAACTGCCCATAAAGCTGTTATTGAACTGTCACACTTTACAGCCCAGTTTATTTAGGTAAGTGGTGGTGTTTTACTTCTATACCTCTGGGAGATAAACTGCAGCAGTTCTGTTATTGCTCTGTATCCCACTCGTAGTGGAGGCAGCAATCTTTATAAGAGCTTCATCACAGTGAAGACATTGAGCCTGATCTAAAAAATGATGAAAGCTGGTACAGAGAGAATATTGGCACCTAAGATGAAGCTGTCATTTGCTGGAGTTATCCACCTGCCTCCAGAAATGAAAAATTCACCATTTCACCTAGAAGTTTGTGCATCAGACTTTGAAATATGTTGTTTGTGGATATAGTGTTGAAAATAGTAGCATTTTTCAAGAGCTACGTGTTCTTATGTGCCACATTGTGCAAAGAGGAATAAAAAGTGAACTTTATGAAGTTATTTGATCTAAAAATAGATTGATTAATTTAGTGGTTAAAAGTAAGCAAAAGATCAGGTAGGGAGTAATGTAATCTTCTGCTGTACATGGTTGAAGACTGGTAAGGGACAGTCCCTAAATGAGGAAAAGACTGGAAGTAAGAAGTCTCAGAGTCTTTACAGTTTAAAAAGGGACTCATGAGTATGAAGGAAGTAATCCAGGAGGCTATTATTTATAAGAGCTGGGATATCTAAAATAGATCACTTTCATAGGAACTTCAGGCTTTAGATAAGAACTCTTGCATGTAAATTGAGTGCCAAATACTTTACTTTTGCTTTGAATGCTCATCTAGCTATTAAATAACAAGTCGGTTTTATGTTGTCTGGTTGTTAAATGTGACGTATTTAAGTGAATGACAATGGTAACCTGAGGCTTGATCTGTAGGCTGAAGAATTCTGTTCTACCAGAGGCAATGACGAAACCTAAAACAGGGCTGCAGCCAGACACCATGTGGTGGGTAAATGAGCAGCCACACAATTACGATTGTTTCAAAATAGTGTCACTTCAATGTTAGAAAGGTAAGTTGGCTTAATTTGCAGTTAATGAATTTTGTGCAGCCTCTCATTAGGTACTTTTTCCTTCAGAAGGTATAGTCACTAAATTTGAGTCACCCTTCTAGTCTTTTGTTAAGCTAATCAGATGAATCACCTTTTTCAGTATAAAATGTGTTTTTTTCTAGTCTTTGGATATTTCTTGTTTTTGTACCTTCCTGCCACTTCTTTTTAAAATATGGAGGACACAGGAACTGTAGGTGGTTAGAGATGCTGAACACTGAGATTAAAATGCTTCTGAATTTTGCACTCACTCATCTGCTTCCTTCATTTGAAGATCACATTATTGCTATGATTTTCTGTAAAGAGTATATATACTGCCAGATTTTTATGAGCAATAAAGGCTTTACATTGCTTAACACTTCGCAGCCCTCTCTTCTGCAGGTGTAGCTGCAATATCTGATTGCTAGATGTATGACTTTGCATTTGAATATAACAAAACAAAACTGATTTCAATAGGTTCAGTGTGTTGAGCAGCATAAAATTTTCCCCATTGTTTTATTATCATTATTACTACTTTTCTGATTTTTATTACCCTGAATTTATCAGTGTTTGATCTATATCACTCCTGAGTAATTAATAAAAAAAGCAGAGTATGTATCACTTGTCCTAATACCCCTGATACCACAGTGAAAGACATTCACATTTCATGGTGATTCCCATTTGCAGTTATATTTTGACATGTTGCTCAGGCTGTTGTGAATTCATATACATATATTAGGAGGGGTTTTTTGGAGGTTTGAAATATAAGGCATCTCATGAGTCAGTTTGAATCACTCTGGTTTTGCTCCTGCATCTTGTTCACTTGATTGTGTGCCCTGCATCCATGACAGTCTCCAGGATGCTTTCTTCAGACAAAGCCCAAACCCAGAAATAGTTCAGTGTCTAGACTAGTGTAACTAGTCGTAGTCTCACATACAGTACAGCTGGTTCTTCCAGCACATCCCAACTCACCAGTACTACTCCAGCTGGCCTTGATGTCTCATATTATTTATACCATGGCCTTCTGCACACAGCATACATCCTCAGTGTTATCCAACAAAAGCACAAACATAGAAAGCTTGTCTTGGACACCTAGAAAATAATGCTGTTTCTTAGGAACTTAAGATTTATAACGTGCAATGTTCAAAGAGTGGTCAGGAGGAAAAACAGGCAAGGAAAGATGAAAAGATTTTTATGAAAGATCATTTCTGGTGAGTTCTGGGTGCATCCCTCGATACTGCTTGAAAAAATAAAGGGTGAAACTAAGTGCATCTCACATTAAAGCTCAAGGGAGAGGTGGCGTAGTTGGGTGCTAAGCGTGAATCAGACAATGTCTGTGTGTGGCATGAGCAGCAGAGCACAGGGCTGTGGTGGTAGGGCTGTTGGCAGGAGCCAAGGTAGAGGTCATTGGTGTTAATGCCTGTGAAACATTTAGCAGTTAGAGTCTCCTTAAGCATGATGTAGTTGTATTGTCTCCAGGCGTGTAAAGGTGCTGCCTCTGAGGAGTATGCTCACAGTCAGCTCTAGGACACTTTGTCTGCAGAACAGTGATCGATGGGAAAAGTCATGAAGGCAATGTATACACATAAACTCCAACTCCCTGCTATTCTGACAACTATTTAATATTGTTTAAATAAATACATTAAGGGGTGCATTGAAAATTGTCACCACTCCTCAGACAGTCTAGAGGTTCCCTCCTCCTTCTAATCTAACTCCAGCTCTACATTTAGTCACAACTTGTTTATGCTTATGCCAACATTATCATTTCTGTTAAACAGCACTTATGTTCCTGGGGAATTTACCCACTTGATATTTATTTCTAGGTAGCTATCATGTCCTTTCTCTATCTTTGTTTTCCTAAGCTAAACAAGCTCTTTTAGTCTTTTCTTTTGAAGCAGGCTTTCTGCTCCTCTCATCATCTTAATAACCCTTTTGTGTAACTTTTGAATTTGTGAGATAAGGTTTGTAAAGAGAGGTAATATATTTTATGAGGTCACTCACCATAAGAAAGCTTCTGAGTGCACAAGTCATTCTCACATATGCCCGAAGCTTGCCAGCTTTTTTTCCAGCTGTCTCAATTGTCTTATAAAAGATATTGCCTCTGCCTACAAGCATTCCCTCTCATACATTCTTAGACATTATTTGCTATGCCATACACCTTTTGAGTTAATCTTTCCTGAAATATTTTACATAATTCTGTCCTCCCAAATATTTTTGGTTTTGCTAGTATGACAGATGAATATCTACCTTATGTTTCTTGGAAATATATCTCACCCTACATATTTTAGGATTGCCTTTGAACAACTCCTTTGGCCATCTGAGTGACTTCAAGCAGTAAATTTTCGCCTTAGACCACATGCTGCCAGAGGTTTCCCCCCAGAAGAGGGAATAAGGTGAGAGCTGAGATGTGTAAAACCTGTCCAGTGATTCATGCTTGTGCAAAACATCTGATCTAAAGGCTTGGAGAGTCCCTCAAGGACATGTGGGCTGCATTTGTAATATCATTTTGAGTGAAGAGGATTTCGTTTCCAAAAGTCTTATTCTCAGCTCCAAATAATAGATGATCCTGCCAAAATTATATAAAAATTAGATGTCTTATAAAGATGAATGGTATACTTTGTTGGATATCAAGTGTATTCCTCTTAAACAGCCTATTTTTAGTGATTTCTTAAGAAATTTTGTGCATGTTTGTATACAGGAAGGTTTGACTGGACTCACCAATCTTCCTCTTTTTTTTTAATAAACTGGCATAAAGTAGAATTTATTTACATAATGCAATGATCCATGAAGGTTACCATAACATCAAGGGACCATATTAACCGCTTGAATGGAATTCATTAGAAATTAACTACCACTTAAATTAATTTTCCCACATTCACAAGGCTGTAATGGTGGAAAAAGGAACCGTCCATCAGCATGTACTGACAGGAGAGCTGTCACTGCTTTTATTTATAGGTGAATACATTAACCCATGAAGCAGCCTGTTCAGACGAAATCCTGAGCTTCTGTACAAATAAGCTGCTTCAGAAGACTTTTAATAAGTATCCCAGGCTTAGTTAAGCAGGAACACATACTGCTTGAAGATTTTGCCACTGCCTATTTGTATTGTAGCCTTTTCATAAGAACAGTGGAAAAATTTGCTCCTAAAAATTCAAACTTCACACTATATGTAATGTATTTTCAATGGATAATCTTGTTGGTTAGATCTAGTTACAGTGATAGTGTACTATCAGTATTGGTAAAACTATATAAACAAAGGATTATCCACTGGTTCTTTTTCTTTTGTAGCTTATTGCATTCTTTGAAGTTTTTAGCTCATGTACAAATGAATATATGTGCAGATCTTCAAGCCATGGGATGAAACTGAATGAGACTTTTACCCATCTGTGATCTAGATATATGTTAGGCAAATTTACTGTAGTACATTGTGGTAATCATTTGAAGGAGCTTTGTGGCACCTGTTAGATGACGATAGTTGTCACAAAACAATACAGCGTTTAGAGGTGGGTGTCTTTTATTTATGTAAACCTCATAGCTGAATTGATCTCAGGACAATCTCCTGTACAGTTTAATCCAAATAATTTTTTTCACATATAATTTTAGCTCAGAGCTAAAAGCTAGCCATTGCCAATTAACATTTTTTATTTTAACAGAGCGAGTTTGATAAGAAGGGATTGTTAGCTTTTAAGAAACACCCCCTTATGTATGACCATTAATATTAAAATAACTAAGTTTTACATAATTTTCTGCTGGATGCTCCCTTATGTAATAAGCAGCAGTGGCACGACAACATCCAATGAGCCTGTGTGCCAGCAGTGTTGCTCACTGAAATGTTACAGCCTCACTGCTGTCCAGGAAGAGAAAATACAGAAGCTACCATGAAACTCACAGCATTGTGAACACTTTCTCTTAAGCTCCTCCATGGTTTCCATACTGGTGTTCAAAGGAAGCTTCACCACACAGCTTCTCCTGTGGGGAATTTGGAGGGCAAGTGGCCTCTTCGGGTATTTCTGTGAATTTATTCACAGATACTTGACGGGCATAGCAAATATACAGGTTTTTTCTGGGTTACCCAAAAATCCCTGAAAGGGAACTAGAGGCTGTCCTGTTACACCAGCAACAAAACTGCATGCCCTTATCTTTTGTGCTGTACCCTCTGAACAGATTCTTTTCAACAGCTTCTCAGAGGTATAGAGATGCTATAAAGTCAGTAACTAAAAAGAAAATGTTTTATATGCTTAGCCCTCCAATAGCATATGTAGTTTTCCATAATAATTATTTAAATATGGTTATATTGTGCTATTCAACTATGCTGAATTAAAAACGCAGTGTGAGTATCACCTAAAAAGTCTATGATTGCAGTTAGGTCAGCCTCAGCCTGATGTCACACATCTTAACAAAAAATTTGTTCATGTTTACTTGTCTCTTTTTTTTAATATTTATACTTTAATTACCTAAACTGAAAATCTGTAAGTACTTCTGCCAATGCCTTTGGGATTCCATTTGTTTAGAATATAGATAAGTGATTCTCAGATGTTCCCATGGCAGCCTAAGGAGAGCTGGTAGCTCGGAGCAGACTAGCCACTCTCCTTCAAAAGTAGCAACTGTCACCAGTACAAATTATGATTTATTTATTACTTAATGGATTTAGAGCATTTAAAATCCTTAAAACCACTGTTTTGCCCGATTCCTCCACATTTTATGTGGCACTGCCTCTGAGTTTATCAGATTTGTGTACACTAATGTACACACATAATGGATAACGGGAATGAGTCAGACAAACTAGAAAATCATGCCATTTTACTTAGTTCTCATAAGGGACACAGTTAGTTTGGTTAATTGATACAATATTGACTAAGGAACGACCCTAACTTCTGTCAACATTTTTACATTTGTTAAATTCCCCTGCCTGATTCTGCTTTTCTGCTTTATTTCCTTTTAAAATTTAAACATCTTAAAAATGGCTCTTCTCAATTAATGCATTTCATGATTGAGGAACACTGAAATTAACTTTTAGCCAATTAAATTTTTACGAGTATTTGCTATTGTCGACAGTAGTAAAAACTTCTGTTTCAGCAACATCAATAATTAATTTAGAAGCACATGCCTGAAATACTTCCCCATATGCAAAGGAGTTGTTATTCTCCCACAGCTTCCCTCACAGTCATCCTGGTGACTCCCTTGGCACTAGTACGCCATTATTTTGTTGGCAGCATTTTGATTTCTGCATGGTTATGATTAACCTGTACAATGTGTTCCTCTTAATGCAAAGCTGTTTTCTTATCCTTCAATTCTACAAACTGGAAAAAGCATATAGCCGGAGGCCACACAGAATAATACCAGTGTCAAGCTTTAAAAAACATATTTGTTTTGTGTCCTCTAAGGACAAATGATAGACATGTAAAAATGTTTTCTCTGTTTCTCTTTCATGGAATACTTACTTTAGAATTAACTTCTGTCACAGAAAACATAATTTGAAGCATCTACTATATATTATTTCTCAGCTTTTCTGCTATAAAGAGGGAAATAGTACATTGTGTATGACATGTGCGATTACAAGGTTATAGAAACTCTTAATGTTTCTCTTGTTGTTATGGTTTCCCCTTAAGAAAGCTTGTCACTAGAAACAGAATAGCGTCCTTCCTTCAAAAGAGGCAAGTATATAGTACAATCAAGCAACACAGTGTAATGAATGTAATTTTTAATTGCTTTATAATACTTCAAATTCCCACGCTTCTGAAGCACTCGTTGTTCTTCATGCAATCCAGTCATGTATCTGTTTTGAAATAGGTCAGAGGAGAAAAGGTATTTTTGTGATACATTCTAAGTGTTCTGTTGGTTCTTCATAAACGCATTCTGCATTTAATTTTGGCGTCTTTGAGATACAATGATCCTAGTGTCCTTTTATTCATAAAGATTGCTCTTTTACGTACTTTCTCTGTCTTACCTATTTGTTAATTCTGCTTCTCTGTGATACCAAGCATACTTCATTTCATGCTTCATTGTTCAGGTTTTAGTTTCAGCTCCAGTGTATTAAATGTTCCCACCCTTTTGCTCCATATTTTATAGTTGGCAGTACAGAAGCGTTAAAAGCCTTTCTCAAGCAAAGAGGAAGATGGGTGTTCTTAATGTGGAATTCTCTTCCTTCAGAAACTTGATTGACCCCAAATCTTACGACTCCACAGTCAAGAAAAATAAAACTCATCCAAGGCAAAAAGTATCTCAGTAGCACTTCTCTGAAGTTAAAATAGTAGGAATTTTCTCTTTTCTCCCTGTTTCATACCCCTTCCGCTTGAAGCAAAACCTATACATTAAATAAGAAAAAAAAAAGTAAAAAGCTGTATGATTTTTCTTAAGTCTACATATTGTTAAGTGTTTAAGTATCATTGTTCGTGATTAAAAAAAAAAAAGTTTTACTTCATTACACTGAAGACTATTTGTTGTTTAAAATCCTTAATTTCCTGTCTCAGTTGTCATTGTGAACCTGAGTATAGAAAAAGACATCCCGTATTGAGGAATTCCTGATAAAAGTGGGGCAGGTTGGAAAGATCTCTGTGAGAGAGAGTATCACAAACCTTGCTAAAGTCAAGGCAAACGATATCCACTCCATCCAGGTAGTTGCTTCATTGTAGAAGGCAACCAGGTTGGCCAAGCATGATTTACCTTTAGTGAGTCCATGCTGACTGCTCCTGATCACCTTCTTGTCATCCATGTGGATAGAGATTGCCTCCAGAATGAGATGCTCCATTATCTTTCTAGGGATTGAGGTGACACTGACTGGCTGGCAGTTCTCTAGGTCCTCCTTCTTGCTCTTTTTGAAGACTGGAGTGACATTTGATTTCTTCCAGTCCTCAGGCACCTCTCCTGATCACCATGACCTTTCAAACATGATCGTAAGTGTCCTCACTATGGTGTCTTTCAGCTCTCTGAGCATTTATGGATGCATCCCATCAGGATCCATGGACTTGTGGATGTCAAGTTTGCCTAGGTGTTCTGTAACTGAATCTTCCTTGACCAAGGGAAATTCTTCCATACAAGATTCCTTTACCCTGGTCTCTTGGGTTAGAGATCCCTGAGGGCTGGTCTTGTCAGTGAAGACCGAAGCAAACAAGGTGTTCAGTAACCCTGCCTTCTCTGTGTCCTCTGTTACCAGGGTCCTCCATTCATTTAGCAACAGACCCACATTTTCCTTTGTTTTCCTGGTGTTAGTAGAGCAGGCATGGGCCAGTGCCTTCCTGCATATTTTTGAGAGCCAATCACTCCTCTGTGCTGGTTCGAGCCAAGGAGCTGCCGAGAGGAGCAGCACAGCATCCCTCTGCACTGTCCATGAAGCATGGAAGCCTCCTGAACCTGAGCTAAAGGCAGCTGAAGGGGAACTTGTCAGGGAAGTTGCAAAGCATCCTGCATATTCTCTGCCTGGAGTAGAATTACAAGGAATTTTTGAATGTATTTGACGTAGGTATATTTTAATGAAAGGTAGAATTCCAGCAGATATTATTGAAATGCTACCTAAGTCTTGGGTTCCATTGAGTTTTGGAGAACCTGCCAGAAAAAAAAAAAAAAATCAAAAAACACCAAGAATCCCAACAGGTAATAACTTAATACTAGAGAAAAGTTGATAGCAACAGAAGTGAAGCTAAAAATATAAAGAGCAATAAAAAAACTAAAGTAATTCTAATACAGCAGAATAAAACCAGCAAACCAACCAGCTATATAGACGCCAGCTTTCAGTTGAAATGCTTTGAAAAAGACTGTAGAAAATGTAGATTTTTATCTTTATTTTGCCTTGTGAACTAATTGCTTCTGAAGGAAAAGAAGATATTATCATAGTGATGGCACCAAGATAGAACAGAAAGAAGCACATCTTCTCCCTGATCACCATCCCATAGTAGTCATTACAAACAAAAAGGAAAGGAAAGATTTTTCTGTCTATAATAGTTGGACTCATTAACATATCAGCTACTCCTCCTTTGATTTAATGGAACATCAAACAGGTTGTGCTCCCACTTACAGTCATTAGGCTTGAAGTGCTGATTGCTGAATATTCAAGGCCTCCAGCTTCTCTGTGGCACCATCCTGAGGAATGCCCATAGGTGTCTTTCCTACTGATCAACAGTTGCATTTGAATGGGTGTTAAAACATTATTGATTTTTCAATGAATGAAACTGATTTCTGGGCAGGTTCAAAAATTATATATATACACATATAATTATACATTTTTAAAAATTCCTATGTCAGAACTTCTCCATATAATAAATTAATGATTTAAAGCCACACTTAAACTACTTATCATGCTTACTTTCCTGTACACATTCTTGACAATTCTTATAAATAAAAATATTAGAGTTTATTTATATTGACAATGGTTTTACATTATTTTGGGACAGCAACTATGAAACTGAAGGAAATTATAATTATGGCTGCCCTTAAAAAAACAGAATTTATAAATGGAATTTCTTCACAGGTCTACAGTATTGTACGGACTACAGCACTGTTTGCTGTCCAGACATTTTGATTCACTTTGGCAGGAAACATACCACCATTTTGGTGACAAAATAAGAGCTACTTCGCCTTAATAAAAGGGTGTTGATCTTTCTTTTGTTAGTAAAATGAAGTAAATGGTATGCTGTATGATTTCTGCTTGGACCACGACACCATGGGGTGTTACAGACTTTCCAAAAGTAATGGACTCAGATAAATGACTACTGATGAGAATTATATGTTGGTGGCCCTAAAAATACTCCTCCTTCTGGAGGCACAGTAGTCTCTGTTGGGGAGCCATGGAGCTCAGAACCCTAAAATACCTAAAAGTCTAACTTGTGCATCTGTTGAATGCACCAGCAAAAGAAAATTGTGGAAGTGCTTGAGTGGTGTTTTCATTTGGCTTTTATGTGATTGCAGTGTGGCAATTAGTAATTTTAGACAATAAACAAGATGACAACTGCTTAGCAGCAGAAGGCAAAAAGAAAGAACTCATCAGTGCTACTATACTCCCACTCCCATCATCCCGTTCACATTATCTCAGTCACACATCATAATTGGAAGTTAAGGCAGCAGCTCTTTTTTACACAGCATAAAGATATACAAATAACAAGCATTAAATAAGAAACATTGCACCACATCAAGATTAACAAAAGTAATAATGCTGACCTTGCTAACACTCAAGTCTTTTGAACCGCAAATAATCTTCCATCCTGACAGGGAAAAGCAAAACACCTAATCCTCTAGCATGTTCATGACAGAAGAATTGCCACTCCCTCCCAATCAATTATTACCTGAGACAGTTCCCTTATACTGGAAAAAATTATTCTTTAGCCCTTTGCCAGCTAAGACCCAATGTACAGAGCAGCCAGCTAGAATTCTCTTAACTTTGGTCCAGCAAAATCCCTTGCATTTGAGATCTAGCATGTCACATTGACCCAGGCTCAAATGCCCCTTAAATGGCTGTTGGGTGCCCTTGCCTCAGTATCTTATAGAAAAGCATATGTCAATATTATTGAGGTTTTCTTTTGATCCAAACTAATGTCTATTTACAGTTTTTGTAAACACACTTTGGGTAGAGCTTCAGCATGGTATAAAGATTAATGACCCTTTAGAGGAGTCCTGCAGATTTCATTTGTATTCTCCTCGCTATGCTTTCACACTTTCAGAGAGCATTGCTGAACTTCTGAACCACTTTGTGAACCTTGTTAATTTGACAGTGATTTACATCTCTCTTAATTCATACTGGAATATCTTCAGCTGTAGCTATTTGTTAGTTATTCCATTCAGGAGAGGAAATCCTGGACTCATTACCACAGTGCAAGCTCTCAACAAATCCAGCTGCATAAATGACCCTGACTAAAAGCATCCATTTTTTCAGCCCATGTTGGTACCCAAGTGTGTAAATAATAAAAGTTAGGTGTGTTGTATATTCTGTTTCCATTTCTCACTTAGACCTATGTAGACCTAAAACCTTTCTCTTCCTCCCTGTAAGAAGAAACAGGATCCTCCTTCCTAGAGAAGTATATATGTACAACCAGATGAGCCAGTTAACAGTGTTTATATCTATATTCATGTAGGTTTTGTAAAATGACTAGGAAAAAAGTTGGGAGTTCAAGGTTATGCCTAATGAAATTCTTGCACAGACTGACACAGTTACACCTGTGGTTAAAATTATTCTGTGTACTCTGACAGCATACACAAACAGCATTCAGCACCTCAATTCTGCAAAGATGTACTTGCCCTTACCTGGAGATACTGAGAGTGTCTCTGGACGGACAGGTTTCTAAGCCAGTAAGCTGCAGAAACATCTGCAACTGCAGCAAACTTTGCTGAACTATGTTTCTTATTGGAGAAGAGACTGAAGCAGGGAGTGCCTGACTCATCGGGCATCACTGATTTTACAGAAGTGATGTTTGAGGAAATTTCTGTTCTTGGGCTTGTTGTCAGGGTTTAGGAATGGTAGTCTCCAATTTAGCCTTCCCACTGAAACCACTCCAAACCATGCACTACTCACATGCTCCCCCCTGCCCCTATCCTGCAGCAGGCTGGAGAGAAGAACTGGAGGCACAAAAGGTAAAGATCATGGGTTGAGATATGAACAATTTCCTAGAAACAGCAATGAGATGAGAAAACACAGAGTAACAGAATGATACTAATGGCAGAGGGTACAAGAAAAGAAACTCAGAAACTCAGAATCTCTCACTGCAGAAATCCCCTACAATGCCTGACTGCTTCCTCCACCATACTACCCCGACCCAGAAGAAAGCCTTTCCTCCAAACCCCTAAAGATGACATGAGGTGGTATAGAATAACCTCCAGGTCCTGGTCATGCCCCTCCTGGCTACTATGAAATTAACCTTGTCCTGGCTGGAACCAGGACACTTACCAACATACCTTTTGAGACCATGGAGACACTAGAATGCAGATGCTGTCAGCTGGAGAGTGGTCTCAATATTGCACCTCTTAAACTTACTGAGTACTTCTTACCTCTTCCTATTTTACATATATTGAAAAAGTAGATATCTCCCTTCAAGATAAAATTAGCTGTATGTAGGGCACCATTACATTTCATTTTTTAGGCAAGGATGAACAAGCTCAGCTTTCCAATGCATGTTGTGGCCATATGGCTGTAGTCACTACTTTGTTAAGAGCAGGAAAAAAGCCTTGAGCGAGACAAAATGTATGGACTTTATTTCAACAGTGCATTAATGTTTCTAATTGATTTTTGCTTGATATGAAACGTAGGCTAAGTGATGTGCATAATATCTGTCTGTGAAAGACTTTAAAAACATGCTCCTAATTTCAATGCTGGATGGGAGGGCTCAAATTCAATTGGTTATTCATAGAGCGATGTAAATATTTCTCAGTTGTTGCATCTTAAAACACAATGTTTTCCTTTCCCTTACAATGACACCATACTCTCCCCATTACAGTGTATGTCATGTGATGTGTATTGGGCTTCTCTGGACCAAAACCTAAAATGATAATTGGCATCCAATCCACTTGTTCCATATAGGTACTTTATTATTTACATTTCCATTTGTATTGAGGTAACCTGTGCCGTGGACAATATATCCATTTGATTATGTATTGTCATTTACAATTACTCTTTGAGATCAAAAGACTGTAATAATTTCTTTTACTACTGTTATATTGATTTCATTTGATATTAATCTTTTTACTGGAAATTGTGTCAAGCTGTTGCTACAAACAGATAACCCATCTACAAAAAGTTTGGAAAAGAGCACAATTCTTCCACAAAAAAACCCCCAAACAAACAAACAAACAAAAAAAAACCACAACAACCCACCAACAAATTTATTACATCATTTGCTGCTTTAGGATGAGGTTATATCTTTATATCTGTTATATCTTTAACATGCTTTTATTCTAAGCCATCTGAAGCTTGTTAGATAGTGTGATCTACTACAATATTGACATATTTCAAGAAATTCTACTATTCCTTCAGATATGATTAACCTCTTTGACATTTTTTATCCTTAATCCAGTGTATCTAAATGCATTTTTTTCACTTTAAGGAACTATCAAAGTATGCACTTTCTCTTTCCACATGCTCATTCCACAGGTGGTAAGGGAACATCTGGAGAGGCCCAAGCTGTGAATGATAAGGATATTGGCTTTTCAGTTTCCACCTTTAGGAATTTATGGCACCTAGAGATCTGTAGACTTCCGTGAGGTTTGTCCTTAGAAATTAGTGTGTTGTACCAAATGCTTACAAGGGCAGGAACTGAGGATGCATCTGGGTCAAATAACTTCATGAGCTTCAGTATTATATGTATACCTTAGGCAAACTACACATATATCTGGGGAGGTTTTTTGGATGTGCATATTGCTCTTACAGATATACTACAAAGATCTTTTCTTTAGTCACTGGAGGAGACTTGTACATAAAAGTCTTATTAACATTATTTTTATACCCTTATATTTTAAAATATCTCAGTCTTTAAACACTTCTGCCTCAAAAAGAACAAAATCAACAAAAGCATTAGTTGCGTCCTGTGATATATGTATATCAAAACCATAAATGTATATTAAGTTGCTTACACGTAACACTTTATGCCTTAGCAAGCTTTGCAGGAAACTGAGATCAAAGAAGACTGAAAGTTTGTTTTTATTTTAAACATTATGGTCTTTTGTATTAATATCAATCAAACATTGCACAAAATCAACAACAATTTGAATTAAGAAATTTGATATCAGAATAAAATCCCTGAAAGGGGCTTTTTCATCAATAGGAATCCGTACTCAATATCTAGTAGGCAAAAAATAACAGAGTTGTTGCTTGGTTGTTGGTTTTTTTTTTTGGGGAGGGGGTTGTTTGGTTTTGGGTTTTTTTTAATATATTTTTAATGTATCTGAAAAAGAATCCTAGTTTCAGAGAGACTGCAAAATATCAGAAGTACCTGTCACTAGGAACTCTGGACTGTTTTGAAATTCAAATACCAAAACAAAAGTACTCATCACTTATGAAAGTTTCTTTGTATACTTTCAGGGAGGCATAAAAGACACATCCTCAAGCACAAAAAAATTAGGACTTCCAATAGATCAAGTAATTATTACTCTAATTTAATGCATTGCAACAGCAAAATGTTACCTGATCTAACAGGTAGAGTATCCCAGCCTGCCTATGGTTAGCATAGATGTGTCCTTCTGTAAGTCCTTCCATATTTCTCCCAGTAGCTCAATGAAATTCTTTTTTTTTTTTTTTTGGCTGGGGATGGGGGAGTGTGTGAATTGTCAGCCCACCAAAATAAGGAGGTCTTGAGAACAAACTCACATGTTTGTTAATTTAAAGCCTTCTGGGCCAGAGTGGGTACTGAATCCAGCTTCCATAGTCTGGGTGCATGCTCCACTTGCAAGATTAAAAAGAGGTCTGCAACCAGGTGGTAATTTTTCTTAAATGTGGCTTCTTTTTGTTTGACTGTGTTTTAAATGGATGTAGCTATATTTTTGGCTTCCAAGTCCTGACACCACGGCTGATCAATGTGTGACATGGGCAGAGAAGCAGATAGTTTCATAGTCTCACTTAGGCATGAGCATAAACAAGCAGAGCTGGAGCAAAAAAGTCCCTCCTGCAGAGAATGGGCAGAAGTAAGATGCTCTGCTCCCCGAAATTCTCTAGGTCAGAGACAGAGTCATGTAGGAAGATTTATTGCTTCAGGAATGAAGGAAGGACGACTGACCAGAGATTATGGGGTTGCAGCTTGGCTTGCAGTCTGTCTAACACCTCTTCCCATCTTCCATCCTCCTTGTGTGCATGACCCAAACCAGCGAACCTATGGTTGCTAGAACTAACCCTGCTACCCAAACTAGTTTGCAGTATGACTGCTGCAGCCAACAGAGAGGGCAATGCCCCTCTATCAAATGGAAATAGCAATTTTCTTTTCCCTTCTAGATGTATTGAAATATACAGATGAAAGTCTCACACAGGAAGTTCCCACTTTAAAACAAGCCCGCAATATTGTTTGCCTGCAATGAAACAAAGGTTACATGTTTCAAAAGTTTGCACAGTAAGTACTTACAAGCTGCACATTGTTTTTCATTACCAATGATTTGTTTTCTTGCAGAACAACTTCTTTTAAAATATTAAACACAGTCAAAGTGACTAATGCATTTTTTTAATCTAAGAACTGCTCGATTAAATATTTACAAGGCACGCAATTTTGATTTCTGCCGACAATAGTCAAAACTTGTGTATAAAGATTAATTACTTATAAAGTAAAACACATATTTTAAAAACTAACATTAAAATTGCATCTGCACTGTATGATGGATTTTTTTGTACTCACTTCTGGTGGACTTTTGGTAAAGTTTTAGGCTGCTGATGGAAATGCGTTGTCTGAATTGACGAATGCTTGAACAAGTGAAAACTGAGAAGCAAACTGTATCTTGTACTTTTGGTTCTGATACGTTCATTATACCCTATGACTACCCAGCTTAACAATATAAAAAAATAGAGGTTTTGATTACATTATGTTACTGTGAATTATAATCTTACATCAAAAGGTATTCATATTTCAGCTAAAATAAAAAAACTTATTAAAAATAATCTCTAAAAGTAGTTGGGCTATTTTAACTGCAACATTTTGTACTCACTCTACGATTGAGGTTTCTAATGACAGAAAAATATATATTTCTTTTACTATACCAAGACTGCCCTCTAGAGTCTCACTGGGCCAAATTAATCGCTGGTGTAACCTCTCCAGATTATCTTTGAAATGTACATATCTTTACAGGCCTCGTTATGCAGTGCTTCAACTTGAATGATACAATGCTCTTGAAAAAGTAGGTAATGCAGTTTCAAGACAAAGATGGTAATATTTTTTCACTTACTATGAGCTCTGACAACTCATTGAAAAAAAACCACTTGTAGCCCCTTTGCTGCAGGTATTTCACATTTCAATTGAGTTATAAAATATTATAAAAATTAAGAAAAAAGAGACCAGTTAAAATCTCTTCCTAAAACCACATGAGAGACGTGTTATGTCTATAAGAGATGAGAGAGGCATTGCATGGATGGTAACTGAATTAGGCTCGTACTTGTTCTTTCTTTACAAGTGTTAAAAGGCAGCACTTTTCCCCTCTGAGGGATGGATTAAGCTTCCACTGGAGCCAATGGCAAACCTTAAGTAATCAAGGAAACAGAATTATTGCACTGATTGCCAGAAGCATTTGTATTTGGTTGTTAAATTAATAATGGGTATCTGGTTCAATAAACAGTTGTGTTTCCCATTAAATTGTAGCTGCACTGCTGCTTCTTATTACTTACCAATATATTATGCAAAAAAGGCAGGGGAAGGAGTACAAATGAAAAGTAAACAGGTCCACATAATATGGTTTTTAAATATATGATGCAATGAAACAAACTTTTAGCACACACTTTCAACCATATAGCACCTCATATTATTGTCTCATTTTAAAAGAATTAGATTTGATTCAAAGAATGTAATTCTCAACTACAACTCTGTAATTTAAATGTAAGAACATAATATATGATTATATCTTTTTACTCTCAAAGAAATTAATTTTCATTTTTTCCTGTTTCCTTGCTCCCAGTAGGAATGGCTTATTCAAATCAGGTTCCACTTTTCATTTTTTATATATTCTGAGGCAAATCTGGGATGAATAGCCCCATCGAGGTAACTGAAATTGGCTTGACTTAAATAAAGCCAAAAGGATTTGGCCCTACATTGATATTTACTGTAATCTGTATTTATTCAGTGAAGTTCTTTATTCTCATCTTTCTGTAGGAAGTAAAAAACCAATCTGGGCCACAATAAATGGCAGAGAATTAGTAATTCTTTTTTTTTTAACCATAGTTTTGTTGAGAATAAACCCCTGTTACTTCATCATTCTGTATTATACAGTCCCAAGTTCTAGCAATGTAACTGCACCTGTATTTGTCTTGCCAGGGAGATCCAACACCGTGTTCCTGTGATGAGCTGTGCAGTTATTCTTGGTTACTGTGACTGCCAAGTGAAGAGACACAGCCAATTGTTTTGGACATTTAGGACTAATTTCACATATTGAGGGCAGAGCATGCAGAAGAAACACAACACACACAGGATGCACAAGTCTACCTTGTCTGAGTAGGTTGCAGCCAACTTGGAAAATATTTCCCTAGTGTAACAATGCAAAAACTTACAAACATTATGGTACACATCATAGATCTACATTGGCAAAAACACCTACCAAATAAACTCTTTCATCTAAAAGAAATGATTGGAGTTTAATCTGAAGGCTGCTGCAGTCAATAGAAGTCTTTCCATTGCTGGCTTCTTACTCATCCCTTCTTATATCCTGTATACTTGAAATGGCAGGAATCAATTTAGACCATTTCCTAAACACATCTACACAATCTAATGATCACGGGACACTGGAGAAGAATACAGAAGCCTCAGATATTTCTCTGTTGTTCCAGGAAACCACTTTTGATGTCACTTGCTTCACTATTTCCCTTGGCAGTAATGGGAAAATATTCTACATTTCTTATTACCTCTTTTATATCAGAAAAAGTTCCATATTATTATTTATATTTAGATCCTGTATTTCTGACTATGCCTTGGAAATACTTGCAGTCATTCCCAACATCAAGATACGCTTCTATCTTTTAGGGAGTATTGATTTTTTAAATCCTCTAATTTTGTTGCCTTCAGGCTGATATTTTTCACCATTAGGCCCTTTTTTCACTAAAACAGAAACAGATATAAAAGAGGCATTTTAAGGAAAAAAGCTTACTAGTGATTTATCTGAAAGTCACATCAAACATTTTTCCCCACCTAGCCCTATTACAACCATGATTTCAGAAATAATGGATAATTCATTGGATTTGGATACTAAACTAGAGTTGTTATATTTGCACTGTTTAGAAAGATAAGAGGCATTTTATATAACCACCTGCTGGAATACATGCATGGAAAGCTCAAGCTTTGCACTTGACTGAAGAGCATCGTAACCATTAGCCTACAATTTACTTCGAGGCACTGCTGTCCCAGTGTCCCCAGCTGGAGCCATTTCACTTTGTATGAAACCACTGTGATAAAGAGTGAACTTGTGAGAATGAACCATTGGAAAGGTATCATTGCATTTAAGCTGGTAGACAAGAGCACTCAATCTGTGTGTGTTCATGTGTGGGTGTATTCATTTCGACACACGTATATAGCTAAATTAAGAAAGAAAAGCTCCATGCACTTTTTTCCTTGGACTCTCAATTTCTTTCTACATATCATTGTAGTCAGGTAAGGATTAAAGACATGGTATTTCTTCTATGATGCAGAACAGGATTTCTCTAGTTAATCTGAAGTCAATTTTGAATTTTGGATGAATTCTTCACACATAACTGCCAAGGGCACAACATCATCCTGACTGCTGTGCCAAAGAGGAAACCTAAGTACTAACTGAAATTTTGTCCCTGTGTAGTAGAGTAGTGTGGCTGGTTACCCAGCACAGGAGGTGCATGTAGAAGCCGTGTCTCTGGAGATAGTAACATGTCCTGTATTGCTCTGACTTTCCTGTGAGTCTGCACCAGTGGTATTGGAGATCTTGGAGTGATTAAAGCTCATGTATTTGAAATTAATTTTTCAAAATCATTTTAAAAGAGCCACTTAGAAACTCTTCAGGTTATGAGATATTCTGTTGAGCTAGCATAGTCTTATTTTGAATTTATACAATCTCCCCTGTAAATTCTGAAATCTCTTCAGAACACCCTTCAAGACCTTTAAGAACACCTTTAAGGACCTTTCTGAATTCTTTCCTATAATTAGAGACACTCAGATAACAGATATAATCTACCTCTTGAATTTCTTGTTCGATTATTCTTTAGATCCCAGAAGATGCACTGGTTACCAACCTCAATAGTCCTTCACAGGTGATAGTGACTTCATAGTCCCCACAACTTCTCACTCTTCCTTCACTGTGTGAAAGGCAAACACAGACTCCTACAAATAATCCTGAGTCTGCAGTTTGCTCTGGTGCTTTTCCACAAACTGTAGCACTACGTGTGTCCCAGGTCTGGCTTTACTAAACACAGAAACAGTATCACCACCCACAGCTGGCCCCAAAGTCCTCTTTTCTACCCAATGTATGTCTGTGCTAAATGTCTCCACCTGATATCATGCTTGTGCTCCCCAGTTCAGTCTTAACTTTGTAGCTCTTTCTTCATATGGAACAAATTTCTTCTACTGCAAATAACTCCAAAAGTAAAGAAATACATTCATAAGCTGCAGTGGCAGAAAGCATGGAAGGGACTACATGCCTTTGGTACTAAATGCACTTCTTTTATCCTTATTCCCAGCTTGGGGAAAAAATCTACTTTTTTCCCTCAATAATTGCAGATGCTTATATTGCCAGAGGAAGGTGCATATAAATGCTGTTCTGTAGACATAACTCTGTTCCTATAACTGATAAAGATCTTAAATATGGTCCACTGGAACATAGAATTAGGATTGTCCTTGAATCCTAGCCCTTGATATCACAGACAATGGTATCCTAAAACAGATCTAATAAATACCTTTGGTTTAATTTCAAAATTAGGTCTTTTCAACTGCAATGATTTCTCTGGAAGAACCAGGATAATGCTCAGGAACCTCATCATTTCAGATCTAAATGCATCTATAATCTTTTTATGTCTATTTCTTCTTATGCTAACATTGCCTTTTAATTAAAAAAAGTTATATCCCCTCACTGTGTTTACACACTTGATATATTTATAGATTACAATCATAGTCTCCTCCATATTGCAATCTACTTAGATAAACAAGTCAGCCTTCTGCAGTGTCCTTTCCACAAAGATGGGTTCTCTGGTTTTCTAGTCTTAGCCTCTCTGTGCATCTGATCCAGCTTCAGTTCATTGTTTCTGAGCACGGATGGAAAGAATCACCTCCATTGTAAAGCCTTGCAGTATCAAAATGCAGGGCTGATAGCCCTTCTTCATCTCTACTGCCTACCCCTTATGTACAACCTTCTGTAGTATTACAGAAATCTTCAGCACTCATGGAGCTTATGACTGCACCAGCATCCTCTAAACAACTCCAAGACAATTCTGATGTTCTGTCAAGAAAATATTAACAAAGGTTGACTTGAAGGTTCATGAGCCTAACTGGTAACACTTCAGCCTTATATTTCAACCTGCCCCTTTCAGCACTACATGTTGTAGACTTTGCTTTCTTAATTTTGCTTGAGTTTTCCCACGTGGCACTTTTTCAGGCCCACTGATGTAAATCAATCTGACAAAATCTGCTCCCTCTGTCAGTCCCACAAGACTTTGTTTTGATTTGTTCTTATCACACTTTGTCTAATTTTCTCTTTTCTTTCAAAAATTTTTCATCTGTGCTTTCAAAGTATAATATACACTTGAGATGAGGTTCTGAGGCCTGCAACAATTTTAATCATATCCTCAGTCTTTTACAACACTAGCTCATACCCCAATATTGTTCTCCTCATCCGATTGCAAGACTATTGAAAACTCTTTCTTGCTATGTTTTACCTGGAGATTCCTTTGCCAATTCCTTGAGGTTATTTGATTTCCCCCAGCTTGAATGCAATAAGATTTCTCGAGTGTTATTCCTGTCCCGGTTGAAGCTATTTATGTTTCAAAAATCTTATTAACATTTCCCTCCTTTTGCTCCCACTAAAACATCACATTATTTCAAACTGAATCAAAATATTTACTTAGTTTTAAGGCTAAACTGAAAATGCCTTCCATTTAGAGGAAGAAAGTCTAACAGATTTAAGTCTTCTTTAGTCCTTTGTCATTTGTTTTGCTGTTCTCTGCAAGGTCTACTTCATGTTGAGTCTCGGCTTATTGCTAACATCCTTCTTGAAAAGACTATTCATCCAGTTAGATCTGAAGTCCTTTCCCATAATTTTTTTCCAACTGGTCTGAGGCAAATTTTAATAACATCAGCACCTTGGATTTGATGTCGAAGGCGCTGAGACTTCATTCTACCTGGATTCATGATCCAGTTTCCTTTGCTTATTCAAGTTTACCTTCTTACTTAGGTACAGGTCTGCTTATATTTAGCCTTACACTTAGCTAAAACTCAATTGACTTGTGATCACTAAGTTTTCTTTCTGTTTTCCATTTCACTTCAATGTCCTCATCACTAACCAAAATGAAGCCTAAAATGGTATCATCTCCAGTTTTAGTGGTGACACTGGTGAAAGAAATTATTTGTTCTATGTAACATGGAATATCTGTATCATACCAGAATTATGATTGTTTATTTAGCTATTTCTACATTGCTGTTGTCTTTTGCAAAACTGTTCAAACCTCTGTATCATGTTCCTGCTGCTGACAGAAATCACCACTGTTACGTTGCATCAGGATTTACACTACTGGAGAGGCGAGTGGAACCGTGCTTCAATAAAGAAATCTTATTAAAATGTAAGCATATGTTTAATTTACAAATGTAACCAGTAATGTTTTTTAAAAGATTCCCACTTCACTTACATACAAACAACAGAGATCCTCTTCAACGTTCTCAGCTCTATCGGTCTCATATTATAAGACTATGGGTGAGTAACTGATGATCATGTTGTCGCCCCGTCACCTATAACATAAGGTGCTGAAATTTGATCCACTTAACTGTCTCCCAGGATGTTTCTTGTGTAACAACAGCGTATTTTGAAGGAATATATCAATTTTAGATGTGAAAGTGGGAGATCCATTGCTTTCCGTTGTAATTTGAACTTGCATATTTTTAACTTGCATTTTTTATTACATCGCTATACACTGGATTTTTAATAATCCCCTACTATTGGATATTTTCTGCCTTGTATCATACTGCCTTCATATCATTTTTCAGTCTTCGTTTTTATAAACTAATTGAGCACTTCAAAGTTCATATTTTACAGTATTTTTTCCTGCTCTTTTATTTGATTGTTTTCTTCAGTTTCTCTACATGCTTACAAAAATATGGACAGAGTTAGCAAAGATAATAATTTGAAGTGAGTCTTAGTGCTGCTTCCATTTCTAATGCAACTTGCTCTTCTCCTACTCATTTATACTTAACAGCCTTATTTAGTTGTTTTTGTTTGTTGGTTTTTTTTTCCTGGAAGATTCCTAGGAGATCAGCAAGGCATTAGCATCATTGGCATGTGTGTCACAGGGGAGCACTAGAGTTGTCAGCATGCCCAGATAAAAAGCATGATATTATTTTGGCCTTGTCCTCTGACAAAACACAAAGTATCAGTCACAAGTGGTGTTGATGTGCAGTACCTTCACGCTGATACAGATTCTCAGAATTACTTTCAAAATGGTGCTTGCACACACACCCACGTGTACCTTCACATGCACACACGTGCACAGACAGTGCTGCTGCCTTGGGGGAGGAAGAAACAAAGTGGGAGGGTAAATAGTGAGGGATTGTCTCTCTCTGTTGTGCAATCTGAGAGTTAAGTCAGAAATTAGATTAAAGAATTAGAGAGTGAAGCACCTTGCTGCTTGGCTGCACTACTGACTATCATACCCTTAGAAGAGAAACATTAATGTGGTCCCTGATAGGTGACTCACCTGAATGAAGGAAAAATGCTGTGACAGTAATAGCTAGTAAGTGTGAGTCAAAATTAATATTGCAGGGTGAGATGTCTACTTCCTTGAATTTATAATTGATTAGCAATGAAAATATAAGATTATAATTGTCAGATACGCTTCTTTTTGTGATTCGGTCTTGCTATAATTTTCAGCACTTAGAATTTGTTTGAAATTGAAATTCAAGAACTGCAAAACTTAAATGTCAATGGAGTTTTAACTATCCTGTTACTCACACTATATAAACTGTGATTTTAAGAAAGCACTATAAAAAGAATAGCAGAAAATCCCTAGCAGAAATATTTGTCTATCCATTCTGTCTAGCAGAATATTACTTCTGGATGTACTAGTTTCTACCAAATAGAAACTTTTTTTAAAAAAAACAGCTACTGATTTACGAGAGGACAGCACTCTGGGGCCCTCTAATAGGTTTAACAGGGCAAAATTATCCATATATGCAATAGTGTTTAAACCATTCTTCAAGAAAACTTTGTTTGCCACATGGACTTTTATTGACCTGTGTTTTTTTGTTTAGAAGACCACAAGCTCTATATACTTTTCAGTACTAAAAACATTGTGTTTGCACATTCTAAACACTACAGACTTCTCTCTAAGGGCTTCATTTTAGTCTCTAAATGTACTCATAAAACCCCAAGTTTTTCAGGGGGAAAGAGGTGAAGTTCACGGAAGAGTCCTTTGAAGTTTGGGTAAAATATCACTGTTCTAGCAGTTAAGTGATGTACAGCACCTTCTTCATTTTGCAGCTGTTGGAAAATCTCAGAAACAATAATGTTTTTGTCCACTGCACTTTTCTATGTTTTCAAAGAAGCAACATGACTTACCTTATGTTTAACTGCGAAGTATAAGTGCAGTCTGTAACAAATAAATGTAAGTGGTGTAGGCTGGAGCCCTGGGACACATATTACTTATACATATCTTGTTGGTAACAGAACATAAATACTTCACTAAAGTCTCCATTTGTAATTTGTGCTGAACGTTTCTGAACATATGAAATATGAATTACATTTTGTAATGGCCCTTTGTGTTGAGGTCTAGCGGGAAAATATTGTTCTCTATGAGACAAAGTAAATTGCAATGATTCCTGAAGGGACTTGACTTTTGTACAAGAAAATACATTTAATCTGACATAGTTACTCTAATGATCTCTCATGTTATCTTTTATTGAACACAAAATGAGGTACAGCCATCAAAGTTTAGCATGCTACTGAGTGCACCATCATTAGAATACCAATATGGGGCTAAAAGGAATTTACTTAGCTCTTACACTTTTAGAGACTCACAAGTTCAGTAGAATGGTCTGTGCCACCTGGTATTTAAAGGACGAAGGCTTGCAAAATGTGGGTTTAGAAACATGCACTCAAAAAAAGTTAGAAACAATCATCCTCTCTCCACATGTGTGAGGCATCAAGGGATGTTTTAAGAAGAAAGAGCTACAAGAGGAACTACTGCTGACTTCAGTTAGTGGGACATTACAGAGAAGGCCAGCAAAAGAATGATGGTCACAGCCTTGAGAGAATGAAAATTCCGTTTTGATATTATGAAAACTCTTTCACAGTGAGGTGAACAAACATCAGAAGGAGTTGCCCAGGGAGGCCATGGGATTTCCTTCTTTGTGGGGTGTTCCAAACTCAACCAGAAAAGGCAATATACAACATGATCAAAAAGGAGCTAGATCTCAGTTCAAAGTCAGCCCTGCTCTGAGCAGCAGTTTGGGCCAGATGCCAGCAGACGTCCTTGCTGACCTACATTACTGCATGATTCTATGATCTTCTATGTTTTATCATAATTATAATGTATCTCTTATGTGAAACCCTATTTCATCTGTAAAATTAAGTATATTTATCTGTGACAGAAGAATACAAATACAGTACAGTTCCACATGAAGAATACAAAATTACTATTGTCTTGTATTATAGATATGACTAATAATTTTTCTGTACAGTTAAAATTTTCTTTCAGTTAGTTGTATAAGACTGAATCAGCTTCAGCCTAGGGTTTCATTAGCTTTTTAACCTTTTAAAAATATTCTTAATATGCAAATGATTTTTATACTCTAACTTCACTATTTTACAATGTCTATGCTATCCCTTTCTTCACCTGATCACTTTTCCTAATCTCAGCACAAGATGAGACAGCACTGTGGAAAAATGGCAAGGTGAGGGAAGAATTGCAACATATGTAAAGGAAGCCTGCTGAGGTTACACTTTAGAGACTTTTATTTTTTTCATTTGGATTTGGTCTATATTTGTCCCTAAGGAGGGATCAGACATGTTTGATAGTTTCTTTCTAGGTTTTTAATGCTTTGAAAAAGAATTTGGGAAACTGTCTAGCCTCTAGTGATATCTGTCAGCAAAGGTTTGAGAATGCCTTCACACATTTGACTTTATTTCATATATGATAGTGGAAATTAAGCATTTTCAGTTTATAACACGTTTTCATTATTATGTCCTTTTAACTCTCACCTTTAACATTTCATGAATGTGGGTTTGGGTTAAATTTCTTTGTGGTCTTTATTTTTATTCTAGGAGTTAGGGAAATGAGCAAAGTGAAAGTTTTCAAGAACATTTGCTACTTGTGCAAGACTTTGCCTTACTCAGCTTAGACCTTTAGAGAAGTTGGGAATAGTTAAAAACCTGTCTTTGGTAGCTTGACAGAGCTTTTTGTAGTAATTGTTTTTTTCTTAGTTACTTCTCATGTTACTGAGGAATTTCAAGGGTTAGAGTGAACACTGAAACAAGATAGAGGCACAAAGCAGGTGTATCATTTAAAGGGACATTATTAATTGAGGAGATGCACAATGCTTACTTAATTCTG
>JAWWMO010000083.1:86503951-86514072 GCA_035047845.1 Dendrocincla fuliginosa | reverse complement strand
TTTCCCTAATTAAAGTTCTTTTTTTTTTAAATTGAAGGAGAGGGATTATTACTTGGCTGATATAGATATCTTAGTTCCTCCTGGAACTGAGACACCACACTATGATAATCACAGTTATCTTACAGAAGACTGGACCCAAAAGATCTTAGAAGTAAAGCTGAAGTTAAGGTTTCAAGACTCAACAATCCATTTGGAGACCAGGTACTAACCCACCCTGAATTTGGGTGATCATCTGTTACATTTTTGTAAGGTATGGCTATGTTTCATGACAATGTAGGATGATGTCCACTGCTGGAGAGACCAGCAAGGCCCAGAGCCTTTGTCCTTTGTGGATGATCTTCACCTTGGTCTTCCCAAGCAATAGGAGGACAAGACCTTACTGGTAATGCATGGGTTAGGGAAACAAAGCTACAGGAAGGGAAACTAGGACGATTTATCAACAAACGTGTTCCTTCAAAGGAGGGAGTAGATCTCAGCAACTTTAAAGACTACATTTGGATCATGAACAAAATAGGAACCAGAAGCTGGGGAATGTTGCTCACTCATAGTTTTATTAGTATTCTTTAGATACTTCTATTCAGAGACATTAAGCATGGCAGCATGTTCTCACCTGCGGTATTATGAATAAACAAATTATTTTTGATGAACTAAGCAATCTCTCAATAAGGCAGAGAAGAGTGAGAGAAAACTATTCCAACTGAAGAAAACGGCAGAATTAAGGAAATTTGATGTGAAGTTCAGAAGTTTTCTGAGCCCTGAGAGGCCTTTCAGAGATTAAAGCAAATTGCTTTGGCATACAATATGCACTTTATTAAATTCAGATGACTGGAGGGAGAAAATCTGAGGTTTGATATCTACCTTCACCCAAAGAAATGTCTTAGAAAAGGGGCAGTATATGTAAAATCCTCATTTAAAACAAAACAAACAAAAAAAAAAATTAAAAAACCCAAACTCAACACATTTTCCCTTGCATTTCTTTAGCTGGAAGCAAATTCCCTAAGCATAGCTTGAAAATGTGAAATGGTTAGGAACTCCATTATCATTCATGCTTCAGCAACTTCATTATGTACACAGGCCCAGCCTTTACAGGCTAAAAGAGCAATCCTGATCCATGCTGCATGCCATCTATAACGTAGCCTTGCTGAAATACCAATAACACTAACATCTGTCTTGTGCAATGTTAAAAGGGAAAAAAAAAGGGGAGAGATTCCCATAGATAAAATGCACATGAGGATTGCAAAAAAGGAAAATACAGAAATGTATGACAGACAAATTTTATTAATGGCTCGACCATATGCATCCAGGGCATAATTAACTATTCACAGGTGAAATTAGCAGATAGGAGTGTCTGTCGTGAGCAAATTGAATAGACCCTGATTATATCAGTGGTTTTCAACCAGTGTCCCCCGGTTATCAAACTATCAAATAAATTTGTCCACTCTCTCCTTCTCTGGGAGGAGAGGGTTAGGAGGAAGGGAGAACTTTAATTATCCGGCCACGCTATATAGCAGGTCATTAATAAAACCTAGTTATCTTGCTGCAGGTTTTATAGTTTTACTGTTATCTATCTTTTATCTAAATAAACATTTGGAAAATGTCCTTAAAATTACTGGAGTTACTTTGCCACTTCCCCACCAGATATTTGAAAATGCAACTTTGCTGGATTTTACTATACAATGCATGGCATCACCTCAAAGACTCCCACCTTCTTCCTCCTACCACTATAATGGAATTATAGAGTTTGGCAGTACATACATTGATGGATCTAACCAACCTGCAAATGCAGATAAGGGTAAAATCACTTGATGGGTTAGTTCTCCTTAATGTATATTTACTCAGCCTTTATGTTATGCATGCATTTTTTACTTTCATGCCACATATATCAATGACAAATGTAAGAATTGAAAAGCCAGTAATAACATAAGAGAACAGCATTTTTTGTCTGTGGCACAATTGACAGAGATGGTATCTTTTCATTTGAATAAAGAATAGTAGGAAATTAACATTTTTGGGGCCCTGGTCCTGGTTCTGTTCCAAGTACATCCAATTTCTAAACTCAAATGGGCTTTTATGATACAATAGAGGATTTCATTTCATTTACACTGTATTTTTCCACAAGTATTATAATGATGCTTCTCATAAAAGAATATGAATGTTTATTTTATATACATTTATGCAAGGTCAGTATGGAAGTGGTCCATGCAGAAATATTTCTTTTGAGGAAAACCAACTCATAGATACATTTTCTCATCTGAAAATTTTTAATATCTTCTCTTCCTCTGTGGGATATATTGTATATTTGGTTTTAATACTACCTATTTTCTTTTCCTATTGACATTCAGAAAAGTGAAGATCATATGATTCTATTAATTAAGACAGATCTTTGCTATCCAGTAACTTAAAAGGGGATATATATTCCAAATTGGAGGGGGAGGTTGTTGGGTTTTTACTTGCATATATGATCTTTCATAGTTCTTGGAACATTTTTCTGTGGCTTTTAAATTATTAAAAAAAAAAAGGAAAAAAAGGATAAATGAATTTAAATCAAATGGCAGGGTGGTGAAAACAGCTTAATTCCCATTTTCAAAAACTGTAAGCCTCAAGCACATATTGCAGGTTTTATTAGTAGAATTATGAATTCTGATGAATTATTTCCATGTGACCAAGAGCAAACTGACATAGGGCACACTGTTAGGATGGGAAATAAAAAGAAATCTGTTGTACTGAAGTTCCTTTAGGAGTAAATTAGGATTACAGAAAACCCCTTTGTTAATGCTCTATTACAAAGAAGAGGGAAAAATATAGTAAGACCTTTTTATGATTTTACAATTATGCCACTACAATTTCTGTCATTACAATAGAATTACTTCAGATTTCAAGAATAAAAACATTGACAGAAGAGTGAAAAGTCTCTCTTCCTGATAAATATCAGTAGTAGCCAGAGGCTGTGTTCACAGCAAGCCCAAATGGTCTTAGTAAGAGCAGAAGGGGTCTAGTTGGAGGAGTCAACCTCCTCTTTTGGAGTGGAACTTGTGAGAGGCTTCATTTACTTTTTTTGAGGTGGCATATGGTGGTTTGTATTTAACATCTAAACTACAGACAAACAAAATTTATAATTACATTGGAATTACTGTATTTTCCTTGAAGTCAAAGAAACTATCAACTTGTCAAAGACTTAGCCCTTTTGCAATTTTTTATCTACATAGTTTAGAAACACAGAAAATTGAAAAAGTACATTGCTGTCACAAAAGAAAAGGAAAAAAATATCATCAGCAAACTAATAATGCATTATTTGCAGTCTATAAAGAATAAGTTTATGGGCAGGTGTAGTAATCTTGTAATTCTTCGTTGGCTGAGGTAAGTTAATCACATCCTCTTTACTTTTCAAAATATATAAATCTGAAACACATCTTTCAATAGTGATTGCATCAGGAAATTCACCTTTATATCAGTTTTGCTAATTATATATTGGCATTACTTTTATATTTCCCATACTAATTGTATAATATAAGCAAAGATTCTCTTCCTTTGCAATTACAGTTGTTCCGTTTTCCTTACTTTGAGCTTTGGTGGTGATATAATTAAATAATGGCACTTTGCACAGGCAGTATTGCATGTGGTGAAAAATGGTAGCTATTTCCACACTTCACAGATCCAGCTGCTATGAGCATTAAAAATTACTTAAAACACAAATTTATCGCATCGTGATTACAATGGATTGTGTTGTTATATATTAATTGAATTGTAAATTGCTGTTTTAAATTAAAACACACCTTATTAAGAATGGCAAGAGAATAATAAGGGATGAAGTAATGTTTCATGTAATTGCCAAAATAAAATAAAAAATCTGAAGAGAGAGGAGAAAGTATGTTCCAGACAACTACCTCTTTTGAAAACTCACCCTGGAGCTATTGATGGACCGTACATTTCAGTGTCTTCAGTGAGTAACAGCCTTTAGTCTCAGAACTCAAGGAACTTTTCATAGCAAAATAACAATATTAGCAATAATAGAAAGCCTGGAGAAGAACTATCTGCAGAGAAAACACCATTTTTACAAACATTATTTTCCGATACAAGTTCCATCTCTATAAGAAAACAGAATGACTGGCTGGCAGATACAACTACGTAGGCAGTCAGGGAGATTGTAGGAAAGAATCTAGGAAATACCAGCAGATACAAAAGAAAACACTCTCAGGATGACATATCTGCAAGTCATGTCATCCAAGAAGAGGATGAGAAAAGAGCAGTGGAGCTGGTGAAGGGGCTGGAGCACAAGTCTTATGAGAAGTGGCTGAGGGAGCTGCAGTTGTTAAGTCCAGAGAAAAGAAGGCTCAGTGGAGACCTGGTCACCCTCTACAATCACCTGAAAGGTTGTAGCAACCTGGGAGTCAGCATCTTCCCTCAAGTAACAAGTGATAGAACAAGAGAAAACAAACTCAAGCAAGAGAAAATGAACTCAAATTGCATGAGAAGAGGTTTAGATTGGATATTAGGAACATTTCTTCATGGAAAGGATTATCAAGCACTGGAACAGGCTGCCCAGAGAAGTAGCTGAGTCACCATCCCTGGAGGTATTTAGAAGATACATAAATGTGTCGCTTAGGGACACAGTATAGTGGTGGACTCAGCAGTACTGGGTTTACAGGTGGACTCAATGAGCATCTTGAGGGTCTTATGCGTATTTTGCAAACTAAATGATTCTATGATTCTAGATACACCCTGTAAATATGAGAAAAAAATGTACTTAAATCAGTAAAATTCAAGACCAGTAACAATAAAGTTCTTTTTTTATTAGGAAACATAAAATCAGGCAATAGACTAAGCCCAAATACAACATATTTCTATACAACTCCAAAGAAAGTGAGGAATATGAACCAGGATTGACAGATTTTAAACAACCTATTAGAAAAATACCAGTAGGCAATTGGAATCAAATTAGCTTGTGACAGAGTGAGTTTCCAGGTTTAAAGTGTAGAGTTAATAAGGCAAAGTCATGAAATAGATAATCAATTATCATATACCTGAGGGTTTGAATTCCATGTGTTTCTAAAAATCATATGCTATTGGGATTATATTACAAGTAACCTATCGTAATGGTCATTAAAGGAGATATGCTATGGAAGATTAAGAAAGTTTTAAAGAATGAAAAGCTAGAAATAATGGATGAGTTCACTTTCTCCTCTGTAAACTGGAGGAATTTTGTGTGCAGGGGCATGATGATTTTTGAATTTTAAACATAAAGTGATGACTGATTCTTGGTGCTCAGTCAGAGAACACACAAGGGAAGAAAAGGCCACAGTGTAATAGCAATCATATTCAAATAGTAACCATATTCAAATTCAAAATTCCATGGAATGAACAAGTCTCAGAATTTCAGTAAATAAAAAGACTTTTGAAAAGAAAATAAAAATAAAATAAAAATAAAAATAAATAAAATAAATAAAATAAAATAAAAATAAAATAAGCTTCCAAAGGAAAATGTTTACAAGAGTCAGATATGCCCCATTCCTGGAAGTGTTCAAGGCCAAGCTGGATGAGGAGCTGAGCAACCTCATCGAGTGAAAAGTGTTCCAGGCCATGGCAGGGGATTTGGTACTACATAAACTTTAAGGTCCCTTTCAATCCAAGTCATTCTTTGAGTCTATTATTCTATATTGTTTTGAAGACATCATATTAGAATTCTGGTGTAAAAAAGAAAATATAAAAAAACTTGAAAACTATTAAATAAAGCTAAAGATAGCAGGGCTACCAACATGGTGACATGAGGACATCTTTTAGAAGGACTGTTTGAACAAAAGATGAGAAGAGAGAAAGAAGAAAAGTTTTATGTGTATATACACATATGTATGCATGTATTTAGATGACGATAAAGTTAGCTACAACTAACAGAAAAGCTCCAGCTCTGCAACAACTTGCACATTAGTTTTGCTTGAAGGAGAAAGGACAAGGGAGATGAGAAGTCTTGGTCATGTTGTCTGTACCAGATGTGCCAGACTGACTGTATTCCAGGCAGTGAATGGATCAAAACCATCGTGCCACTTTCAGTGCCCCACTGTGGCATTTCTGGGATGAGGAGTGAACTGAGCTGCCTCTGGTCTCCATCCATGTCCTCAGCCATACATAGCAGTGTGTTGCTTGGTGAGCTACCAGAACAGGTCAGATACACATGTCTACTTTACCGCTGCACACCAGCCTAGAGCACTGGCCACAGGCGAAGTCAGAGTATTTCCTATTCCAGGCAGGTCTGTATCTCAGTTGCCACAGTCTCACGGTCACAGGCCAAAAAGCCTTGAGGAAGGGTAGAAGAAAAGGTCTCATGCTTCCTGTTTGTGACATACCTAATGCCAGTCCAGGGCCTGCAGCTGGGTCTACACAAGAAAGCAGCAGATGATCCTTTCACAGGTGACCAAAATTACATGTATATTGTGACCTTGGTGGGTCATGCACTAGAACCTGCCTAGGAGACCAGCTTTCTGTTTGTAGGGTAATCTGCCAGAGTATGTGGACATTTCCCAGAACTGGGTATGGGACGTGGAAAAAAGTGAGTGGAATGGAAAAGAGGTGATAAAATATAAGGGGAGTGTTTGGGCCACAAGGTTTTGGACACTTACTTCAGCTCAGTCCCTAACCTTTTGTTACACCATCTACAAATGACAAAGCTAACAATGTGCATGTGGAGTTGTATTTCTAGAAAGCACAGGCAATCTCACTGTACCATGTGACGGTGGAAATGTCTGGCAGCAGAAGATTCTCAGAGCTGACTTTAGTTAGAGAAGTATTTATGCAATCTGCAGTACTGTAGTCACACATTCCAGCAGTGATGTAAGCCCCAGACAGTGGCAAGCAATCAGTTGGTAAGTGGACTCATATAATAATGGTATCTTAGAATAGTTTGGGTTGGAAGGGACGTTTAAAGATCACTTAGTTCCAACCTCCTCACCATGAACAGGGACAATTTTTACTCGACCAGATTGCTCAGTGCCCCATCCAACCTGGCTTTGAGCACTTCCAGGGATGGGGCATCCACAACTTCTCTCAGAAACATGTTTCAGTGGCTCACCACCCTCATCTCAGAAAAATCTCTTCCTTGTCCCCAGTCTAAATCTACCCTCTTTCAGCTGAAAAACCACTCCCACTTTTTTCTGTCACTGTAGGTAGTGCCCTGTGCCCACCTGTCAGTGAGTGGGACATGGATGCCCTTGTGCTTGAAGAGCCTGTCATTCTGTGTGTATGTTTGTGGTGCTTGGCAGGCCCCCATAAGTTGAACCTCCTCCAGACTGCCAGGGTGTTGTTATCCCCAGATTCAGGCTGCCAAAGGCTTCCCAGTGTTAGGTAGCCCATGTCCCCCAGTGCAGGTGTGTTTGTCCCATTTCGACAAATGTAAAAAAAAAAAAAGACAACTGAAGGTAAGCTCCAATTTCCTGTTTGAGAGTCTTTCTTCATAGTGTTAAAAAGTTGAGTTGAAATATAGTTGCAGAGAGAAGCTAAAGTGATATTGTGGCTTTGTAGGAGTAGACATTCCCAGTCCAGATACTTACAATTCAGTGCGTTAGAGGCCCTGAGAGTCATTACCAAGATTCCAGAGGTGACAAGTGTTCCTCTTGTATAGAGATATGGACCAGCCTACACCTTCAATAGCGTCAGGACTATTATGAGGCGATACCTTTCAGTGTGTCAATGGTCACCACAATACCTCACTTCTGTGATGATGAAGCCCACAAGGAAATGGTCTTCCTTCTCACAGGTTCAAGGGTGCAGGGGTGGATGCTTATCTTGGCCGTGAAGCAACTCAGTTGCCTCTTGGGCAGGGTTCTAGAAAGATATAGAGTGGTACAGAGGATACAGACCAATGACCTTTTTCCTCCAGCCCAAATAAAGCAATCCTGTTTTATCTGTGAAGAGCCAAAGTGATTCCTTGCCCATTTCAGCATAGAAAAATGGATCCAGTTGGCTTTCAACCACTGAGCAGCACTCCTTAACAGAAGGGTGGGATATTCTTCTTTATTACTGAAAGAATTTCCTGACACTCAGTTAATGAGGTAGAACTGCTTTACAATGAGAACATTTCACCCTGGAGTCTTCTGGGTTTCAAAGATGGTTATCTGACCATTCAATTTACCATGCTGTAATCACAGCCCATATCCTGCCAGCCATTAGCCTTAGCAGGACAGAATTAAAGTGACTCAAACAGTGACAAACTTTGTCCTCCAGTCCTGTTTAAATATATTGCTCAGGATTCTGCTAGGACTCTTACATGAGTCTTTGAAGACTTGGTCTCTAGATTATCTTTCCATGAAGATCATTCTTTGAGTGAATAGTACATCAGGACAGCAAGGAAAATCCTTCGTATTGAGTCTTCTCACTGACTCAATACAAAGGGTTTTTCCCAGAGCTGCTGCTGAGTTTCATTTTTGGCAGATGATCAGTGCCCTCACATGTTTTGTAGGTAGATCTAAGGTGTCATACACTGCATATGGAAAAAAGTCTCCACTGACTTGGGAAATACCATTTGAATAACCTCCCACGTCTTATTCATCATTTTCTAAAACCTTCTAGAGTCTCACATTCTCTACGTGAGAGGAGTCTAGCAGGATAATTATCCTAGCCTATGCAAAGATGTGGATTCTCTCTGTCTAAGCTCAGCTTTCCTTAGGGAGATCACTAAGAACAGCTCAGCACCACTTGTGTTGGTACCAGGAGGCACTTGCAAAACTAGTCATTCATACATGCCTCAGGCATTAAACTTTGACAAGAGTGTCTAGGTTTGGTGCTGTACCCAATCAATCAGGCTTCTGTTCACCTGAATACTTTAAAATCTGTATTATCCTCCAGATAAAGGAGGACTATTTCAATTCCCTATAAGTTTTAAAAAGCAACAATTGGTCCCTGGCCACTAAACAAAAACAAACACAAACAAAACACCAAACCAACCAACCAACCAAACAAAAAAAACCCCAAAATCAAAATCTAGAAATAAAAGCTGGCTTTGGCTTTGAAAAGAAAGTGATATCTGATATCTCTTTATGTATATTCATCAGCTACTCTCCTTCTCTCCCCTTCAGAGTCCTTGTATTGTAATGGGAGTTGTCTTATTATAGTCTGTGCATGAGTCTTCCTAAGCACAGGAAGGATTAGAACCTTCATCCCTTACATTTTGTTTTATTTCTTCAATAAAAGAAGAAAGTGTTTTCGTTTTTATGTACTTCAAGGAATACATTGCTTGTTTTACTATTTCTCTTATTTTACAGTGCTCTAGCCTTTTTCTCTGTTTTGGGGGGTTTCTTTGTTTATTTTTCAAAAACACTGCTTTACTAAACCTATTTGGGTCAAGTATCTTGTGTTATGCTGTTTCACACAAAAACCTTGAAAGAAAAGAAAGATCTTGTTGTTTACTATAATACATTAAGGTTTCATGTACTATTAGCTGTATTTTTTACACTTTTAGCGTAGAGTAAATATTGGAGATTCTATAGAAGGGTGAGGATATCAACAGTTCTGTTCAAGGAATGATTTAAAAAGAGACTGTGTTTTATGCAACACAGTGGGCATTTTTGTTCATGCTGGGATTTTTCAACATTTGCCTCCTTAATCTTTTAAAAGTTAAGTCACCCTTGTTTAGTGCCCTTTTCCCCAATCAGTTAGTATGAACAGCAAGCCAGATGATTCCTCTTCATTCTTTTTGTTCTTCTTTGTTAGTCCTGTTTGATTTTGTAAACAGAATCAAAGGATATACTTAAAAGATGCTCTATCACAGACATTCCAAGTAGATGAATGTTTTAAGTTTCCAGATTTTTTCACCAAGATATATATCTACCACTGTAGCTACATGAATATACAGCGTGATAGCTCTTTAGAAGATTTTTAGAACAGAGCTACTTTTAAGGATAGCATTAACATTGTCAGAATACGGCTTCATAATTTTAGGGAATTATAGAGCTGGTTGTAGTACTCAAAACCAGAATTCACAGTATTATGAGGTGATCAAGGAAAGAAAGAACGAAAGAAAGAAAGAAAGAAAGAAAGAAAGAGAGAAAGAGAGAAAGAAAAGAAAGAAAGAAAAGAAAGAAAAGAAAGAAAGAAAGAAAGAAAGAAAGAAAGAAAGAAAGAAAGAAAGAAAGAAA
>JAWWMO010000083.1:86492160-86503851 GCA_035047845.1 Dendrocincla fuliginosa | reverse complement strand
AAAGAAAGAAAGAAAGAAAGAAAGAAAGAAAGAAAGAAAGAAAGAAAGAAAGAAAGAAAGAAAGAAAAAGAAAGAGAGAAAGAAGGAAAGAAAAGAGAGAAAAAGAGAAAGAGAGAAAGATGGAAAAAAAAGATGATTTGCTAAACAAAATATTTTTTATACAAACTTGGATATGAATGCATTATATAAGGCCCTGGTGAAACCCTTCACACATTATTACGCATATTACTGCCCACTCATTGGGCAAAAAAATAAAAATGGATAGTTTAAATAGGAATAGGTGTAAAAATGGTCAAAAAAGATGGCGAAGTGTGCAAACAGCCTAGACTACAAGATGAAATATAAAAGAAGTTATCTTGTTTAGCCTAGAAAAATGAAAGGTGAGAGGACTTAAGACTATACTATACAAATTCAGCAGGTGGCTATATGCCACAGAAGGAAATGAGCTACTTAAGAAAAAGATAATGTTAGCAAAGAACAAATTAATATAAACCAGTCATGAATAAAATTAGAATGGAAATTAGAAAAAGATTTTTAAGTACCAGAGAAGCAAGGTTCTGGAACAGCCCTCTAATAGGAGTTGTGGAGGGCAAAACACCTATATAATGTTAAAACAGAGTCTGAAATAAGTGTTAATAAGGGTATCTTGTGTAGCTGTCTACAATGTGGAGGACTCTCTCAGTGCCCTGTCAGCTTTCTGCCATCTTTAACCTATGTGGCTAAATTATTTGCTGAAAGGTCAGGAGGAAGTCTGGGTAGATCTTGGTTCTCCTGTGTCAAAGGTCAGCATTGCAAATTTGTGATTTTCCTTTTCATTCTGTTCAGGTTTTAGTTTTAAAAATTCACTTTACAGAGACTGAAACTATATATGGAATCTTTCTTTATAGGAGAGAAGGGAAAAATAGATAGTATTTTCCAGCCTTCCTGGCTGCAGAAGAGAATTAAAAACCTATGTGTATTTTAAAATCTTAATAAAACATGGGCCTATGAAACACCTAATAATTTTAGCTGATCTAACAACTGGGGACTATAATTTCTCATTCTCCTTCAAATCTAGCTTCCTTCCCTGAAACATTACTCTCCTTAGTACTTTATAACATGCTATGCAGTTATTTTCCCCTCAACATAAAAAACCCTCTGTGCACCACCCAAACTATGGCCCCAAGCAGGCCTTTCTCATCCCCTCCAAAAGAAAGGATTGAGATCTAGACTTATTTTGCTGCTACATGGATCACCTGTGTCATCATGTTAATCCTCTTGTATAGTTCATTAACAGTTTAAACCAAAGGAAAGAAGTTTTAAAGACAGCCTGGGAGGAAGTGCAGAATCATAGAATGGTTTGAGTTGGAATGCTCCTTAAAGGTCATCTAGTTCCAAGCCCCACCCCCATGGGCGGGGACATCTTCCACTAGAGAATCCAGGCTGCTCAAGGTTGGATAATTCCTTCCTATTTTACCATGTAAGGAAGGCTATGATGCACTTCATCAGCGTTTATCTGGTGGCATGGTCAGTGGGCACCACAATGCAAAGGGTTGAGTGTCACTGGAAGCCACCAGCCTCGTGGCTGCTTTGAACAAGCCAGTGATGTTTCTGGTTAGTTTGCTGGGTTAGCCAGCTTTCAGCCACTCTCCTGAGCTCTTGTGGTTGAGGTCAAATCCAGTGGAGTCTTAAGCACCTCTGATTCCCTACCTTAGATAGGTGGCTTCTTGGCAATCTGACATCATGTGTTTTTTTTTACAAAGGAGGGGTTTTACAACTTTCTACAATAGGAATCTTCTCCAGTTAAAATTGTTTCTTATCAATAGTGATGCAGAATTCAAGATAAGCCACATCAGCCAACTGCTCTTCTTCCTAGCATTCACCACACACCATGTTCTTAGCACGTTAGAAACCCAGTGACTTGCAATATGTCAAATCTTCTGTGGCTATGTGGTCTTGCTAATTATAAAGGTTAACTGTAATTTGGCAATAAAAGTCACTGCTAGGGTATAATATCTCAGGTGTTGTCTACATAGCAGCACCTCACTCTGTGTCTTGTCTAGTTACAGTGATTACTCTCAGTTATAATTTTCACCCAGTGCTCTCACAGCACAGGTGATAGACCCTCTTTTGTTTCAGCATCACAGCCACTGGCGGAGCTGTGCTCTGGACTCTCCCTAAAGATTTACAGCTCCATGGCAAATTGTTCAACAGGTCCACTCTTGGCATTCTGGAAAAAATTATCCATTTTCCATAAATAATGTTTACAGAGTGCAAGTATTAAACTGACTTTTAGCAATTCCATGTTACAGTTTTGTTTCTTTAGTCACCTGGTTTCAAGCACTATCTCATCCCTGAAAAACAAGAAAGTGTCAGTATGTTCTTCTCCCAAGGTACTCAGGCAGCAAGACTGGAAAAAAAGAAAATCAGCTATTTTTTGAACATTTTGAACTGCCTACCTTTGCAGTTCAAACAAGAATCTTTCCAGTTGTTTTCAAAGATTTGTCATCTCTGTGATTCCCATGCCATGCTGTCATCCTTTTTGAAAAACTTAAATAAAACTCACCTGAACAGTTCTGTCTGTGAAAGTAGCATTTATTCACTTCTGAGCCACAGGGAAAGTTAGTAAAAAATGACTTACATGGAAAAGGAATAGGTAAAAATAGAAATAACAGCATTTTTAACCATACTGTGTTATCAGTACAAATACACAGTAAAAGTTTTTCTCGCTCCAGAGTGGAAAAATTCTGAGTCATCCTATATTATTCATTAATACTCAAGAATCCACTGAAGATGTAGCAGTAGCTTCAATGACCCAGGGCAACCTATGTGGATTTAGCAAGGTTTCCCATGAAAATCAGGCTCTTGTGATCTGCCCATCTATCAGGTCCTCCCTCCTACCACAGAATATGTTACTTCCTTATAATTTTCATTCTGCTGGCCCATTTCAGCCAAAACTGACACTTGAGAAAGTGGCCCATGCACCTCTGTTCTGCTTCTCCAGCCTTCATCCCCAAGATCAGTCACTTTCTTTGCAGAGGCTTTTTGCCTGACCACAACAGGTACAGGTAAAGACATTCCTATGTTTTCCTCTACACTACAGTCCATAGAAAGGCTCACCAGGAAAGGGAAAAATCTCTTGGCGTCTGCCAGCACATGGAGGAACTGCCTGTGATGGGTCTCCTGTATTGCAGGGAGATGCAGCAGTGCTTTGGAGAACATACAAACCCTCTGCTTCTCCTTCTGGCTGAAGGGTGATATTTCACCTTCATGCAGCTCGGCCATTTTAGTCATACAACCTTTATCACACCATGACAGCAGTGCCCTGGAAGCCAGGAGAGCCAACTGTGTTCTGGGGGGGCATCAGGCAAAGCATCGCCAGCAGGTCAAGGGAGGGGATTGTCCCACTCTGCTCTGCACTGGGCCAGCCTCACCTTGACTGTCGTGTGCAGTTTCAGGCGCCACAGTATAGGAAAGATGAAAATATATAAGAGAGTGTTCAAAGGAGGGAAATGAGCATGGTGAAGGGCCTTGAAGGGAAGCTGCATGAGGAGAGGCTGAGGTCACTTGGTCTGTTCAGCCTGGAGGAGACTGAGGGAAGACCTACTGCAGTTACAACTTCCTTATGAGGGGATGAGTAGGGGCCAGCACTGATCTCTTCTCTGTGGTGACCAGGGACAGAACCCAAAAGAATGGATTGAAGTCATGTCAGGGTAGGTTTAGGTTGGATATAGGAAAAGGTTGTTCACCCACAGGGTGGCTGGGCACTGGAACAGGCTCCCCAGGGAAGTGGTCCAAAATATCTATGATGGTAGTTTTAATTTTGAAAAGGAGATCTGTATGAAAATAGAAAATGAAAAATAAAAGCAGTCAAGAGAGTAAAATTCATATAATAAATGTTTTTCTCTTTAATATAAATTGTATATTGTATTTATTGTGTTGAACTATGCCTGCATTTTTATAGGCCCCCTATTAGAAAATCAGGGTATGGTTACACCATCTATTAAGGAATACTCCCACCCCTTATTAGAATGGAAAAACAGCAGAGTAAGGGAACTGTTGGTACTAAACTGGAATCCTTCAAAACTTGGAACTGATAATCAAACAACAAAATGGAACCTCTAATCTGGCGACCAAAATAAAGCAGGACAAAATAGACTGAAGTATAACATCAACAGAAACTGGATTTAATTAATAATAGATTAATAGCACATACATAAAAAAATTAAAATACTTCAAAATATTTTCAAATTCACCCACAACAGTAACCTTATCAGAGAATCAACTTTCAGTAAGAACATTCTGAAAGCGAGGTCAGAACAAGAAAAAAAAACCCTACTTGCTTCAGTGTTCACTGGGAAAAAAAAAAAAAAAAGGTAAAAAAAGTGGTAGTGTGGCAACCTTTTCAGGGAACATACAAGAGGAGCTCCCTTAAACTGAAGCAACCTAGGAAAGATTTTTGGCATATCCATAAGATAACTACTTGTCCATGTTACAGGGGCCAGTTTATCACTATGTGGGTATAACCAAAACTGTGTATTCTACACCTTCTATATCATTTCTGATGGACTGTTCATAATGGATCATTTGCAGCAGCTGCCCAGGGCACACCTGACACCTCAGGCTACAGGCTGTGTGTTAAAGAGCCTTGTGAGACAGAGGAGTGTTTCTGTCTTCTCACCAGTGACTCAGCTGCTATAACTCCCCTCCAGGGAGGCATGAGCACCTTCACACCCAGCCTGAGGGGTCATCTCTGCTAATGGGCTATTAGGGACTGGCACAATAGGCAGCTGCAATGACCTAGACCATCAAAGGTTCCAAAAATATCCCATGACTCACAGAGTTAAATCACCCACTGTGAAACTTCTCACCCTGGGGGAAATACTGGGCATTCCCACCTGAACCTGAGCATATATAACCTTTGAGTTTGGGGACTTTGGGTACCACTCATCAGATCCAGAGGAGAACCAGAACCTCAAGAGGACTACAAGTGCCACTCTCGACCAGACTGCGACCATCATCCTCACCAACAGGTTTTCCTTTCCTTTTCTTTGCACTCGGGGGGCCACGTGGCACTCAGCACAAGGGCTAATGAACACAAACTCTGTTTGTACCTCAGAGTGCTGGGTTATACACCTGTCTTTGTGGGTTAAAACTAGTTTTTCCCTGTATTATTGTATTTATTGTAGTTTTTTTAGTAAATTATAACTCTAACTTGTAATCTCCCTTGAGTTGGGTTAATTTATCCCACTAGTTTACTTTTAAACCAGCACACTAGTAAAAAGTTGTCAGCAGTAGACAGTACCCACTGCAAAGGTCTAAGAAAATTTCAACATTAGGTTGTCCTATCTGTGATATGATAAACTGTGCTTAAATTGGCCTCAGTGTCAGAGAAGTGAAAGCTGACAAATGTGGCATCAGGTTTTAAAAAGGATCCCAGAGTGATCCAAGCCTGACAGTTGTACAAGGAAAATAGCAATGAATATTACAAAAAGCTAGAACTGGCAAGCACATGGATAAATGCAGTGCAAAGTGAAAAGGCACAGCCCTTGCAAAGACAGGCCACAGAGCCTGCATTTGGTGGAATTCTTTGAAGAAGAAAAACGCCTGATGTTAGAGCTATCCTGAGGGCCCAGGGGTTAAGATTTCCAACAAGCTTTTGTCAACATCCTCTACAAAAGGCTCTCACAGAAACTAGCTGGTCAGATTTAATGGACTTGACCATTACGAGAGGTCCTCAGCAACACAGACATCTCTGAATGTTGCAAGCTGACATAACTGCCTGGTCAGGTTGACATTTTGCCCCAGGTACCAAGCAGACCCTGCAGTTGTTCCCTGTAACTGAACACAAACTCGTTCTCCTCCCCTTCCTCTTTGAAAGGGGGGCTCGACAGACCTCTGGAAAACAGAAGAGGACATGGGTGTCACAAAGATAAAAAAAAATGTTTCCACTTCCTCACATTTCTAGCACTTGCAGAAGAAATTTAGCAGTGTCACTTCCTCCAGTGTTGCAGCTACAGCACATCTCTGCTGTTGGTGTGTTTTGGGATTTGTTTCCAAATGGGTAGTGCACATGAGCAGAGTGCACAGACTGGATGGGGGATGACTTTCAAGCTGGGACTTTTTTACTTTCAAGTTTCCAGGGAAGACACTACCACCTTTGCTGAGGATTAAAGCCCAAACTGACCTGAGCAAGTCATGGGCTAAACTGAGTGCAGGCAGTGTGCTAGTGCTTGCAGCTCTGCAGTATTTACATCATAAGAGCAATTTTACAGTCATATAAGGACACATTAGGTGATGAGCTGTTTTTTGCAAAGAGCCAATGAATATATTTAGAACTGTAGAAGGTCATCTAACAAGCCACAATTTTCTTCCAGAGGCATTTATTGTGGCTCATTCTGCAAGGCAGATGAATCTTTCCCCTTATTGCCACACTTAAGCATACATTTTGAAAAGTAGTGGAGGGAAAATTCAGAAGAAAACACACAGAAATGATGGTCTGCTAGCATCACACATTTGTTTCCCCTCCAGTAGTAACAGAGTTGCAGGATTGAGAGTGAAGGGAGAGTGGTTTACATCCCTCTGCTTGGAGCTGCAGGAGCAGGCTCCTTCTCCAGGGGTAAGAGGCTCTGACAGAGGATCTGCCCTTTCCAAGGAGGACTGGTTCTGATGACAAGTGTCTTGCCAAAGTGTTAAGGGCTATATAGAGGAGCTGTAGGCAGGGGAAAAAAAATATTTCTTTCTTGTCCTCTTTCTATTTCTTATCCTCATTTAGCATGTCACTTGCAGTATTCTGTTGGCAGATGGTATTTCAGCTGACGAAGACCCATCACAGCTTCAGCATGTAGCTAAAACTAAGAGACTCAAAGGCCATTAACTTTGGATTGCTGTTCACATTTTTCCTGTGTGTGCCTTCTACTTGGTAAGGTGGTATCTGTTCTGCTGTAGTTGGCCTACCAATTTTTGCTTTCACTGGCACTCTCTGATAGACAGTTCTCTGAACAGATGTGTACCTGAACAGATAAAATGATTAAATGGCATTAAATCACTTCCTCCTGATTTGCACATGATATAAATTTTACATTTTAATGTGTTAGAATGATACTACTGCAAGAGAAATTGTCCATATATTACTAGGAGAGAGGTAAAGACCATCCAGTCTTTTTATCCAGGGTGTTGTGTTACTTACCAGCACATTCCCACCTTGGAATCTGCATTCTTTCTTTATCAAGTGTTCATACTTCTGCTGCAAATCAGCAGATGCCACATAAGGAAAAAAGCTCGGATGACTTGATAAAAGAAAAGCTGTCTTTCTTGTACAAAGTGTAACAGTAACCTAAATACTTCTACAGCATCATTTCTACCTGAGCAGCCAGTTTTATGGTTAAAATATTCATATTTACAAATCAGTTCACTAATTTTTCAAGAGTGTTTCTGAATTTGAGTTTTACCTTCAACAATCGTCTACAGCAAGGCATTCTAAAATGTAATTATATGTTATGAAAAGAACTCTCACTTGCTTTAAATTCTTACTGATAACTTCGTTTGGTTGTCACCAGCTTCCCTGGATATTACAAACCAATCATTTTTCCCTGTTATGTTTTGTTATAGCTTCTTTGTTATAGTTGTCCAAGATGAGGAATCCTAGTTTATTTTTGTCTCTCTTCCTGTGAAAGCTGTTCTAAACCACTGATTCCATTTGTTATATTTCTCTGGAGTATTTCTAGGTCTCCTGGATCAGCTCCAGAATGTTTTTGTTACCACCTTCCCACTCTTGGGAATCTGTATTCTTAAGGGCAAGAGGCAGATGATATGCTCATCTCATATACTGACAATCAAAAACTTTCTTCTCTATCCGCAATCCCAGAAGATTCGAACAGCAACTTTTAAAAATACCCACAGGTTCAGCAAGTCTGGAGCACGTGGCTCCCAGGAGTTGTTCATGGCAAAACTAAGGAACCTCCTGGGTCATTCTCAGCAGTAGCTGAAAGGCAGCTTCCTCCAAGTCCTGTTGCATTTCATGCTGCTTGAAAATGGGAATCCAGAGAGATCAGTTAACAGGCCTGTTAGTCTGACCTTATCCTAAGGAAAATAATGGAGTCATTAAAATGTTCCTTTAATAAAGATTTTTGAAAGCATGTTGCTCTGAACAAATTTGCTTCAGCTCCCAGTGTCTTTCATCCATCTCCTCGTTAAAAATAATATCCATAATTTTTAAGCTTTAGTTGTTGCTGTGTGCCATATTTGTGAGTTCTGTTAGACCACCATAGGTGAATTAAAAGCATTGCTTAAAACTGTGCTGCTTGATGATGCTGCATAGCATCCCATTCCAGGTATCTTTTCCTATTCACAATTTGTCCAAATCAAGAACTGGGGGGTAGCTGTGATATCTGATCACACACACAGATATTTAACTATGCTTGGTGCGTGGCTTTCCTTTGGACTCCTCTCTCCTGTGAAACACTGCCAGAGGAGCTCTGGTCTGCAGAAAATCATTGTCAGTAGGAGGCTGATGAGGAGTCTTCTATTGTCAGAGTGCCCGGCAAGACATCGCTCAGCAGTTTGGTTCCCCGTTTGATTCCCTGGTGACACCAGCCTTCCCAGCTCCAGGCTCAGCGTGTACCAGGGATCTCTTGGTTGCCGTAGCTTCAGCAGCTGCAGTATTCACACACGGTAACTCACTACCCAGTGGTTAAGCCCGGTGGCAGATACTAATAGCAGCAGCCTCCTTCCATTTCTCAAGTCCATTTTAAATTAATAAGAATGTTCCCCTTCTGTTTTTCATCCACAAAGAGACCCCCTTCGCATATTAATTTAATGTTAAATTGATGGATTAAATTATACCAAGCTCAAAATCAATTCTGCACATATTCATTAGAACGGACTAAATCCCTTAGTAAGGATAAAGCACAGAAAATGCATTTAGAGACACTGATAAGTCCAGGTCCATTATATGTCATTTTAAACAAAGAGCAAAAAAAAGCCCCTTTGGAGACGCTCTATCAGCTATTAAACAGAGACATTGCATGCACAGGGAGATTGATGATTAGCATTTCCATTCTCAGAACGGCTCTCCCTGGGCTGATGATAACAAGTAAATGCCTCTTCATGTCTTTGTCACAGTTCACAGAGAAGCAGATGCCTAGACTAAGCTCTTCTCCTTTGTCTTTCCTCTTGTGCAATCAGTTAACAAGTGCAAACGCACAACAGTATCCACTATTTGTTGGAATTCTTTGATCTCTGGTAGGATCAGGTGGCAATTTTACATATTTTTCTTTTTTTCTTCTACTGGCCATTTCTTTTCTGAAAGCCTCCCCGATTGTAAGCTCATTACATTACTCACTAACATGGGAGGTCTCTCATTAGATAAGATGGGATAGACCATCTTTCACATGGCTGCTGGCCAGGAGAACCTTTCCAGTCTACGAAAACCAAGCCCAAGATGAGGACTCTCTTCAGCTTTTGGCATTCCAACACACAGCTTTGAACCTGAATCCAGGTTTCATAGATGTGTCCTGTTTGTAAAAATTAATTACTTAAAACTAAATTCTCTAAAATTGAGAATTTCAGAAACTAGCACACATCTACATTTGCACCTAAGGACTTTTACCTACTTCAGTTCTACCAAGTTTGCGATTTTTCTTGAGATTTTGTCTCATCCTTCATCAATGCCTACCATGGATGAAATGTGATTCTTCTAATGAATATTAGGCTTGTTTGAGAAAAACTGCTTCACTTTCACTTTGGGACAGAAGCAGTTATCTGTGCTGCTTAGGAAGCAGGCAGGGCAGCCCTGCCTTTCTTCTGCTAGCAACTACAGGTTGCTCTCAGGCAGTCAGTGGCAGGAAGGGGAGGATCAACATCCCCAGGTTCATCAGTACCCTGAGCTGTGCTTTTCCCAGATACAACCTCTACAGACTATTCTGCTTTGTGCTGAGCTATGGAGGTGGAGACAGCATGTTAGAATAGCTCTGTTAGGCTCAAGTAAATCTCAAAACAGGCAAGATTATCTCATGCAGAGAAGAGGGAAAGGGACAGGAGGTAAAGTAATACCAAGAAATTATCTAAGATGATTCTTTGAGGGGTTTTATGTCATTCTGTTTTGGACACAATTATACCACTTTTTTTTTTTTAAATGTCAAGCTCTGATTCACAACATGTCATGAATCTGGCAATACTTTACTTCTAGTCCAACTGATTACTCTAGTCCCTGCAGCTTCTCCACAGCAAGAGGCTGAGGATCATTACCAGAGACGTAAGCTCTGCTCTCTATTAATATTTTTTCAGTTTAGTCTGCAATGAGTTCTAGTGCACAGGTAAAGAAAAGATATTGTAATTATATACAAACTTATTTCATAATGAAATTCAAAGTATGAAAATGTTTCTAAAATCCTGTATGTTTTCAGAATGTGTGTAAATTCAGTGGATTTGATCCCCTTTTACAGATATGGAAGTTCATACAGATCAGTTTTACAGCTCATTCTGCATGAAAATAAATTTGATAGGAAGGGAAAAGGCAGAGTATTGTGTGCCTTATATGAAATCACAATGTAGTTACAGATATCTTCTTTTATGTATGGCATTTTAAATTTTTGTAAGAAAAAGAACAACAACTTTTTGACTACAGGGCAAATTTTTGGAAAATTATGTGGTAAACCCGGGTTGGGCATCACTTGAGGTGAAATATCAAAACTGCTAACTCAGTTTTATGCCTAAACCCTGCTGTGGGAAGTGAAATTGTGACAGATGGTTGCTGTACTCATTACCCCTTTATTCAAAATGAGTAATGATTTACCATTAAATCCCGCTAAAAAGAATGTATCTATTCATGTAACAAGCTTTATTCAGTGTAACTAAAGAATCTGGTCTTTATTTTGTCAAGAGCTTTTTATTTCAAATCCATAAATCCAGCTAATAGTATTCATTTAGCTATATGCCCAGGGCTGCAGACAACTTGAATCCAAAACATTTTTTTTCTGTTATAAACATTATTGTCTGTCTTTTGAATAGAAAGCAAGAACATATTAAGTATGGTCTTAAGCAATCAGGATCTCTCTTCTAGGCCTGGGTCTAATGTATGAAATGAGATGGAAGTCTCTAAAACTGGACTCAGTAAAAGAAAAGGGTGAACTTCTATCTTATAACTAAAAATTACGAGAAATTGTTGTTCAAAAAATCTATTTGTGACAAAGATGGGAAGAGTATACTTAGTTCCATAAATAATCCAAAAGAACATGGGATTTCATGGCATGTTTGGTCTTATTGAATTGAAATGTTAATGAAGAAATAAACATTCTGATTCTTTTTATATTGAGAAAAACTCATATTTTATAACACGTAAAGCATATTTGGAACTTTCCCAATTTTATTTTAAGAACTGGCAAAAGTAACCCAACATAATGCATACTGTGTCACCATAATGTCTAATATTTCTATTAATTATTTTATCAACTGAAATACAGCAGAAAAGCAATTACTTTTGCTGGAGGGTTACATTTGGATTTATAAGTGATACCTACTCATGATTTTATCTTGATATGAATATTTCAGTGTTTATTCTCAGTGAGTAAATATAATCTTCTAAACATACAGGCTTTGTTGCTACATTGTAAGGGTTGTTAATCACTTCAAACTGGGTTTGCTTAAGCAATTGCTGTTAAAGCAGTTTGAGCTGAACAATTTTCTTCCAAGAAACAAACCCCAGAACATTTA
>JAWWMO010000083.1:86475852-86488650 GCA_035047845.1 Dendrocincla fuliginosa | reverse complement strand
AGGGGAGGGGAGGGGAGGGGAGGGGAGGGACTGCCAACAGTACTGTCCCTGCTGGGGCCAAGCTCTGAAAACATGCCCTTCTTTCACCATGTGACTTCTCTACTTACATTCAGCTATCCCATCAAGCTCTTGAAGGTCCTGTTCTTCTGGCTTTCACTTGCACAACTTCCAGCATACAAGGTGAAGAAGCAGCAAGGGTTTTGCGACAAACCATGCAGTAGCAGCCTCTTTCTTGCAATACAGCTCAATGATTAGTGATGAAATAAGTTCCTTCCCCTGCCTAAGACCTTTCAGCTCCACATCTGCCTCTGAGAGGAGCATTAAACTCAGAGGCCTTTGTGCTATGCAACAGGGGGAACACATCTACTTGAGACAAGCAAGAGAGGAGGAATATGGACCATGAGTGAGTGACGTAGCCCACTAGTTCTAGGGTCACATCTGGGGAAGAAGTGAGAGCTTCCATTTCTTGGTCCAGAATTTAAACATATCATTTATGCAATTTATGTGTAAATTGGAGAGTTCATTCAGTTATTGTGGCAAAAATTAAAACCTAGTACTCACTTTTTTACATGAATGCCATAATCATTCCTTTGCAGTCATGTCTCTCCTGGCTCTCTTACTTCCTGAAAAAGTCATAGAATCATAGACCAGCTCTGGTGGGAGGGATCCTTCACAGATTGCCTAGTCCAACCTTTCATAGGAAAGCAAGCATAGAAGAGGTTATAAAGCACCCTGACCAATTGCATCTTGAAAGCCTCCAGCCGTGGGGACTCTACTAAATGCCTCAAATGCCTCTTCTGAAGTCAAGTAACATCAATGGGAACCAGTTATCAGTACAGGGTTGATAGGACGAGAGGGAGAGTTAGTCATGCAAGGAAAAGAAGGGCAAGTGAGGGGTCCCCTGAGCTTCTGGATGGAAGGGGATGCAGCAGTATCTCCTGTACCAGTCACGTTTCCGAAGAAAGGAGTTACCCAACCTGAAGGACAGTATCTGCTTTACTTGCTTGTTCTCAGTTTTTTAATTTTGTTTATTTATAAGAGCAGAGTCCCACTTGCCTTTGCCCTAGAGCTCTTTGCAGGGGGAGAAGCTCTCATGAGGTGGGATGTGGCAGGGAGAAGAGGGAAGGGAGTGACGCAGGAGTCAGTGCAGAAGGTGCTGAGGAACTGCTGAAGGAAGCAGGATGCCAGCCATGCACATCCCAGTGGCAACACTTTCTAGGGACTGGAAAGGTCTGCTTGAAATTTCCTGCAATTCAGAAAGCTACCAAGCTGACTGAAAAAAAGGCTGGAAGCAAAGACTGCTGCTGCAAAGACACAGAGGAAGTTCTTCCTCAGCCTTGTATTTCTGCTCTGCTGTAACAGGGGGGTAGAGAGAAGTTCCCCATACTGGTGGTGTACAAATTTAATTTTTTCCTTGTGTAACAATTCTATAATACCTCAAATCATTGAGGCTTTCTGACATTTCCTGGTAGTGTTCTAATTCTTTGGCTATTACATAGAGCTTTGGCAAGTACCTGAGTACTTTAGACTGTAACAGGACACTGTCCTGTACATGAGTAGACACTGCATTGGGAAGATGCATGGAACAATTCTCCACGTGTGATGATGTCAGAAGGACCATCTATTAATTTTCTTTTCCCATTTCTATGCTGGCAATTTGGATGATGGATTTATGAATCTTAAAAAATTGGTAAAAAGTAGCTTATGTTAAAATAAAGCATACAATATTTCTTAGGTTGTGTTTAGTTTCAAATCTGAAATTAAATGCTCGTACGCAGTTATTGGCTCACTCTTTCAAGTCCACTTCTGACTGATGGAACTACAAGTTTCCAAAAGTAGGATAACCGTCAATTGATTCTGACAGTTCATTTCCTGATTCAATCCCGACTGCAATCACACTGATTTGATGCATCGCTTGTTGGCAGGAACATGATTCAGTATTCAATCATAATGCAATGTTTTGATGAAAAGTTCTCCACACATATATAAAATATAATTGTAGTACAATGTATTTAACTGCCCATTGCTGTTGCAAGCATATGTTGTCTTTGGATTTCTCCTAGGAAAACTACTTAGACATACTGAATGATAATAACTGCCACTAAATCAGGACAGCGTTAACATGATTGTCACTTAATGTGGATTAATTTAACTAGTGCTAATGCATGTAAAAAATAATTAACCAGAGGTTTAATATGTATAAACTGTATGCTTTAGCCTTTACAACAGATCACTAAGTAAAGAAAAATCCTGTAAAGTTCACTCATTGCTCAATAGACCTTAGTGAACAGTAAAGGATTTCTGAGGTTCATTATACAAGGAGAGGTCATGAGCATCAGTCAAAAATTTTTTGTTCGTCTTCGGAATGGAAACATTAATGAGGTTTTCTAACATTCTTTACTTGCACAGGCAAATTCCTTGTTTTATATTTTCAGTATATATGATTTGGAAGAGACCTTATGAGAAAAGAAAAGGAAAAAATAGTGCTCTGGCATGTTGGTTACAAAGATACTGAGTACCTGAAATTGTGAAAATAGGAAGGATTCTTTACACAATCACATTCTTTTTCTCAAGTACAATCTGTAAAATAACAACATATTCAGCAAAGTAGTGTCAAAGTTTATACAGTCTGTGCTGAAACTTTTGATATTCTCTGGTTTTGAAGGTCTTAATTTGTGATAACTTTTTTTCCAGCATGCAAAGAGCAAACAGATTAGATATATGCACAAAGTTAGCTTATGTGTCATCAATGTCACTTTGCATGTAAAAGTTTTTGCCATGTTGATATTGCATGTAGAAAGCCTTGCAAACTAATCTCCTCTTTGGTAGAGTATGGGGCTGCATCTTCAACTGGAGCATACTATCCACTTTGCATCAGTGTAAGATCAAGCCCTACATATTTTATTTAGGAAAAAAATTATGAAGTGAATTATGTTAATAAATGTTGAAAAGACTAGAGAAAGATGTATCATGGGTGGAAAAAGCAGAGCTAATGAGGTTTGACAGGTTAACTTTCCTGGAATTTGCCTAGGGTATCCCCTCAAGAAGTAGATGATTTCAAAACCAACATCCTTGAGTGAGCTTTTGCATAAGCTTTACCTTTCTCCTCCTAAGTGTTACAGGGGGAAAAAAGTTAAGTGTCTGTAAAAGCAAATAAAGAGAAATTTTAAGGGCAGATTAAGAGATCCAACAGCATGCTCCCAGAGGAAATGTGAAAGGAGAGCACAAATGAATCTTTCTGTAGGCAAATGGAAAAGAAATTTTGTTTGATGTAACTAGCAGTGGGTATAGCTGGTACTCATAAGAGTAGCATGGTGCCAGCTTGTCTATAGCTATCAGTACATATATATTGCAGTTAGCATGAATGTGACAGCCAGGGAGTGCCCTGTGGTAGAAAGAAACTTAAGCCATCTTCAAACTAGTTAGATTAGCACCAGCAGCCATCTACTGTGGCAGAACAGACACGGGTGGAGTCTGCAAAACCAACATCACAGGAAGGGCAAAGAACCCTGAAATCAGAAATAACTACAGAAATTAAAGTTTGATAGACATTTAAATGGAAATAGTGTCTACTCTTCAGGAGAACTGAGCAATTCAAGGCAGCTGTTGGTCTCAAGCTTCTGTGGACCCTAAAACCTATAAATGTTTTGGTCCTGACCACCAGCCATCGGCAAATCAATCTTGCTGAGAATTCCTGTGTGAGAAATACATGAAGGTATTTGCAGAGATGCTGGCCTGGTAAAAGTTGTACAGTTTTCAATGTACTTGTCTTACTACACTGCAGTATCAAGGTAAGCAAGTTAACCAGCCGTTTCCCATCTCTCAGTCATTTACATCCATTGTAAAAAGTGAGTTAATATGCAGAATACTGTTAAAATTATTCATCAACCTGAAACCAAAGGCTCAAGCACAGCCCCAGAAATAATAAGATATACTTCAGTTTAATATAGATTTCACTTAGCTGCATTGAAAACTTCATAATAGTCTAATTTAAAGCACAGCACCACAGGGGGAAAATCTTTCTAGGCAGCTATTTAGGCTGGTTTTCTCTGACATTAGCAGAGATGGGAACTGATGGAATGGATCTAAATGCCTCCTTCCAAGCCACTGACTCTAACGAACATCCCAAATCCACTTCCAACTAAGCACCTTCCAGTTAAAATATTGAATTACATTTCAGTCATTTTTTAAAAAAGACAAGAAATTTAATTGAAGCATTTCATCACTGCAATTCAGTATCTTTTCAAAAGAAGTTATTAAAACCATAGTGCAGTCTGCTCCAGTAGAAGATTTGGAAAAATTAGAAATTTTGGAGCATCTGAAATCTGACGGCCCCTTGAGAGCAAGCCCTCCCTCCAGCACAGTGTCTGCTGCTCCTAAGACCAGCCTGCAAGTGCTTCCTGGGAATTCTTTGTGAATTAGGTTCACAAATATGGGTTTTCTTTGGAAAAATGCTTTCCAAGCTGCTTCGGTGTATGAGATATGATTTAAAATCTTTGTCAGTTCAGTTAAAGAGTGGCAGCAGCATTCCAATATACCCAGATTTTTAGAAAGGATTCACCAGTAATTTTCAAGTTCTACATTTGCCCATCCAGCTTTCTGGCAATTTCTTGTCATTTTTTTTAATCCTGCACAGCACTTCTGGAAGGCTTTTCCCCCCTTTGCTTCAGAAAACAATCACAAAGGTAACAATTAAAGTGCACTGATTGATAGAAACTGTTTTGTGGCAAGTCAATTAGAGACTCAAACAAGTAAATCTATTCCAGTCAGCTTCAGCACAGCACTCAGGCTATATCACTGAGGTACTCACTTCCAGGGGTTATACACTGTGTGCAAAGTGTTATATGACCAGCAAAGACCTGCATGCAATGCTGTGAACCCTGCAGCCCCTTTAGAAAAGAGCCCCTAAAAAGTCACACATCTGTAGTTACGCGTGCAGTAAGACTAAAGCACAATTAAATGCGCCTTCAAATGTAATGGCTTTTCAGCAGGCTATATTGGTAGATCCTTTAGGGTCTGAGAAGACACAAAGTTAACATGCCATCCATTGCTCTTGATGAGAAATAACTGAGGCAGGCTTTATTTGACAGCAAGCAGTCCCTCTGTCCTGAAGAAAAACAGAATAGTAAAGGAAGAAATGGAGAGGGAAAGCTTTCCTGGCTGTCCAGCTTCCATATAGCTGCTCCAAACCAAATTGCACTGCAATGCTTTTTATTGTTTGGAGTTTCCTTGCAAGTTGGAAGGCTGCATTTGAGAGTGTGGGGAGTTTCTATTTTGTTTTGGGTTTCTGCTCTGTGGAACAATTTGCAGTCAAATTATCAAACACATTATGTCATAGAAAGCCCAGAGTATACTAGTTAATCTGCCACATAATTAGTGTCCTACTATTACACGGTGGTTGAATATTCCAAGCATAACTTACAGACTATGAAGGGTGTTTTGGCTCCAAGTCTGTAAGTCTAGGGTGGAACAAGCCAGTACTTGGGCTGTGGCACTGGCAGTGTAACACAGGCTCATGTTTTTGTGTACGTAACACAATGACAGGGGGAAAAGACTGATCTGGAATCTTTTTCTGCTCTAAGCAGATGCAATTGGATATATATAAACATGAGTACATACAAGTACTTTCCACAAATATATATTAGCAGCATTAGTTTTAAGGATAAAAAAACACTCCCAAATATCTCTAGCAGTCACGTGCAACTTTATTGCCTATGTTCTCAAAAGCTGCCTCCATGGGATAAACTTTTTTAATTCTGTAAGCCCAGTCATTGTGTGTCATTTGAAATTAAAAAAAAAACCAAACATGAATTTCTTAGGAACACATCCCTGAAAACTATCCAAATAAAGATTTGTACAAAAGCAAATCTAGGAAAACTAAATAAATCTGGCTTGAATTATGAAAGAGTCTTATAAAAGCTACTATTTTTACACATCCTTTTCTGAAAGATTTTTTTTTCAAAGTTCTAGTGAGTGGTCTGAACTGCTGAGTGGAAAACATTACAAAAACTGAGTGCATTAGAAAATCCACAGCCTACTTTTTCTTCACCTTCTAGGGATTAATATTAAAATATAAAACTGATTCTTTTTGTCTTTACAAGAATATTAATTGTTGCACACAAACAGAATTTTTAAATTTAAAAGAAATCAAATTAGCTACATTAAACTCTTAGTTTATGCCAATTTCAGAATGTTAAGATTATTGAATCAGGAGGATCCTTTAGCCACCTTCTTTGATATAACTGCTTGGGGAAAAAATGAATTATTCTTTTCAGCTATTATGTATTTCTATTCTCCATCGGCATCTGTCTCGCAGACAGAACTGGTCCTTCAGCAGTCCTACAGTTCAACACAGATACTTGCCTTGCCAGCGCCTCTTTCTGCACCACTTTGGGAGCAGTGAAATGATCGTCCCCATTTCTCAAAGCAAGAGCTCCACCATTTGTTGGCCAGCAGCAGTGCATCCTTCCATATCCTTCCAAGGCAGAGACAGGGAAACCGAAGCCAAAGAGTTTTCCTAACAGGGTGGCATTTCAGAGGCGATGTGCACACACGTTTACTAGAGTTATCTTTGCAATAAACACAGAGCTGTAGCATTTCTTTTTCCAAAAAGCTCTCACTGCAGGACGAAGTCTCATTTTTCACAGTCTTGAGGGATGGGGAGCAAAAAAGAAGGCGAGTAGGGCACCGCGATTTGTACATTGCTGAGTGGCACATGCTTTAAGAAAGATTCAGCAGCATCTTTGCCGGGCACCGAGTGACTGGAACCACTCCAGACTTGTAATGGGAATTTCCCAGTTTTGTGGTATTTTGAAGTGTCTATAGAAAACAAAACTTGAAGTTCAGCAGACATTTCTGGCTTGCTCTATTTTTATTTTTTCCTGTCCTATAAATCCATTCAGATTTCACCAAAATGTCCAGATTGCACAAACTGAAATGGATGACATTTTAAGCAGAAATCAGTGCAAATATGTTGTGGTGTAAAACACTTTCAAAGGAAGAGTGAACTCAGGGTAGACTCACAGAATGCTTGGGTTGGAAGGGACATTAAAGATCACCTGGTCTGAACCCTCTTGACATTGTCAGGAACATTTCCACTAGACCAGGTTGCTCAGAGCTCCATTTACCCTGACCTTGAACACTTCCAGGGATGGGGCATCACAACTTCTCTGGACAACCTGTTCCAGTGCCTCACCACGCTCACAGTAAATAGTGCTATATATTGTACAATGAGTCTGCCTGGGGTAGTAAATGCAACTGAAAAATAACATGCAAACACTAGGCTGGGCTTTGATCAGTCTTCTACAGTCCTAACAATATCATAATTACCAAACTAAAGACTTGGGAAATGAAACAGTTGGTTTTGGTAGTTAAGGAAGAATTTCAGTTTCTCCAAGACCCAAACTGCATCTTCTGCCCTTCCACAATGTTTCCAGGCTGTGCACATCTGTATTTCAGGACTCTACTTTTATAACCTCACATTTTCATCGAAGAACAGGAGTTGCTGCAGTGATCACCGCAGGCAGCTCCAGCACCAGGCTCCTTAAACTCAGTTGCTCAGGAATCCAGGTATTGGAAGGACTAAAGAAACCATGATGTTTACCAACCTGACCCACACAACAGGAGCCACAGGATTCCTTTCCCTCAATTGCTTTTCCTGTCTTACACGGGAGTGAAAGAGATACAGACAGACATAGAGGCAGAGGGAGTATATCCCCACTTTGATCCATCCTGTCTTTTCTGGCTTTGCAGGAGGGATCCAGATTCTAACAGCTAGTGATGTGATTGAGAATATAGGGCCAAAGGACACCCCACTCTGGCCAAGATCACATCCTTTTCCAGGTGAAAACCTCACATGAGACATAAATAAGCATATAGTGCATTCATTCTTCTTATGATATAATTGAAAGCATATTAAAAGCCCCACACATCAGATTCAAAAAGGATATTTTCAAATTCAGTGTGATACAGAATAAAGCTACAAAAGTTGCCCTACCTTTGGAAATCTTTTACTCCTCCAGTGAGAAAGTTAAGAGACTCCAAAGAATCACAGAGACTTTTACAAGAAAATTAATGAGAAAATTCTACTGAACTACCTGCTCCATAATTAAAGAAATGAGAAATGCTTTCTTTGGGCATTTAGTTATAAAGCAAAATTAAAATATCCATAAAATCACAAAAAATTGTAATAAAAACACATTAATAATTTAAAAACCTTAATATTACTCTACAAAGGAGACAAGTGTGATCAGCTTAAGAGGGTTTACAGATTTCTAAATGTTTAAAATTAGAGTCATGCTTGTAATCAGAATTAAAAAAATCATTCCTTTTTATGGACATGCCATTATTTTCTGGAATTCTGAAAAGACTTTTAGATGCCAACAACTTTTAGCAAATGGTGAATCTATGTGAGGACACACAAGTTGTTTTGCCATTCTAGTGCAGGAAATACATAGCAACATCATCTTATATTTTTCATCTGCACCTTCAAGCATAGTATCCTGTGTTTTTGATCCACAGCAAGGATTCAGAATTGTACTCAGAAGACTGGCAGGTCACTTAAACTTGCATAATATAATATGAGAACAATGCATTTATTACCATAACTTACGAATAAATAAAACAGAATATTTCTAGAGTCAAATTCTGTTGTGCTTTTTTTTCCCTCTTGGGAGAAGGAGAAGGGTGGAATGCCACACAGTGTGACAAATGAAGATGACCTGAGCCCTTGTGCTTTTATGATCTGTCAATATCTTTCTGGTAATAAGATGCCCATAACTGAACACAGCATTGCAAGAGCATGTTGTGCATCCTAAAACCACATAAAGAAAGATTATTAGCTTCCTGCTTCAATATAGGGTGATATGGTGCCTGGTGAATGCAACCCAAAACCACATTGACCTTTTTTCATAGGCACAACATATTGGAAGCTTATGTCTAATTTGTTACCAAATATCCCTTGGGATTTTTAAAATTGGACTGGCAAAAATGCATGAAAAACTATGAGTCTCACCTCAGCAAATGGGTGGAATTTTTATTTTTAAAAAAAACCCTTTCCATTCTGGTTTCTCTTATCTTTTATTGCTGTTTCAAAACAACAGCTTTGCAAATATAGATACACACTGAATGACTGTACATTTTATTTCCAGTAGATTACTTTATGTAACTTAAATCCTGATAGCTTTGGTAAGATGAGGTGAGCTTTAAAATCAAAGTTACTAATTCAGTGCATTGAGTAACAAGGAGCTGGCTGAAGGCTTGAAATAAATACAGAGATAAGATATAAGCAGTGAGTAAATAATTTTTCAGAACTTACTTCTATTAAAAGCATAAACTGTTTCTTGAACCACAAACTAATTGAAGGGACAAGTAAGATAATTGAAGAGACTGTATTTTTTCTAAATTCAGTGAGTTGAAAGCTTTTTTCCAAATGAGTGTTCATCTCTATTAACTGGTATTGCTGAACCCTGAGTGTTCAAGACAGTCTTCTTATTTAATGTTAGGAGAGCCTGGTGCCCTAACTTTGTATCCCTAAAGACAGTGTGTAATGCAGTTGGAATGCTAATGGGTGACATGTTGCAGGAAAGAGGAAGCAGGTTATCATATTCAAGACATTGACAACTCAAAGTGCTCAGTGATATTACACAACAATACTCACTTGACTAGCACGATAGCATTAGAATAGCCAAGTCCTGACCTCTAACTAAGATATGTCATGCTCAGAAAGTGGATTAAGTTCAAAATGAAATGTCCTGAATACAAAAAGAAAACCTCCCAAATGACAAGTTTCAGGTTAGGTTTTATAAATATGGAATCATAAACCTGTGGATACATCTTATCTCTGCAGTTACATCTCTGCAATGGCCAGTCCATCTACTTTCTTACTGGTGTCTTTGTTGACACCTTCCTCCAAGGAAACAGAAAATAAAATACAGAGTTGTACAAAGTGCACAAACTGCAAGATCTTGGTTTTAAACATTCACACAGAGACATGGTAAGAGAGCAAAAGCAGCTGTAAGCCTCCCTGAGCCACACCCAGTGCGGTAGGAGCATGGTGAGACACAGACAGGGCAGCACAGCACAGCTGGGCGATCACAGTGCCCTTCGTATCAGAGCTGCAGCCACCCTCGGAGCAGCAATTCCCCACTGGAGGGGCTGCAGAGAGCTCCCTGCCTGTGGGAAGAAAGTAGCTGCTGTGACCAAACTGCACCCGTGACCATCTTCTTGTGATGTCCTCAATGTACATCCATCTTCTAGACACACCTTAGGTTGTAATTGGCTTTTTATTAGTATTCCTCCATTTAAAAAAAAAAAAAAAAAAACAAACAAAAAAAACCACAAATAAACAAAAATCCCAACTGCACAAGAATTAGAATGTAATAGAATATTTATTTTAACAGAAAAAATACCAGTTTGAGTGGTTTTTTAGGATGATCTACATTTTTTGTGAGATGAGTCCTTCTCCCACAGAGACAGACCAGTGTCATTGTGTGTGTCCCCTTTTTCTTGGCTTTGTTTTAACCTTCTAACTGCATAATTAATGCAAGGAAAAGAACAGGACACAGATAATGTGAACAAAGCTCTATCAGGAACCTGTGATTTCAAGGTCTGTGTACACTAGCTTTCAGCTAGTCTCATGTTGCCTTAGGCTTTCATATTTGAAAAAGTAAGAATAAAAGTATTTGATCAACCACTTCAGACAGACATTTTGAGGCTTAATCTATTGCATTGTTTCATATTTTGTGAAACCCAAAAATATACATCTAGAAATTATAATTGCTCTAGGCTAATGTACTTCATATGTATAACATGGATACAACAGTTCCTTTTTCATGAGACAGTAGTCTGGACTTTCAGTTCTTCTACAGCAAAAGCATTTATTTCATCATGGAACATGCACACTCCTTTCATGCTACCCACACATCAATCCAAACTTCAATCACACTAGCACCTTCTCATGGAGCTTGTTCTGTCTAATGGGGCTGAAATGTACAGTGGCAGTGACTAATTTGGATGATGAATAATTATCATTACACCCCAATTGTCATTAATGGGAAAATATTAAAAAATATATTTTTTTCCTCAGTAAAGTTAAAGAAGAATGAGCCCTAAGTCTGATACTAATTAACATTGTCATATGCTTAAAAATGAAAATCAGCAATGACAAAGGTATGGTGACCTCACGCAGTTTGGAGGTGTAATAGGTGATACCAAGGACCAGCCAGTTGCAGAACCATCCAGATTGCTTGGCAAGATCATAAAACTCAGCACTGGAAAGGTTTTCAGATTGGCATCTATTTTGTCCCCCACTCCAAACCAAGATTAGGCAGTGTGATGTACTGTGAGGTGATACAATACGGTCACTGCTCTTTACCATTTTCTGTCCAAGCAGCTGCTTGGATGTCAATGAGAGAGACTCCTGGTCCTGGCAGTACCATCATCAAGGCTTTTTGCTCAGCTCCTGCCATGGAGGAGCCCTGGAGGAGTTCCAGCAGAACTCCTCCTCTTTCAGCCCAGCTGCTACTCTGAAACTCACCCTTGAGCAGCACAGAACCCTCTGCTCATCCCTGCTAACAGGAGCATCAAGGACAGAGGCAGGTTAGGCCATGACAAGCCAAGCACACCTGAAGCTGAGCTGTCCATCAGGGACCCTCCCGCTCAGAGAAGACAGTGTCAGGGAAACCTAGTTTGATACTCTCACAAAACTGACTTTCACCCATGATTAAGGAAAAAGTAAGTTACCTTGTATTGGCCTTGCAAACAGCAAACTAAGACTTGGCCTATAACTACTGTTTTTATTTATTCATGCGCCTTGCATTAGTTTACAAGTGTCTTTAAATGACCCACTGTTCTTTCCCTTGTTCCTTCCAGTATTCCGTGAAAATAAATATATGTCCTCAGAATTTTATACATTTCCTTGGTTCACTTTTAATCTTACTTCCTAATAAGCTTATTACACTTATTCCCTCAAGCTCTTCCCAATAGATCAGCAACCTGATATGTAAAATTGACGACTTTTTTTCTGTGTTGCTGTTTGAAGTAAATTCACCCTTGCCTTTGCTTCTCAGCTTTTGGAACAACATCCAAAAAGCTTGGAGTCAGCACCAGATATGGAACTGTGTACTTCTCTCTAGGATGCCTCCAACCCTGCCAGTGCCTTGACTGCAAAGACTGGCAGGAATGACATTTGTGCCCCCACATCTGTGCCCTGCTCCTGCCAGAGCAGGATTCATTTGGCTCTGCTTTGGACCTCTCCCAACCAACACCACGATGCACGGGCACAGGAATGAGCACTATCTGAGGCTCGGTAACTGCTCAGGAACATCTCTGTTACCTCCCACTGGGGTCTCACAGCAGTCCCCACCTGGTCCTTAGACCCATTCCTGTGGGAACCCATCTGTCACTAGAGGGGGATAGGACCCCTTCTCCCCATACCTCCAGGTATACGCCCATCCACATATTGTGGTCCTCAAGACATGTTTTCTCCCTTTCTTTTTAATTGTGTCTGGATACTCACTGCCTTATTCACTGCAGTGTACATGTGCTTGGTTTCAGCAGGAGACTGAAACTGTGGGTGAACATGAACTTGGCCTTTTCTGCTGAAATGATGAATGAAGTATTTTGATCCGATGGCCAGTAGCCACATCTTCCTAAGAAACTTCTGCTTTTCTAAAACTGTTCTGTTTTTCCAGCTAGTAGCTGTGAGTAATTCCAGACAATTTCCACATTGCTCCATGTGATTTTTCAGCTTCATCTTTAAAAAAAAAAAAAAAAAAAAAAAAAAAAAAAAAAAAAAAA
>JAWWMO010000083.1:86442736-86475752 GCA_035047845.1 Dendrocincla fuliginosa | reverse complement strand
TTCATCTTTAAAAAAAAAAAAAAAAAAAAAAAAAAAAAGAAAAAAAAAGAGAGAATTGTAAATGTAAAACTTAGCTAACTTAGCTTTGGAGTTTGAAAGTAAAATAGTTATAAGAAGCAGAGGAGATGCACAGACTTATATAAATTTCCCTCATCCTTTTAGATAGAAGTGCATGAAACTAAGTAAAACAGCCACCTAAAATGTGGAAAAAGAAGGAACAGTAACTTTTGGATTTTAATTTTTGCATTTTTATTTGCACTGTTAACAATATAAATTTATAAAACTGTTAGTTTCTTAGGCATGTCTTATGTTTTAAGTGATTTTGTAATGCACAAGTCACTTCAGAGCAACTAAGCATGGTAGTGAATAATAGTTTCTTTGGTGACTGCAGTAAACATCTGTATGCCTAATAAATCTAAGATAACAGAGACACTCACAGTGCTCAGTTACAGCAAGAGATTAGCCCTGTGCTCCAGAGGTACCACATCCTGCCCAGCCACCCAGGTCCAGCCCTGATTCCCAGCTCACAGTCACGCTGGGCTCTGTCACTCGGTCATGATTTATTTACCCAGAGTGTTAGGTTGTCCTGGCATTTCCACAAGAACTTGTAATGGATATGTAGCTGGCAGAGGACATGTGTACACAGCACAGTGCAGTGCAGTGTCAGAGATACCCATCTGGCTGGGAGGGAGCCAGCACACCTACATGGAACAGTGGAGCTTGCTGCAAAAATACAAACCTGAAATCCCCTGCCACATTGAAGCACAGAAGCGAATTAGCTCAGATCAGCACTGCACATGGTTTATATTCCCCAGTCAAGCAGGATCAGGGCCAGCAGAGAGATCTTTCTTTAATCTCTGCTGTGTGAGGCTGGCATTCCCAGCAGAGGTGGCTGTGCTGCCTTTTCCTCCTGGTGGCAAAACCAGCTCTTCTCTCTTCTGTGCAGCAAATGCAGAAATACCATCTGCTCTTTCCTCCTTCTTACTGAGAACTGGCTACAGCTGAGATGACCTTTGTCAGAATATTCTTATGATACTATTTATATCTTGAATTGTTCACATACTTTGTCAAACAATGGATTTACATCCTGCCTAGTTGATGTATGAGGTCCAAACCTGATTTATAAGTCATGCCATTTTGCTGTTGCCTTCGAGAGCTATTGAACTGATTTATGGCTCGTGCTTTTGAATGATAAATCACAATTGTGTTCTACATTTCCTGTAACTTATTTGTAATCCAGCAATTTTTACTGTCATTATAATCTTTGCTTTACTAACTTGCCCATGCAAATAGAAAAAAGGTGCCATGATTACTGAGCTAAAGCTCAGGACAACTTTAGCACCACTCACCACATCAATCCGGGCAAAACTATTCTAGTCCTCATACAGCCACATCACAGACAATCCCATCCATGGACCATTCTGCACTGACTAAGTCAAACCAACACCTTTGAGACTGGTGTGCTCTGAACCTCTGTTTCCATAGATCTGTGCATGTGCCTCACAACCCACCTGGGACAAACAGCCAGCACCCATTCATAAAGGCTCAGTACACCTGAATTTGAGTCCTGGGTGCCTTTTTCCAGGACGAGCTGAATGCCTTTCTTCACTGATTAGGTTTCATTGATCCTTTTCAGGCTTATTTTTAGTCTCATAACTTTCTACTTTGGACTCTGGATGTCTGTACCAGAAGCACATCTTTGCTATGTTGGGGAAAACTTACCTGCCACGTTAATGTCCTGATCATCCCCACATAACATCTGAATTTTCTCATCTCCAAGCACCTTATGTCTATTAGCTTTTATCCCACAAAACCATGCAAGATGACCACTGGCATTATTAATACAGGCCATGCTCTGAAGCCTTCAACATGTGGCAATGGATGTTACAGCAGAAGAATGTCCTCACACATTAGTCCCCACTTTAGGACAAAGAGCATCTCAGCATCCTTATATTGGTCTTTTTCTCTGTTGCCACCTGTACCCTGCCATTTCTAGCTCCAAACTTTCCTCTCACCGTGGAAGCAGGGAGCTGAGGCCACTATCAACTAACTTTGGAGTTATAAGAAAGAAGCTGTGAAACCAGGAGAGTACTGACTGGCAGGGCAGCTTGGGCTGAGTACTCAGATTGTTCAGCAAAGCAGGTCTCACAGGGGAAGGCCAGTGAGCCCAGCTGGGTACAGAGAAAGAGTACTGACAGAAAGATGGCAAGCTGTTAAAAGCAGAGGTTTTTCGCAAGGGGGTGTCAGACAACTAGTACTGCCTATGCAGAATATATCAAACATTGAGTGTGAGTAATTCTCTGTGTATTTTGGTTGCTCCTTCTGCTTATGAGAACCTCATGCTCTTAAGAGAGACAGAACAGGTAATAAACATAAAGCAAAAATAAAAAAGGAGTGCTCACAGCCAACTCAGGTACAATTATCTGCTCTAAATTTTCTGTTTTAAACAGATATAAAGCTCATCAGGTTACTGGAGGTGACAATCCCACTTCATATTTGATAGTCTCTTGGGACCTAGGATGGGAAACTCAGGCATGCATTTGTATATTACATATTAACTTGGTATATATTAACAGAGATTTCTTCTGCTGGTGTACCATGAGTCTCTATAGTGGTCAGTTATTGCCTTTCAGGAAAAATAGCTTGTGTCACTAATTCATGGCTTTGTCAATTAGAATTCAGAAAAAGTTGGGAGATTTTAACACCTACAGATCACAAAATTGGGTTAAGCTACAACTCATGTTCATAGAAAAGGAAACCTCTCTTATTGGTTTCAGTAACAACTGGGTATTTCTTCATACAAAGCAACAAAAATGTACATGTGGATGAGAACTGCCTAAGTCCTAAGGTAGACACCCACTCCTGGTTCCCATTGCCCCCTCTGTACTCAGCATAGCACACAGCCCTCAGATGTCCTCTTACAGCTTTTGGGATTTGTGACCATGCACTGATGATTGACTCAGCACAGCAGCCCAAGGCACAGACAAGCCTTTCAAGAAAAGTATATATACTCATGTCTTTATTCGAATCTTGTGACTAAGGCAGATGTGGGTACACTGACCAAAAAGTAAGAAATGCCAAAGCTTCTGTTCCAAAGAACAAAATTATTACTGAGAGATAATTATTGCCAGGGAAAGTTCAGATTAGATAAAAGAAAGGAAAAAAAAAAAAAAAAAGGCAACACAATTCACTGAGAGAGTGGTTAGGCATTGGAATAAATTGCCCTGGGAGGTGGTGGAATAAATCTCTGGAAATGTCTAGGAGGCACCTGGTGATTATGGTGGTGTTGAGTTGGTGGTCAGGCTAAATGACAATTCTATGATTCTTTAAATGCCAAGGAGGGGATTTCCAGGATAGAGGAAGCAGATAAAGCAGAAGCAGCCCAGACCCAGGCAATTCCCCAGACTGTAACAAACACAGTATTTTATAGTTTGGGGGTGGATGTTGCTTTGTGGAGTTTTCTGGTAGGTATTGCCAAAAGGCTGAATGGCTTGAATGAGGAAAGGATTTAAAAGAAATCTTCCTCTCATTACTTTCTCAGCTACCTTTTCAGATTCCTTTTATTTAGGTGCAGATGACAGTACTTGTAGATGAGGAATGGTACTGACACAAGAACAAGGGTTCTGATAGGCTTGTGACTTACTGAAGCACGTTTAAGGTCTTTCAAGAGAAATTATTCTGCCAGAAAAAACATATTCTTTAATAATTACACAAATATTTTTTGTTATTGGCTCTCCATTTATAAAAGCACTTTCTTAGAAATCACAGTTTGAGAATTTCCAGCTAGAAACATGAATTGTTACGTGCTTATGGCTAGCCATGTTTCTCTCCTGTGCAGGTGTCCCATTTTCCCTTGTATGCTAGTGAATTTGGCCTGGTGTTTGCTAAGATTAAGGTAATATGCAGAAACGGTGATTATACAGTCTATCCTTTTGATTTTCCTTTTTTTAAATGAAAATGCTGGCTCAGGCTTGTTATAATGTGTGGCAGCTAGCTTTGACTGTACAAAATCTTCAAGGAAGTAGAAAGAACTACTTCGGTGCCTTAAGAAGGAGTTGTTCCCTGGGAGCCACATATTTGGAAGGATCTAAGATTTCTGATAGAAACTGTTATCCAACATGCTATTTAGTTACCAATGTTGCTTAGAAAGTGTTTGTGGATGAATGAATCAATCTGCAAACAGGTTTGAACACCCTTTTTTCCTTTTTTGGGCATCTACCTTCAAAGACTCTCTTTGGGTGTCACCCTGGCGCAGAGCCAAGAAATTGAATTTTTACATAAATTTCCCTGTCTCTAAAAATTCATTAGAGAAAAAATAGTGAACAGATGTTTAAAAAGCAATAAATTGCAGCCATGAATATTTTCAAAATTAACTTTTTGAAATTACTAATTGCATCCATTCAGGCCTACTTGTAGCTGCTATGACCTACAGGCAGAAGGTCAGCTCTTCTCTCAGATCTATGACAAGCAGCAGAGGGGAAATGTGTCATCTTATGCTTTGACACAAGTTTTTTCTGCCATGTAGACATGCCCCTGAAAAAAATTGCTTGAGCCATTCTGCTGAAGATATTTAACTCTCAATACCCAGAGATGATGACTGCTTGCATCCCCAAATGTCACTGCATGGAGTAAGAGTTTGTCCCTAGGAAAGAGAAATAGTCACACACTGATAACACTCGCAGCCCATTTCCTTGGCAAACCAGGTTAGTGTCCTTGTTTGGTGCAAGCTCTGGACAGCATTCAGAACGGAAAATCTGAACAGAGCCCATCTGTTGACTAATAAAAAAAATATATTTTAAAAGAAGCTTTAATCGGCTACTATCACTTTTGTGCAGTAGATGAAGCAGCAATTTTGTAGAAAGAAAAAGTGTAATCGTAAATTTTATCATAAATAATTGCATTTGAAACCCAATTTCAGCCTACATTTCAATACAAATAAATAAAACTGAAAACCTTAGACAGGGTACTTCTTAATATACTTGAGAGTTATTTTTCTGTTTTGTTTTGGGTTTTTTTGCTAGAAATTGTTTGTTTCAGCTGTAGTAGACTTTTTATATTCAAGTGAAAGCATTTAGGCCAGTGAAATGCCCTTCCATTACCTTAAAACCTTTCCTTTACCTCTATTAAGACACAAACTGTTAGACATCACAACATATGACACACATGTTATAATTTTGACATTATCAGGCAGTGGTTACTGAACACCAAACATTTCCAAGGGAGAATCTATGTCAGTGTATGTATTATGGAGCAGTCTTCAACTAGTTGCATTTGAATCATTCAAAAAGGATTGGAAAACTTGGCTTTATACCCACAAGCAGCTAATTTTCAGAAACTATCCTTCTTCAGTATTGCAGACATGATGCTTTTCTGAAATCAAAAATATGTTTAATGCACAATACATTATAAAAAAATAAATCTGCACTCTTAGATGTACTCATCACCAAAATACAAGATAACAGCACAAAATTAAAGATTGGACAAGTTGTGACTTGCTGGTCCGAGAAAAGCTGAAAAGCATCTAGTGTTTGCAAGCACCAGTTTGCTTGGCTGTCACAACAGCTATCACTCTGTTCTGCTGGGCTGCTGCAAACATATTCCCATTGGAAGCACTATTCCAATGAGCAAAAAAATGCTTATTGATATAATAACTTGGTTTGAGGATTGATACTTAATTCTCAAAGCTGTAATGTGTGATACATTCACAGTGATGATACATTCTCTTGGGTGACTAGCAGGATGCAAACTGTTGGCAGTCACGCTCACACCAAACTCCAGGCTTGCTTTTGTGTTGTTTTGCCTGTCAGAGATGGAATATCTCACTTGAACATTGTTCATCATTGCTGGCTGACAAGATCACAGTAGCTGTCCCTGTCTACTGGCTGCAGTGTGAGGTGTTAAGTAAAGAATTTGAAGCACTAATATTTGCCATAGAAGTTGCATCATTAGCCACAGTGACATTTGTACTTCCTGAGAAGGCACCTGAGCATCTGACAGTCAGAAAAACAGCCTGCAGATAGTGCTGTCAGTCTGGGACTTTTTATTTTCAGTGTAAGAGACAGGCAAGCACTTAATGTTTCCTTTTTAATATGTGCAAATCCTTCCCTCTACAGATCCCAAATTGCTTTCATTCATCCCTTCTACTCAGATAGGCAGTCTTGCTTTGCAGTTTCACCCGGTGCAGTCTGTGGTTGCTTGCTGTGCTCAGTGCTGATGGTGGGACCATATCAACCAGGACCTTGAGGAGAAACTGCTGCACATAACTCTGAAGGGAGCAAACCAGAATATACCATTGGCCTTCAGCTTTTAAAGGAGGATTTATTAGAACTCAGCATGCAGTATTGGTGCAGAGTAACATCTCAGGTAGTGAATGACTTAAATTCACAAATATTTAAACAGTTTTCTTGTTCCCTGAAGCCTTCTAGGGAAGGTCCCTCACTTAGGGCTGCTGCCTGCCTCATGCTGCCCCAAACTGCCCCATCCTGCATCCACACAAGCCAAACAACAAACACTATGAGAAGCAATGTGTTCCTCATCTCTCAGTGACAGCTTACAGTTAGCCGGCATTTCATAAATAAGACCTGTCTTCTCTGAAACATAAATATTTCCAACCTGGATTCATGGAGAACTGAAAGCAACATTTCCAACCTTGAACCTTCTCCTTCAGTAGTCCCTTAAGTTCACTGGGGTCCTGCTTCAGCTAAAATTAATCTGCCCCAGAGAAAGTCCAAGGTGCCAGAAGGAGGAGAAGAAACCTCACTGGCAGACCTGGCCAGCCTGCACAGTCTCTGCCAAACTCCTGAAGAAGCACATCTCCACCTCAATGCCACATGATTTTTTTTTTCAAATCAGATCAAAATGTTGTTTGGTTTTGCACCAAGCATAGCATCAGGATGCTTTCCTGACTTCTTAACAGACCACTAAAGGACATGTTCAGCACACATCTTTCATATATCAGATACTTATCTGCAGGTTTCTCCTGTTCAGCTTCCAATTTCTTGCTCAGTGCAAGACTCAGATAAGCTTTTCTACTCATCATTATTGCTGTTAAAAGGTTAAGTCTTTAGCTCGTATCAGCCCTGCTGGCTGCTTGCCATCTGACTTAACATGGCCACTGACATGGGGGCTTTAAATCTACAATGTGTCTGCAGCCTGTAACCCAGTGTTTAATCTGACATATTGGTCTTCCAACAACCAAGAATTCATTGGGAGGAAATTCCACTGTTATTTAGTATGTGTGCACATTTGTAATGACAAGTTGGTCTGCTTTAACAAGTAACAAATAATGTAAAGTCTCTTATGTACAAATCAGTAGGGTTGTGGCAGTGACTCTCTGTACCAAAGAATAAGGCAATAATGGTAAATTATCCCAGAGACAAATAAAACAGATTTACTGCATGTGAGCATGTGCAACTTCTCTTGAATAACTCCCATGTCATGTACTGTACAGATCAGAAGTGCAAGAGGGCTGAAAAGAAATCTAAACAGTAACTGTAAATTGGGCATTTCCCAACTTGTGCACAGTAATCCAGAGCTGTACTTTTAACCATTTTGGCATGTGGATTTATTGATTTACCCTGACAACCTGCATTTCCCCGGGGAACACAAACAAGGGTAAGTTCTTTTTGCACCACTTAATATCTCGGCAGAGTCTGAGTTGAATTCTGCAAGACAAAAAGAAATCACTAGAGTTCATGACTTCAGCAGAGCAGAAGTTCTCAGCAATTATCTGTGCTCTGTCTGCATGAGTTTGTGGTTTTACAAATGTAAGAATTAAAGTAATGCTTGGGCACTTGATCTGGGAGACTGAGGTGAGTAGGTGTGTGTGTTTATGTGTGGGGGCACCTGGCTGACCATCTAGGTCTGTCTGGAAAGGGCGTGACTTTTTAGCAAGTTTTTTGATTAGCAAAAGCCCAAGTGATGATGTGGCTATCTGCTGTGTGGAACTGTCCTTGCAATGATTCAGGATTGTCACGGTGCAGGAGGCTACATCAAAGCCTTCCTCATTCCTGCATGGGGATGAGTGGGGACAAATGGGGAGAACCGGTCTTTTGTAGGAGTGAACAAAGTGTTGAGAAAGAGGCATTGCCTCACTCCATGTGTCCCTCCAATTCCTCCAGATAAGATGGCAGGAAAAGCAGGTTGATAAAGCAATCCTAGAAGATTGTATTCCTCTCCATTCTTATCTCCTCTTTCGGAGACCAAGAGTATAAAAATACAGGTCAGACTCCAGCACAGCTCAGTACAGAGCACTGGCCAGAAACCTGTAAGTCTGTGAAGCATGAAGTGTCCCTTCAGGTATTTAACCTGGCCACTTAAGCAGATGACTATGAAAGTTTTAATTTCTTTAGCTGACCCCAGGTATTATTTCTTGGGTTTAACACAAAGGCAGAAACTGAAAATGAACCAGGTACCTGAAATTGAAATAAGTTATTGACACGGTTGCATCCTTATGGATGGTGGTGTAAAGCATGTCAGAAATATGTCAGAAATATGTCAGAGCATGTTTGTGATGTTTTATGGCAGTCTGTCAAAGTGAGATGCAAGTGATTAAAGCAAGATTATGCAGGAGGACCGTTCCTAAAAAATTTTCACTTGTCCTTGTTTTGTGGAAGTTCAGTGAGCTGTTCTTTGAAGCATGCCTGGGTTTGTCAGAGATGGACCTACATGGCTGGCTACTATTCGAGCGTGTATATTCTGCCTCAGTCATCAAGGAAACAGAGCTCTGGAACAAAACAAGGACCAAAACCCACCAGTATAAGGAAGATTTTATTGCTTGGGGAATAAAAGTGTGTTGCCTCCCATAACACACAGTGGGAATACAGCTTAACTGAGCAGTGGGTCAGGATCATAAGAAAGAACTCTAATGGGTAAAACAGGTGACACTGGCAAAACTACCACAGTCTACATGAACAGATTTGGTTCCTTTACCCAGCCACAAGGCTGCAGAGTCTGTTTTATTTGAAAATATAAGACAGCTCAGGCAGCAAGACTCTACCTGAAACAGCTTGTTTTATCTTTAAGGGTATGAAGGATCAGGTGTATCTTTCAATACCAGCCCATTCTGGGGTGGGGAAGAGTAGATCACAGATCACTCATGAAACCACTATTTCTGGCTCTGGAGAAATAACCTTTCCCACGAAAAACAAATTTCATAAGACAGAAGGAAAAGAAGGAGAGAAAAGCATAACTTAAAGAAGTGGTGCATGTGGTGGTGTAAAAGGAGGCAGGGAATATGTGTGTCTGAAAGGGACTTAAAAAGTGACTTAAAAAATCTTTTCCTAGAAAAAAGTAGACACCATACAGAATTTATCTGGGCAAATTATGTGTATTTTGTAAAAAAACATATTTATAAAAATAATTCACTACAGAATATCTGGTTTTTCTACCACTGTGTTGGATAATCATCTGTCTTTGCTTATTACTTTATATACTATTAAGTAAAGAAGAATGAACTGGCAACTTATAATGTATTTAGTGCCTAAACTCCATCAAGCAACACAGAAATCCCAAGTTAAAATTTTATAATAACATTTTTTTCCCCAATATCTGAATAAAGGTACTTGATCTAAATGTATGTAGGAGTATATTTTCAAACAATTGTTTCTGGAAAGTTGGTTGGAGATCTGGGAAGCTTGGTTGCCATGTTCTTAATGCAGAGAATATAGTAGATTCATAAGGAAACCCTGGAGCAAAACAGTTAATAATATCGTGTAAACATTTTCCATACAGAGGTCACATATAACTGACACACAGCACTGCCGATTTGATAAAACACTTTTGTAGACTAAAACAACATAAGCCAGGCTGTCACTCATTTGAGCCTTAGCCTCAAGGCTTATTTAAGATATAGAAATGAAAACGAAGTGTGCTTTTCTGATAGTCTCTCCTGTTTCTCTTCTACTGGTGCTGGAAGGACCAGTAGGAGTTCAGTACATGTTGGAGGAAATTGTGGTACCTATTGGTGAATGACACTGCTATTTGTACTCTGTGCCCTACATGACCCAATCAATTCTCTGCTGCAATAAACACCACTGCCTGACAAAAAAACTTAACCTCAGAAATACTGAACCCAAAACAAATGTCATTTGACCTAAATTGGATTTTTTTGTTTGTTTGTTCATTAAAATTGTTCATAAGATTCCATTTCCTGAGGCAAACCAAGGGTAATAGAAGCAGAGATACTGCTAAACGCAATCCTTGATGACTGTATATTGAAACATCAGTGCTCAGCTACAGCCACACATCTTAATTGTGCTGCTCTACTCAAACATTCAAATCAACAATTCTAACCAGGAATTCATAACTATCAAACTTTACTAAAAAAAGTCTACGTTCTTTTGTTTATTATATTATCACATATCACGCATTCTACCCCCACTCAGATTTCATTTAGAAATCATGGGTTTGCACCCAAACTTAGAGTTTTGATTAATTAGACAGCAGATGACACCTGTCTCTTCATGTGTCTTTTGTAAAAAAGACCTGTTCCCAGAGGGAAGTACCTGGTGCTATTGCAGCTGGCTATCTGTGTGAAGAGTTTCCTTGCTGTGTGTGCTGCAATCAGCTTCTCAGGATGTTTTTTTCATTCAGCATTATGACAAAGATAAAAGCACTGTTAAACACTACTAAACTTGAACTAGCAAGAGTAAAACAAGCGTCTTTTTCTCAGTTTTTGCTGTTGTAGGCACCTAAATAGGTTTAAGAACCGTCATCTTGATATCAACTTGCCAACTAGTTGTTTAACCCACCTTAGTGAAGGAAGCCACGGAGCTGGCAGACTGACTTGTGAGCAAAACAAGTATTTTGTTAACCTACTCCAGCAGTCTGAGACCACAAGCCCAAAAGAAGAAGTCAAATATGTAATAGAAGGCTAGAAATGTGCCAAAACTTTTCCAGGAAGAATAAGGTACATAATGAAAATACCATAAAAATTATAGCTGTAGCTGGGTAATGCACAGAATCCAAACTTTCCTGGGACTAAGTCTGGAATAGCAGCAGTACTCCTAGGCATGCCAGAGGGATGCACAAGGGCTTTCTACACTGACACTGCTAAGAAGGAAGCAATGCTTACACCAGAAAAAGACTGTAAATTTCATAAGGTTGCTGTAAGTAGAGTCAAGTCCCTCTCCAGATGAACCCTCAGCAGTATTTGTGTCGGTGGAGGGAATCCTGTCATTGAACTGAAAGAAATATGCAGAACCTATGTCAGTTACTGAAAATTAGATTACATTGATGTAGGTGAATTAGTCCTTGCATGGAGAAGGTATGTGGCATAACTGACATCCACAGAGATTTTGGTGTTTTGTTGAAAAATTTTGGAGAAAGTGCCTTTTTATTCTACATCAGGAGATTTTTTATACCGAATACAGTGTTTTATTTTATGTTTCAATCTGAGCTAATTGTGCCATCATTTATTACATTAAATCCTGAAGACTTCCACAATTTATTTAGTGCAAACTAAGAGCAAAGAGCAGGAGGACTCCATTGCAGGGCTCTGTGGTTCTCAGAGAGAAACATTATTAAAAGGCTTGACAATTGAGAAAACTGTTGCTAAAGTGTTTTGGAAAAGAGTACATTTGTTGATGATGCCAGTTACTGAAAGACAATGGCTAGCAACACAACTTGTCTTTATAGACATAATATTTTATCTCAAGGTGTTATGGTAGCTCTGATGGTCTAAGGATATTAGAATGTCCTTATTAGACCAATTCATATTTGAAAAAAATAAAATGGTAGTTTTTTGGGCATAGAGGATCATATGTACATAAAACCTTGTCTTTATTTTCCATCACTTGATAATGTTGGGGAGGTGCATTAAGAAAAACACAACAATTCAGTTTATTCAAATTTAGGCTCTTTGAAATCTCCTTGTGAACAGTCCTTTTTTGCCATCCTCATCGCTTTTATGAACATTGTGATTGGGTGCAGATTCTTAGTTCATTTTCATCTTGGGGGGAAACCCAAATGAGTGCTCTGAGTCCACTTTGGATCAGGACATGACATTATTGTGAAGATCTGCCATGACAATGGATTAGACTTTACTTCAATCTTTGGCATGCATGATGAAATCATGTGTTGAGTGCAGTTTTGACTGGGGACTTTCTTACAAAAAGAGAGTCCTACAGTCACAAATTTTATATCTTGGTGACCCCCTCTAGAGCGAACAAATCTGATTTCAGGGACTGATGACTTCATGACAAAAAAGGTAGAGAAACCAGACTTAGACTGCCACTGGAACACATTGATTGTATCCAATTTCAATCTGCACTGTACTTCATTACCTTTTCATTAGTACTAGTTTTAAGCATAGCTATAAAAACAAGCTTTGTCCCTGAAGATTTCTGTTTAGTAATGCACAGCATTTAAAGAAAAATCACTACAGGAGTCATTATTCACATAGACTGGCTGTAAAGTGGTTAAATGATGGTTGCCCCAATATAATTACTAATGAGGACTCATTGATAATAAGTGTTTTCCTAATAAACACTCTCAGGCATCAGCTGTCAGCGTAATGTTCCTCAATACTTCCGTGTCAGTTCTGAAGGAAAATATAGGCAGATTATCACAGGGCAGGGAGCTCCAAGATCAAACAGTAGTGGTCAAAATAGGAGTGGTCATTTATGCAGCAGGGACCATTGCTTGATCAGACGGTGGAACATCAGCAAGATAAAAAGCCTTTCAAATCCTTAGCTTGCAATACTATGTGGCTATATCACAGTAGTTTAAAATGTTAGAAATACATGTAACCATATGAAACAAAGTTGTACTAATTAATATATATTCTTTCTAAAAGTAAAACAAACAAACAAACCCCTCCCTCCACTTACAAAAACAAACAAGCAAAAAAACACACAAAAATACCCCAACTAAACACAACAAAATCTTGCAATATTTTAAGACTGTCTTATAGGGGATTTTTTGATGCAATTTTGTATGATGTTCTGGGAAAAAAAAATTGAAGTAAATTGAAGTTGATTTTTACTTGTGCAAAGAATGAAATTCTACAATAGCTTTCCCTAAACAGAAATCAGCAAACCAATATAAGTTCAAATTTAAAAGAAACAGATAATAGTCTAAGGCAGTAGTGAAAGCAGATACAGTATAATTTTTTGTTTGCTATTTTAATCAGAAAAGATCTCCACACATTGTCATTTGGAATCGGGGAATGGGGCTCTGAGGAGCAATTGAAGTTACATATGCTTCACTAACAATAATTAACAGCATACAAGCCACAGTAGCTGCTGCAGCAAAAAGGATTAAGTAGGATGAAGGAATTCATTACATTACTTTGAGAAAAATTCCACTTTCTCATAAGGCTGATGTAAATCTGCAATAACCTCAGTTGTTTTCATATAGTCACTATGGCCACTAAAGGCCAATGTCCTCTATCAGAATTCAGATTGCATGAATACCAACCAAATGTTCATTTATCAAAACTACTAATATCAAAATATTATAATTATTAATATATGCCTGCATATAAGAAGGTTTTGTGTATATGACTATTCATGTATCTTTTCCAGTGTATAAATGAAAGCTAAAATTTATGCAAAGAAGGCTTTTTCAAACATTCATTTGTATTTGTTATTAAACATCCACCAATGCTAAACAATTTATTTTTGAGAAAACACAAGGTCGACATCCAATGGAAATATGTTTGCTAACAGACCACATGGAACAGGATAAACATTTAATTATGTAATTTTGAAACTCCAAGAGAATTAGCTAAGCTGATTTGTCAGTAATTTGTCATGTTTTTTAATATTTTTTTTAATACTTCACACTAAATTGTCTGATTATATAAATGCATGTTGACTCTCATGGTAAAGGCATTTCTGCTTTGAGCAAAAAAGGACAGATTTTCTCTCTAGAAATTTATATGGAACCAATACTGCTTTGCAAAACCAAGCATTTTACAAAATCCTGCAGGAGACTCTCGTGTGAACAAGTTCTGTTTGCCAAAAGACTAAAGTATTTCCATCTGTCTTCAACCATTCAGAAGTTATCCTAGGAATTTTTTAATAGGAGGCTGAAATGGAAATGATAGAACTGTTTGCTAAGGAACATATAACCTATAATGGATTTTACTCCCCTTAGTTTGAATAATACTTTCCTTTATCTAAAATGCATGAGCACATTTACATCTATGGTTCATTTTGGGAAAAAACCACATTAAAGCTTCTCTCTGAAAATGAGCTGAAGTCTGCCCACATTGTTTACTGTCTTATCATCCTTCTTCAAATATTAAATCAGTACCACAATCAATTTCAAACTATTAAGTTATAGACTTTAGTATTCTTGATGGATTGTTAGGTCATCCTGTTCAAAAGTGACACACAAACCCAAAAAACAAATAGACATGATAAGTAAATGTGTTGCAATATATATATGCAAATATGTTGGTGGAAGATGTGATCAGTTATCAACATTCATTAGGCTTTTTGAAGCCTGTAATCATGGCATATACAAAGTCAAAGAAAATTTTAATGAAGACTATAATTCAGAATATATACTAGTTTTCTGGGGTTTTTTAAACATTTTGGAATAATTACTGATCCGATACGGTTTTGAAGTGTCACATTCAGCACATGAAAGGTCTGACTTCTCTATAATGCAGAACTGAGTTTTTTTAAAAAAAGGAAATGTCCCAGCGATTGTGTGTACTCTCCCTGAATCTCCAGCCTGCACCCTGTCAAAAAAGTAGATGCCTCAAGGTCATTTGTGTAAAGAAGAATGTCGTTTCTGTGTTTCCTGTACTCTCACTCTACCTTCCTGTCCTTGCAGATCCTGTTTCATATATACTGTGTTAATACATGTACAGAAGCTCCTTTGAGTTACACTAAGAAAGCAATGAAAAATTAATACAAGTCAATAGAATGGAAGAAAAGAAAAAAAAAACCCACAAAAAATAAACCCACCAAAAACCAAACACGAGTTCAGTCCTAAAGATCTTAGTAAAACATCACATGTCTTGACTGAATGGCCCTGTTCAGAACTCTGGATGCATGAACACTGTCATAGAGCAGGGGGTCCAATTTATCTGAAAGATTCATCTGCAGCATGTACAAAGGTACTGGACCTTGCAGAAAAGACAAGTTGGTTGTGCTGGTTCTGACAAAGACCAAGGAGAGCTGTTATTTGGGAGCAACAAATCTCAAACCGAAGTGAAAGCCAAAAGCATTTCAGCAGATATTCACACAATGGATAGTGAAAAATCATGAGGACTTCCTTCTAAACAAAGAGATGTAACAGAAGTGTTGCACCATCACTTGTAGTGCATATGTAGATGGTTCAAAAGTTAAAAAAATATCCACAAACCACAAAACATACCTACAAGAATGAGAGACAGACTTTAAGACCTCAATCTCTTTAACCTATCAAAGAGCAGGCTGAGAGGAGAAACGATTACGAGGTACCTCTATGAGGCAAAAGTACTAAAGCAAGTATTAAATATTTTTTCAAACCAGTAGCTGAAAGTGCAAAAAGAACTAAAGGCTGAAAGCGAAAGCTTGATATTTCCATTATTAAACAGACAGAATACTTTAAAGGGGAGGGCAGTTTACCTCTGAAACATGGTAATATAGGAAGTAGCCAATTATCCATCTGTCATGGTCTTGATATTAACTTTTTGAATTAACCACATCCTAGGCTGCATTAAAACTAGCGTGGCCAAGCGTACAACTAGCGTAGTCAAGGGAGGTGATTCTGCCCCTCCCTTTCATTCTCCTGGGATCCCACCTGAAGTACTGCATCTGTCTCTGGGGTCCTCAGCACAAGAAAGACAAGGACCTATTGTAGCAAGTCCAAAGGAGGGTCATAAAGGTGACTGGAGAGCTAGAGAACCTATCCTGTGAAGACAGACTGAAAAAGCTGCAGTTGTTCAGCCTGGAGAAGAGAAGACTCTGAGGAGACCTTATAAAACCTTCTAATACCTAACAGAGGCCTTCAAGAGAGCTGGACAGGGGCACTTTACAGGGGCATGGAGTGATAGTACAAGAGGGAAGGGCTTTAAACTGAAAGAATAAAGATTAGATATTAGAAAAAATTCTTTACTATGAAAGGTAGTGGGACACAGAGAAGCAGGTTGGCCAGAGAAGCTGTGGACGCCCTACCCCTGGAAGAGTCCAGTGTCAGATGCATAGAGCTCTGAGCAACCTGGTCTAGTTGCCCCTGGGAAGGTGTCCCTGCCTGTGGTAGGGAGGTTGGAACTAGATGACCTTTAAAGTCCCTTCCAATCCAAATCATTCTATGATTCTATCTTGCACTGAAAAACAATAGAGCTACAGCTTCCTAATGAAGCAATTATAAAGAAAATGTTAACAGGCACAAAACAGGCTTCTCCTTGTAATATCATTCTGGGAAATGACTAGTCTATTTCAGGTGAAAATCAAACATGCACAAACAGAATCAGCTTGAAGCAGGCTCCTTAAAGGGGAAATTTTGCAAGGTTGTAGACAAATTGAATTAAGTCTTAATTATAAGCAGTAATATCAGCTCATTCTTTCCAAACAAGCCTTGGATCTGACTGGTCTATATAGAACATCAGGCAAAAACAAGCTTCACATGCCAGTACTAAGCAAAATTATTGACAGCATCTAGTCATCACTAAAGTGATTGCTTTCAAATACACACAAAATCAGTGCGCCTTCATAGTGGTATTCATACATATTTCTAATAGCCTCGATTAAACTTTCAAACAAAAAAAAAAAATTAGATTCAGAAAAAAATGCATTATTCTTCATGAGGACACCAAACTTCAAAATGCAGCATAACATTAAAACAATTATCTAGTGTATTGCTTAGACCAAAAGCAATCTAAAATACATTGTATTTATAGGGATTGAGCAGATATTTTTAAATAGTGAAAATACATCAGGTTTTGAGAGCTTTTGAGAGCTTTTTAAGTTTTTGAAAACTTTTTTAAAAAAATTTTTCATCAGTGTAGTATAGGGGTAAAGTACACTGCAGCCTTCAACTAAAAAGCACAGAGACAGTTCTGTGTCAAAGCCAAATATACTCACATGCACATAATAATGTGCACTCATATACGGGTTGTATGCAAGTAACAGAATTTGGTTTCATGTTTGCAAATTGCATTTTTTCTTTCCCTCCCTCCCCTAAAATTTAACCATTGTAATGAAAGCTTTATTAGATTTTCTACTTATTATTAACCTGGAGGCCCTCCAGCCTCCTCCCTACTCTCTTTCTTATTCGTTTTTAAACTTCTGACCCGATGCAATCTGCCTGCAGGGGCAAATACAGTTATCTCCTTCTAAATTAAAATTGTAACTCATTTGGTACAGTTTACACAAGGCCTCAGCTTTGACACATGCAATTACTATGAACATAGGAGGAACATGATTGCTGAGAGCCACTAGAAATAGAGTTTAATCAGAAAACATGGAGTTGTTCCAACAGATTTATAATTTCACCACTTGCTATTCTTTTATGTTCCCGAGTGTTCAGATAATTAGATACACTAGTTTTTTGCTTCCCAAGAGGCCAGCGAAAGCAAAATTCCTTCTTTTACATTAACAAGATGAAATTATAATACACAAAATCTATAACTTTTCTGTTGAAATGACAAATTCATACAACATTAATTTCAGTACTTACAAAATGCTACAAATAATTTGTTCTGTAATATCAGTGTGTATCACATAATGTAGACTTAGGTGAATTAATTACGCACTCAGACAGATTGCCCAGTCTATCAGCTTTTGCTCACACAAGAACCCCTAGGTAGCTCACTTTGTCTATCTTAAAAGGCAGATTTTTTTAAATAGGTCTTTAAAATGTAAGATTCACATTTTTTGCCACTGGTAGGGAATGATTCTTTGGTGCAGTGGATTAGCCTGCAAGTCTGTAAAAAAAATGGAGATGTTACAAAGCAGATTCATAGCCCTGCCTGATCTCTGTGCCTCCAGTTCATCCCTGAAAAAGGAATTTTAAGTGTATTTGATCAAGTGAGACATGGAGTTGAACCAACAAAGAGTCATCACTCACTGTAATTAGAAAGGAAGATGCAGACTTCAACTACATGTTGCCTTGCATGATGGCATCACATTCTTCTGAGGGTATGGGTGTTCATGACTCAATTGCTTTTACAAATAAAAGCATCTGAACAGTAAATATAAATGAATAGACAAATGCAACGTTGCAGCCTTTTTACTGGGGTCTGAACGCATTCATTTTAATTATACTTTAATATCAAGTTCTCCAGTCAGATGGATAGGCCTCTGGGAAGACTGTAGGTCAAGTAAGGAGTGAGGTTACAGAAAAGGGCTACAGAAAATACTGTGGGTAAAGAAAATGCATGGCTGATGATGTGCTCTGTAGTACGAATGTGGTCCTGGAGCTCTGGCTGGTTTTTTCAAGAGGCCACCTGCTTTCTATTTCTCCTTTTATGTTAGCCATTAATTTCACTGCCACAGGCACATTTCATACTTACAAGGCTGGAGGCTGAGACAGGAGCAGCTGCTGTTTCAAATAGCACTACTCCATTCCCAAGACAGCCAACTCAGCTGCGACAACATCAGTGACCTGGATACACCAAATTCACCACAAGATAGACTGTTCCATCTTTAACATACTCTTTTCTGCTGCATACATAGCAGCAAAGCAAATCCATAAAGCTGGAAGGAAACAAATTGCAGGTAAGACAAGGTAATGGAGAGTGTCTGGAAGAGCAACATAAAAAAGCAAAGCAAAAGAAAAAAAGAAAAAGAAAAAAAGGATTACACGAATATTGGTGATAAGGTTGCCAATCTGTCTCAAGCAAACTGCTTGGTCTAGAAGCTTTTCCTGGTTAGTAAAAACCTAAGTTAGGTAATAGTAGTAGTTATCCAATTTATAAAGAGGTGGCAAAATAGAGACATGTAGCATCATCATGCTTGTTTAAGTCTGGGATGTCTGGGTCCAGCTCCAAAGGCTGATTTATTTTATTTGGCTGCAGGAAAATGTCCTGAGCCATTGGGATACACTGCCCTTCTGGCAGCCTGCAGATCCCCAGCCCTCTCCCTGGGACCCCACACTCTGCAGGCTCTGTGGTAGGAAGGTAAAGCACCTGTAGAACCATCTCGGGTCTTAAAGAGTTTATGAGCTGCCCTGGACAACCTATGCTTTTTGGTTTCAAGCCCATTTAGTTTCATCTCAGCTCATTCTGGGAAAACTCAGCCCAGAGAACCCTGCACTGCATTTCCAGAACTGGAAATGCAGGTAGTGCAGCTCAGAGCATCCTGATACTATTAATAAGACAGCTCTTGAATGCATTGATGCTGGTACAATGTGGCAGGAGCCTTCAGCCAGGAGCAGGACTAGGGAAGAAGAGGAGAGAAAAGGACCACAGTGGACCTGAGCAGTCTGCTTTATGTTGAGTGAAAACACACCCTGAATCAGCTGGAATTTCATCATGCCCTCATGCACCAAGGAGAGTTGGAGCTTGGGAGCAGCTGTCCAGTAACATGTAGCGACAGCAAGGGCTCACAGTGAGGCATTTTGCAATATCCTGAATGGAAAGGAGACTGACTGTTCCCTGCCCCATCTAGTACAAGCAGCAGAAGCCATAAAATTATTTTAGTAACAGCCACGTTCAAAACAAATAAAAGGAACTGGCTCACCACACGGCAGATAGGAGAGCTGGAAAGCTCCTTGTAGCTTCAAAAAGTCTGATGGGGCTCAGACAAAATCTGCAGAAGCACTTAAAAGGTCCTGTGTGCTGCAAAAGAGACCTCAGCAGCCTCAAGAAATACCCTCAGTTAGGGAAATTTTAAAAGGGAAGTATTTTATGGATTTGCTTTTACTATTCTCAAGCCATATGTTTCTGGACACTGTTGATGGCAGGATAATGGATTACTTAGCCAATGACCTGTACTAGTCCAGGCACTCCTCTACTCTTAAGACTGACAAATCCTACCAGCTTCCTGCTAGTAGTGGTGGGAGATTTCCAGGGCTGCAGCTAAACTGTTGAGTTCAACATCAGGCCTATCCTCCAAAACTACGCTGAATCCCATTCTTTAACCTGTTTCTGGTTTCCATATTATCTTTCAACAGTGAATTCTAAACTCTCATTATAAATTGTGTATAAAGGTGCTTCATCTTTGTTACTTTAAATAGGCCACTTTGGGACCTTTATTGAAGTGTTTCTACTCACCACATTATGAGAAAATAGTAAAAAAACAGGGGACCTTTACCATATTCTTTCCCACACATTCATACAGCTCTTTTCTAGCCTGAAGCAGTTAATTTACTTATTTATATTTATTACTTAGTGCAAAGTTATTCTAATAAAATGTTAGAAAGTATCTATTTTAAGAGGTAGCTGTAAGAGTTCAATGCCAAAATTTGCTACAGATAAAGAATAGGAATTTAAAAAATAAACATTTATTTCTATAATTTGCAGTTCCTACCGCAGTCCTACTGTGGAAAAGTTGAGCTGACTTTTCATGGAGTACAGACTCTTCTGAGCCCCTTAGTCCTAGTTCAGACACTTGCATGCACATAAACTGACTCTAAGGGAGTTGATGAGGACACCAAGTACTGGACCACGACCATGAAAACACCAACTGTAAAGTGCAGCAGTGAGGAATCCACAGCATTTAAAAAGACAGGATTGTGTAAAGGGATATTGTCTTTTTATGGTGGTCATGAAAATTGATAGCAACAGTTGCTAGAATAATAATAGAATCAAAACACTTTTGTAATTCATTTGATTTGTGATGCTAGACTTAAATTTTCTCCTGCGTTTGAAGATAGAGATAAAAGCAGGTGTACATACTTCTAACATAAAGACAGAATCTGTTACCCGCTAAAACCAGCTTTGATTATTTGCTGGACCAGCACAGGTTTCCGCTAGATGGTGCTCCTAGCTTTAGGGAAGCCATAAACAGTTTAACCTGCTGCAAAGCAAGGGAGGAACAAGTTTTTCATGAGCTGGTGAACCAACAAAAGCAAAGGGGTTTCTTGCAGATCTCAATCCACCTTCCCTAGGGTGCAGTAATTTTGCTCTTTCCTCATGTCTCCTAAGTACTCACAGGCATAATGTTTTCAACTTCATTTTCATGCTTCAGTCTTCCCACCACAGAGACTGGTTTTCCTCTCTCAGCCTTATCTTCAGCCACAAATTTTCACAAACCCCATAAAGATGCCTCTGAAACACTTTCTGTAAAGCAGGTTCATGGAGAAATACTATCTCTCAGAAAGCTACTTTAGGAAAAAAATATGTGTATGCATAGATTGCACAACTCCTTTATCTGGTCATCTTCATTTTTACTGCTATTCTTTTTACCTTCTCCACTATTTCCTTAAGGGTTACCATCATCTTCATTTTTTACAGGTAAACAGAGAAAAACATTTCTAAATAATGCTCCCCACAGACTCTCACTTTTGTTATTCCATTGGCAGATACTGTAGTATATATCAACACCCTCCCCTCCTCACCTGCCAAAATTAATTTGACTTCTTGGGTAACACCTACTGACACCTTCCCTGCTGCTCTCTTCCATCTGGTGACAGAGCAGCTTTTTCATGATCCCCTCTCACACCAGCAACATACATAGAAGGACATTGAAATACTGGAGACATTTCAGTGATGAGTTGCAAAAACGATGAAAGAGGATCTCTCCCACTGAGAGATTCAAAGAGTTCAAATCTGTCCACTTTAAAAGTGTTTAAGCACCAACACACATCAAAATGCAAAAAGAAATTTAAGAATTAGTACAGAACAAAAAATACAGACTTAGTTCAGTTCAACATCAGTGTGCAGGGGAGTTGGACTCACACGCACTGTGAGATGAAGCTAAACTGGGCAGACTATGAAGTTTTCCCAAAGGGACTTCCTTTTTGTAAGAACTGCCTGCCGTTGGCTCAAAACAGCTACCACTGGCTGCTGGAACAGACCAGCAGCTGGCAGCACCTCCACAATTTCTATCTCAGAAGTGTATTTCCACAGTCCACTAAAGCGAGATTTCTCTTTGGGACATAAGATTTTCATCTTACATCTGGAAGATCAGCATTTACAACTGCTATAACTAGAGCATTGTTGGTAAATCAGTTGTTGTGACAGTAGTACACACTACCATCATGAAGGAGCAGTATCCAGTGCTGTAATGCCTTTGGAATAGCACACCATCATGTGGAATGTCAGTGAGATTCCTGTATCCAATATGCCACGTTTATTTACAGAGAATATTTCTCTGTTGTTTGTTAGAGTTACAGAGAAGTCTAGTTACAATAAGACTGGTTTATCACTCTTAACAGAGAAAAACAATTTGTTTTCCTCTCTAGGCATCAAAACCCTTCAACAGTTACTTTGCTAGAAAAGCAGAATGGCTGAGCTTGGTCCTAGGCTGACTGACAGTGAAATCTGCACTGACAAATGAGAAATCTGAGGCTGAGGCTGACAGATCCATTTACCCTGTTCTGGATGAGCAAGATGTAGAGAAGAAAGGGACAGACAGAGCTGATGAAGTCTGAGCTGCAGATGTCCCTTCTATGAAACTCTGTGACTGACGGGGGTAGCCCACTTTGGCTTACCACGCTGAGCCTTGTGCGTGTGCTACGGATTGCATGCCTGTGCACCAAGTAAAACAATGTCCCTAAAGGGAAGCATCACGGGCACTGAGTGTTAAGAACATTACCCAGAATCAAAATAACCATGCTTCTTGTCCTAGATTTATGGCCCTCAGTACTAAGTATCTCCTCCTCTGCCTATCTTTTGCCCTGCCCCATGTCACAGTGTTGTGTGTGCACACCTCATAGAGCACCTGCCGGCAGAAGGGACAGGTGATAGCAGTGGTCCTGATGTCCCTTCAAGCCGATGGCCCTCACAGACACAGTCAGGCTGTGTTCTCCTGTTCCACAGAACAGAAAAGGTATTGAAGCCACTGTTGCCAAGGTGTATTTCTGATTGCAGAGATGGCAACAAAACACCTTTATTTCATTGCAGCAAGCAGGGGTGTGTCTTATGCTCAGCCTCTCTTCAGCAGGAATTTGTGACAACATTGGCTTGGGATCACTCCAGTACTTACAAAGCCATCAGGCACTTTGATGTGTCCTTTTCCATCAGACAGCTACCTGGTGGGTTGATTCACCCTTGTCTGAGGAGCCTGTGACAAAAATATGGTGCAAGCCTACCATGTTTCCTGAGCTTGAAATTGCTCTCAAAGGCCAGGCAGCCTCCTCCCATGACTACATGGTCAATGTAAATTGCAGCCTCTTCAATGACCACTGCCAGCTAACTGGAATTGCTAGTTACCCGAAATCCGCCAAAGAAGGACAGATATACACTGCTGCTACACTTTCTGGAATGTCCTCCTTTCGGGAATTTCTACATTGTTGCCACAGACCACATACAAAAACTGTAGTTACACCCATTGCCGTTTAAGTTGGGGCAGGGTCTTTCTGCAGCAAAGAATGAAGGAGATGCATTCTACATCTGCATGTAGATACATCTACATCATACAGTGAAGTAGATCCTTCTATGAGGAAAGAGCACTAAGCAGCAGTCTCAAGTGAAGAAGAGCAACACGTCAGTGTGTCAGAGTGTCAGAGGTTTGTGGGTTACAAAGAAGAACAAAAGACATTGTGTGTTAATTGACCTTTCACAAGAAGATATGAAATGAGAATTTTTCTATGTGGTCTGTGCCAACAAATCACCTGCATGCAACCAGTTCCTACATGGTAGATGGCATGAAACCAAGAACTAAAAGTATGGTATATGCATCTGCGTGTGTGAGTACACACAAGTTACTATTACATATTTTTATAGACATGGTGCAGTTGCAAAGGTTCTGCTGGACTGGGAGGCTACTGAGTTATATTTCTTACAAGTCAGAGAGTAAATCAGTGAGTAAGAATCTGACATTCATCACAGGGGAGAAGACCAAGCTAAGAGAGTGTTCCTCATACACTGTGGATTCTGGCATGGATAATATTTGAAAAGCATTGTAGAAGATTCTCCTCATCAGACATCAGAAGGCAGTGAGTTGATAGCACAAAAGAGATGTGAGTATGGGCATAAACTTTTCTCAAGCTTTCTGAAAAATCCCAAAAAGGAGCTAAAAAGGAGGAGAAACATTATTTACACCATAGCAGCAGTGTATTTGAAGAAAAAGATGTCTCCTGTGAAACCTCCTTGTAAGTCATTGCCATTCCTTGACTTCACAAACACTTCATGTGACAACAGTCTCACCAATGCTACAGATTGTGAACTTTAGACTTTTAGGGCAGTTGAGGCTTGAAATATATTTCAACTTGCCTACCTGTGACACTTGACTTTTTCTCTCTGATGCTGACTGTGACCATTGCCCAAGTCCATGGCAGCTGGTAGATTTTCTGTGCAGTTCATTAGTTTAACTTACTAGCCAAAGAAGTAAAGTCCAACACTTCTGGAGTAATAGCCATTCAAGTAGAACACCACATGACCACCTAAGATGATCTCTGTAACTTCTGCCCCAAATCCCAGACAGTAATTTTTTGCATGAATTTCTGTTTCTATAAAGAAAGACAGCAAATATTTACTACAAACACCTAATGGGAGAAATGTAAGCATCTGAAATGTAGCCTTTGAATGTTTATTTTTTTTCACTAGCTTTTCCCTAAATCTCCTCTTCTCCAATTTAATTTGAATCTGGATGCTTTTAGCTTCTACTTCCAATCACTGAATATTGTTGTGATGTTGTTTTCTTCAGGAATAGAGTCATCCACCACTGGCAATCTCCTTAAGTGTGTGCAATTATGAATCCCACAGGGTACATCAGACTGCAAATTTCTCACCAGTTGTTTTGCTTCCAGACCACAGAATATTCTTTTGTGTTCTTGCTGAAACCTCACTCCAAGACTTGTGTCATTTATGAGGATGTGATACCCTGGCAACAATCTCACTCATGCCATAAAGGGTGATGGGACAGATCCATGCTCTATCCAAACAGGAGAGCAATATTATTGCATGCTTGTGACATGAGTGGGAGCCTGAACATTGTGTTGAGAGGATCATCTGATTCTTGGCTGATGATCCCTTTGTCCTCTTAACAAACGCATCATCTCTGAATACTCTTTCCCTTCTGTCTGGCTCACTGTTACATGAGCCAGAGAATTACAGCACAAGAATTAAAGGATACAGATAGGCTCTGCTGAGGGGCTGCAACCACCACACAGGCATGCAACTACCTCTGCATCCTGGAAACAGCATGTGAGTAGCTCTGTACAACTAGCAAGGCACAGGGACAATAATCTCCTCTTCTCCCTTTGCAAATCCTCTGATGGCTGACCTGTGATTACTGGTGGTTGTGGGTGGAGTTGTGTAAAGTCACACAGATGAGCTTAAGCCTCATGTAAGACATTTTCGTTAACAGGGGCTGCTCTGTGGACCATCAGTATGACAATTTTTCTCTGCCACTCAGTAGATTTTCTGAGATCTATCCATCCTTATCAAAGCTTTGGGAAAACAATCTGATCCAGCCAGCAATAGCACATTTTGAATGAAGCAAAAGTCACTAGTTCCTGCAAACTAAATATTGGATACCTGGCACCATCTTTTTCCACCTTACAAAGCAGACATTAAAAAAAAAATCAATTACCTTTAGGCAAAAGCCAACGAAAAAGTATTAAAATCTGAGTACAAGATTAGTATAGAGCAGAACTGTGCAATTTATAACTGGATCAAGTGATTATTACTACTTGACAGGGTTTAAAACTTTCACATTAAAATAATGCATTCTCTTCAGCTATCCTTATTGTGTGTCACGGCTCACTGTTGTAAAATATTTACTTTGAAATGTGACTAACACTAAATGTTCTATTCAAATAATTGTCTTTTTTTTGGCAACATGATCTTGAATTTAAGAAAAGCTGTAGAAAAGTTAGGTACAATCAGTCACATTAACTAACAACTCTGTTCTCCAGTGTCTGGGAATCATTCTTAGCATAAAGAAACAGCTAAGTGATTCTGAGCTCATACAAGAGCCTATCTAAATTTAACTGCTGTATCATTTTAATGAGAGATAAAATGCCCTGCATCCACAAACAGATGGTGCTAGCCCACATTAATAAACTCACTGGAGAACTTAATATGCTTAGATTTAGATGGGTTATTCCACTGGATGACGCAGTACATGACGCATCCTGAAGCAATGTATCCGTATTCGGCAATTCTTTATCATCTTACTTGCTTCTACTGGCTACACACTGCTCCCCGTGTCCTCTCCTGCTTCTGGGTCATCCTGACTGAGAGATAATACAGGTGCAGCCCTTTGCAGTTCTTATTTGTGGAAGCCAAAAACATTTGCTGTGGCACAGCCATATTTTGTATTTTCACGTGATCCCTGGATTTTACTGACCCCAGGAAAGATCTGTGCATCCATCAGTATTTGGAGAGCAGTCAGTGTATCCCTGATCTCTCCACCAACACCTCCCTCCCTCCCCCTCCCCTCCACCACACACACACACACACACACACACTTACTTATCTCCTTCTTTATCTTCTTCTTTCCCCAGCAGAGTGGGGAGCGATATAAAGGTAAATAAGGTATTAATGACTGTTTCTGCCTTGTTCTGTCCCATTTGAGGGCTGCAGCTGCCAGGGAGCTGGCATGGGCAGGGGCATGAGCTGGCCATAAGGCCACTGGCACCACTGTAACTCCCATATGGTCTCCTTTTTGCTACAGGCTGTGATTCTGCCTCCCTAAAATCTGCCTCCCAAGGCAACAGATTGAATCTGGACATTCTTGCCCAGGGATCTTTTGGCAGCTTATCCTATTTGCACTTCCAAAAGCACAAAATGTTTGTATAGTAGGTTTTACATATTTAACCATATATAGTAAATAAATACTTAAAACATATCAAGTAGTATGCTACTTCAGAAAAATTAAGCAATTTATGTAATTGGAAAATAGTATTGGATGCAATTTGATCAAGGTATTCATTTCATGAAGGTTGCTTCTGGTGAAATCATTTATATTAATTTGATCCACCTTATCAGCAATCTCTGTGAATATTTTGTTATGTGAATAGTGAACAAAGTCTCCTAAAATAAATCTTTGGAAACCGTTTTACTCATCTTCTGAATAATGTTAATGTAGTGTTCTTTAAATAAAGGTTGCCTAATACAAAACCTCTGTAAATAAGTACAGTAACTTAGAAATGAGAAATCATAGGAAGTGGGCAGAAGAGAACGTGTGCAAACTTAAAGTTCAAACGTGTTGCTATTCAAAAGGTATTTTCATAAGATATTGCAATATTTGCACAAAGATACAAGTGGAGCGTTCAGAAGGCTTTAGATGTTCTTATCTACTTTGTATAATGTGATCTTATCTACTTTGTATAATGTGATCTGGAAGACAGAAAATATTGACTCAGTGATCTAACTCGGAGAAATTATCATGACTGTCATGGAGCTTTAGCTACTGTATGCCTGGGCATGGGATTCAAATGGGGGCAGAGAAAAATTGCTTCTTTTGGGCATAAGTATATCCACTGAATTTGATGAGCATGCATATTTTACTAGCAAATCACAGATGTACCTGAAAAGGCACAGAAAAGAATTCAAGAATTTCATTCCCTACCTTCCAAGACTATCTTATGTCAGGGAGAGACTATTTCATTTCCTGAGGATTATTCTTTCCTGACAGAACTAGAAACATAAAGTGTTTTTATCTAAGACATTCAGAAAGAGAAGAGGGAGAAGATGTATGAAGATGAGAAAGAAATGAATGCAGTTATGGAGGGCTACAATCATAGTAAAGGACTGAAAACATTTTTTACTTTATTTTGTACTGAATTCCCTTTATCTGCGCTCTATTTTCAACTTCATGCATCTTGTGTGTGTGACTGTTTACAAGGACATGGCTTTTCCAGTAAGAACTAAGAGGAGTTCAGTCCAGATCCGAATCATCCCTAAGACCCAATACTTTTAAAAGTCTGTGAGATATTACCAGAACCAGTACGGGCTCTTTCTTCTGTGATCCAATTTAAGAACAATAAGGGAGAAATAAAATAAATAGGACAAATTGGGATACTATTGATCAAGTGGTGAGGTAAGAGGCAGGCCTCAAATCCTGTAGCAATTTGTTCCACAGTCTTGGATCAGTCTTTGAATGAGTTGAGCAAGGCTCCCGCTGCCCAAAATTTTTCCTCAACTGCGAAAGGATGAAATCAGTCCACACTGCACCTTAAATTCACTCATTCCCATGATGCTGAGTATTTCCAGTAGTGTGCAGGGACAGGGTTTGTGCACCAAGTATGGACTGCTCAGCACCTGGCAAAGACTGTGACATCTAATTGAACTATTATTCCTTGAAAACCCTGAATTATGTTTTATTATGTTTCCTAACAATTTCTGAATGATGGAGGTCTCATCTTTTTTTGGGTTTGTTTTTTGTTTGTTTGGTTGGTTTTGTTTTTTTCTGTTTTTTTTTGTCACAAGTGCCTCATTTCTTCAGGCTGCCACATCCAAGATACTACAAAACTATCAAAAACAAGGAACTGCTGTTCTTCCCACCGACCTGTAACTAACTCCAGCCATTTCTTTCCTGATTGAAGACAGTCAGATGAATTCTGCATTTCCTCACAAATCAGAAGAAAAAAATAAAAAGAAAAAACCCTATGGAACATGTTAAATCAACTGTAGAAAAATCTTTTTAAGGGTGGAAGTGTACCTGATTCATGCTTGAATAGGTATCAGCTGATTCTACCAAATGGCCTTCAAGGTCAAGGACCCTCATAAAAATCAAAGCAAGGGCTTTTCCTCGGCAAGAATTTTTTTATTTATTTTGAAATAAAGTTCAGTGCTATGGTCAACATATTTGCTTTTTATGAATACTTATTTGATTTGTTTTTGAGAAAACCACTTCAGTTTAGCAGTTAAATATTGAATACTCCTTTTCCTACTTTAAGGGTTATAGAAGCATATTTCATAATTAATATTTGTATGCTTTTTATGCTTGAGTCCTCTTATTTATACAGCTCCCTCTAAATCATATAAATGAATGGTAGAAAGGACCAATTAGAGTTTTTCCTGCACCAGAGTAGAGTGGCACTTAGATGTTTGTGTGGTCTTATTTTAATGGTTTCAGGTTCCACAGTTTCCCTGAGGAGATTATTTGAGTGCTTACAGAAATTTATTCTCATGATAGTCAGCTTCAACATTTCCTTTTCCAATTGTATCATAATACACTTACATCCAACATAATGTATCACACATTTTCTCCTCTTTTGAAGCAAGGTAAATTCCATAAATCCTGCAATAAATTCATCACCTCTTCTTATATCCTTTTAAGTCCTTATTAGCTGAGTTGCATATCATATGCCAGTCTTGACAGCAACATCACAATTATGTCTCTTTAGTGATTTGTACAAAGAGATAGCTATCAAACCCTAATACTACTAACATACTTTAATCAGGCTCCAAATTAATTCACAAAAATTATATGCTATTAAATAATTTTACGATTTCATGTATTATAAGTAAAAAATACTGCCCCTTTTTATGCATGCTTGCAGAGTCTTAACCCAATCTTTCTAAGGTCATATAATAAAATTCCCAGAGCAAGTTTTTATCATGTGTTTCTGGAAGGATCCGAATAAATTTTCTAGTTCTCTGCACAGTAATATATGGTATCTTCATATAACTGTGGCTTACTCTGCCCCGCTATGTGGGCTGGTCCCTTCACCCCGCTGTTTGTCACACGGTAAACTGGTTTGCTTTCAGACTCCAGCCTGCCTTTCCCATTGAAGTCCTTCCATGGGATTGCCCCTGTTCCAGGGCTCATGCACAGTTACTTCACTGGGTAAATTTTATTTCACAAGGAACGGGGCTTACATCCATCTTTTAACAATTTTGGATTAAAGGGACTATGGAGATAGGGAAACACATTCCTGCAAATTTAAAACAGCTAGGCTGCACATTTTTAAACTTATCTGTCTTAAGCTATACTGATCACAGCAGAATTTTGAAAAAAACAAATGAGAACTAAAAACCAGGGAAGCATCTCTTAACCTTCTAATAAGTAAGTAAGTACATACTCAAGTAAGCTCATGTAAGTACATATAGACTCTAAAACAACCTAGAATACGGTTGTCAAGTTGCAATTCATGGAATATTATTCCTCCTGAACAAATGAGTTCTATAAAAGTCTCAAAGTCTCCTGGACTACAAAGTCTCCTGGAAACTCTGTCAGGTGTTACAGATGTGGCAATTGGAAAATAATAGAATAAACCCATGAAAGAAATAATAAAAAGTAAGAATATTTGTTATGCACTCAGTAATACAGAAAAAGTGCTCTAGAAGCAAAGGTTAAGAGGGTTAAGAGCCACAGGACCGGCAGGTTCCTAGTACTTCACCAGATTTTGCAACTGAGGAAGACTCTATGAATACCAAAAGCTCCGGTGTGACTAATAATAATATTAGATCATTGCTGGATGCTGGCTTTAGAAAACAAATAAAACACAACTAGCAGAAATAAAGAAGTCTGCTTGAATCTCACAGCTGAACCTGTACCAATATCCTCAATGCACCTTGTGTCTACGCCTACTGGATGGGTAAGGAGTGCATGTGCTGAAGCGCTCCCATGGAGATCCCTGAGGGGAGCTGCGATGAACTCCTCCCTGGCTGCATGGTATCTGGTCCCTGTTCGAGACTCTCTGCTTGCTTCTTCAAGAAATCTGTCATTTATTATTGAATTCAGCCCTGTATGGCTGAACTATGGCTTGAAGTCCCTGGAGAGGGAAAAAGGTAGAGGGCAGCCAAATCATTTGGAAGGCAGCTAAAATTTAGCTGAGTTTAAGGTTAAAAGGGATCATTGGGTCACATACTCTGACCACAAGCCAGTAAGTCTTACCACTAGTCCCAAACTGAACTAAGGAACTTGTTTGTGATTAAAGTCATTACATTTGCAATAGGTTATCTCAGCTCCCAACCACTGCTTCTTATTTTATGTTCTTTGCTACCATTTCAAAAAGCTTTAGCATGCCAAACCTTGCAGATCTTTTTGATAAATTGATATTGCTTTTTAAAGGTATTAAGTGATTTCCTCCAGCACTGCAATGCTTTGGCATGTCTTTTCTGCACCACTTGATCTTTAATGTCAAGAGCCACACACCTTGCTCTACTATCAGTCTCATTAATACACATGGTAACGCTGATAGTACATCCAACATTGCACTGGGACCCTTACCTATAATAGCTTGATGTGGGTTTTAGATGACTTTTCCTAAGACATAAGCTCTCATTCCAGAGGCATGGCTTGCATTCTCGGAAAATTTGGCTGTAAATTTGGCTTACATATTTGGCTGTAACAGCTTGCTTGAAAGTGTTAATTTTACTAAGCAGTCCAGATGACATTACAGTTGCTCTCACAGCAGTTTACCAAGCTACCATTTAGCACATCCATGGATTTTATTAACACTGAGTTTATTTTGGATCTCTGGTAAAACCCTTGAAAGATGCTGAGACTGCAGAACCTAGCAAATCCCAAAACCACGAAGACTAACCTCTGAAAAATTTTCAGATCTTTCAAAAGTCAAAAACTATTTCTGTTTAACATATAAGCCATTAGAAGTATACCTGTTATTAACCATAGGACTGAGACCATTTTGAGGTTCTAAGCCGAATGATTAGAAACAGTAGCCATGATGTTTCTGTAGTGACTTTTACCAATTTACCTGTAAATGTCACTGAATGAGGCTAACAGAATTGTTTTGCGAGATGACTGATCTTAAGGATAACTTACATATTTCTTTATCAAACTGTTTATGTATCTTTTCCATTGTTTTCCCTGCCAAGAGCAGTACAGATCACCCTGACTAGTCTTTTGAAAGCGGGCAGAACACGAGTGGGTTGCTTTTTTTTCTCTACTACTCAAGAACATATTTTAAAGATTTATTAAACCTCAAACTTAGCTACTTCCTCTGCCAAGACCCCAAGGTGCCGGTCAGCCAGCCTTCGTTAACAGCTGTCTAGGTGTGCCTGGACCAGCGGTGTCCGGCGGAGCTCGCCGGCCGCGCCCCCGCGATGCCGGCACACCGCTGGCTGCTCAGGTACGCCGGCGATGCTCCTGCAGCACCACGGCGCCCCGGAGCCCCCAGCGCGGCTCCGCTCGCCCCTTTTTGTTCCCGTTCGTCCAAGCCCCGCTCCGGGGGATGCGCCAGCCCCGCCCCGCCCTGCCCGTGGCCGCCCGCGGGGGCTGCACCACCCCTGCCCGCGGCCCCGAGCCCCGAGCCCCGCCGGGCGGGCCGCGCTCCCGGCGTGCCCGACGGTGGGGAGGTGGGAGGGAAGGCGGGCGCGCCCCTGCCGCTTCCCACTCCCACCCGCTTCCCATTCCCACTCCCACTCCCACCCGCTTCCCACTCCCACTCCCACCCGCTGCCCACTCCCATTCCCACACGGCGCCCGGCCGAGCCGCTGTAGCCGGCGCGCGGCGCGCATGCGCGGCAGGGCGGGGGCCGGCGCCTGCTGAGGAGCGCTCCGTTCCCCGCCCGTATTCCCGCATTCCCCGCCCGTATTCCCGCATTCCCCGCCCGTATTCCCGCATTCCCCGCCCGTATTCCCGCATTCCCCGCCCGCTCTCCCGCATCCCCCGCCCGCTCTCCCGCTCCTCGCCGGCGCTACCCGGGCACCCGCGCCCGGCGCCCCTGCCCGGCCCGTGCCCCGCCATGAAGTTGAGCAGCCGCGGCCGGGGATGCTGCGCGGGCGGCACTCGGGAGCGCGGCCCGCCGCCGCGGAGCCCCTTCGTGCACCAGCTGCGCCTCAGCCCCCTACAGAAAGCCAAGGTAGGGGCGTGCGGGACCCCCTCGCCTTCCCTTCCCTTCCCCTCGCCTCCTCCTCCTCCTCCTCCTCCTCCCGCGGCGCCCCGGCCGGCGGGGCCCGAACCGCGGCGGGCGGGGACCCCTGAGGCGGCGCTTTGTGAGGGCCGGGGGCAGCCGGGGTGTGTGTGTGACTGTGTGTGTGTGTGTGACTGTGTGTGTGTGTGTGACTGTGTGTGTGTGTGTGACTGTGTGTGTGTGTGTGACTGTGTGTGTG
>JAWWMO010000083.1:86423959-86442636 GCA_035047845.1 Dendrocincla fuliginosa | reverse complement strand
GTGTGTGTGTGTGACTGTGTGTGTGTGTGACTGTGTGTGTGTGTGACTGTGTGTGTGTGTGACTGTGTGTGTGTGTGACTGTGTGTGTGTGTGTGACTGTGTGACTGTGTGTGTGTGTGTGACTGTGTGACTGTGTGTGTGTGTGACTGTGTGTGTGTGTGTATGACTCTGTGTGTGTGTATATGACTCTGTGTGTGTGTGTGACTGTGTGTGACTGTCTGTCTGTCTGTCTGTCTGTGCAGGGGGCTGGGGCCTGCCCCGATGCTGGAGCGCCCGCGCCTCACCTTGTGCTCCGATGTCTTCCTCAAAGGAAAAGAACGTGCGGGTTTTGGTGGGTTTTTGTTTGGTTGGTTGGGTTGGGTTTTGGGTTTCTTTTTCAGTCTGTTTGTTTGGTGGTGCTTTTTATTGTGTTGTTTTTTTTTTTAATGGGGGGCGGAGGAGCCCCTCTTTTCCAGTGTCAGGTTGAGGTGTTATTGACTCGGGCCGAGGCATCCCGTGCAGACCAAGTTTGGCCCCTGGGTAAATAGTGCCTGCGGTATAATTTAGGTAGTGTGCAGGTAGCGGTGAGAAGACAGGAAGCAGTATTAAAATGCAAATTTGCAATTGCATGGCTTTTTATTTGATTGGTTGGTTGGTTGAGGTTCCCCCCCTCCCCCCTGTTCCTCGCACAGTGAGCAGTAGGTGGCTGGATATTCAAAGGGCATGGCCCTTGTCTTAGGCTTTCGGTAAGATCTGGGTCACTTGCTGGAGGAAGAAATACCGCCAGAGGCTCACCTAACGGGGGGCTGGCCATTTCTGTTACTTTCATCACTGTATTACTTAAGTTCTTAGAGGCCTACAGTACCTATTGATATTGGAAATTAAGATCCACTAATATTGAACCTTTTGGATCAAGGTGGTCTAGATCCAGCTTTGATTTAATTACATCCTGAGTGAAGTTCGTTGTTGCAATGCCCTGTTGCTGTCCCAATATTTAACACAAGATGTGTATGGCCTGACTTTGAAAACATTGGAATGTTCCTCATGTTTTGTGTCTGACAGCCAAGGAATTCATAGTAGGCTTCAGTAGAAAAGATTTTTACTTTTTTGATGAAGTTTCCCAGTATGTGTTCAGTGGTTACTGAGAAATTGTTGCTTGAGCTGGAAAAGGGAGAAAGGGTTTGTATCATTTGCCACATTTAGTTTATATCTAGGGCTTCCTCAATAAATTGCATAGTTGTAGTGATCTCCTTTCAATGTTCCCGTACTTTGTTCCCTGAAGTCACGTTTTCTGTGTAATTAATGAGGTAGAAGTCTTTCAGGGAGCAGAGAGAAGCCAAGATAGCACGTGTTCATATGGACTAGGGTTGTGTCCAGTTATAACAATACTTCATTTTGCAGTGTTAATGTATTTTTCTAATCTTGCTTTCTACTTGGTTATTTATAAGACATTTTGAATATACTGCCAGGAGAGCAGGGCATCAGTTTTACAGTTTTTGCAGTATTGAGTCTTATAGGAGCTACTAGCATTGCTGATCTGTTTTCAGTCCTGACAGACCTTTAGGGTCTTCATCAGCTAAGTGCCTGGTTGTAGAACGTACCTACCTTCTGTGTGAGCTGCCCTATACATCTGTATGAGATGTGAGCTCTGCAGTGGACTTCAAGGATTTGTTACTTTCAATGAAAACTGCAAGATGTGTTTAAAGCTCTGTAGTTTTTTTACCATGCACAGGTAATAGGAATAGCTTCTTTACCAAAGAGTGTGTCTCGGTCTTGCTTGTACTGATATACAGCAGCACCAAGTTCTTTAACCCAGCCTTTCTTGCAGCCTTATTTTTGCAGCCTTATGTGAGGAAAAAGCCCATAAGCTGACAAACAGAACTGTGATAGATTTTCTTCTTTGCCTTAATCATGGTTTTCCAGCCTCTTCACTGATTAAAAGTTGTGCTTAAGATAGAGGCTATTAAAGAAGACCTGTGGAGCTGTTCCACTTGTGAGAAATGCTCCCAGAAGTGCTCCCCAGGTGAATTGTGGGAGTGTGTGTTCTCTTCCATACAGTTCTGGCCAGCCACGGAGGGTTCAGTGTGAACTCTTACAGCTGAACTCACTTCCCGTTCAGCTGTAGGCTCATAACTGTGTCGCAGACTTTTCTGTCTGTCCTGTGAATCTAACAGGGGACTTCTGGGATTGCAGAACCTATCGAGGAAAGTTAGGAACGCGGATGGAAGTAGAAAGCACAGGGGACTGGGAGACAAGACTGCTTTGTCTGAAGGTTTGTTGTCTGTTGCTGATGATCTGCCAGATAGCCTCATTATCTTCACTGCCACCTTGTCCTGCACTTTGCAAGAGGTTAGATTAGCTTTTTTATTCATTAATACAACTCAAAAGTAAACGCATTTTAGCACATTTCAGCCTGAGACTGTGGGAGTGAAAGACAGATAGAAAGTAAGAGGGCAAAACAACCACAAAGAGGAAGAACAGCAAAAAGAAATCCATTTGACTGTCAAGGGACTGTTCACGTCATCTTTTATTGACTTTATAAAATCTAGGAGATTACAGGTGTATAAAAGCAATAAGGCTGTTTCAGAACTGCGTCTCATTCATCCTGTAGAAATGATGGCTATTTTACTCTGATCTGAGGGTTACAGTAAGGATCATTCTTGAAGCTACCTGTTTAGTTTTGGTACTGTAATAAAACAAGGCCTTTTCTGAGAGGAAGACAGAAGTGATGTCATTAACCATGAATTTTATTCATACAAAACATCTTCTCGGCCCCTATCACATAAGTCAAAGCTCTTGATTCTAGTTACCACTGTAGAACAGGCAGGAGCATTACTGGAGCTGAGCTGTCCCTAAGTATCCTTAGCTTTGTTTCTCTGCTACTTAAAAACACAGTATGACGCCATTTTTGTTGCTTCCAGTGTTTCTGGCTCTGTTATTTCACCAATGCTGGCATTCATTTGGTGCCTTGGTAAGCTGTTTTTGCTCATTAAACCAGCGTATTGTTGTGTTTTTCTGTGTTCTGATTGTTTTCTTTTGCTGGGATGGCTTTTTTTTTCCCCCCACTAATGAGCTATATTCTCTCATTGCAAGCTCACGTAAGTGCTAGAGCTGACTCAAGGGGAGGATTGAGGACAGAGTGAACAGGACCACTATCTGTAGCAGCAATGATCTTAGATTGGCTTAGTTGCACATGAAAGTTTCTACTCCTGTATTTGTTTCCATTAATGTGTCAATTGGGGAACTTCGGAGAGTGGGAAAACAGGTAGCAGGACAATTGTTGAGGGATGAATTCCTAGCTCCTTCAGTGCCATCTTTGGTGAGTTGAGCTATAGGGATGATAATAGTGAGGAAGCAAAAGTGTGGGGCAAGATGTAATGTCTATCTGATATGTGTAAAAGAAAAACCAAAACCTCTACCATGTCAAATAGTATTTTCTTTTTTCACTATGTGATGATTACTTCATAACAAGTCATGGAAATTTTGTTTTAAATAAACTGATTTTTAGTGATGTTTCTCACTGTATCGCCAGTTTTGAAGCTGCATCTTTCCTCTTTTCTGAGAGGTATGATAGTGGATTTCAAGACAGGAAAACAAACCTACGAAAGCAGAAACTCTCTGATTCTCATGCTATGTGTGTTTTGAAGAACTAAAGTCCCTTTTAAATTCATATTTTATGCCTTCATTGTGAGTTCATACTCAAATCTGAATGCAGAGTCTCTAAACAAGGAGAACATATGATACCTTTTTAGTTTAAGTGAATTGCCTTACATCAGATTGAAGCCATTCTGATGGAAGAGCGGAGATCAGTTTCCCAGGGCAGCCTTCTGTTACAAGCTGTAAGACCATCCTCTCCCTTCTTGCTGTCCATGGATCTTTCACAGTATACACTACAATTTCTGAAAATTAAGTTGTATCCTGCAGGCCAGCAAATGTTAAATAAGCTGTAGTCAAACCCCTCTTGAGAATTTTGATTGTGAACTGAACCTCCCAAAGTGCAACTCAGGATGGACCTTTAGGGTTTTTTAAATGTATCTCAAAACACAGGTGTTTACACTTGACTTATTAGCAGTCAGATTTTGTAATTGTAATAGAAGGCATGTCTAAGTTCATGTCCTAAATGTGTAGAAATGTGATCATCAAGATGTATGTACAAGATCAGACCAGGAGTGTTTATTTCCTGCATTCTGATCTCTGACTGTGGCCAGTGGGGACAGGATCTTATCCCTTTTTCTGCCTGCCACCAACACTACTACTGTACATAGGTTTTACAGGATAGAAGCTTTCTTCCCCGGGAAGATGTCTGAATGTAGATGCTTTTCCATTGTTAGTATCTTTCTTGATTCCTAACCTGCCTTAGAGGCTAAAAGTATTTCTCTCTCCTACCAAATTTCTTGTGTGGGCAGGTACTGAACTACCACCTGCTAAAAAGAGGCTGGTGTCACAGCCAGACCCTTTACACTCCATGCACTTGCTTCTTGGTGGCTATTGCCACCACTGCTGTCTTTGGAAGACCGTGAGGCCTTTTCTGTACATCTGTGCCATCTTTCATGACATTATGGATGCAACTACTGCTTTCCTTCTGTGATGCAGCGATAAAATGGTCTTGATACAAAGGAATGATACAGAGATGCAAAAGATGGAATACGTCACTGCCAGTCACCTGCCATTGAGCTTTGCCCTTGTATAGAAGGAGGCTTGAATGAGTGGGAGGGAGGGGGTGTGAATCCCAGAGGACTGTGTTCTTACCTGTATTTTGTTTTCTTTGTTTCTTGATGTCTGGTCCTTCTCATTTTATGAACTGAGAAGGCACTGCTCTGTCATCTCCAAAAAGCTCCCCTAATTGCTGCCAGACATGGTGGTCTTGTCTGTGGATGCAGAGTCATGTGAGCTGATGTAACTTTGGTGCTCATCTGACCACTGCAGTATATAAAGTTTTACTAGTTCATCTGAGAACACAGCCTAAGGAAAAAAAAAAGTAAAAATCCTTTTCCTGTTAGTTCTACAAACTAAAGCAGTCTACACAGGGACTGGAATCCTGTTTGGGGGAGTGAGACCATAGTTGTTACAAGATGATATCTTGTAACACTGCCAGTCTGAACCATCACTGTAAAATCTGCTGTTGCAGTGGGCTGGTAGCTTAGGGCTTGAAACTGATACCTTGGTCTTTTCTCCTGCTGTGTGTTCCCTGCCCCTACCCTAGATCTACAAATCTGTGCAGTTAGAGGGTGAGTTGGTTATTGAGCTCTTTTGGGAAGTGAGAGGAAACGGGAGTTGATCAATGGGAAACTGAGCTGCATGATGACTGGATCTGCATCAGTGTAGAGAAGAATATGAATAAAGCTTTCCACAGCAGCCTGGAGCTTGATCCCATTAAGCACAACATGAAACAGCAGCTTCTGCCTGTTACTCATCCTTGCCCAGCCACTGTGATGCTGCAAAGTGCCTTTTTTTTTTAATTACCTTATCTGGTACACCTGTAGATATGTAGTGTATTTACCTTCAAATTCTCATTGCCCTTGTTTCACAGTGTCTTCTTCATCTTCTGTACGGCTTGAGGAGCATTGGTGCTACCCCAGTCATCTTCAAACAGTTACCAGTTCCCTCTCTCTCCCTTAGCCAGCCATCTAAAGCTGTACCCTGCTCCACTTTAAGAGGATTTTTTAGTTTCTTCCTGTCTTTTCAGTGAGAAAGATGAGACTTGGCCTTAGAACTGTTTGCTGGTGGATCACTGCACAGATAGTGTTTTCTGGAGGACAGTTGGAAACAACTCCGAACAGCTCAGGAAAGGCTCTGCTTTTGGGACAATTCTTCAAAAGACTGAGAGAGAAGTTCCAACATGACATTTTTCACTAGAATAGAAGGAAGAGAGCTGATTGCCTGGAAATGGGCTCTCTGAGAACCAGAGTTCAGGGAGGAGGTGCAGAAGCAACTGGCTTCACCATGTTTTCCAGGGGAGGATGATTTCCTGGAAACCCCTGCTTTCCAGGGGATTGCGCCTCTTAGCACAGACCTGGAACTTAAATGTCCATTCAAGTCTGGATGTTTCTCAAGCGGTCTCGGTACAGTGTTCTTCACTGTGGTTCCCCACAGCTTCTGGTTCCAAGAACATACTACAGAGGAAGAGCTTTCCAGGTTGTATCCTGTATTGCCACGTGAATGCACTCTGCTGAAGTGTACATCACTGTCACGGAGCTGCTGCTGTGGACTGACTTCTCTGTAGTGCAGCAAGGTTTACAACACACCCATGCTAAATATTTGCTTAATGTGAGGCTGCAGAAAGGGAAAAGAGCATGAGGTTGTATTCACTGGCAAACATAGGGTCAGAAGAAGACTGGAAAGGTAAGACTCCATTAGCTCTAAAGAGCATGTTGTGTTTCAGGTATAATTAAGATTGGTGAATACAAAATTGTTGTGCATACACCACAATTATTTGTTTGGAATTGAATCATGTTCTGCTGCTTTTAGCATTAGGGATTTTTCAATTAAGACTTGTTATCAGTTTCTAGGAATGGCTGACTTATTCAGTCGGAGACTGTGTTAGAATAACACTTGTTTTTACTATTATTTTGCAGATTGCCTTCATGACCTTGACTCTGTTTCCTATCCGACTCTTTTTTGCTGCTTTTATGATGTTGCTGGCCTGGCCTTTTGCATTCATTGCTTCAATGGGATCTGACGAACAAGAGCTTGAAAAGCCCCTCTCCTGGTGGCGAAAGTGAGTCACCAATGTGGTGAAATACTAAGCGAATCATTATATAGTTCAGCAGTTTGAAACAGAGAAGATGGGAAATACCTCATATGTCTCAGAGATGTGCTTTTCTCTTCAAAAGAAAAATATAAAAATTATTAAACACTTTCCTCAGGTGGGAAAGTCAAAATACCTCAACTCTTTGATTTACCAGGTGACCCAAGAATTGCTGGGGAAAAAAAATGGTATCTGTGGGTTCTTATCTTTATTGAGGATGTAATGTGAAACTTTGTTGTGACATCCTTCAATTTCACCTATTCCTGTAATGTCAACTTCTGGTTATGAAGATTGACTGTGTGGAATGTGCCCAGATTTCATATTCTAAATTGTTGCTTTACACTGCTTCACCCCATTGTTTTCTGCCCTGTGACAAATTGACAACACCTGTGTTGATTTCCTGAGGGCTTGCCCCATACTTTGGTGCTTATTAAAAGCCTGTGTTTTGATATTGGAATGCTAATTAAGAGAGAATGTAAGATAGTGTTCACCCATCCATGAATACTGCTGTTTGAGGAGCAAGAAAGGAAGAGTGTATCACCTCTTCTGTAGAGAACCTTAAAATTAGGATCTGATACTAGCATGAGGGAAGCTGCTTGTGTTTTTCATCACAGGAGGGAAGGAGGTGAAGGATCATGGAGGCATGTCACTTTACGTTTCATTTGGAGTGATATCAGTAAAATAAAGGAATAATGGACTGCCTTCGGTCTTGCATACAGTTATTTTGAATTCTTTTAGATTGTCCCTCCCCCATTTAATCCAGTTTTCAGTGTCACCCTGCTCTCCAGTCTCCAATCCCTGTAACAATTTATTGTGTTTGGGTTTTGTACTGTGTTGGTTCAAAGTTACTCTTTTTATGACTGTCAGACAGTTAAAAAAAAAAAAACAACAACAACAACAACAAAAAAAAAACCAAAACTCCACCAAAAACCCCCAAGCAAACAAAAAAAACCCACCAAAACCACACCACCAAATCACTTTCGGAGGAGCTGGGGAAAAGGAAAGAAAGCAAAATATTTCCAGTGCTCTCATATGTATTCTGTAGGCATTCTTGTATTTGAGAATCTCTGTCCTACCTTTCTCCACTGTTTTGTTTGGGTAAACTTGAAACCAAGAATAAGGTTTATTGCATTCTAGCAATATCCTAGGACTCAATTTATTATATCTTTTTAGGTGTTACTAGAAAACATTAGGAATTGTGTAGAAGAAACTCGACAGTCATAGCCTGAATAAAAATTAATGTTAATATAGATGCCAATCTTACTGTGATTAAAATGGATTAATATTCAGACATAAAATGAAATTGAACAGCATCTTACCTTGAAAGTGGTCTTCAGTCTGGTGGAAGTCTGTGCAGTGTTGAAGCTCTGTTTAAGCATTGTATCCTATCTGTACTTTTCTCATGCATATAAAGTTTTTATGCATTGTTTTTCTTTTCATTATAGTAAGGTATTCCTGTGGCAGCATAACTGTTTTCTCAACTCTTTACAGGATAGTGGATGTTTTGCTGAAAGCAATCATGAGAATGATGTGGCTTGCTGGTGGATTCCACTGGATAAATGTAAAAGGCAGGCGGGCATTGCCAGCGGAAGCAGCAATATTAACTGTGGCTCCCCATTCTTCCTACTTTGATGCTATTCCAGTAACTATGACCTTCGCCTCCATTGTGATGAAAGCAGAAAGCAAAGATATTCCTGTTTGGGGAAGTAAGTTTGTAGATACTTAATTTTTCAACAACAATTAAAATCATTTCTTAGAAAGTTCACTGGCTATGTGTGAGGACTGAAACACAAAGAAATTTGCTATAATATATGGTGATTTTTTTTAAATTGGTCTACTCTGAATGTCAGTAGACAAAATTGGGACAGAATGTTGTTCTCTTTGCCCTTTTTCCAAAATTGAATCGTTGTATGAAGTCAAAGCAATCCTGCAGAACTCATGGTTAAATTTGCAGTGAAATTGTAACATTTTAAGACCTGACAGAAAAACAAATTAGAATGGGTCTATGGAAGCAAAGATTGGTGCTACAGAGAAAGTCTGCCAAAACTTCTTACTTGCTGTGTCATCCCAGGAATGTTGTCTGCTCTAAAAGGTACCCTGCCTTGAGGGAGTGCTGCTAATTCTTCACGTATCAGTAAATTTGTTTCAGGCAGTATGTGAGAGATGAGCAAGAGCAGACTGTTGTGCACTCGAATTTAGTCATGAGAAAAGCAGATGCCTGAGTCAGTAGTGTTTGAATAGTATCTTGTATTATCATTTATCAGTGTAAATTCTCACAAATGTTTGAGAGAGAGATGTGATTTTTATTTTTGGCACAACTGCATTAAAAAAGTGTAAGTTTTTGGGCTTGTAGACTTCTAAACAAAGTCTGTGTGGAAGCATTTTGGAGCAGGCTACCATGTTGTCTCTAGCAGGCAGCAAAGTTCAAAAAATCTCCCTTTGTCTCATTGTGTAGATTTTAAGGGTGATCTAAAAATGACAAATTATTTTACTTTGGCCTCGGGTAAGATTCTTTAATTTAAAAGTCTCAACAATTCAGTTTTATTGAATATCTGGCTGATAGAGTTAAGAAGTTTGTGGTGGTGAAACATCTGTGTAAAAATGAATGGATGCTTTGAAAAAAAGGGTGCAGGCATGTGTTTTTGAAAACAAATGTATGCAAACAAGCACAGTGTGAAAACAAAAAGAAATTGAACTCCCTTGTCCAGTACTGAAAGTAGATGTTATTGTGATTCAGTGTGTTGGCACTCCTGTACAGCATAGGTGTATGTAAAGCCAGCTTGGGCTTTAGATGCAGACCAGGCATGGAAGCAGGGACTGATTTATCTTCTATCTCAGGTGACTCAATTGGCTGTTTAGTAATTGCTGGCTCAGCAAAATAAAATAGTCTGTGTGGAACTCCCTTTGACTTGAAGATGGACTGTACAGAGGACCCAAACTAGATGAGGTAACTCCAGGCCACATTGTGTTACTGAAATGTGATGAATTGACAGAGTGGCATTTGGCAGAATGCTGTAATGGGTACTTAACTATCCTACACGGTAGATTCAGTGGGAATTAGTGGGGAAGCCTGAGGAGAATCTGTAGGGATATGGAGACTGTAGGTCCACTGAACGTAATACAAATAATGCACATTGAATAGTTCAAAATGTTTTCTATATACCTAAATTAATTTTGAGGTAACTTTTAAAGGATTCTGTTGAAAGTCTAGACTTACTACAATACATTTTAAAAATTACTCACTGGATTTTCTTCATATGTGAGTAAAACCAGTTACATAAAACCAGAAAACATGTAGTGATTTGATGGAATATTACTGGAATGTACAGTGCAGTCAAATAAATGGATGTTTTGTCCTGTATAGCTGCACTGACTTTATATTATGCAGCCACAAAATAGTCCCTTATAAAGTTCACAAAAATGCCACAGAAATGAGGCATAGCAAAGGTCATAATTGGGATTCAGAGTTCAAAAACCTTTTTTTGTTTTTCGAGGAGTATTTTTATATAAGCAACATTAGTTACAGCACCTTGTGTTATTTGAGTAAATGGACCTTAACAGAGAGGTAAGTAATCACTGTATTGATTGTTTTGGCTTAAAAATCAGTGAAAACCTTCTAAAAATTACTGAAAACCTTCTAGTGGAGCGAAGTTGTGATTTACTTATTTATTTTACTGCTTGAAAGAAGTTTTCTGTGAAGCAGGTAGTGCTGCCTATATTCTCCTTCTTTGATCTATTATTTTAATCCCAATGTTATTTACACTTCTCTACATGCACACACATAAAAATGTATTTCTTATTGCTGGACCGCAGGTATGTCTCTTATGCTATCTGTGGAAAGGTGCTTATGTTTTTATTGGATTGCCTGGTGAATTGTCAGCCCTCTAGACATTCATCTAGAATTTATTCCATAGAGAGGTCAGAATTGTTCTTTAGGTTCTTGTTTAAGTCTTGAAAACTTGTTATTACACCATTGCCAGTAAAGTTTTGTAGCCAGTCACTGATAGTCCTTACCTTTCTATCTGCTAATTGCATCTTGTTAATGGTTATTAAGAATCTTCTGGGAAGCTTTGAATAAACTACATTCATTTAACTCTCTGAGCAGACTCAAGCATGTAAAAAATGACATGGCAGGGGAAATTTGAAGATAATTTTCATGGGTGAAGATTTTGGGTAGAGTAGATGGTCATCCAAAATAACCAAGTATGATATAAATAAGTTGCCTTTTTGATGTAATGACAATGTTTATTGGGACATTGTACGTTGTATACCAGAGGGACCAGGTGCTTTAGCAGGCACTAAAAGATCTCATTGCTTACTGGTTACCAGGGTTGGTTTGGCAAGTATTTTGTACCCTTACTTTGCCAGTCATGGAATATTAAGCTTCTGATCCACTTACAAGTCCAGATTATTAAAAGCCTGTTCTTTATGGGATTGGAAGTATTCCATAAATATGTTCGTGTATAGGTGTTTTCTAACTTGAAGGGACCTCTTCTGAACCAAAGTCCAATTTCAGAAGCAGACTTAAATCTTGTGACTCTTACAGACATCTTGCTCCTTTTTAGGTAAAGAAAATCAAACTCAAATTTAAAAATGCTCTTTTGTTCTGACAGAAGAGTTACGAACTCTTCAGTTAGTAGTCAGTAGTGAAGAAAATTACCATTTGACACACACACAAGGTTAACAAACTCTGGGGAGAAACTGGTTGCCCAAATATAAACAATAATTCCACAATAATTTCAACCAAAAAAATCATTATCTGGGAGGTAGAGAATGCCAAACAGACAGAGTATATCATGATGCTGAAGCAAGAGGTATGTTTCCATGCAATGACTTTCCAGAGTTTTGGTAGATTGGAGATGTGAAGTTCACTGGACCACTTAAGTGTAAAATTCGCAGTTGGGAAGATAACATCTGGGAGTCTGTTATATCTTACATGGGCTGAAGAAGTCAGATTGATTAATTTATCAGCACAAGTCCTTACACTTTCTTCTTTTGTCTACTGAATCCCATTTCAAGTCAGGACAAGGTTTTGGCATAAATTCTGAATAGTTACCCTTCACTGCCTTATTTTTGACTGTTGATGCAACCTGGGGAAAAGTAATTTTTCATTGCTGAAGTGGTCAGTGCTACTGCAGAAATGCTTCAATAAGAAGGAAAAGGGATTTGTCAGCAAATATGAGTTTATGGAGATTTTGTTGGACCAGTTTTGTGATTTGAACATTTTCAGTAATCTGAAGTTCTAGAAACTAAATTTAAGGTGATAAGCTAATTTAAACTTTAAACACTTCTCGACATCTCTAAAATCATCCTCTGAAAAGAAGAGGGAGTTGGTGCATGTGAAATGAATGGGGGGATACGTTAGCTTAAGTTATAAAAAAGGAGGTAATTTCTGTTTTGCAGAATACAGAAGAGCTATAGAGGAAGGGAGAATCATGCTGTGCTGTAAAACTATCAATTCTTTCATGGATGGTTTTTTCCACATCTAGTAAACTCATGAATTTTTGTTCATCTTTTGAAAGTGTGTTAGAGGCTTTTCTAAAGCATCATGACTAAAAGATGAGAAATAGGTAATTCAGGGAGAAATACTTATGCTTTAGTAGCTGAGTATGTTTTCATCTCAAAAGGTGTCAAATTACTCATCAGCTCTGTTATGGAATCTAATCCTTTAGCTCTTCACCCCAAGTGCCCCTCTCTACACCCCTCCCCCTTCCAAAGCACACAGGGAAGAGAACTGTGGTAGACCCATAGTTCTTCAGTGAGAATCTCACATTTAAATACTTCTGAGATTCTTCAAAACAGTCCTTAAACCCCTTTTGGAAAAGCCTGCTCTAAGGTGAACACATCACAGTTTTCTTTCTTTATATGCAGTAAATCATCAGCTTAAACACTAAGGTCGCCAGGATGAAAGCCAACATCCTGTGCTGTGTTGGCATTGTAGCCTACCTTAATACACAAATGAGCTCCCAAGTTCTGAGGAACATCTTGAAGTTGTCAAGCTTATCCATTTCATCCTCTCCTTTAAAGCCTTCCATTTCAAAATTCAGCATTTCCTTTAGACTGTGGGCACACAGATGGTCCTGCAAGATTTCAGTCCTCACAGGAGCTCTCTTGGAGAAACTTAAAATAGTTGCACTGTCACATGTGTATTATGGATATGCCTTTATTATTTGGGTTGGAGTCCTGGGAAAGTCAGTAGAAATTGTTTCTCATTTGAACTGCTGCTGGAATGCCTAAACCACCATCATTCTTTTAAAGCATACTAGTTAATATTGTTCATGAAAGTTACAAAGCACAGTACAGGAGAAACCTGGAAACCAACACTACTGCCTGCCTGAAATACTTTGGAGACTGGCAGCAGAAAGCTATGCCCTCATACAGGTATTGCAGGTGTGAGAGCAAACAGCAATCTCTGTGATATAAAAAAGATCTTTGTCCCTCAAGGAGTCCTTAAAGGAAATAGCTCACATTTTGAAAGACCAGCCCAAATACCACAGAATTTACTTCAGTTAAAGCTAAAGAGGACGCTGATTATTCACCTCCCACTACTGACCTTTCCTTATCCTGCAGACTGTATATGTCCTACCTTTTTCTTTTGAAACAGGGAGGGGAATTTTTCTGTTAACAATGCCTCTACACTAGGAATACGTGGTATCCCTTCTGTCAGGTGGTCCATCTGCTAGGCATTTAGTCAGACTTGAAGTTCTTGACATGCATTGAGCTTCAGTGGTTGGTTCAAACTTCAGCTTCAGTCAAATATATATTTTTGTGTATAGTTGTTGTTCTAATAATGTACTGCCACTGCCTTTACAAATCTCATGTAGAATACCAGGATGATAACTTTTTAACTTTTTCTCTAAGAACAGTATAATTCCAAATGGAAAAGATCCTCATTTTGGTTGACTTGAGTTTTGTGCGTTGATTTAACTTTGTGTATTTGATGTGTGTGGGCTTGAGTTTTTCCACTGTTAAGGTCTTTGTGTCCATACACCCAGGAAGAAATTTTAAACTGGAACCTTAATGTTTTGTTTTCCTCTGTAACTTCCAGAAAGCTTATGAGTCCTTTGCAGATTTCTTTTCTCTCCAGAAAAGAGCAGTTTTTATATTAGTTATTGCTTCATTTAAAAAGTTAGGAGTTTGGAACTTTGTGATCAGGTTCATTTGAGTAAGAAAGCTCTTAAAAATTAAGCTCAAGATAGCACTTTTCAATCTTTAACCTTCATGTTTTTGTACCCCTAAATACAAAATGCACAAGAGGGCAACTAATAATATCATCTGGGTTTTTCTCCCACAGTAGAAAAAATCCAGGGGCAAATACTGTAAATGGATATTCCACTGCAAGGCAACTTGTACAGCTTACCTCCATGTTATGCAAACAGGGCCAGTTGTACTGCCCTCAGCATTTTAGGGGAATGTATGTGATGGTATTTAGTGTTGTTTGGGAGAGAGGCCGATTGAAAGCCTCATGTTCAACATTCTCTACTTTTGCAGTAGATCTGTGACTTTGATGCTGATTCTGCAGTGGAGAAAATGTAGCTGCCTACTCAGAAATGTGTGTATGGATACATTTTAGAAGAACTCTGTTTAGTGCAACATGACTATTCTATTGCTTTTGGTGTTCTCTGGTGCCTTGTAGTACCAGTGGTGATGTTGCCACTACAGCTTTATAGCTACATGGTTGTAAGTGTCAAACATAATTTAAATGGTTTGCTACAATACTAATGTGTGTTATATAGCACTTCTCTCTTGATTTGAAAACAAGGTTTCCTCATGCCCATTTGCCTCAAAATAGAGAGGTGAAATATTTCTTTTTTCTCTGCTGTTATCTTAAGAAGTTCATTGGCATCAATCGTATGTGTTCAGCTCATCAGGAAAAATCTTTTTTTTTGCTTTTGCATTGAACTGGTGCTTAAATTTGATTGCATGGGAGTTACATTTCTGAAATCAGTTGGAGCTGCCACCCTGCAATTAATTAAAGCAATACTGAAGCCTTGCAGACTCTCTTAAAAAGGCTGTTTTGTGCTAGGGCAACTTTCATTTGGTTAGCATATCTGTGGCCTTCTGGCTGCCTTGCGAGGCAGCAGTTTTTAAGAAGGTGGAGTACAGCACATCAGCTGTTCTCAGGACTTCTTGTAGCGATCTGAAATTGGGAATGAGAGTGACTAGTTGAAGTAGGACTGACACTGCTAGAGAAAAAGCTGGAGTAAAGACACTGGCAAGGTCAGTTTTGTGAATTGAGGGTTTGTCTGTCATTGCCTCATAGAACTGATAATTCAAGTGAGGGGAGCTGGGAAGCACATTTTTCAGCGTCTCTGAATACTTGAGCTGTGGTCTTCAGTACCTGGTTACAGTCAGTCTTGGACAGTTAAATTGCTGAGCAGAGAAGGATATGATTACGTTCCATTTATTACACATATTGCACACTTCTGCTTGTTTCCTTTAGCTGCTCAGTATGTCAGCTGTCTGGAGCATTTTCATGCATGCTCCTTTTTTGCTCCTGGCCTGACTTTGTTCTAATCCTGCCTGTTCCCTGTGGTATATCTTACGGTACTGCTTCCCTATGTTTTGACTTCTGACTGCAGTCTCATCTTGGCCACCTATTTGGTATGTTTCTCAGCTTTTCTTTACAGACCTTTGGCACTACACCTGACTTTCCTGCACAGATTGACTTGGTACAGCCTTTGAATTTCAGATTTCTGTCTATTTACTGAACATGAAAATATGTGGTGAGAGTAAAGGTCTGTGTAGCCTTGTGCTCTGTTTTCTGAAGTGGTTAAAGAAAGAGTATATGAGAAAAAGCAAGTACAGAGCTGACCTTCCTTTGATGTGTACTTTCAGCTTCTTATTGATGAGTTTTAGTTTCACCTAACTTGTTGGACTTAACCACTAACGGCCTGGTAGCTGGTGTCTTACAGGATCTGCAGTTGCTGTTTAATATTAAAACAAGAATTCTGTCAGTTTTTCAGTCTGATCTCTAAGGAAGTAAGACTTAATATGACCACCTTGTCTATTAGGCTGAGATTTGATGTGATGGATTGAAATAGTGAAGCCTTCACACATATTTAGAAGATTACGTTGGTGTAGTCTTATGCTTGTCATGTTGCCCTAAGTAAAATCTAGCTGCTTGCTTAATTTCTCATGTTATGGAGAAGACTTGCTTGCAGCATATCCTCAGATAAGACGGAGCACTGTATTTATCTTATTCATTCCATGGCCTCAAGCAATCTGAATTCCATCATTTGGGCCTAATGTAAAAGAAACTTTGGGGTGAAGATGGGGATGTTTGGGTCTTTTGCTTTCTTTTACTTTACAATGCTTTTGCTATGAAATAGTAATTTGCAACAGTAGAGCAAGCTCAGGAGTAGCCTCACTAAGAAACAAAACTAACAGTTATGATACCAAGTATGGTTTCCCTTTTTATTTTTGTTTCTTGTTCTGTGCTTGGGGTGGATTTTTTTGTCTTTTGATTTTTTTCCCCTACTTTTCAAGTATTAATCTTCTTGTGGTTTGTTTGGGGGCTTTTTTGGTTTGCTTTGTTGATTTTTTTATTTTATTTTTATTTTTCTTCACCATTCCTCAGCCCTAACCCCAGGTGGCCAATCATGATCTTTGCTCCCCTACCAAGCATTGTTCTATAGATATTGTCTAAGAGCAGGCATGTAGGAAAAAGTGCAAGATTAAGGTAACTTTTCTCTGATATACTGTCTCCTAAGCTTTGGCAACATGTGGGATAAAAGCAGTATTTGAGAGGCTGTTTGAATGTTTGGGACCTTGCTGCAAGTTTTGACAGATTAGTTTCTGTGGACCATGTAAAGCTTTTGGTGAGTTGCTGATTAAATTTCCAGTAGGGTAACACCCGAATCAGCAGCTTTTGCTGAGTATAGAACTGTAATTCCTTAGTGTTTGTTTCTTCTTCACACTTTAAGCACTGGCTGATCCAGTAATGCAGCAAGTCCATCCTTGGCAAAAGAAGATTGTCAGTGTCAGTGAACTCATCTCACCGTGGTTGGAAATATGAAAACTGTATTTTGAGTAAACAGAATAGTTACAAGTTTTAGAGACTCTTGGACCTTGAAATAAGAATACAAGATACAAAAGTTATTAAAAGATATTTGAAGACAACCTGCTTAAATAAAAGCATGAAGCAGTATATTTGAAGGTGCTTCTCTTGTAGTGCTTTTGGACACTGCAAAACAGCTGCATATGCTTATTATTTTGCAAGTCATCTTTGGTGTCCTGGTGACTGACATGCATGGGCTGGATCTTGTGGATTGGTTTCTGATTTTTGCTCATGTTCATTTTGTGTCTGGCTGTGTGCAAGAGATTTCCCACTGAGCCAGGAAGAGGATGTCTGAGATCTAATTCATGTGGTGAGAGGAATAGGCAGACAGGTGACAGCTGAGAAAATAAACATGCTTTTTCGTTTGGTGATACTGGGTCCTCAAAAAAATAACTTCAGTGTCTGGAATATCTTTCGAGGTGTATCTTTAGTGAAACTGAGCTGCCACAGGAGACAAAAGCTCTAAAAACAGAGACAGTCTGACCCACAGGATGTCTCTTTGAAGCACTTCTTTAGGGAGATTCCTGCTACCTTGCTGGGTTAGGAGTGGCTATAGACTGTGATTTTTGTGGCAGGAAGAAATGACCAATAGACAGCCACAGCTTTATTGTTGCAGAAAACTGTCCATAATATGTACTATCATGTTTTACATTATCTGTGTTGTATGCATTGGTCTATTAAAAATTGAACAAGTACAAAGTGGCAAAATTGTAAAAATGGTTTTCCTCACAGAAATTTTTGAAGATATTTCAGTAAAACTGCAGTAATTCAGCTGAGTATTTAAGTTTGCAGTGTAATATACTAAAGTAGTTATGTTCTACCAAAATTTTTTTGTCCAGAGGATTATGAGGCAGAGATTAGGGGAAGCATCTTTTTCAAACAGAGAGGAAATAAAGGCTGGTTTGTTTTTGTTTCCCCTTCTCTTCAGCTCTAATCAAATACATCCGACCAGTATTTGTATCTCGGTCAGACCAGGACTCTCGCAGGAAAACTGTTGAAGAGATCAAGAGGCGTGCTCAGTCTGATGGTAAATGGCCACAGGTACTGTATTCTGCTATTGTGTGACAAATGGTGTTTGGCTTTTCCAGGCTGTGGATACGCAGTTTTTTTGTTGTGAGTGGCTTCTAGATGGATTGGAGTTGGGGGACGGTGAAATTGTCCCTACTCTCTCTTTCTAGAAGGTACAATGTGAGATTCTTATCTGCTTCTCATTGCCTCGTGTTTCAAGAGGGACTGGGTAAGTACACTATTAAGTGGTACTAAATGAACAGACCACAGCAGGCTTAGAAAGTTCTGTAAGACGAAAAAAATTAGGTGCTCAGCAGATGCTAGATTTTTGCATACTGTTGTTTTCAGAGATGCAGTACTGGGCAAGACAGCCCAAGCAATTTGGATATTCCAACAGCTAGAGCACACCTCTATGGGCCACATGATGAAAGCATGGATAAAAAGAGTGGCTCAGGGGTTTTTTTCTCTGCACCTAAAATGTGACTATTTATCATACGCATTGAAAAGAGTAACGGGAGGGAAGGGGTGACTACCTAAGATCTCAGATTTCTAGAAGCATGGGATTATTTTGCAAATTTGAAGCATTCCTGTGATTTTATTTTTTTTTTGAGATTAAGATACTTTGTGGTTTTTTTTGCATTCTTGCTGCTTACAGTGGTTATGCCTGCATACTGGGTTGCAGAAACATTATAAACAGCTATAAACAATGAGACAGAAAGGTGACATATATATATGACATATATATGTGACATATATAGCTTTGCAATCATGACTTTCATCATGAGATTTCAAAGCAAGCTAATACCAGAGTGGGCAATAAAACTAGTAATGTTAATTCTAGTCCATTGCTTTGTCTCCTTATGATATGGGGGGGGTTTGGTG
>JAWWMO010000083.1:86383610-86423859 GCA_035047845.1 Dendrocincla fuliginosa | reverse complement strand
TTCTAGTCCGTTGCTTTGTCTCCTTATGATATGTGTGGGGTTTGTTGGGGTTTTTTTGTTTGCTTGGGGGGTTTATTTTTGGGGGGGGTGGTTTTTTCTTTCGTTTAGGTTTTTTAACAGTCTACTCTCTTCTGCTGAATTTGGTTCAACTTGAGCATTTTTTCCTTTGTTAGAATTCTACTTAGGTATGTTCATCCTCTCTGATTCAAACATCTGTGAACATGCCAAGTAATAGCAAAAAGAAAATAACTATCTTTTCTCAGACTGTAAGCAGGTAGCTTGGGAGCAGGAATTTTGTTTTGGTGCAAAAGAGAGTATGATACTTTTACCAGGACCAAAACCTTTGGTGAAAATACTCCCATACTCAACAAGTGTTTCTGGTCATTGTCAGTGTTTGAATAAATAAAATTATTAATGAGGGCAAGAAAGAGACATTCACAGGTATAGAAAAAGATTTTTACTATTAGGGTAGAACTTTACTTGACTTCTTTATTGAGCACCATTTTTATTTTTTCTTTTTATCTAGCTGAATTGTTTTTCCCTGAAAACATTTTTGCTCTAAGCAGTTAATGTCAGCTTTGAAAATATGTGTTTATAAATAAATTCACATTGAAATAGTTCTTAAAAGTCAACTTTTTTTTTACTTCCAGATAATGATATTCCCAGAGGGCACTTGCACAAACCGGTCCTGTCTAATTACATTCAAACCTGGTAGGTATTTTACTCATTTCTATGTTCTCTAGAGAATGTTCTTGCATCTTTGTTTTCTAAAATGCTACTTGCATTATAATGTACTTGCTGGTGCAAAAGTTGAGTTAAAAATCTTGCAGTAGGGTGAAATTGGAATACAAATTTTCTGATGCTCCAGGAGGTTTGTAATTCCACAACTGAACAAAACACTTTAGATAATTCAGGTTTTCTTGCTTGGCTTCTGAGATGCATATGAGCTGGAGAACTAATGTTTCTTACTGGGTTTTTGTTTGTGGTTGTGTCTTTTCTTGTTTTCTAATTTTTTCTTGCCCCCTCCATTTCCTTTTTTGGGTCTGTCATGCAGCATTTAGATACATTATAAATCTTAAGGTACCAGAGTGAATCTGTTTCAGGCTGCCGCAGCGTTTGTTGCTGTGTTGTATCTGGATGATGCCTCTCAAACTCTTCTGTGGGGTTGCATTCTGGTGAGGCTGGCACAAAACTTTCCCATACAGCACTGTTACGGAGGCTGCCATTTTTTACGATTTTTATGTAACATCCACGTTCTAAGCTCTTTACAGTTACTATCACCCTTTTAGTTTATCAGATTAGACGAAGCTGTAACTGACCATTGCTGCAGCTGTAAACTGCAGTTCCAGTAGGGAGAAATGCCAATACTGCAGGGAACCACCAACCTTTAATGTAAACTTGCCTTTATGATGTACACAGGGGAGATGGTCAGTGAGGAAGCTTCAGTGAGCAAGGCAGTTGTGAGTCTGGTTTTTTGGCTCTTCCTAGGTTTCTGTTTAGCTCACTGTGTTCAGGTCTTACTGTGTCTTGTATTTGCATTGCTTGGAATTTACATATGACTATTAGAATACCATGCAGTGAGTCAGCATTGTGATTCCTTGCTCTGATTCATTTGGCTGAAGGAATCTCCGACTTGTCTCTCAGCTCTTACCTTTATAGATGAATGAATGGTGGTTAGGGGAACATGCACTTACTTAGCTCTTTACTCTCCCTCCTGAATCCTGACTGTGTTCTGAAAGCTAGCCTGAATCCTTCATTTAAGCCCTGATTTCTTGCCTCCTCCTGTGACATAGTCATTCCAGGCACCATGTATTTCTATCTCAAATTCTCACTCTCGCTTCCTCTCCTCTAGCCTAGTACATGGTGCTGTCTGCCTCAACTGCCTCACTTTTCCTACTGAAACCTGCTTCTGTGTCCATCCGGCCTTTCAGAAATCCTTTTCCTCAAAATTCTGTATTTACATCACAATACTTTAGAACTCTATTTAAGTAACTGCTTTCAGGATGCCTTTCCCCATTCTACTCATGTGGCCTATGCCTCTTGCTCTTAACTACAGATTTTTTGGTTTTATGTCTGTGCAAGCTGGTCATACAGGGCAAGGTAGTGTCATTTTGTTTAAGTGATAGTATTGTCATCCACCACTCAGATTTTGTCAGCTTTGGATTATTTCAAAAGTTACTTAAACTGTTCTTCGAGTCTGAACAGAAAGTACATTTGGCCACGAATCTCAGCAAGATTCTGTTCAGACAAACTTTATTTAAAGATGTTTATACTCCATTAACAATTCCTACTTTTATGTCTCAGCAGTTATTCTGTAATGCAAATGTAATGCTAAGAATACAGCATACTTGATTTGGTTTTTAGTTTTAATTGGAATATCAGGAAGAACTTAGTAAATTGTTATATGTAACTTAGTTTGAGTAAGCTGTCTTAATTTCTTCATGAGAAAAAGATGTTTAGAGAAATCTTGAGCAGGATAGTTTTCACGCTTAGCCAATCCTTGTACTAAAACCCAAGAAAATGCTTAGCAAATGACATAGATCTTGTGCTACTTATTTATCAGAACTGCAATTTTCATATGAAATGAAGCAATACTTTAGCATAATAGCTGTAGCTCAATACTTTATAACTGTTAGCTTTTCCATATCTAGAGAATAGAAGGTACCTTAATTCTGTTCAGAGATGATGAATTACCTATAAATTGTTGTTGGTCATATAAAAATAAAAAGCTTCCTTTGCATAAGAAAGTTCGAGTTCTTTACCAAAAATTATTTTTAATCATGGGGAATATATTGACTTAACTATCTTGCACATACTCATATTTTTTAATCATTTATCAAGCTGAATTTGGTACCAGGCCTTGACTTGTGTGCATGACAATATATGTAAGTGGTAGAGGATAATTTAGAGAACATAAGTAAGCATTTTTAATTATCTATCCGCTGAAAAGATGGATATACGCTGTCATTCTCCAGTGCTTGCTTTTTCAATTACTTTTGAGGCTACTTTCAGATCTTACTTTTTCACTATCAACTAATTTCTAGCAGCCCATTAAGTGTATATTTTTTTTTCTTGCTGCAATAAACTTCTTCTGTAGAAAAATGTACTGTAAAGTAATTATGTGTCAAATGTTCCTTCCAGGAGCATTTATTCCTGGAGTTCCTGTACAGCCAGTGGTTTTACGTTATCCCAACAAACTGGTAAGTTCAGCTTGCAGTGTGGCTGGAAACACGGGGCATTTTCCTTTAAATATGTTTGCACTTCTGTGGTCTTTTAGGTTTAGAAATTTGAAAATCATTAATATCTGCTTATTGGCCAAGTGTGTATTCCTTAAGTCTCAAGCAATATAGATAGTAGTCTGAGACAGTTTAAATGTTTTGCTTTTATTAGGTTACTCCTAAACAGTGCTCTGAAAGTTTTTTGAGTTGTTGCAAGAAGTAGTGTACAAATGAGGCAAATGTCAGTTTCTGTCTGGGATCTTTCTTGTCATGTGCTCCCCTGTTACTGCTGGGGGGTTTTCTTAAGGTCATTTACAGCTGGAAGATGCTTCTGCACCCCCTGCCTTTGGGGATGTTAGTCCTGAATTAATGTGACTAGCTGGATTTTATAGTATGATGTGTTGGGGGACCTTTGCACCTTTATAAAGTATCTTCTTGTCTGTGTTTTATATTCACTGTGCACTTGGCTAATGAATGCTAGACAATAGCTAATTTGGAGTAGTCCTTCATTATAAACCAGATTCAGGTAAAATGCAAATGATTGTGTTTATTTAAAATATCTGAAGCTTCTTTTTGAGCCTGCTGGGGAGGGTGTAACGAGTCTCAGAAGTAAAAATGGGACTACCATGACTCTTGGCTGATGCATGTCACGTCAGAAGATATATCTCTCTTTGCCTAGCTCATTAATAACCCCTTGATCTAAGGCAGGATTTTGTTTCCTCTTGGTGCCTGAGTTGCTTACAAATACTGCCATCCATTGTTCTTTCTGTCAGTTTACAGGTTGATATAACACATATGCTTGATTTAAAAAAGAAAAGAACCCAAACTAAGTTGATATACTTAGACCACCTTTTGCTCTTGACTGAGGCAAGGCGTGATGGCAGTCCACTAATTTGCAGTAACAAACCCAAAAATTGTCTTTGTAGATGCTGTGACAAGAATAGGAGTCTGCTATGCTTGCATAGTATTAAGTGTATTGTGGCAGGTTGCCTGGGACTTTTCATTATGTAATGTTTTATTATCAGGAAGAAAGATTCTTTTCTAAAAATATTTTAAATTTTTGATTGCACTACCACTTAAAATTACCAATATGCACATGCCTTAAATGCATCTTGTAACTTTTTGTTAATGTTAAGCTATCAAATGTTAATTTGTAAATATCTTCAAAAATCCAGTTGCATTCTGAGATGTCCTTATTCCCTGTAGTACACAATATGGAATGTATGTAAATTAATATTACATGTCACTTTATTAGCAGAAATTGTGAGCTTTTAACACTGAAGTAAATCAATATAAATGCAAATAAAAATTTTCATAATCTTTTTGTGTTATTGCAAAATGCCATAAAAGAAACTGTAACTAGTTGTATAGATATCCATTGTGAGCTGGCATGAATTTGTGTATGCAACTTTACTTTTTCCTACTACTTTTAATTGCTGTGAAACACTTAGTTTTCAGTGCCTTACTGAAACCAATTCCTAAGGTCGACTTCCTAGAGACCTTCCTAAGATCTAAGCATTAATGATGGGGGCACTAATTGCTGTAACTATTTGATTTTTACATTACCTTGGGGGCTGCAAAAGAGTTGCATCAAGTTAGAATGAGGAAAAGGAGGAATATGATGTGATACATGAAGGTGAGGTTTATTTTAGTTAGGATGCAGACTTAGAGTATTTTGTTTCAACTATTAAGCCATTCTTATCTCAACCTACAAAGTTTACCTTTTCTTCCTGATTTTCCTGCCTACCCTGGGGGAGGAGGAGTGAGTGAACAAGCTGCTATGGGGTACTTAGTTGCCAGCTGGGATTATGCCACAACACGTGTAAGAACAACAGAGCAGGGAGAGAATATTGTTTTCTGTACACTAAGACACCATTTTGAGCAAACTGTAATTGTCCCTGGCTTCCTGTTTGTTGTCTTATTTGACTGCTACATATAATAATTGTAGGTTTAGAAAGGAACTTCTCAAGATTTTTGCTTAGCCAGTGAGTTCCAGATATGCATTGTGTGCACTCACCCCACTGCTTTTCACTTGAAATACCTGCTCTGATCCGCATTCAGAGTTCTGAGTTCCACAGTACCTACTGATGGGTGAAGTCTTGGGTTTCAGTGTACCTGCTGTACTGGGAGACTTTTGAGATCAGAGCTTGGGATGAATGCAGTAGGTGTGGGCACTTGCATGTTTATTTCATTGTAGTCTATTCAAGAACTAGGGAAAGCACTACTGTTCTTCAGTGTGCTGAAACGCAGCAAAAGGGAAGAAGTAAATTCAGTTCTTTTCTAGCAAATAAATGTAGTTCTGGTTGCTGTGAAGAACTCTCTATTTTATTCTTTTTATAGTCAGGGTTGCCCCCTGAATACCCATTGTCTTGGGGCTTGTGATTATTTGTGTTGGATGAGATCTCTGGTCCTGTATCAATGTTTCTTTAGGAGTAGAATGTTAGTATGAGGCATGAGCAGAAAGAAATTTTAAGGCCTAAAATATTTAGACCTGATACTCAAAATTTGCTACTGGTTATCTAGTTTGTTAATATTTTGGGTATTGGATGCTTGAGATATTGCCTATACTCTAATTGAAATAAATACTCTAATGTCTTCATCCATGGGTTCTACAACAATTTGGTTTTACACTTGTTTTCATTGTTTCTTCATTTGAATTTTCTGTCAGAGTGCTGGTGATTGTGAAAGGCTATATACCTGTGTAAATATCACAGAGCCATTTTAAATGTATTTTTATGGCCAAGTGTCTTCTACAAGTAACTGCTATTTGGTAAGAGATTTGGCAGCATCACTTGTGCAGCTTTGGTATATCGGGGTTCACTGAAGAGGTAAAACAGCCAATCTGCTGTTTGAAGGTTGGCACAGTTCTCAGTATCTTCTCACGTCAAACACTATGAAAGATAACTCTTCTCCCTTTTTCCTCCTGTGCTGAGGGGAAATTAGCAGAGGGGCTAATACTCAAGGTCTGGTTGGATGGAGCTCTGGCCAACATGGTCTAGTTGAAGATGTTCCCGCTCACTGCAGGGGAGTTGGAATAGATGGCCTTTAAAGGTCCCTTCTGACCCAAGCTATTCTATCATTTTATGCACTTCCACACAAATCAAAGTATTCATTATCTAGATGCAATAGTTTCAAAGTGTACTCAGAATGCTATTGAAGTGAATGCTGTCTGTAAGTGTAAGCTGGTAGCTGTGGTAAATATGAAAGGTAACTTAACTGGGTAAGGAAAATGCCACTTCCCATTGTCTGTGTGCTGTTTATCATAAAAATACTGGATATCCAGGTAGGAGTATGCTATAGCATAGGTCTGCTTCTTGCAGATCAGAATCCTATTTTCCCCTAGGTAGCATTTAGAGCCATCATCCCTGCTGCATCCTGGTGTTCTTGATGAGAAAAAGCATGCATGTCTAGTATGATGTTCACATTGGGAATTTCCTGCAGGATTATTGATAGATAAATGGCTTATTTGAGTTTGACTTGCCAGCTAGCCAGCACAGGGCTGGATTCTGAAAATACGTGTTTGCTGATCCCAGGTACTTCTGTGGAGATCTCATTTTTCTTTATCTCCTTCTGCACTGTTGCAATTTAGAGAGCTGAGTTGGATACATCTAGTGCTATGGTGTTGTTCTGTAAGGCAGATCTGGTCTAGATAAACTATTAGTTGTCTACATTGGTTTCTCAGAGTTTGTAAATGAAAGTTCCTTGTGGAAAGAAACCAAACCCTATAATGTGTTTATTTGCAGTGTCATCAGACATCAAAAGAGCCAGAAACAGTATAACAGTAAAATTGTAGACATTAAAGTTCTAAAAGGTCACTACATGGAGAAATTTTATTTTATGTAGGTATATTGATTGCTACAGATATAATAATTCATCATATTTTGTTTGACTAAAAATAATTGTTAAAAGTCAAGTTTTAAATTTCTAGTGGACCTTCATGATACATAGACCTTACTATTCCCAAGCCATTGTCCCATCACATTTTTCACCTCCTATGGATGAGTTTGCTTTCTTTCATTTTTACTTGTGATGGCCTTTTGCTCTAAATGATAATTGAAACTTAGAGTTTCACTTGATTTTTTCATGATCATGGCACATGTGATGACCTGAACTTTCTAAAATGGGTTGCATAGAACTGAACTGGAACATCCTCAGTCAGTTGAACTGTCTTTCTGATCTGGTCTTTTAGAAGCCTGAATTTAATGAGTCCTCTTGTCTTTCCACTGATGACCTGAACTTTTTTCCCAGTTAGAACAGAGCTAATTTTCAGGTTTTTAGATCCTTAATTCTACATTTAAATCTCATCTGCAAGTATTGCATTTTTTTCTGTGCTATTCCTTAGTCTTACACTTAAAAATGTGATTACTGTCATATTCCTTCCTGTTACCTATTATATCTATTATATGTTCCTTTCTAGGTATCTGTTCCCTTTTTGCTATTTGCATCTTGCTCACTTTTGTCACTGGTATTTGTCGTCTCATAGTGTTTCACACAGAGCTCATTTTCGCCGTGCAGAAGTGCTGCTGGTCTTGCCTGAGAGTAAATGAGTAGGTTTAGATGTCTTAGAATGTAACTTTTGATTCTTGAATCAGGCAGGTGGATGTATGGTGTCTGTGTAAAGGCAACTGGGAAAATACTGTTTGAGGTAAGACATAAGGTCTTACTCATCCTACTGCTTCATGTCAGTTGAGCAGACTTCTTTACAGTCATCTCCACAGGTCTCACACATTTCAAGAGTGTTAGAGTGTCTGGATATATTGGTGGGACATTAAAGAACACTGTAGGGACACTGTCAAGCAGGGTGGGTTAAGAAAATACACATGGACTATGCGTATCAAGGCACATCAGCTTACAGTAAGTAACTTTCTTTTTGAAGGCTAACAGCCTTTGAAGAATACCTGGATCTTTAAATGTTTTATCAATGTAGGTGTTTGGTGTTTAAGAGCGGTGTTACAGGGTATTTCCTAGCTATGTAAAAGACAGGCTGATTCCTAACAGGGTTAAGAACTTTTGCAAAGAAAGTTGGTATTGTAATTTCCATGAAAGCTTTTTAGTCATAAGTTGTCAGTTACGCTGTCTGCAGTGTAAAAAGTTAAAAATGCGGTAATTAATTGCAACTGTCATACTTCTTTTCTTAGGATACAATCACATGGACATGGCAAGGGCCAGGAGCGTAAGTGGTTTGTGTTTTATTGCTTGTATCATGACTGCTTTCCTCCATTAGTTTTTATTTACATGACTTACAGGCATATATAGTCAACCATTTGCTGGTTATTGGATTGTCCTTTGGGATTAATTTATCTTTTTTCTATGATTCCCTAAAAAATCCAGGTATAAAAAATGTACTTCTGCTGCTATGATTTTGTTCGTTTGCAGAATGGATTTTAGGTTCTTATTTCAATTCTTTTTTCTTAGCCAAGTGCCTGAAGTAAAACAACTTGCTTCTGCTCTACATATTCTGTTGCCTGCAAGTCGATTTGGTGTATTACTGAATTAAATCTGGGCTATTATTTGAAATTGGTCTAGTCTTATGGAAACAGTAAACTCACTCATAGGATTTGGAGATACTGTTTCCATTATCTTGCCTGAATATAATTTTGATATTTTTTAAAAACAAAATATTCTAGAGGTTCTTTAGCAAACTCATGTAATGTAAAATGTTAAATGAAGCAGTTCCTGCTTGTTTAAAAAAAATTAGGCATTATTTTTATGTTGGGATCTGAGTAGAAATTCTAAAATGTTTATGTGAAGATGAAAACAAGAAATTTTGAACCCTAAGTAAAGGGGAGTTGACTTCTGTGTTTAATGGCTTGTATTGTTTTAAATGTCCCAGCTGACCTTCTATATTTTAGTAGTAACAAGGAAACCATTGAGATTACCTAAAATTTGAGTAATTTAGAATTTTGTCAGTTAGTTTTGCACTTGGGAACCAGGTCTAATTAAGGACATGACTAGATTTGGAGACCTGAGGAAATCATAGATAACTTAAAAGTTCAGCTTACAATTAATTTATCACATTGGAAGTAAGTGAATCCATGTTAGTGTACAACGTAAGTAGGCACTGCAGCATTTGCTGCCTGAAAGGATTTCTGTTCTTGTGAGCTCCTACCTCTTCCCTTGCATTTGCACTGCAATTCGCCTGAGAAATTAACTGAGTAACTCAGAAAAAGTAACTCAGCCATAGAGGAGAAAGGTGAGTAGGTTACTTCCAGCTTAGTGTCCTTACTGAGGAGTCAAGAAAACATAAAAGGAGGAAGAAGAGGGAAGAAACTTGTAGGTGTGTTGCCTCAAATCACTATAATGTTTGCAAAACCTTTATTCTGAGTGCCGACCTCTGCTAATGAAGTTAGATTAAATTAAAGCTGAGACAGCATGTGATGTTATACAAATTGGCTGGGTCAGTTTAAATTAAAGCTTTACTTAATTCGGATTAATTCTCCTGAGTGACCTAAAATGTATTTCTGATGTCTTAGCAGAAAATGCTGTTAAGACTGATACAGTTTTTTTTCTCAACAAATGTCTCTTCTCTATCTTAGTGTTAGCCAAATCTTAATCTGGAAACGTTGCTGTATCCAGGAGTATTCTGTTTGTTCAAAGGTAGCCTATTAAATTAATAGAAAACTTGTCACTTGCCAAATTATACACTTTCTTCCACTCATTGAAAGTATACAACTTAAATTTTCTCTGCATTAGACTTCAGGTAGATACAGGTTCTGTCAGCTTTACGTTTTTATTTAAATTTAAGGTTTAATCTCTTAGGATTACAGAGAGTTGTGAGAGAGAAAAGTTTACTTGTAACCTTTTGGGGTGGGGGGTTTAATGCTCTTGGACAAGGACCTACAAGACAGAAGTTTATGTTTTCTATCATTGGCATAAACTCCAAATCACAGTTTCTGCCGTAGTTCTTGATCCTTTTCTTTGCTGGAAGTTCCGTAGGAAAGAAGAGGGGAAAATGTTTTGCACCCCTGTATAAGTGTATAACAAAATGAGTAGGGTTATGCTTCTACGAGCTGCTGTTGCTCTGTGTAAGAGGATTTTGACCAGCCCTCCTCTCACAATGACTGTCTGCTGTAACTACCTAGATACTGTATAAAAATGGGGTTACTAACACTGCTCCCTAATTTAGATTTACTAAATCCTTTCCTGGATTTGAATCTTAATGCGTTCTAAGGTCAAGTTGATTCCAGTTATCTTGTGTCTTAGGCTATTAAAACACACGTAGAATTTCATTAACAGACTTCTGCAGTATAATGAACTTTGATTCCAAACCAAGGTAATGATAAAATCTCAGTGGTTATAATTAATCTTGCCAACTCTATGCTGAAGACAGCATTTTCCTGAAATAGACTTATTCTTTCTTTACACAGTATGCATACATTATCCTTTACTGTTTGTCTTCTTGCTATTGAGTATTTTTTGAAGATGCAAATTCAGTGTAAACTGCTTTTGTTGCACCACAGAATGTAATGTGTAGGACTACTTTCAAAGACCTTTTCTCTTAATTTTTTTATCTGAATATGATAATACATAAAAATAGGAATGATACTTGACAACTTTGGAGCATAATGTACTACTGTTTCACTACATATTATTTTTTTTCTTCCATCCTTTCCTATTCTTTTCCCCTTTTAGGTTTGAAATTCTGTGGCTTACTTTATGTCAGTTTCACAATTCTGTGGAAATCGAGGTCAGTAAAAAAAAAACCCAGACTATTCTGAGCAGTTTCAGAGTATGTAATATTGTACTTGATTCTGCTGTAAAAGTTTGTGTTGAAACTTTGTATGCATGTCTGTAAAACCAGGTTAAAATACCACTTCTGTTTTAGACAAATGGCTTCTATATCTGAAAATAGTTTTAAAAATGGAATGGCAAAATATAGCTTCCCCCTTGGCATAGGGCTTTACTTTTTTTTATTGATTTAAATTGAGTAGGTAAATTTCTGACTCTCTTCAGAGAGTGTTTTGTGAAAAAATTTCTTGTCTTTTAATGGCCTGATTCCTGTTTCAAATAGTATACCAAATTTGTATGTTAGACATCTAAGTGTGTGAATGCTGATGTACAAGCTAAGGACTGTCTTATAGAGAAAAATTGTGGGTGGTTTCTTATAGACCAGATAGGTTATTTAATATCTGGCTTATTTTTTATTAGGCTGCACTGGTCAGATTGTGAAATCAGAAAACACAAAGGAAATCTATCTATATTCTTAAATTTGTTTTGAGGAAAACACTGTGATCCTATGGCTGGAGACTATTGCAGTGAAAATGCAAAAACAATTAAAGACATTCCTTTTAAATTGTTATTCTTGTGCATTTTACACAGAGTAATTAGATTTTTGTGGACAATTACAGTATTTGAAAAGTGTTACATAGGATATTTGACAGATGTTCTAAAATTCTTTTGCTTTTTTGAATAATGAAGCAGCTATTTATCTCTGACAGATGGAACTGATGGCAGGGTAAATCAGTAGGAAGAACTGTTGCATATTTACATACACTGTGTTACAGTAGGAACATATAATGCATGCTAATCACAGTACTTATAATTGCTCTGTGTTTGCTTATTTATGCAATCAGTTATTTTCAAAATCAATGAATGTGCAGAATACCAGCCACTGAACAGTTGTATCTGTTGGAGAAACTTGTAGTTTGTTTTATCACTTTGCTTGGATATTGTCACCTATTAATAGCATATATATAAAAAAAAAATCTGGTTTCCAAAATAGTGGCATGATTTTTTTTCAGAAAGGCCAGGGAGTGACTGCCTCATGTAGGGAAAGGACAAACCAACTGGTTGTCAGGGTTTTTACTCTTATCTCAGGAACATGGTTTTCTGCCCTAGGCAAGTAAAATGTGTTCTTTCACACAGAAGTGAGCACTGCTGAGCTTTGTTGATTTTTGAGGCAGCAGCTGCTAGCAGATGCTGAGAGTCTGTACCTCTTGCAGATCTTGTATAACAACAAGTTATGATCTTTGGTAGTCTTTCAAAAAAAGCAAACCAACTAGTGACCTTCTGAAATACTCCCTGCTAAAGCAGGAGCTGGTAGAGGGTAGAGGAGCAGAGCTGTTTGCACAGTGGCTTTCAAGTACGAGGCAGAATACTTGAAAGCTACTTGTTGAATCTGTTTTTGTAAGGAAGCGTGGCAGATTTAGGAATGTAGGGGAAGAATTAGTTGTTCTGTCTTCAAAGTCCTGTTTTTCCCCTGTTTTCCAAAGTTTGTTGGTTTTTACTTCTGCCCTGTTCCATCAGCACAGAGATACCATCAAATACCAACCAGCCTTGATACTACAGTTACTGCAGATAATCCAATAACTCAGGGAGACATACAACAGAACGACACAACGTCAGTGTGGTTTTGGTTAAATGATAGCTGTTAAGGTTTAACAGCCAGCAATCAGGACCCAAAGTTAGCTAGTCTGGGCTTCTCTGCATAAAATGTGTGTTCTGGCATACCGTATGTGTCATCCAGTATGTATATTGAGAAGCAAGCATCTCTGTAGGTTTTATAATAGGTTTCTGTAAATATTGGCCCATCCATCCATCCTGTACTGGCATGCAGGCAATGTTGTGAAGAAGAATGGAGATATGATTGTCTGCACATGTAGATGGTTTTGGCTCATGTCAGTTTGTTTTGCTGGCCTGTCAGCTTCAGTGTTCATACATCCATCACAGTCTGCAGCAGCTGAGAGTTCTCCTAGTTTTGTTAGCACTGTTGAAATGGTCGTGCTATTTATATCAAGTTAGGCACGGACATGTAGAACACCTCTGAAATCACCTCATTTTCAAGCTTATCCTGTGTTTGGATGAATGACTTGACAGCAGTTTGCAACTCAAAGAAATGGAGTGGGGCTTGGAAGTTGAAGGAACGGTCTTTCCATTTCCTAATTTCACAGTCTTTGTCTTTTTATGTATCAGGCTGGTGTATCTATTGTAATGTAAACCTAGGCAACAGGAATCGTATGTTCTCTGTTGTAGTGGTGCATATAGGGAAAGCTCTAGCAAACCCCAAAATAAATTCAAAATTTGTCCATTATAAGAAACAGAAAAACATCTAATGACACCGTTTGGGTACTGCTGATCAAACAATTATGTAGTTCTGAAAATACAGTTAACTTCATAGTTATTGAGAAATATGTGCTGAAATTATAAACTTCATATTTATTCCCCAGTTGTTATTTTCTTTTTTGAAGATCAGTGTGAAATTTCTGGATCATAATTCCTGTTTTTTGCTACCCATAGGTAATTATATGAACTATAACTAAGCTTCTTGCAGTTTTGGTTTCTGCTTTCCACAGGATTATGAGCATTTTTTTCACTTAGTGCATAAATTATCTCATTGTTTTGCACTACTAAGGGACTTGTCTGTCTGGTACTAAGCAGGGTTGGGGATCAGAGTGATCCCTTCTTGTACCTCCTGTCTGAGAAGTTAGTTACTTGGCAGAAATGGAGTGTTTTGAGGGGTTTTGTAGGTGACACTGGTCATCATCTTGGGGCTTACATAATTTTTCAATGGACATTTAAAAACAGACAAAAGCTGGAAGGTCTTTTAATATAGGCCATTCCATTCTGAAAGGTGCCTTTTCTGTTGCAGGTCTCCAGCAGTTCTGGTTTAATTTTTCTCCTTCCAACATCAGCTGTTCTGTGAATCTTTAGCCATCTGCATTTATTTAGAATTTTTCTTTCAATTGAATATTAATAGTTGAATAGTAGAATATAAACTGGTGTCCAGTTTGAAGTCAGAAATGTTTCAAAACATCCAACAACAGAAGAGAAATGCTTGATGTGTACATTAAGCAGTTACACATGATTTCAACATGTGCAAGGGGAACAGTAAATACCTGATGTCCTTAGAATTTGAATTTGTAATATTTAAGCTGTAGAACAATATTCATGTAGCAGATGCCTTTTTTTTGTTATCTGGAAAGAGATGCACAAAAGGATGTAAAAGAAAGGTTTATGCAAGACAATACTAATACTTGTAAATGATTTAGGAATTCCTAGTCTCAATTATGAAAGCAAGATAAAACTCTACTTGGGTTTCATGAGGTAAGAAATTAGCAGAGTCAATGTTATCTGAATTTCTAGAAGTATGATATGTATTTAAGCATTTAAGTGTTCAATTTTTATTTTTTCTATAGTCCCTTTGTTAATATAATTTTGTAAGTAACAACAAACTGTATACAATTTTCACCATAATGCTATAAGAGAGATTCTTTCAAATGTTAAATATTTTGGTATAATTCAGTTCTCTGTATGCAGTTTCTCCCCGTGTATATTCCTTCAGAAGAAGAAAGAAAAAATCCAGTGTTATACGCCAATAACGTCAGACGTGTAATGGCAGAGTAAGTATGTTGTAATACAGAATAAAAATAGAGAGATGTGTGATTTTAATTTTAAGATGAAGAAAATACCACAAAATCAACTAAGGGTAGTTGCCTGCTCACAAAGAAGCTTGTAGTCTGCAGTAGCATGTGCGAAACTTTTACATAGCAGTTGCCTTCCTCCCTGAGGACACCAGGGAACTACAAATATAGCAATAACTGTAGGAGTTAGTGGGTTTGGGATTTTGGGTTTTTTTCTTGTTTTGGTGGGTTTCTTGTGGGGTTTTTTGTTGGGGTTTTTTTTGGTTGATTGTTGGAGGTTTTTTATCAGGTCTTCATATAACAAGCCAGTTCTGCTTGCTCCTGTGGGTATTTAGTCTTTTGGGGGAAATGTATGGTTGAATTTTAAGAAAGCTAGTATAACCAAATTTTATGCTATTGGGGTTGCAGTTTAAACTGTGCCTCTTTTAATGAGGTTAAGAATAGTTTGATATATTCATTGTTAGCCTGTGGTTATTTTGAACAGTAAAGCACAGGAAAGCCACTTCCGTTGGAAACACAGCACTGATACAATGCAAATTAATTGAAGCTGAATGTTCATGTGACTACACTTTGAACACTTGTTTATAGTGTATAGTAAAGCCAACATTTAATACTTTCACTCTTTTATTGTATTTTTTCTTTGTTCATTCATTCTTTGTCCCTTCAGTAAATCTTCCATTAGTCAGTAGATACTCTGTGGTATTTACAGCAAACCCTTAGGTCTATGACCACTGATAACTCTTGAGATATTTGTGAATCGTTGTAATACTGATTTTGAAAGAACTTGTGACATCTGAATTTCCTTTGTGCAACTTCTCTTCCGTTTCTAAGTTACCAGTTTAAGCCAAAGGCCACTTTGTAGATAGTAACTGATAATTCTTCTATTGTTTGTAAGCAGAACACAGGTCTGTGAGTTTTCCTTAAGGACATTAGGACTATAATAAAACAACAAATCAATACTTGATCTGTTGTACAGAAGGACATTTCTCATAAGAGAAAAAAACAGAAGAATCTATGTGAATCAACCTGTCTTAGGCTGTTAATTTATGACAGTTGGCTGGTACTATGTAAGTGTTGTCCTCAGACTTTGGACAGAAGGCCACATTATTAGACTTTCATTCTGTACTCTGCTCCAATCAGACAGGAATTGTGTCATGTAAGGAGAAATTATGAAAGCCTACAGAAGTTTACAACCACCAACATGTTGAAAGCCTTTCCTTCTATGTGTGCTTAGGAGGAAAGACATGTTTTTCCTCATTATTTTGGTTCTCCCTCCACCGAAGAATTAGGCATTTGGGGTAACAGAAGTGGCATGCAGGTCTAAAGGGAAGAGTATCAGAGTGAGGGATACCAAATATGACTTACTGTGAGATGAAGAAGAGGCTGTAGATGCTGTGTTGATGTGAATGGGAAAACAAATGTGTTGGGATATCAAAGTTTTGAGGTTAAAGTGCAGATGGGAACAAAACAGACTGTTGATGCCTGGATACCATGGATAACTGTGGACCAATTAATAACAACATAGTCAAAAATTGTTTACTTCTGGCTGCTTCCAGACTTTCCCAGTCTATTCGCATGGCTTTTGGTACAGGAGATACCAGCTCAAGATGCTGTCAGACTGGTCTGGAGCTGTAGCAGTTGCAACTCAAGTACCTCAGGTGCTGTTTAGTGCTAGCATTGCACCCTGCATTGCTGAATAAAGGACACTATTGCTGCTTCCTCTATATCTGTTTTGTTTTTCCTGAAGATTCAGTCAGTGGCAGTGTAACATTTTGTTGTCAATGGATCAGGGTCTATAGCTGTCTGCTTTCCCCTTCTTCCCCATATTTTTCCTATTTTTCTGGAGGAAGAGTCTAATTGTACTGGATATTTTACAGCATCAGAGATGGCAGTCTCAAACAATAATATCTTCATGATTCTAGAACCAGTGTTTTGGAAACCTTATGTCTTGCTCCTGATTTCAAGGGAAGTTGATAGAAGTTGCTGAGTATAGCAATAGGTACAGTTTCCACTTCTGAAATTGTTTGCCTTCACAATAATTTTGTCTTGTGAACAGCTTCTGTTAAGTGTTGAACAAAGCGTTTGACAAGATGTCCAACTCTTATGCTGCTTCTTCTTGTTGGCTCTGGAGAATTTTTAGTTTAACTTTATTTGACTAGCTGTTCATGGGCAGTCACAGATGCAAGCGATGGGGTTCTCTAGATAGTTCCGGTTCACTTTTATATATTAATTGAATATACCGTATGGCATCATGCTTAGCATATAGACCTGGGGGATGCAGAAGGGAAAAGGGACATTCAGAGGCATGCCATTTGTCTTCCCAAGTCATTGATCTGAGGGAGCCCTGCTTTCCTGGGGATAGCTGAACACCTGCCTGCCTGTGAGAAGTGGTGAATGAATTCCTTTTTTTTTTTTTTGCTTTGCTTGCATGCACAGCTTTTGCTTTCCCTGTTAAACTGTCATTATCTCAACCCATGAGTTTGCTCACTTTTACCACCTGGGAAGGGTGTGAGAGTGAGTGAGTGGCTGTGTGAGGCTTAGTTGACAGCTGGGGTTAAACCACATCAACCATAATTAGGGATTATCATCTCATTCATGTGACCGGGAGTTCCACAGTCTGGATTGCTGTTCTGTAAGAACCCTTTCCTGCTGCTTTTAGGACCTCATTTCACTGACTTCTTTCCTAAAATAAATATGCTTCATGTTTTAATTAATTCAAATATAGGATGATCTCTTGATGGATAATGTACTGATCTGTCACCAAATTCCAGGAGGACCCAGGTGATACATTTCCATTTTTAAAGGACACTGTTGCAGTAGATAACAAATTTAAGGCTCACAACTTCTACAGACCTTTCACTTGGGACTGTGGCTGTTTGCTTCCTGCAGTGCTGCCATGGAGTGATATCTTTCATTTCAGCCCTTCTCATCAGAAGAATGAGTAAGATCCAAGCCTCAGAAGCTTTATAGCATTCATAAAAATCCAGTTTCTTTTTAAAAGTGTTTCTTAATCTCATCTATTCAATGACCAGTACTTTGTTTGTGATCTTCAACCTTTTCCTCATTGACCAGTACATATTTAATAGCATTGGGCTAAAATCTAGAATCATATGCAGTCCTGTTGCAGCCACTTAGCTCACTGTTTCTTCTGTTTTGGGGATTATCTGTCTAATCAGAACTGGAATTAGTCATACAGGATAGCCACTGCTGCTGAATGTTCTTGTCTTCCTTTGGGTCATTTGCTTATTCTGCAGAAAAGCTACATGCAGACTAGATTAATCTGCAGTTTAAAGTATGGTCCCCTACTTGTTCCTCAGTGATATGCTTTGCATTTGAGTTTCACATACAACCTATATTGCTTGAGTGAATCTGTCTTGTTTGGTCTTTCTGAGCTTGTTCTGACTGCTGCTCTATATAGCCAGTGCTCATCTCATCCACAACAGGCTATCAAAAAACATATTTAGAGTCACTTTCAAATCACAGAAAATGTTGAGGGCTTTTAAATATGGCAACAGTCCAGGCAGGTTCTCTCTTTAAAATCAATCAATAAAATGTGGTGCTCTCTTGAGCTTTGATTCACTTCATGTGTTCTTTATTGCTCTAACACAGTTTTGAAACCACCCTGCTAGTGAATCATGACATGTAGATAAATATATTGCCTCACTTCTATATTATTTAGGCAAAATCATGATTTTGGTCTTCATGTGCATAAGGTATTATGATCTTATGTTGGAGATAGTCAAATGGGTTGTTTTGGTCTGTTAATTAATTAATTTCCACAGTTTCTTATATATTTTTTTCTAGTTGGGAAAATTTCTGGCCTATGATATTACTTTTTATTTCCTTCACAGTATTAATTCATGATTTATTGGAACTACGATAGTGCTGTAAAACTGTCAGCCACGCGAGATTTTAATCCCATCTTTTTCAGAATTATTAGGAACAAATCATTTGACCTTGCCATCACAAGTATTTATTTCTAAAAATTTCTCAATGATAAAAGAAACATTTCTACCACTGATAGAGCATTGGGAAGTGCTTAATTTTCTTCATAGCATGTGTCATCTTAATTGTTCCCTAATGTAAAGTATTTATTACACATCACAGCTTTTTCAGTTCTTGACAATATTACTATCCTTAGGTAGCAATAAGTTATTTTTTTTTTATATTTTTTCTTATGCTTTAAAAAGTCTTATGTTTAGCTGCACCAATTGCACTTTTTATCCTTCTTTACTTTTCTATGTTGTTTTACTGCATCATAGTTTCTAATTTATCGGTACCTATTTAAGGTTTGTTTTGTTTGGGGTATTTTCCCCTAAAAAATATATTAGTGCCCTCTTTTCATTGTGAGATTGTAGCCTTTTCGTTTGTTGAATAGATTCTTAAACACCTAATTTTCATTAGCAGCTTTATTCTGAAAGAATCAAAGTACTGGTTAGGGTATAGAAATTCTATTTTAAAGAAAAAAGTAGGTAACTCTTTCACTCACACTTTGCCAAAAAAAGAAAGTTAGTTGGTTACCTTGCTATCTGTTAGATCTCAAATATACTTGAGTGTATGTTAGTTGTTCAGGTTCTAATTACTTGCAAAAATTCATTTTGTACACAGATAAGCCAGTGGTAGTGCAGGTGGCTAATTGTGAAAATTTGCGCTGCAGGCTGTTTGTGCAAGTCTAAAGTAACCTCACCCATAATTACAGATGTAAGCTGGGTAGATAATTACACACAGGTCCATTGGTTGCATATTGACATATAAACACAATTTGTTTTCCTTTAGTTTCAGTTTCTCATCCAGAGACTATCTTCAAAATGGGGAGTAATGTGGTTTAGATGGTAAAATGTTGGGAAAAACAGAAGCTAAAATATTGCAAATTTGTTAATTTTTTTTATTGCATGTGGCAGATGTTTAACCTGCAACTTGATGGCAACTGGGCACCTTTGCTTCTTTGTTTATCAAATCTGTAAGCACTTCAGAACCGAAGTTCTGTCAGCACTCCTGATTTGAGCATTTTGTTTTTCTGACCTTTGTAGTGTTAAACTCAGCATTATAACTACATGTGTGATGTTGTCCAGGAGTTCTGAAGTTTCTATTTTGGTGGGCCCAGAACAGCAGAGTTCCTTTAGAAATACCAGAAGGTCATAGTCCAGTTTGCATTTTTCCAAGAACTTTTGTTTTTCTTCCTCATTTACACAAACATTTAAAGACATGTTTTTATATTTACAGTAGATGCTGAATTCAATTAAAATGCAGTGTGTTAGACATGCAACTTGAAAATATCTGTCTTCCTTACATTTTCTCTGTCAAATGCTTGCCAGGATCACTTTCTCCTTGTTGGAGCATGTCATGCAGTTAGAGCAGCAACTTACCAGCTTGACATATGAGCATTACATTTTTGTTTTTGAGAAATGAATAGTTTTATCTAGCATGCTGGTGAAAGCAAAAAATATTAAAGGTAGTCTTTTGTGTCCATCTTACCTGTTGTCATCTTCTTTGTAGCCAAAATAAGTTTGGGGTTTTTTTCTTGCAGGCTTTGACAGTATCATGTGATCTCTGCCTCTGTGTGTGATACAGTAATGCTAGTTGCTGAAGGAGTAGCCTTGAGGATGTGGGTTTACAGTAGCTTGCTCTTCTGTCTCATGTCTATTTATTGTGTTCAGTGGCCAGTTAAATCTAACTTTGGAAAAGCCACTGTTCTCTGCTGTCTGAAGTTTCATATGTGATTCTGCACAGGTATCGTTTGGATACTCAGCATTCAATGTTGAAATTCAAGACCTTTTTTTGGCATTTTTGTGCCGCCTAAGGCATGAGGATCGGTACCATCCGTGGAGGTATTCAGGGAACAGCTGGACATGGCATTTAGTGCTGTGGTCTCGTTGATAAGGTGGTGTTCGGTCAAAAGTTGGACACAAGGATCTCTGAGGGTTTTTCCAACCTAAAGGATTCTGTGCTTTGCTTGGGTTTCAGGTTGCATACAGAAATGGAGATGAGGCTCCATTCATTGTCTGTGAATGCTGCAAGTGTGGCAGTTGGTGGACAGAGCTGCAGAACAGGGTTAGCCGTGCAGTTTTTGCTATGTTTATTTTCTTAAGGAAGAAATAAATTTTTTAAAGTTAAGTAATATTTTGCAGCAGTCTGGTTTGAACAATATTTTTGAATGCTGACAACACAAGGAAAATCTGCTTTGTTTTTCACCCTTGAAGATTTGTGATGTGCAAGTCTACAAGACCAACAATTACAGAACCCATTTTCAACCAGAGAGAAGTGCAGCTGTTGGCAGCAGCTTTTTCTGTCTAAAAATTAAACTATCATGTTCCTGATGTGAACTTCAGTCTTATGACTAGACCTTCATTTGCTTGGAGAATGTCACAAGGAGACAAAAGGGACTATCTACTCTGGCTTTCCAAAACTGAATAGGTAAAAGCACTTCTGTTTGGGAAAGGATGAAAAAAAAAAAAAAAAGAGTGGAGGATTGTTTTGGAGGTCAGTAAAATCATGAGTGCTCTGGAAATTCATAGTAAGGTATTCCGTAGCAGAGGAGATGGAAAGCACTCAACAGTAGATCAGCTGAAATTAAATGGAATAAGTCTTTAAAACTTGTACAGAGTTCACTACCAGATATGTAAAGTGACTCTGTCAAAGCTGAGGTAGACTGTTAAAAAAAACCCAAACAAACAAACAAAAAAAAAAAAAAAAAAAAATCAGTGATTCTAACACATAGTGGTACAAGTGATCTCTGGTTCAGGAAATTCCTATACAGATGACTGTTAGTAGTTGGAGTTATTTGTCCACTGTATTTTGTATATATTTTTGCTGAACATCTGATAATGAAGAAAAATACTAAATTTGATATAATCTTAGTGTTTTCAGCACTTTATAAAGATTATAGGGGATTAAAAGAGGTTTCTTTGAGCAGCCTGTAAAATATTCTCCTGATTAGTTCACAGTTCTGCTTATTAACAACATAAAACACTTCAAAAATGTTTTTGTTGAATCATAGATTCAGAATGTCACAATATTGCCTGTACTACTTTCTCTCACTTTTCATAATATTACAGCAATCACATTTGGGTTCATGTTTGGCCTTTTGCATGCATAGTGGATTGGTATGCAGAAAATGAGAAAGCTGAGCGTTCATTTTATGTTATGACTGCACAAGTGTTAGGTATAGGGAGCTGTTTGGTGTAAAACGTCTGGATATAACAAGTCAAATTGCTGTAACAGATTGGGTTTGCAGGAAAGCTTCTGGGGTTTTATTTGGGTTTATTATTTTGAAATCACTTGCTGAGTTTGAAATTTCCTTAATATGGTATCATGAAAGGTGAATAGCCAGCATTTCAGGGAAAGCAGGGAGGGAAAAAGTCTCAAAGTACATTAAGCCAGACATACATGTCAGACCATGCAAATCTGCTGAACAGTAAAAAGGCCAGGCTCAGGTCAACTGACTTTGAAAGCAGAGGTACTATGAAGAGAAGGAAAAAAAATTATTTCAAATAAAGATACAGGAAAAATTGTTTCATTTCTAGTTTATTAAAAATAGTGGGTTGAACTTGTGATTTGCATCTCAAACTGGAGTTATCTTTTTTCTTTTTCTGTGTTTCTGATTGAGGTAGAGAAAGGTTGTACTGGGGATAAGTTAAATAGTCTAGTAACTGGTTCTGTAGAAAGTCCTGTGAGTTGCAGTTATACCCAGGCCTTACAGGGGACTCTGCTATAGTAGGTTTTGTTCTAAGAAACTGAAAAGTTCATAAGTCTTAGCTCAAATAACAAACTTTATATGTTCCCCATCTTCAGTTTCTTCAACATTCTGAGCTGAGGTCAAGGTCCTTTAAACTGCTAGCCCTGTTCAACAGACAACTTGTAAGTTGTCTTCTGAACTCAAGAGCCCCTTGAACTCCATCTGGCCTTGGTTGGTTCTGTGACTGAATTTCACTGTGAGGAAAAGTCGTTTCTTCCTTTCTTTACTTCTGATCTTTGTTATTGTGAAATTCTGAACGTGTATATATACACTGTTAAGTTCATTTGGCTTTTCTTTTTTTTGAAGTCCAATGGCTGGAAAATTGCCAGCAGGTGAACAAGAGAAGCTACTTTTGTCCTTCTCCATCTCATTTTTTGTATGTGTTGACATTGAGCATACATGCAAGTGTTAATTGTGTTGGGAATTTTCATTTACTGATAGCAATGTAAGTCTGGCCCAAATACCACTCCTTTAATAAGGGGTGCACAAAGATATAAAAAGATGAAGATTGTGTTTTCCCTTTATGGTTTGACTGAGTCTGAAATGATCCCTGCTTTTGTTTGGAATTTGTTCTGTACCTTAAGTTTGGTTTTGGTTGTTTGTTGATTATTTGTTTTGGGGTTTTTTTAATTCCTCTTTGGCTAGGCTCCTTCGACATGTTCAGGGACCATTATTTAGAGGTTATTTAAGTCTGGCATTGGTTCTGGGATTGCAGTCAGTTTTCAACCCTACCCGCAGGTTGAGTGCCCTGATCGTTCTTAGTCATCTTTCTTCTGATGTTTTGAAAAGCATCATGCTTTTGGTTTTAACAAGTTATTGTTTCTTGCTTTGGCTTGCCACCTTATGGTTATGTTTTAACTTGTCTGACTTCTCTGTTTTCCTTAAGCAAGCATTTTGGTTTGTTCGGTTTTTTTAAGTCTCTTCATTCTAATTGCCATGCTAATTTCCTTTGTTCTTTCAGAATCTTACTTGTTAAATATTTAACCACTTCTGATTCCCTAATATGTGCAACAGAGGAACACTTTACTCTTTCAGTTTCTTCTTTTAACTTATTTTTAACCTGCTTCCTCTTTTCCATGTAGTTGCCCTGTGCTTCAGCTGATTGCCTGTAAGTTCCTGTATTTCTCTTGCGTGCTATACCTACTGTGGCCTTAAGAATGATGAATTTTTGTGCAACGTGCTTGACTGGACAAGATCTTTTGTTTATTACCACATTCTTTTATGTACACTGCTCTGGATAGTGCTGCTTATAGCATGTTCTTGCTGACCTAGGAATTCAGCTATTTCACTGACAGTTGACATGGAAGTCTGTAGGGATGATTGAGTTCACAGACAGTACAAAAGAAGGGAATAGGAAGTAATCTCAACTGGCAGGATAGACTGCTTCTTTCATCACTCCTTTTTCTTCGAGGAAAATTGTTTTTATATGTAAAATACCAGTGATTTCATCTTGTATAATACACTGCATTGAATACTGTAAAACAAAAGTCTTGACAAACTCAATGCCTGATCTCTAAGTGAGGTTGAACTTGGAAATTAATGAAAATTCCCATGGCATGGGGGAGTTCTTGCTCTCTGTTTTACACAATACTCATTGCTATGTTAACCCTAAGTCTATGGAATGAAGGTATTACAAGAATCGCTCGTCCATTCCATTAAGGTGATTTAATGATTTACAAATACTACTAGGACATGTCAGAGGAGGAGGAACAGGAGCACATCAACAAGAGAAAAGTTTTGAGGAACTGAATTTAATTGCTTAAGATCACCAATATCTAGTCTTCAGCAGTCTGCTTGATTTTAATATGAGTTTTCTATGTACCTGTATCTTTTTGGTTTAGTTGGCTTTTTCCTTTTGTTCCTTCCTGTTCTTTCTTCTTGGCAAGGGGGGGAGGCTATTCATGCAAGATCATCACCTTGTATGGCCTTGCTTTTTTCATAAATAGCTTATAAATAATACCTCTGAAAGTATTTGGTACTTTTGAACTTGAATATATATTAGTGGTCTTCCTGAATATACCACTTTGTCATCCTTAGAGAGAAGAGAGAAACCCTGATCGGTAGCTTTAAGGTTAAGTTCATGTCTTACTAACATATTAGAATTCCTCAAGTTTGACAATTAATTGGTGGACAAAAGAGAACTGGCTTGTGTTTTTTACATTGGCATTCAAAGGCTTTAGAATGAGATTCTGAGGAAGTGACTGATTAACAGAAGTTGTTTATTGCATGAGAAGTAACTGCCATTGCAGATCAAACTATTTATAGTAAAGCACAGAATTGCATGCAGAGTTATCATCAAAGCCAAAATGACTGTGGCACGCCTTGGGGTTTTGTATCAATCTTGCCATTAGTGTATATGAACTTCACATATGAAAAAGGTGTTACAGTTAGACAAACTGTAGATGAAGAGAATGAAGGTAAGTCAATAAAAAAATTTTGTGAGGCTTCATAAAGCTAGAAAAGGCTGCATAAAGGAGATAATGTTCCTCACTAGTATAAATGAAATCAAGTATGATGGAAATCATGGCAGATGAGTCACTCATATGGAGCAGTGTTTGCTTTCCAAATTTTTTCTTGTTTGTACACTGAAATCTTAAAGGCCTCTTCCAAATCAAAGTGATTTTCTCTCAACTTTGCACAGCAAATGAAGGGCAGGTACAATATCAAGATTTCCTTGAAGTATATTGTGGTGCTGCTGTTACTACAGACTATCAAGTTAAAAGTACAGTGAAAATGAATACTTAATTGTTTGGTGTATAAAAGTGTGGGAGTATTTTTTCTTCTACCTTTCTTATGTCATACAATTTAAAATAACCTTGGAAGTTAACTCTACTTGCTTTTATATGTTATGTTCTCATTGTTCTTTACAGAGATATGTCACCTGTCATATAATATTAGTATTAGCTAAAGGTAATAACTGTTCTGCTTAGGTGATTACACTAACATTGATAAATCAATAGTAATAAAAATATTGAACATAATTATTAATAAATATGTATTTGTGTTCCAGATTTTAAAATTTTGAAACCCTTGTTATTCACTTATATGAAAATATACATAAATTTATATGTCTATGAAAATAGGCACTGCCTAATTTTTTCCTTTTGTTCTTGCATATTTTGATGGACTTGTAAAATCAAAATAGATGTTCTGCAATGGATCAAGTAGCATATTTCATTCCTTCTATGTGAACTTACCTTTATGGGCCCCTCCTTACAGTTTTTCAGACTAGAGAGCATAATTGTGACAGGATTTCTTGCTGTAAAGTGATTACTGTATTCGCTTTTCTTAGATTCATTTACAGTGTTTCTTTGGTTTATTCAAGGGCGTTGGGAGTTTCAGTGACAGACTATACATTTGAAGACTGTCAGCTAGCTTTGGCTGAAGGACAACTTCGTCTGCCTTCAGATACATGTCTTCTAGAATTTGCAAAGCTTGTGAGAAGCCTTGGGTGAGCATATACGATATTTATATGTAAGGTGCATATTTATTATGTTTATATAGTTTTCCCTCCATATAACAATATTGCATTTGTGAATATATATATATGGGATGTTGTCATAATACAATCAGGGAAATACTAATATAAAATCAAACCAATACTATACTTCACTTGCAAGCAGCACCCCTGAACCCTAATGAGCAGAGCAGGTTGTAAAGTTCTCATTTTGCATCTGACAAGCGAGCAGAGTGAGTCTGAAGCGTTCATTCCTGGGCCCAACTAGAGGATGCTTTTTTGAAGAGGGTCAGAAATACTGTGGGATTCCTTTTATTTGATACAATTAAGAGTCAATTGCCTTTTCCTGTGACATCTGTGAAGGGAAAATAAGTGCTGCCATAGGAGTCTTGTGACTGGATTAACCTGGATAATGGTGAGGACAGAGGGGTCACCCTTTCTCAAGAAGCACAAAGCGATAGTTGATCTTCTGAGTTGGTTACTGCCAGATGGACTTTCTAATGAAACTATCGCTCAGTATATGCAGTGTGAATCTTCTCTTTTCCCGTAGTGTCATTTCCCACTGGCTTTACCTTTCAGAAAAGCCTCAACAAACCTAAAAAATTCACATAAACCAAACAGTAGAACTTATTGCTACTGTTTTCTAATTTTTCTCCTGCTTCTCCAGTCATCCTATTGAACAACCACAACCTAAATGTGCAGCCTCATCCTGTGAAGTGTTTTAATATGCAAACACCCTTTTGCATTTTTTTGGTCTCATTACCTGAAAGTATAGAGCAGAGTTTCATGTTTTCATTCTGTACTTTATTTCCTTTCAGTAATTTTTCCTTCATCTTCAACTTGTGTACATAAATGAAAATAAAGAAGAGCAAGCTGCATTGGAGAATAAGGAATGTAGGACAGCAAATATTATGCATTCAGATAATAAACATATATTAATGCACTCTCAGGACCTCCATCTGAAAAGACGTCCAGTAGGATTGGAGAGACTTCTAAGGGCAAAGAAAGATCCTCACTTTGTTTCAAAGGCTCTGAATTTACAGTACTAAGAAAAAAAAGCAAGCAAAACAAAGCAAACGAACCACCCACGTCTGTTATTATGCAGTTGATAATCCTGGGATTCAGTTTAATCCTCTTGTTAAGTTGTCTGGCTTCTGTCTGCGCAATTTAAAGCTGTTCTTTAAAATAATGCTTTTCTGGGTTTTTGTTTTGGTCTCTAAAACAGTTACATGCATTTGTGAGTGCAACCCAAAAGTTCCCTCTCCGGTTTGAGCAATTATTCATTGGTGAAATATCCTGTCTGGATTTGGGTATGTGCCAATAAGAAGGCTATTATGATGGTATTTTTTTGGCACAGTTGGATGAAGATTATAATATGACTTCATCTCTAATGCATGTTTGATAGATGTAGTCATTTTGCTGTTTATTCAAAGGTTTTGAGGCCAGGGAGGCATTAAGATCATCCACTTGCATCCCTGAATAACTGGAACAGTAAATTTTATCCAATGGATTTTTCATCCAGTGTTAATAGTTGTTTATGAATAATGACATACTTTTGAGGTAACATCCAGTTTAAAAGATTTCTATTACAAGATGAATTCAGACTCTGTTTTGGTTTAGATTCTTTGAAATCAACTTACAGCTCAGGTTGCTACACTGAGGAGTTATTTCTGTGCACATTATGTATCTACAGGATTCATTATCATTGTCTGTAAAATTTGCTTAGTCTGTGCTCAGCTGGATGGGACTCAGTCCAAAAGCCATGCAGCCCCAGCAGTGAGTTCTCATGCTTCATCTAAGGAAGAGCTCAGGCTCTGTTAACAGAGCTATACAGCTGGCTGGAACTCAGCTGCCTCATACTGAACACTGTGGTAAAATGACTGCTTTATAAAAGAGATCAATTGATCATGGACTTACCTTCTCAAATTGTGCATTCATTAGTCCTCAAACAGTCATGCTTCTCCATAGACTGATAATTTACAACTGGCCAATGAGCTGATTACTGAGCTATATGCAATTTGTATTATAGCTTTTATACATTGTAAATCCTCTGCTTCATTTGATGATTTGTTCCATAATTAATTACCCCACTGTTTAAAGTGAGTCTCTAGTTTTACTTGGGCTGGATCTATTACCATGTTCTAGACATTGAATCTTTTTTGGACTTTGTGCCTTACTAAAGACCTCTTTGGATTATCTTCTCTGTCAGGAAGTGTTAATACAGTTAATTAGGTCTTGTCTCCATCTTTTATGAGCTGCTTTAGAGTAGTTACCTACAAGGAGATCCTTGAGTTCTGATTTGAATTGATTTGTTTGTTTTGTTTCAAACTTCTTTTTGTTCTAATTTCTGCTTGCACTTTGCTCATAAACTAGAAGGACGTTCTAGCTCTAATTTTTTCCCCTTTCATAGCGAGCAGTGGCTTTTCAGCCACCAATGGCTCCTTGGCGAATGCAGTTTTCTAATTTTTTTATTTGTGATTGTTCTCAGTTTTCTTTCGTTTGTTTTTTGAAAATTAGAGATATTTTTCTTCTGTAAGAAAAAAAAAAGCCAAATGGAGCACATATACAATCCAAAGTAGAATTTTTTTCATGGCGGTGTTCTGCCTGCGCTTAGATGAGGCTTATAAAGCCAGGGCTTAAAGTTACTTGTAATTCTAGTGGTCCAGGCCTTTTGCATCTTTTTTTGAGGGGTGGAGGGTGGAGAGAGGGGAGAGCTGTGAGGGGGCAGGAGGAAGAAATCAATAGCTTCATCAAACCTGTAACCAGATTAAGGATCACCTGTTTGCTTATCCCATGCTTGATTTTTTTTTTGAACTTTTCTCTTGCTGTCTGTCCTTCAATTTGATAATGTTCAGTATTCTGCTACTGCATTATTTACTCAATTGCTTCATGGTTGTTTCATCCTAAATCTTTCACTTTAAAACTCTATATATGTTTGGAACATATAGCAAGAGTGAATGTGTGTTGCATCCTTCTGCTTTAGTCACTGTTTTCTACATCCTGATTTTTCTTATTAATTTTACAGTCTTTTAGCAAAAAATATTCTTTAAAAATTAAGGTTATGCATCTGTTTTTTCTAATTTTTTTTTAAGTTTGACAACACTGTTACTTGTACAAGATGACACATTTTCTTTTCCAGCATCAAAAAGCAAAAAGTATAGAAAAGTCAATGAAAGTATGGTAACGTGAATGTGGGAATGTGTGTTTTATTACTGGTATACTGTGGCATGAGAACCTTCAGTCTGGCAGTTTCTTGGTGTGGTGTATGCCTTTAGTACACAGACTCTGAAGTTATTGGTACTTTTCACTGAAGGCACTGTGGCTTTGCTGATTTTGTCTTACTTTCAAAAAGTATGGTTTGCACCATGTTATTTTCTTCAGGTCTGATATCAGAAAAATCCACTGTTCTTGCCTTTTAAACTTCTTAACTTTTGCAGTAGGATTACTTTTAGTGATTTTTCTTTAGCAATGAGCAGCAATTAAGTTTTAGATTCTTTTTGAATTCCTAACCCCCCCTCTCCTTCGCTTTCCTGCCCTGAGTATTATTGGTATCTTGTACCCTTGTCATGAGAGGGTGCTAGTGATGTCTGCCCTGGAAGTATGTGTTGCAACCTCAGCAAGCCTGCAGGGTTTACCTCCTTACGTAGTCCCCAGCCCTGGTGATATTCAATGAAATTCAAACCCACTGGTTTTGAATGAATTCTGCTGTCTCTTAAAAGCCATAGTATTTTGGTAAGAATGGGAGGAATTAAAGAGCAATTCCATTTTTACTACTACTCTGCAGTATTATCAAGTTGGCTGTGAGGATCCTACTAGGCAGTGCTGCTCTAGGCTTCTAAAGATCTCTAAGGAGGAAATAATTACTTCATAGGCCTGGTGCCTCTCTATTCTTGCTCACCAGTCTTTGTCATCCAGACCACAATGCAAACTTCTGCTTTACATGTTTGCCTGAAATGGTGGTCTGGACTGTGGATAGAACTTTGAATCCCCAGTGTAATAACTCTCACAGCTAACTAATAGTTCAGTGACTTCAGAGTGTCCAGAGATACTGAAAAGCAAAAAACTTCTGGAGGATGTTGTCCATCTGCATTGTGATAAAAGCAATACTCAAGAAGGTCAGTTTTGCAGCTGTTCAATATCCTTTCTTCATTATGACAAGAAGTAGCACAGAAGTACATCAACAGACACAAAACTGAATGTATTGTGCTGTTCTGACTTAGGGCATGTTTCTCTGAGCTTGCAGTTTACAGTAGCTATCTACAGGATCCAGCTGTTCTTCCGGCTCTGCAAGACACTAGAAGGTTTTTGGCAGGTTCCCATCAGGCAAGAAAGGAGTTTGTTTTCAAATAGTCAAATGCAGCTAAAACTAGCTTACTTGCTAAAAATAGTGGTAATTATGCTGAAAATATTCTACCTTCAGGGATCTGGCTTTTCTTGAAGAATTTAATGTTCAGAGCTGTTAGTCTTGAAAAATGTCCTTTCCATCTTCATGGAATTAGGAATGGCTTTTTGTTCTCTTTGGTGTGCACTGAGCTAAAAAATAAAGCAAAACATCATGACAGCAAATAATATTACATATCATAAAGCCTTAGATCCTGCATAGAAGCCATTAGGCCAACAAGCATGATTTCATCAGCAAAGTTATTTGCTGTTGCCTTTCTAGCTTTTTTTGGCCTCCATTGAGATAGAAGTAACAATTGTAAAGGAATTGAGACATTCAAACCATTTCGCACTGGTTCAGAACCCATTATGAGATTTGCACTTGGCCTCAGAAGGCTTCAACATAGCAGCTTTGGTCCTCAACACATCAATTACTTTCTGATTTTGAAGAGCTAGAGGGAAGCAAGCCCATCTTGGATTACCAGTACAGTGCAGCCATACTCAAGTTGAAGCTGTGTCTGCCTCACTGATCCACGTACTGCTTTTGAGATTGGCTCACATCTCTTTGCAAAATACAAACCACAAGATGTCTGTAAGATTTGTGGTATGCCATACTACTTTCCATGCAAGGTTTTGTGATGAACTTTTTTAGCTTTTCAGATTTAACTACTGGTGAAGAAGAGATCTCACAAGTCTTGAATACTACTCCCCAAAGGGATATTCCCTCTCGTATAGAAGGTGAATTTTGAGTCAATTCGTTGCAAACCAAATCTCTCTGATTTACAGACAGATGTTGGACTACATATTCTGTGTCAGTGGTGGCTTATCTCAAGGGAGGATTTGGATGCCAGCTGTCCTTATCCTACAGTTAAAATCCATTTCAGCTACTACAGTGGGATTTATTATCTGTGGACACTTCTTGCATGTAATCCTGCATGTGAGTCACTGAGTTCTGTGTGCATCTCAAATCCTTCATGGATTTTTTTTTATTGTTCCTTCTGCTTTTCTAGTTGATCATGCAAAGTGAATGTTTGCAGATGTGTGTCTCACTCCTCTTTTTGTCTAGGACTAAATCCTAATATAGGTGCTTTAATGCTAGGATAGAGAACATATGAATGTCCTGAAGAGGCCATGGGTCTCTGGAAGAATTCTTGTATGACCTTCTTCAGCTCTTATAATTCAGAAATATAAGGCTTGACATTGTTTAATTAATACATATTTGGTAAGTCGGTATAGGTCACGACAGACAGCATGGCAGTTGTATTTTTACTTGAAAGCTGTGATGTTTAGGAAAGGTCATTACAGCAAGCAATCAAGTTCTGGAGCTGATGTAAGATAATCTTTCTATCAGAAAAGCTCTTATCTTTTCTCAGAAGTTCCTGAGAATGCTGATATTAAGCATTTTATTCATTCTTGTTGCTGAGAGGAAGCTGCTGAGAAGTCCCAGCTGCAGTCTGGGAACAGCTCTGGTGTGAGCTTGTGAGTTCAGAGAATAACAGCTTTTCCTTGTCTGCAGCAGCGAATGGCAAACAGGCAACTGCAGAAGGATGTTGTAGGAGACTTTATTGGCTTTTTTTGTCTTCAGACTGGAAAGTTTGGATGCCCACATTACTCTAAATCACTTCAGAAGAAACCTGCTGATCAAGATGTACTTGATGTTGTATTAGGGGTAGAATCTACTTTTCCTTGCATACCTGCAGCACCATTTATTATATTCATAATAAGACTTTTTTTGCAAAATGGAATCAGGAAGCTTGACTTAGAGGAAAAAAAATAACCAACCATGCAGGAGATATCTGCATAATTATAAAGCTGTTCATTCATTGGTCAAAATTTGGCTTTGCAGTGGGAAGGACTGAGAAGATCCTGTAGCTGTATGACCTGCTATAATTTTGTTTAGGTCATCTCATAATGGTGTCCAACTCTGGACAATGTGAAAATGAGGACTGACAAACAGGATTAACTGTATAATCGCTATTATGTAATCCCTGATTTTTTTTTAGGCAAGATGCATCAGGTCTTTCCTGTTCAGTGACATTAGTAAATTTGGAAACGTAATTGGTTTATGTTACTGTCCTACAATACAACCATATTCAGGTGACCTGAATTCCACCTAGTTCTCCATGCTTGGTATTTATTAGCTAGCTCTAGACTGTGTTTCTTCATGTTGAACTGCTTACACATATGGCTTATAATTAAGGTAAAGGACACAGGTTTATGCCTAGAGGTCTTAAACCCTTGCAGTAATTTCTAATACAGTTCAAGAACTAATGAGAGCCTTAAAATTACAGGAATCCATTATTTTATAATAAAGTTGTGTAATAATTCTGATTTCAGATTTTGTAATGCCTTACACCATTATCATCCATTGCTTCATTTGGTATATTGAAATGTTTATTGTTAAAACTGTGTTTATTTTTAAAATGTACAAAAATGATATGCTTTCTAGGCTGAAACCAGAAACACTTGAAGATGATCTTGATAAATATGCTGCGAGTGCCATGAAAATGAAGAAAGAAAAGGTTGATCTTAAAGAATTTTCAGCATACTTGGAATTTCCAGTTTCTCACACATTAGAAAGTATGTTTGCGCTTTTTGATGAGGTAAGAAACAACAGGTTAAAAAAATTTACTAATTTTGGTAAATTCCACTCTAGCCTATTTCTGTTCCAGTTGAATTCACTGAGATATGATTTTGAGTATTTCACCATGGTATTTGCCTACCACGTTTCCCTTTCAGCAATGTGAGGGCATTGTCATCAGCTAAATAAAATGTTTGTTCAGGTAGAAGTTAAAAGCAGTATCAGCTGTAAAAAAAATTATTTTCTTCCTTGATGCAAAATAGGAAGAAAAAATTTAGGGTCAGGGTAAACCTCTGCTGCTACTCATTGCAACTCAGTGCAGTGTCTGTTAGCTGATATTTCACTTAACTTGTAACTAAATGACTTGTTCTTCTAGGATGCCTGAAACTTGAAGGACCTAGGAACTTGGCAACTGAGCCAGTTTTTCATTCTTTTGGCATTGTCAGACTGGGGAAGTGACTATTGTCCTTGTCTGGATGAGGTGCTGTCTGGACCAGGAGGTGGATTTGTCCACAATGTCCTTTCTCAGACCAAAGGGCAGATGTCATGTATTCAGGCCTTAAATTAGGCTGCATTGTCGTCTGGTTCTCTGGTTTTAATGTCAGCCCAGTAATTCGGATGGTTTAATGTAAAAATTTTAAATATGCAAGTAGCAGCACTGTCTTCCAAGAATATTTGAGCTGTGACTTTTTGACTGAGAGTCAGAAAAGGGCCTGCAGAGCTTTCACATAGGTTCTTGCCCTCATGTGGTATCATTTCAGTGAGACTGGTTCTTTGCTGTGGCATATATAACAATATTTCTGAATATTCTGCTTCTTTAGCTACCATTTTTTATTTATGAAAATTCTCAGACAAACTGCACTATTTTGAGGGGAGGTTTTCCTTCACAGAATGAAGATGGCATAATTGACATTCGGGAATTTGTCATTGCTCTGTCAGTTGTCTGTAAACCATCCAAAACTCTGGAAACAATTCAGTTGGCATTTCAGGTAAGCAGTGTCTTCTTGCTCTATGTAGTTTACTTATTTTTAGAAATTTTTAATACTGCCACTAGACTTAATAGTAAGTTTCACATTCCCTTTTAATACTTAGACACATTTTAAAACAATATTAATGGAAAGTTAGATTAAGAGGTCATGTAAAGTGGAAATGCATTGCAAGTTTAAGTTGTGTAAAATTATGGAAGGTTGCAGTTTGAAATTGTTCTTTGTAGAACTCTGGTAGAATCCTCAGCGACTTAAGTCTCAAACCTCAAGTCCTTTGTATTGATTCCTCCAAACTAAAGGCTGTTCAGTTGTACTTCCTGCTTTTAAAATAAAATCTTTTTTTTCAAATTAATAAAGTATTTTTTAAAAGAATTTGTGCATGCTAATAGAGAATATTTTTCTACCTCCTCATATCTTCTTGTGAAGATTTTCTTCCCTCTTAGTCTTACCATGCTTGTGTGATGGTCCTGCAGTTTTTGTCCAGACTTTATGTTTCCCAGAAGTGCTCCTGATCTTGTTCTACTCTCAGTGATTTGTTGTGGCATCAGCATAGATTGTTAATGCAGACTTTTTGGGAAAGTGACAGCAACAATGCTTAACATTTGTCATTCTGGTGGGTTTCTGACACCTTGAATTAATTCTTTTCAATCAATTTGTTTAATATTGTTATTTGAACATGGAAACTGCTGTATCCTGCATCATCTTTTCGCTTTGGCTTGAACTCAGATGGTCTTTAGAGTTGCTGAAACTGAAAAGTGCTGACTCTTGATGCTGTCTTCACTAGTTGAATGCATGGAACTGAGAACATTCAGTTAGATAGTACTACATAGTAGCCTTGTTTTGGGTAGTTATTTTCAGGCTCTTCAGCATACCTGTGTAACCTTACCTATGTTACACTAAAGAAATGAGGCTCCTGTGAAGGCTTAGTGTTCATATGTATATCCTTACCCTTTGGCCAGAATCAAACAAATTTGACAAAGGAGGAAGGATCAAAATTATTTAGTTCCTAAAAATATCGGGGGAAAATCTGTAATTAGTTGCCGCTTACTCCTACTTTTGAGGGAAAAGCAGAAAGGTCTCTGTCCTTACTTGGTCAGTTTGATCTATATAGTGGCACAGAGAAATAGGTGCTGTTTGGTCAGCTCTGTGTCTTCATAGTAAGATGAGTGAGCTTAAAGTAAATTTGCAGGGGGGGTTGGGCAATATTTTAGTGAAATTTATCTGTCACGATTCATAATGCACAATATAATTTTATCATTTGAGAGAAACAAAAGCCAGATCGGGCAGTTATTTTCTTTTTGTCAGTACTTGAATTTAATAGAACTGTTTCTTAGTAAAATTTCTGTTCTTCATTATCTGCTTCATTCGTCAACTCATAACACATAATTTTGAGTTGCCTCGTTAATTTCAAAATATAAAGTTAGCTATAAAAGATGTTTTATGCACATATTAAGAAGGGGAAGCAGGTGTCCTGCTAGTGGTGGTTGGGAGGGTTATGAAAAGTCTCAAGCTGAGGAAATTTTGCTCATTATTCTAGAAAAAGGAAAGAGAATCTTTTTTAATCATTTTCTAACCCAATGTCCTGTCTCCACGTACCATAAGATATTCACAGAACTTACCTGGAGCCACTGCATGTTCTAACCACTTCATGAATGTGTGACATTGAACAGTTGCCACCCCTGCCATGTGCTGCTTTTTGCCCAGCATTTTTTCATTTGCTCTCAAGGAAAGTGCAACATTTCACACAGCTACAACTTTTCAAAGTGAAGGTGTTCAGTACATGGCTGGAGAACTTGAAGGATAGTGTCACTATATGCTGGTGATACAAAACGGGCCCGGGGGGGAGTGGCTGATGCACCTGAAGGCTGTGCTGTCACTCAGCAGGATCAGGATAGGCTGAAGTTTGATGGAGAGAAATCTAATGAGGTTCAAAAAAGGCAAGAGCAGGAAGTGTGGCCAGCAGGTCGGGAGGTGATCCTTCCCCTCTGCTTGGCCTTAGTGAGGCCACATCTGTAACACTGTGTCCAGTTCTGGGCTCCTCGGTACTGGAAAGACAAGGAGCTACTGGAGAGGGTCCAGTGGAGGGCCACAAAGATGACTGGAGTCTGGAGCATCTTCTCTGGGGGAACTGGGCCTGTTTAGTCTAGGGAAGAGAGGCTGAGGGCAGATCTCATCAATGCAAATATTGCAAAGGTGAGTGCCAAGAGGATGGTGCCAAACTCTCTTCAGTGGTGCCCAGCAACAGGACAAGGAGCAAAGACCATGAACTAAAACACAAGAGTTCCACCTCAACATGGGGAAGACCCTCTTTACATTGAGAGTGGCAGAGCCCTGGAACAGGCTTCCCAGGGAGGTGGTGTAGTGTCCCTCTCTGGAGGCCAAACCCATCAGCACACATTGCTGTGTAACCTGCTTTAGGTGACCCTGCCCTGGCAGAAGGGCTGGATTACATGGTCTGTGGAAGTTATCAATCTATCAGTAATAGAGCTAACTCTTTCTGTGAGCAAATGCTTTTCCAAGATGTAAGAATATGCAAATTATTGTTTTCTAGAATATGTATTTGTAGAAAATTACAGGCCCATCACTATATGGGGTAGGATTATCCTGATAAATACCATTTAGACATAGGCAATTTATGAAAACTGACTTTTGGATGTTGGTCAAAGGAATCTTGATTTTTTTACATCTGACCAAGTGGAAATGCTATCTACTTTAGGCTGTCCTAAATATATCTTCTGATGTCATCCAATGTCTTGGAGTTTGGACATGTAGCTCAATGGACTAAATATTATTCACAGTTGCATATCTGCAAAGTATGTTAAACAGTCTTGTCACTGAATTCCAGTGGTCCATTGTAATTCCAGTGTTTAGGCATGTAAACATAGGAATCTTTCCTGAATATAGCCAGCTTTACTTTCTAAGTGTACATAGGTGAACTGATGATGATGATACCTTTTACCCAGACTAATCTGAAATCCTTAATATATTACATCAGTCTGAGAGTGACTAGAATTTCCATTACAAAATTCCAGTTCTGTGTTACTTAAATGCGGTGCTGTTTATAGGAGTTGGCATTCAGCTTTGCAATGATTTATCTTGCTGTCTTAATTCATAGCTGTACCAGTCAGAAAGTGGAACTATAACAGAAGAGGATTTAGCTCATATTCTGAAGACTGCCATGGGTGTGTCACAGATCAATGTTACACATCTTTTTAGAGCTGTAGATGAAGAGGAAAAAGGAAAGATTACATATGGTAAGTATTTTAAGTGGATCTGCACTGTCACAAAATGTCAGAGGTGCCTGGACTCCTGTTAATATACAAAGTAGTTATATTTTTATTAAACTCTACCTTTTTTAGTTGACTTGTTGACTTTAACAATGATAAAAGCACTGCAAACAAAGTACATTTACATTTTTTAAAATGAGTTTCACCTTTGATATCAAATACCATAATTTGCGTATTCTCAGAAGTTTTCCCTTCCACATTGTCATTTAATATGTGGATTAGCTCTTTCAGAATACTCTGTTCCATGACTTCCATGTATGTGAATGTGTATTTTTAAAGAAAGCTAACTTAGTCTGTCTTGTTTTGCCCCTTGTAGCTGGGGGCAGGAAATGAGGGGGTTAACCAGGCTGCCTAATGTGCAGTGTGTGACGTAGGTGGTACGGAGGCGAGAAAGTTGCATGTGAAAAATTGAGACCTGGTTGAATAGATTGTGCTGGAAGTCAAAGTACTTGTGTGTTACTGCACAAAACATGCAGAATCTGAAGTAAGACTCTAAATTTAGTTGTATCATTTAAGCATGAACTGAGTTGTTGATAGCTGACATATCACGGGTCTCCAGTAGAGGTGTTTGTGACGTATCCTGTTCTAATTGTTTTCCTTCAGGAAAATTTTACAAATTAAGACATCAGTGTTAGTAAATCACAGTTTCTACACTAGTAATTCCTGTGTTTCAGTCATACAATATACATATAAAGCTTCAACTGCAGAAGTATTTTAGAGTTACAGGAATGAGTATCATTGCAATTGCCCTTCCTTTTTTTCCCTGACTGCTCTGTCTTCTCTCCTTGATTTCTGCTGTGCTACCCCTTTCCTTTCTGTACCTCTCATCTGCCACATCCCCAGCATTTCCACATCCATCCTGCCCATTGCCTTTTTCCTCCCTATCACTCCAAAATGATATATGCAGTGACTCAACTCTTCCCCCACCTCCCCATCACCAGCTTTAATAATACCAGCACAGAATCTTAAGCTGGTAAGCCAAGCAGAACTCTAATTTTGTCACACTTCATTGTTTGAGAATAGCTAAATTTGAAATCATGTACAAGTGAACTCAGACCAGTTCATGTGAGTTACCAAAGAATTAATACTTTAATATTCATCTTTAATAGTTGCATTTAAATCTGCACTTTTCCCCTGAGTGGTCATGGTATATTCCCATCACAAGAAAATCTGGACCACCAAGCCCCAGCAGTGTCCGCTGAAGTGCTTGGCTCACGTTTTCACTATTATATTTCATGTAGTCAAGAACAGTCTTTTGTGAGGCTACACGAATTAGGTAGTAAGATGGTGTTTATGTAATTTTTTTTAAAACTTTCCTTGGTTGTTCTTCTGTTAAAGTTATCATTTTATAATAAAAACACTGCACTGATTTTAACATATTTGAAAGTTTAATAGTAAGAATAAATGTTCAATTTATTGTGGTAGAGAATTAGAAGACACAAATAAACTTCTGGTATTGCATTTTTGTCTTGAAATTTCCTGCCGTAAGTATTCAGTCTCTTGCCTTTCCTGAGAATATGTAGAACTTTGCACATGCTCGATTTGTTGCTCTTACTTACTAGAAAGGAGAGGTGGAAAAAACTTGCAGACTACAGGGTTCTGAAGATATTGTCCAGACAAGTTCTGAGAAATCAAAACATTGTGTCTGGTGGAAAAGTACTGATGTTACTTTGGGCACACACAGCAGAGATGTCTGCTCGCAGTCTTCTTTCTAAGGTGGTGGAATGTGAAGCAGGAATTAGGTCTTGAGTCTTAGTTTTAAGAACAAAAGATAAAATATTCAAAGTATCAAACATAAATTGCTGCACATACAACAGAGTCCTTGAAGCCAGAGATCTTATCCCAAAGGAAAAGGCCACGTTGTGGGTAAACAGAATGACCAATAGCAAAATAAAACTTGTATAATTAGATTGATAATCATGACTGTAAATTGTTAGAAATCTGGATTCTCATTGCATATTTGAAAGCACACTAGTGGCCAAGGACCTGTATATCAGTTCTTTCAAGCAGTGTGCTGTTGGCTGAACTGTTCAGATGCACTTTGATTGCAAAGCTCATCCCTTCACTGTAATATATAGAGAGGCAAGATTTCTCAGTCTTAAGATGATTCTGGAGAGTTTTAATGGGTTGTGTAGGTGGGCATCGCAAATTCTCAGGAGCTGTCCAGCAGCCCTTGGTAGACAATTGATGACTGTGAAAGTGTTCTGAAGACTGCCTGGCTTGCTGTAACCAGAAGAAAAGAGGAATTGACCCTATTTTGAGTATCTATGGATGAACGTTTAGAGAAGGAAGAATTATTTGTTTTTTAAAATTGGTATCTTTATTCACTACAGGATTATCCTACTAAGTCTCTGTACACTAAGGTAATTACGTAGCTGAGGGGAAACAAAAACTAGAGGAGACTCATGAACACAGAGCTTCCAGGAGGAGGGTATTTCAAAGGCAGGACAAAAACCTCTTGAAGTTCTTGTAGTATATATGCCTACTTAATGCGAAAATGTAGATGTGAGTTCTAACTCCACTTTGCATTCTTTCTTTCGTCTCTTTGCTGTTAGTAGGGTTAAGAAGCAAAAATACTTTTTTCCCCAAGTTAATGACTGAGGTGATCTTTTCCTCCAGTCTAATGCTTCACAGTTGCTTTCAGCTTGAGCTCCAAGGTGAGACCTGTGATTAGAAGTAACGCTGGATTAGTTCCTTCTTCCTACATCACCTTGTTTCATGTTTCTGATGAATGAGGCAAATGGTATCCCAAGCACTTTTCTTTGGGCTCTGCTGTATACAAGTTTGATAAATATTCCTTAATATCTTCAAGCCTTATTTCAGCAAGACGCAAAATATCAACTTTATCCAAAATGTTATCATGTTCAATTAAGTCCTCCCTGGAATCTGAGGATTTTTATTTGGATCCAGTACTGCTAAAACATTGAGGGATGGATCCTGACAGAGTTGTCAGGGTGATGATTTGGATAGAAACTATTGTACCCGTGTGAACAACTGCTTTAAGGGATTTTCTGGATTTATTTTCCAAAAGGACTTTTTAGCTTTTTGAGGAATTGCTTAGAATGGCATCAAAAGTAAATAGTTCAGTCTTTACCATGCAAAAGGATTATGCTTAATGTGACTGTAGGAGCATCTTCAGTACTGTTGGTTGAAATTTTTATACTTATCTTAGTTGGCCTAGATATCAGAATGACCTTTCCCAAAAAAAAAAAAAAAAAAAAAAAAAAAAAAAAAACCCCCTTTTC
>JAWWMO010000083.1:86366331-86383510 GCA_035047845.1 Dendrocincla fuliginosa | reverse complement strand
TTCCCAAAAAAAAAAAAAAAAAAAAAAAAAAAAAAAAAGACTACTTTTCATGGCCATTACTGTGATGCACGCATTATATGTCTTGTTATAAAAAGTAATACATCCTTTGGATCGGCCTAAAGTGTCCATGTAGAAAAGGGAATGCCTTCATATGCCTGCTGCAGGCCAGACCCTGTTTGCTTTCACTGAATGTGCTTAACTGTTCTGATCCTGATGAATCAGTTCATACTTAAGTGTTTCTAATATATTTTTTCAACTACTACCACTTTTTTATTTTACAAATATAAAATTCTACATTTCCTTCTTTAAAATGGTCAGAGGCATCACATTCTTTGCTATGAGATTATTTTTTTAAGTTGAACTTGCATTAAATAGTCTCAAAAGAAACATCTTTGCTTTATGTATTTTTAAATATTTTCAGTTCTCCCTTCCTTGTGAAGACTATCATTTAAATGATCCATCAGCCTGTTGTGCATACAGGTTTTTCAACATAGATGGTAATGTTGGTTTTCATGACCTGAAAATCATCAGCATTTGTTGAAGTTCCAAAATACTTTAGATCCATATAAACTGTGGATAAAGGATAGCCACATTTTTGCTTGTGGAAGGATGAAGTTATGTTTATTGCCTTCTGCCCACTTATCCCTTTGCAACAGTTCAGAGGCAGAATTGCCCTACAGCTTCAGTGCCCTGTGAGCCAAATGGCATTCCCATGCATATTGCATATTGAAAAATCATGTAATCTCTAACAAAAGGATGACAGACAGAAAGCTGTGGTAGTTCTCATCTTCCATAACAGCCCAGTTGAACTAGAAGGAGCGGGGCTTCACTCCTTTGAAAGGCTTCTTCAGCTGTTATCTGCCCTGCACTCTGTGGAATTCCCAGCGTCGTCTGCTTATGAGCTCTTCTGGGGTAACCCAGTGAATTTGAGTAGGCGGTGTGTGATACACTGTAGGTGACTGAATTAGTGATTATATTCACATCCAGTTTCTTCTAGTGTCATTACATTATAATTTACATTATAAGAATAGCTGCTTATTACTTAGGTCCTGTACAGTGTTTTGCGTTCGAGTCATATCTGAATAAACAGTCATGTGGGCAAATTGTGACAAGGCTTCAATGTCTGATTATTAGCACAAAATATTACTTCTTGATGTTAAGGATTCCCTGCTCCCCCAAACCTAATCTTGCTCTTTTTATTGTCATATTAATATCCAACATTAAAATCAAGGGGGTTTTTCATAATGTGTTATAAATTATCTTCTTACAACATTATTCTTTATAATATTAGGACTTTTGAAATGCTGAAATCTTGAAAGTGGAAGGCAACAATGACAGCTGCTGTTGAAGCAAAACATTAAAGGGCATATTTGCAAAAGAGTTTAAGAACTTAAGAAATGACTATTCTTGCTGTTCAGTCATCTATCTTCAGCTGGAGGGCTTCTTCCCTTCCCCCAGTGAGTAGTGAGATGCTATGTCAGGGTATGTGGTGCTCATCGTGCATTTTAATGCAAATCTGAGTCTGTTTACCCCTTCATACAAACTAAGCTCTGGCCTGAAGTGTTTTAAGAGGGCTTAGATAATTCTGCAGCATCTCAGCTCTGGGGATGTGGTAAATTTATGCTGAAAAGCTAAAACAAGCAGTGGGAATAGCATTATGTTAACTGCTGCTATTTTTCTCCAAAGAGATCATGTGATTATATATGTGTAAGTATTCAAATTTAGCATCCTTCTGTTTCAAAGAGCTGATTCTGTGTAACAACATTTTTTTTTTAGATGACTTCTACACATTTGCTGAATTGCACCCACACTTTGCAGAAGACTATCTCTATGCTGATCAGATGGGAGCTGAGAGCAGCTTGGAGACTTCATCTCTTTCTGCTCCTAATGGTATCTGTACTGACTTCAGCCCTGACAACATTGAGGATAAAAACAAGCCCCTGCAGAAGAAACTGAATTAACACTGCAACTCTTACCTTCCTCTCCTGGTGAGAGGGTTGTCTTTTCTTGGGATTTTCATAAGTCACTCCAATTATACAGCAAATACCAGTCTTGTGTGTGAAAGTTCTACCTTAATATCATTCTTTGAATCATATGTGCTATATTTAACATGTTCCAGGTTACTTTGGGAAAGGTGTTTTTTTGTTTTGTTTTGTTTTTTTTTTAAAGTCTTTGAAAGGCAAAAATGTGAATGTGCTTCATTATTAATGTTCATATTTAAAAGGAAGCGGCACACTTATTTATATTCCATTGGCTATTTTCATGTACAAAGTGTCGCACAAACTGTGCATGTATAAAGAAACTGTAGCTACTATGGTGTTAAGTGCACTTTGGTGATTAGTGTTTTCCCTAGTTATGGGGAGGTTTATTTGGGGCCAAACTTTGCTGTCCCTATTTGCATAGTCTGTCCTGTTGATTTCAGTGGGATTAATCTCTTGAGCAGGGCAAGCATATTTTGGCCCTTTGTTTTGGTTTCAGTGAACAGTTTGGAAACAGTAATACAAAACTTGCTAAGGATTACTTTTTATTTTTATTGTTGAATGACAAAATTGTTTCTCTTTCAGTCTGTTCCATGGTAGAATGAAAAGGAAAGGCTCCTTATCCCTCACCCCAACAATTTTCTACTGTAATCTTCCGGATGCAATTAAATGTGATTTTTTTCCAAACTGACATACCACACAACTGTTTGCAAATACATAACTAAACTGTTTGTGCTTTTCTCTTATAACCAATTCAAATCATAACTTCATTTTAATGGGAGATATTTATACTATTGTATTTGGTTTAGATTTATTAGAAACCACAGGTTTCTTTTGTAGCAAGCCTGTACAGATAACATATCATGGAACACATCATGAAAACTTTATTGTATCAGTTCAGGTTGGAAAAGGTTGCAGTTACTTCAGAGACCAAGCCAGCAACAAGTTGCAGAACATGTGAAGAAGTGCTAGTTAAATCTCTATAGCAACATTTCATATACTGCATATAACATATATGAAGCTTAAAATAGTTGGCACTGTTAAAAAATCCACCACACTTGTATCAGTAATACTTCTTATCCTTCCTTTTGTAAAGCCAGGTGCCTTAACTACCAGTGGAGGTCTCAGAGAAAAATATAGATTATAATAAAACCACAGCTCTTCACTGATTAGTAAACGCGACAAAAGCCTCAAGGGGTAGGAAGGAGGACTGTCACAAATTAACTGTGATGGCAACTCTGCTTCCAAGCAAGCAAAAAAAATATTTCAAGTCATTTCTGTGACTAATTTTGTAGGGCTGTGCTAAAATGTGATGATTTTGTGACTGGAAAACTGTTGAGATTTGAATCTTCCACATGTTAGAGTAATTTAAAACTAGATTTGAAAGGAAAGAATTTTAGCAGAAGGAAATCTGTTTGCACCAAATGCTTTTATAACTATTTTTCAAATAACAGGAGGTGTTTTAAAGCTCATTAGGGTATTGGAATGTGTCCTTAGAAATCCATAACTGTATGTGGCAAGTCTCCAAACGGGAACTGGCTTTAATAAAAAGGGTAGGAGGAAAAAAAATGTAAGAAAATATGCTTTCTGTAGGATATATGGAGGTAATTATTAAATTTTTGATTTTTCTAGGTAACATATGCCAAGCTGGCAGGGCTGCAGCAGACTGGCAGACAAGATTTGAATTAAAACTGATCATGAAAAATAGGATAAATGGTTTGGGAAAACAAGGCATGTGTGAAACTACACTTAAGTAAGAATAGTCGGGTGCACAGAGGAGGGAGTGGGTATTACTGTGTTACAACTTGGGGCAGGGATTGCACGGAGTATGACAAAGGGAGCACTATTAACTCATTGCTGCAGGAAAGATACTCATGATAGTGGGATGCCATCATCAGTGCAGCCTGTGAGAAGCATGCTGATATTAAGGCCTTACCCAAAGTACCTGTCCATGTTGGGGCACCTGAGAAGAGATGGGGAGTAGCTGGATAAAGTCTGGAGGACAGAAAGTACTCAGAAGGAGAGATCAAAATTATCCCTTAATCCAAAGAAGAGGAGACTGGAGGAAGGTGTGAAAACAGTCTTCCAATACAGAAAAAGTTGCTATAGAGAAGATAAGAATGCTCTTTTCTCCACATGAACAGTAGATACAGGCTATTAATTTAAAAGGCAAGTTAAGCATTAGGAAAACTTCCTTACAATACAGCTAGTTAAGCTAAGGGAGAATGGGTTAGTCCAGGTCAGGTGAGGAGCCTGCTTTCCTTCACTGGATGTTTTGAAAATGGAGGAGACAGCTGAGATAGAGACACTTGATTTTGTTGATCATGCCCCAGGGTCACAGAGAGTTGTCCCTGAGGTCTATTTTCCATTATACAGTATGTATTTAAGTCAGTATGTAAGGGAAGGCACATGTAGTCTGGACATGTTCCATCTCCTCTGCAAGGCGTTTTATGGCACGTGGGTCAAGCTGGCTGTCTAAGATAGTTATCTTTTGCTTTGTATGGGAGCTTGGGGTTTGAGAATTTTGAAATGCAGAGGATGAGACTGAGTTCCCTGAGACACGTGTCTGAAAAGAAGAAAAAGTAAGCTTAGTATCACATGGACAGTTTTGAGGTGATAGAAGCTCCAGAAGAAGAGATACTCTGTCCACATGTGTGAAAGAGCAAAGAAAGATGATTGAAGTTGGCTGAATATGAGTGTGTCTAATTTGCTTATATACTGTGTGTATCTTGAGGGTCTGTTTTCTGAAAGCCCATAGGTTCATTTGGCTTTTTTTTTTTTGTGAGGGAGATGTGTTTTTATTGTGGTGAGTGTAACAGCTGCACTTGTGTGCAGTTAAGCTGTACAGAGTGCATGGAAGGGCACTGCAGCCTGTAGTAGATGGGCCCTTAAACAGATGCCACATTGTGTGGTGAAGAGGCACTGGAAGTCCTGTGTGTTCGTGAGTTCAGTCCAGAGCTGCCTGCTTGAAGAAGGCTGGTGACCTGCACATTGATTGGTGAGCAAGTACTCTTGGTGGATGCAATCATTTCAAAATAATAATAAAAAGAATAAAACATATCACAAAATAGCATTTAGATTCTGTAATGAATTTTCCTCTTTTGAGAAATTATTGAATAAGGTAGAGACATAAATAGGATGAATGATCAGGTGAAGAGTCAGCCTACATGGAACCATTGTTAGATCACACATCATGTCACAAAGAGCTGAGATTAATTAATAAAATTCTGGTGATTTTAACATCTGTGGAATATAAAGCTGTAATATTAGACTGCCTTGTAGTGAGAGAAAAGCTACATTACCACAGGATAATGATGAACTCAGGCTCTTGAGGGCTAAGACCTCTAGCACACTGAATGACTGCAGCAATATTCCTTACAAGTCATCTATCAAACTCTGACTGCCAAAGTGTGTTTGTAGTTCCCCACAAGAGGCCTTTTTAAAAGGCACCTGACTTGTGGAAGCAGGGTAGTCATTGTCAAGTTTTAGTGACTTGCTGAAGAGTCAGCACAGAAGTGAAAACTTCCTTTCCCCTTCACCACGCAATGACACATAAATGCTTTCCATTAAAATATTACAGATTTTACAGACAGATTGTTATATTTTAACTGGTGGTATCAACAGCCCCTAAATTTACAGGGAGAAATATGAAGCAATTACTTCAGTTCTTTGCAACTAATTAACTTAATAAATAATTCTTACCCAGAAAATGCAGGGGTGTGAAGGCCTTTGATGTTTCTGAGGAGCATTTTTCTACTGTTATGTAATACTGCCATTCCTTGCCAGAAGACCTCTTGCATCAGCCTGAATTTTTACATATAGTATGAGATATGCAGCCAAAGCTTTGCTATTCTTGTGTGGCTCAACAAGTATACTCTGTATTTTGAATGTATTTTAAGTAACACAGAAAACCATGAAATCCAAGATATTTGAAGTTTTTGGAGTTTGGTTTGAGTTTTTTTTGCTTCATTTGTCCTTTTTCAAACAAATGTTCAGGAGCTGCAAAGCATGTTTAAGCCTCTGTCTCTACCACGGTACAGCAAGCGTTATTACAGATTTTTTCAGGAGTCCACTGCTGTAAGCTGATGCACTTCAAAGGCTTTATAGGTAATTTGTAAGCCTTATGAAGAAACTAGGATGTACACTTAATTTTATACTCATTAGTTACACTATACATTTCAATGCATTTATTGTTGCTAGAATAATCTTAGCATGATAAATAGCAATCAGGCTTGTGTGTGTTTGCTAATCCCACTTTGAAGGTGTAAACCCTTGGGCCACAAAGTTTGAAAAGGAGACACGTGCACAGTAAGAGAGTGATGCAACCTCTTTAGTGACAAAGCTGCCAGAAGTAAATAGCTGAGTTTCACACAGAGCTGTTTATTACTATTTCCATGCAAACTGAATAGCTTTGTTAGCAACTTTAAGCACTGGGCTGGTTGGAATATTTTTGTATTCGTAAAATGTAGTAAACATATTTCTAGAAAAGTCATTGTTGCACTTCAACATCTGATAATTTTCTAAAGTGGACGTAGTTTTATTAATTTATGAGTTCCCTGATAAGGCTGTCTTTGGTATTGCCATTAAATTATTCTTCCTACTTTTATATTACCATATGGTAAGTACAGATTTTCAAGTTAGGTGTTGTAGTCACTTTCTGATCTCTGTTCCTTCAAAAATGGAATTCTATTTAAAAACAAAGCAAAACCAAGATCAAAAAAAACTCCAACACAGCCTGACTTAAAGAATACTAGTTGCAAAACTAGCAGCATATGCTGTAGATCCCATTATCTCAGAAGAAATCCCAAAACAAATCACTGTAAGCACAGCCTTGCACATGTTATGGGACTAAACAAGAATGGAGAGTAAACAAAATTCTGATTAAAAGCTCTGACCAGCTCAGTTTCATTCTTCTTTAGGTCAGACTATGGGTCATAAAACCTTCTGAAATGTTGCATTTTGCTTAATGTGAAGCCTCTGGGTTTTTTCTAGCAGCCCTTTCTTGAGTGCTGTAGAAATAAGAAAAGACAAACATGCTGGCCAAGAGTTCTACAGTAGCAAAACTGAAGTTCAGCTCCTAAAGCTACACTGAGGCACAGAAATTCCCTGTGAACAAAGCATTTCAGATACTTTGCTACTTTTTAGGTATCTGAACTTCACCTAATTTGGAAAACTTAATCACCAAATTATTCTGAATAGATCATTACAAAAAAAAAAAAAGTACAGAATTGAAAGTAAGAATTTAGCATCATGCCATAGATAATTAGTTATTAATTAATCAGCCCAGCAAAACTGCAAGATCTGTTTCACATATGTGCAGGAAGGCTGAGATTGTCACTTTGGTTATTTTGCTATCCTGACTAGGTAGAAATTAAGCCAGGTGGTCTTCAATCAGAGGATGATTTCTTGAAGATGCTGCAGCATCATGTATCCAAGTAATGTCTCTGTCATCGGCAGTGCAGCCAATGAGATTTCATCCCACCCTGCCTTTTTCCTCTGAATCCTGGAAGAAAAGTATTCCAACCATGACAGTATTCAAACCTGGTAAGATCCCCTTAAAGGTAAAATCCTCCACCACCATCTCAGAGGCACAAAGATGAGCATTCTGTGCTATAGCTACAGCAGTGAACTGGTTATATGTGTTAGTCACCAACACCTTGTGATCAAACCATGCATAAATTATATAATAAACCATGCATAAATTATATAATACTGATGTAAAACTACTGAGAGAACACAGCAGCAAGCAGGTCATCCATTAGATGTGCTTGGACTTGGATCTGTGAGTATTTCCTGCATCTCCTAGTGCTCAAGTTACAACAGTTTCCTTCTCTAGGAAAAAATTCAGGTTTATTTCAAGATAACAATTACTTTGACTTCTACAAGTGTAGGAGTGATTTGTTTTGTAGAAAGCAGCTTCTTTTTCCCCACATGGTATGATGTGCTTTATCACGTGTAGCAGGATTAAACTGAAGTGGTGATACCAAGAGAGCAGAGGATGTAAGAGGCTTATAAAATAGAGGGTTTGTTATGTGAGATATGCTGAGACATTTCTGCAGCAGTTGACACTCCCTAGATTGTCTTGCAAGTTCATTAGGCAAAATAATTTTGCTAGTAGTGTGATGGCAGTGGCTGTTTATTCCATTTTCCTTACCAGAGTGGCAGAGCAGGTCGACTTCGGGAGGCCATCCATAACTGATACAGACATAGTTGCGGTTTTCAAATGATCAGTCTGGGAATGGAAACAGTAGAATCACCTTAGCACAGATTGCACCTGAGTAAGTTACTCCTGTTAATTAACTAATCTGTTTGGGATATTTCTTTTTATGGACACAGTTGTCATGCTGCTTGATTCTGAGCTAAATTGCACAGAGCCATCTGAACATTAGAGCTCATTTGAGATTAGCTTGGGGATCTCAAAAAAGGTGCTGTATGATAATCTGTCAGTATAATGTTACATTTCAGGTTTTTTACTTTGACCAAAAATGTTAGAAGCAAGAGAAAAGTCATAATGACTTTTGTAATGTTCTATTTTTATACTATCAATGGGGTGTTATTTAAGAGTGCCAGTTCTGAGCCAAAGTCAGCTGGAGAAAAATCAGGCTGAACTTCTGATCCCAAACCAGCAAGTGGAAAACCCGTCAAGGCTAGCATGGCAGCAAAGCTTTTACTCTGCAGCTGACCTTTTCCCATAGTAAAGAAGGATCTTTTCTCCCTCTTGGGCTGGTGAATTCAGTTCACTGTACCCCTAGTTCTTGCTTGTGTTGACTGTTCTTTATAGGTATATTGCAGCCTGAGGGAGACCTTGCTGCCTCTTAAGTTTAAGTGACATTCACAGAGTTTTCTCCCTGAGCCATGAGCGGCAGCTGAATATTGAAGTCTGTTCTGCTAATGCCACCCAAAATTAAGGGTCCATGTACTCTTTTAGGTTATGCCTGCTGTTAGGTAAAGGATTGCTTTTTCTTTTCCCACACTTCAACCATTGCAGATGTGTCCAGGTGACAGCAGGTCTGAAAGAGCATATGAGATTCAGCTTGTTCCTGTAAACAGCAAGAAATTAAATTTAGAAAGATAGTACAATGAAACCTTAAATGGTATTGACTTCTGACTCGCTATATCACTTTCAGTGTAAGTCTGTTTACTTCCAAGTTCCAAATGCAGCATCTATAAATGTGGTCGTAAACAAAGTCTCCTCGTGGATACTGAAGAAAGCTGATGCTCAGACACTTTTCATCCTACCATGGTACTGGAAATGAAATTCATCTGATGATAAGTTGTTTCTAAGTCTATGAATGTATATGGGAGAAACCCAAATACATATCTTTTATTCGCTATCCAGCATGAAGACAATTTTGTATGTTAAATGGTGAAGAAATAAACTTTTAAAGATCTTTTATGCCCTAAGTATATATTTTTTGTCCTATGTTTTCTTTTATAATGAAGTTCAAGCAAAATGTTTCTTACATTTCAGAATGGATGCTTAGGTTAGCCAGTGCTATACTTTCCAGACTACAAAAGCAGTTTTGAAGTAAACGTGTAAAAATTGTATTTTTAAATATGTGAATTAGAATTTCTTTAAGTTAAACATGTCTTCTTAGCAATTGTATATACTTAGGCAAAAAGTGAAACTGTTGCAGCTGCTTGTCTCTATAGTTGTTTGTGTTTGGTGATTTGTTCATGTTGCTTTCTCAATTGCTCTAAGGGTATTAAGAGCTCCATGTAATTCAGCAATGTTAGAAGTCAGAAGTATATTTCTTTAGAAGTAGTAGACTTTTGTTTCCTGGACGAGGACCAAGACTAACCATCAGCTAACCTTGTATTATGTACTATAAACTTCAATGTTGCAGCCTTGTGCTGAAAGTATTTGACATCTGTTCAATGGGACCACTTTCTAAACGTTTTTGTAATTCCCAGCATCTGTCTAGGTGTGTGAGACATTTCTAATTTGATCACAGGTACTAGTTTGTCTTTTTGGAAGAATAAAATTGAGTAATCAACAAGCTGAGAAATAATTCAGAAAAAAAAAGGTTTTGATCTCTTGAATTATTGTTGAACTTGCATTGAGGATATAATTTCTATATTTTGGAAAAAAAATAATTGCTATGTTTATGAATACACTTGAAACTTTAAATACAAAAGCAAAAATGTTAACCTTTTACATGATCAAATTTTGGAATTTTCTCTACCACTACTGAATCCAAGTTAGGCACTGCCATGAAGAGGATGCTTTTAGTTGGAAGCCTGTGCTGACAAAGCAGGAAGCTGTTTTGTTGGAACTCACTTGCAAGGTGTATCACGTTTTTGTTCCATCAGTGGTACAACTTCTGTTGTTGATTTCAAGGCTGCTCAAGCAGACCTAGTGTGTTTAAAGATGCATATTGGCTGCAAGCTTTTTATTTTAAGAGCCCTTGGATATGCAGTGTAAATCTGTAACAATATATAGTGCTACTGGATAATAATGATCTGAATGCATATTTTCTGCTGTAAATTTCCCTCACATGGCTCCTGTGATATGTGTACATAGACTATTACCTTTGCACTGAACTGACTGTGCTTCATAACTGAAGAGCAAAAACAAGTAGTGTACTAAAGATGACTGTACCTTGTGGTTCCAATTGTGGAAATACTTTTGCAGAACAAAAAGTATAGCTTCAGTGCTACAAATTTGATTTTTATATTTTTTATTAACATGCATGGAAAACTAAGGATAATATTTTTTAAAAATGAACTTGTTTTTTGTACATTTTTCAATGTTTAAAACTGTATGATTTAACATTACCTCTGAATACCAGTGACCAGTAAATTTTTAAAGGAAATACCTCAATTCGAGCATTCTTCTGATGTTAGTTGTCTGATAGATTGAAATGGACTACAGTGTGTGATGAAGTGAGCCGTATGATGTAGATGCTTAAACTGTGCTATAGAAGGCATACTATGATTTACTGAAAGGGAACTAAATGATACACTATAAGTGTTGATGTGCAGTTACACAATCATGGCTCATTCTTCCCAACTGGACATTTTCCTCATGAATGGCTTGTAAATTGAATTTTCAGCGTGAAGCCAAATTAAAAATGAAACAAAAAATGTTTGGTTTCCTCTGGATTTTGTTTTAGATTTTTTTATAAACAACAAGGTTTACAATAAGGGAAAAGGATATAAACCATAATTGTGAATAAGACTGAGTCTGTATATGTTTGTTTGCTTTGTTGATATGTGTTCTCTGACTGTGTGTAGGAAAACAGTGTTTCTTTATCTGATAACTTGGAGCATGAAACACAGAGGTTTAAGGGGGAGGTTTGTGTGGAGAAAAAAAAAAAGAAAAAAAAACAATATCCCTGTGTGAGAGCAATCTTGACTCCAGTTCTGTTTTGTGTGCTTAAAGCAGAATATTGAAAGATCAAAAAATATTCAGAAAAGCTGCTCCAGAAGTCTGGACAATTAATCTGTCTAAATTAGCCTGAAGTAGCTCTGGCTCCTTTTATTTATCCAGGAAATAGCCAAGAAGGGGTCCAACACTTCAGATACCTACATACCTGAGAAATTGATAATGGAGGGTGGAGAAAAGGCATACTCTCAGGTCCAGTGAATATAAGCTGAACCATTAAGAATAAAAGTGAAGCACTAGGGAAGCTTACCAGAGAAATTTCATACATTCATCATGACATGAAGATTTCAAGGAAAGACTTGTTAGTGTTTTTCTTAATGTTATTTTCTAATTTCAAGTGATGGAGTTGTGGTTTAAGCTCAGTTGGCAGCTAAGTACTGCACAGCCACTTACTCACCCCTGATGGGAAGAGGAGGAGAACTGGTGGGGGAGGGAGCACAGGAAAAGCAAAAACATGTGGGTTCAACTAAGAACACTTGAATAGTTGAAATAAAATAATTGTAATGAAAAGAGTGGCAACAAAAAGAGAGAGAAATAAAACCCAAGAGAAACAAGTGATGCAAAATAAAACTGTTCACCACCCTCTGACTGATGCTCAGCCTCTCACTGAGCAGTGATCAGCCCCTCCCACCCAATCTCCCCCAGTTTATACACTGGGCATGACATCCTGTGGTATGGAATATCCCTTTGGACAGTTCAGGTCAGCTGTCCTGGCTATGTTCCCTCCTGGCTTCTTGTGCACCTTCTCACTGCCAGAGCATGGGACACTGAAAGTCCTCAACTTTGGGTAAGCACTGCTGAGCAACAACCCAAACATCGGTGTGCTATTAACATTGTTCTCATACTAAACCGAAAAACACAGCACTGTACCAGCTGCTAGGAAAAAAATTAACTATTCCACCCAAAACCAGGACAGTTTCCACTCCTTATTCTACACCGTTTACATCATGCCCAGGTCTCACATTTTCTAATACACCATCACCTTTCCTGTTTTTTGGTATAAACACATAGATGTCATTCCCTTAGTCTATGGGTCACCTCTGTAAAATCTCTGTTGAGTTCATTTAGTCCATGACTTTTGGGCTCCATTTGTCGTAACAGTCCTTCGGGTCAAGAGAGATGGTGTGTGGTGTTGGATTGTTGCATGCTGAAGCCAGTTCTGATTTTGTCACTACTTGTCCAGTGTCATCAGAGTTCATTCTTCATTAATCTAGTTAACTTTTACTGTAGTGTCCTTGACAGTGATCCAAAGAGAGTCAGAGTCAGATCCCCAAATCAGGAGTGGCAGAGACAATGCACTGATGACCATATAGTCACTACAGAAGTGATAATATAGTGTTATATAGCACTTAACATAGAATTTAATTGATTGGCTATTCTCATCCAAAATCAAATCCCCTTGAGGTACACATTGGACTTCCCAATCCTTCTGCATTACCCACCAAGTGCACCCAGGTCCTTGAGCAAAAGCAATCCCATGGATGGGTTTGCCTTTGCCTGAGGCAGGAGTAACCCAGATTGTTTTCCCCAGCATATTTTTACATGCTCTACAGGAGTTTTATCCCCTTCTATGGTACATAAAGGTTTTGATTGGGCAGGGCCATCCCAGCTGGCGGATCCCACAGTGTTGCTTAACCAGGTGGCATTTGCTAAATGTGTTACCCTCATGTTGGAAGGTCCAGTTTTGTTCTGCCTCTTCCTCCTGTTCTGGTGAACTTGCTTTGTTTTTCTTTACTAAACAAGCTGTTTACTAAACACATTTCCTCTTGTGTATCAGGGCAACTGATACTGGCACAGGTTGGTTCCTTGGTTCAGGTGCTGTGTCTGTCACCAGGGATGGAGCAGCCTCGGTGCCTGTCACTGAGGTTGGAGTATCTGCAGCACCTGTTGTCATCAGATTCAGAGACCTTCTATTCCCCTTGAGGGTAACGAGTAACGTGAAAAAGGACCTGCTAGGCCTGGGCCAGGCCGCAGCACATTGCAATTATTTGTGTCTCTCTGCATACTTTTTCCAGACAGCATACGTTTTCCAGATGTTTTACTAGCTTCTCCAGATTCTGCACTTCTTCAGGGGTGGAGTTCTAATACGCTGGAGATGCCCACTGTCCTAGATACTTGCCCATGCTGTCCCACACACCCTGACACTGAGAACTATCCAGGCCCAGGGCAAGTCTCCGTGTAGGATTCTTAAATAGCTGTTTAACCTTAGACCAGACCTGGAACACATGCAGGAGACACAGCAGTGGGAACATGCTGGTTTGAATTTCCCAAGGATATTCAAAATTCTCAAGAGGTGTCTCCTCCATGGAGTGGATCTCCAAGGAGAAACAGTAAAAGGCATAATTATTAATAGCGTCCGATAGATGGCTCACAAAGTCCAGAGCTGACAGCAGTGCTGAGTACAAATAACTGATTAGTTTCAAGGCCAGCCATTCCATCATATCATAAGCCAGAGTTACAAAGTACAAAAAAAAATATAACCTTGGCCCAGTTCCCATGGGTGATAAACAGCACAACAGGGTACACATACTGCAAGTAAGGTATCACATAATGCAACTTTAAGAACAAGCACACCAGCTTTGACAGCAAATAAATCAACAGTGCAACCAGCAACTATTAAACTAATTGTTAATATTTATATTTGTTCTAATGCGTTCTAGTCTGATTTGTGGTTATGTCAACTTATTGGGCCGCAGTTCGGATGCCAAAAACAACTGTTGTAGTGTAACCCCAGCCAGCAACTAAATACCACACAGCCACTGATGCCACCCCCAGCTCCTCCCCTGGTGGGATGGGGGAGACAATGGGAAAAAGGTAAAACCCATGGGTTAGGATAAAAACAGTTTCATAAAAAATATAAATATAAATATAAAAATATAATAATAATAATAATTGTAATGAAAAGGGAGACAACAAAAAGAGAGAAATAAAACCCAAGAGAAACAAGTGATGCAAAATAAAACTGTTCACCACCCTCTGACTGATGCTCAGCCTCTCACTGAGCAGTGATCAGCCCCTCCCACCCAATCTCCCCCAGTTTATACACTGGGCATGACATCCTGTGGTATGGAATATCCCTTTGGACAGTTCAGGTCAGCTGTCCTGGCTATTTTCCCTCCTGGCTTCTTGTGCACCTTCTCACTGCCAGAGCATGGGACACTGAAAGTCCTCAACTTTGGGTAAGCACTGCTGAGCAACAACCCAAACATCAGTGTGCTATTAACATTGTTCTCATACTAAACCGAAAAACACAGCACTGTACCAGCTGCTAGGAAAAAAATTAACTCCATCCCAGCTGAAACCAGGATAGACAGGGATGCAGATTTTGAGTATTTTCCCTGAAAGAGTATTTCCAGTCTTATGTGTGAAAGAACAGACATTTATAGATGATAGCAAATGCATGTAATTTCATTCTAAGTAAGAAAAAAGTCTGAATATTGTATTTGTCTAAAACAATTTAATCTAGTTATTTCTTCTTTCAGTAAATCCTACTAGTCATGCAGCAATGTGGCTTGCTTTCTTGCAAAGAAAAGCTTTAAAATCTCAACTTCTTTTGCTTAATTACATTGTGCCTTTTGCTCTAAAATGCAAATAACTTACATGTTCTATCTTATGAAAGTGGATTAAATTAGAAAATTATTCAACTAATGCCAGAGGATGCAATCAGAAAGTGGTACACTTTCACGAACACTTATTCATTACAAAATGGAAGTGATTTACATTATTTAAATATTACTGATGTGTAAATGCACAAAATACATACAAGATTTCTTTCTTCCAGGGTTAAAGATTCCCCTTCCTGACACCATGTGGATTTAGTCCTGTTTTTCCCTCTCTTGCCTCAGGGTAGCATGATGCCTGCCAGAGGTGACAGGCTATAGCTCTGGCTTTGCTCTGCCGTGGCTCTGCTGAGAGCCTGTTTCCTCACGTGTTGCAGGGAAGCTCCTGGTTGTGCTACCTCGCTGAGCAGTCATCTGTAACCCATGCTTATGCCACTCCTGCCCCTGCATACCTCACACCCAAGCCCTTCAGCTGAGGTGTACTTGAGGTACATACCAATGGCACCACTTTCTCCTGACTGCCCCACCACAGGCACGCACGTCAGGACCACAAGAAACACTCCTTTTTATCTTCCAGCACGTGGCCTGGATGAGCCTCCCTAGGTCCCTTGAGGGACAGTTTGCTAGCTTGGGCTGATGAGAGCAGAGTGTGACTCAGCCCCTCAGTGTGACTCAGTGTGACTTCCTCAGCCCCTGACAGATGGACACTAGTCCCTTCCCTTCTTCTGAATTCTGTCACCACCCTTCACTGTTTGCTCCTGTTCACAGAATCCCAGCATATGCTGAGTTGGAAGGGACCCACAAGGATCATCGAGTCCAACTCCTGGCCCTGTGCAGGACACCCCAAGAATCACACCACGTGCCTGAGAGCATTGTTTAAAGTGTCCTTGAACTCTGCCAGGCTTGGTGCTGTGATCACTGCCCTGGGGAGCCTGTTCCAGCACCCAACCACCCTCTGGGTGAAGAACCTTTTTCTAATATCCAGCCTAAACCTCCCCTGACACAACTTCAGGCCATTCCCTCGGGTCCTGTCACTGGTCACCACAGAGCAGAGATCAGTGCCTGCCCCTCCTCTTCCCCTCATGAGGATGTTGTAACTGCAGTGAGGTCTGCCCTCAGACTCCTCCGGGCTGAGCAGAACACGTGCCCTCAGCCACTCCTCATACGGCTTCCCCTCCAGGCCCTTCACCATCCTTGTTGCCGGCCTTTGGATGCTCTCTAATGGCTTAGTGTCTTACATTGAGTCCAGAACTGCACAGGGTACTCAAGGTGAGGCTGCACCAGGGCAGAGCAGAGTGGGAATGGGTTGGCTGGGAAGGGGCATCAAAGATCACCCAGTTCCAACCCCCTGCCATGGGCAGGGACACCTGCCACTAGACCAGGTTGCTCAGGGCCCCATCCAACATGACCTTGCTCCTCTCCCTTTCCCTTTCTTCTTTCCCTTTCCTTCCCCTCACCTGACTTTTGGTTTTGTGGGCATATTACACTACCTTGTAGTCTGTGACTGTGTATCAAAGGTAACTTTTTGTTAGACCGCCGAAGGACATGTTTATTGTTGTTGTTGTTATTATTACAATTATTACTGTTGCTGTTACAACAATTACTGTTATTATTACCTGGGGGTGCTGGTTGAGAGCCAGCTGACCATGAGCCAGCAGCGTGCCCATATCCACAGTGGTGTGGCCAGCAGGAGCAGGCTGTGCTCCCTTCCCTGTGCCGTGCCCAGCCCTGGCCCCTCGGTGCAGGACGGACACGGAGGTGCTGGGGTGTCCGGAGAAGGGCGGCGGGGCTGGGCACGGGTGTGGGGCACCAGCCATGGGGGCAGCGGCCCAGGGAGCTCGGCCTGGAGAGGAGGGGGAGGCTCGGGGGGCACCTCCCTCCCTGCAGGTGTAGCCAGGGGGAGCGTGTCCCGTCTGGATAGGACGAGGGGACAGTCTCAAGCTGCACCGGGGGAGGTTCAGGTTGGATATTAGGAGGAATTCCCTCAGAGAAGGGGTGGTTGCACCCTGGAATTGCTGCCCGGGAGGCGGTGGGGTCACCGTCACCCGCGCTGTTTGAGGTCAGACCGGCCGTGGCCTGGGTGACACGGGGGTGTTGGGTCACGGGTGGGACTCGGCGGTCCCAGAGGGCTCTTCCACCCCGATAACTTGTGTGATTCTGTGCGATCACCACTCCCACCGCCACCGCCACCATCACCGGGCCCGGGGCTGGGGGGGCCAGGCCCTGCCCTCAGCGCCCCCTGCCGGCCGCGG
>JAWWMO010000083.1:86328876-86366231 GCA_035047845.1 Dendrocincla fuliginosa | reverse complement strand
GCGGGCGGCGCGTGGGGGATGCGCGAGCGGCGGCGGATCCCGGTCTCCATCCCGATCCCGATCCCCATCCCGGTCCCGGTCCCGGTCCCGGTCCCGGTCCCGGTCGGGGCTGCGGCGGGGCCGGGGCGATGCTGAGCCGCAGCTCCTTCACCAGCCTGGTGGTGGGCGTGTTCGCCGTGTACGTGGCGCACACCTGCTGGGTCATGTACGGCATCGTCTACACGCGGCCCTGCCCCGCGGCCGGCGCGGCGGGATGTGTCTGGCCGTACCTGGCGCGGAGGCCCAAGCTGCAGGTGAGCGGGGCGGGGCCGGCCCCGGCACACCGCCCGCGTCACGGGCTGCTCGGCCCCGGCCCTGCCCTGCCCTGCCCCTGTCCATGTCCATGCTCCCTGCCCACTGCCCACACCCCTGCTCCCTGCCCACACCCCTGCCCCTGCTCCCTGCCCACACCCCTGCCCCTGCCCCTGCTCCCTGCCCACACCCTGTCCCTGCCCCTGCCTCCTGACTCTGCCCCCGTCCGTATTCCCTGCCCAAACCTCGGCCCCCTGTCCGTGTTCCCAGATCCTGTCCCTGCCCCCCTGTCTGTGCTCCCTGACCCTCCCCAGACCCCGTCTCTGCTCCCTGACCCTGTCCCTGCCCCTGCCCCTGCCCCTGCCCCTGTCTCTGCTCCCTGCCCCAGAGCCTATCCATGCTCCCTGACCCGGTCCCTGCCCCTGTCCGTGCTTCCTGACCCTGCCCCAGATCCTGTCCATGCCCAGGAAGGTGCTCCCCCACTCTCCCCTTCCAGTGCTAGGCCCCTGTCCTGTGCAGAGCGCTGGTGGCTGCTGCACAGGTAGAATGGAAGCATTGGGGTTTTGGGTTTTGGGTTTTTTATCGATTTCTTATGGCTGTTGGCCCACAGGCTGAATAGGGTAGTCTTGCAGGAGAAATGCTGGGCCTATTTAGTCTGGAGGAGAGAAAACTGAGAGGGGATCTCATTCATGCTCGTTGATATCTCAAAAGCGGTGCTAAGAGGATGATGCCAGGCTCTTTTCAGTAGTGCCCAGTGACAGGGTGACGAGCAATGGCCATGAGCTAAAACACAGGAAGTTTCACCTCAACATGAAGAAGAGCTTCTCTACATTGAGGATGTCAGAGACTGGAACAGGCTATCCAGGGGAGTCGTGGAGTCTCCCTCTGTGGAGACGTTCCAAACCCACCAGGACAAGTTCCTGTATAACCAGCTTTAGGTGATCCTGCCATGGTAGGGGCGTTGGACTAGATGATTTACAGAGGTCCCTTCCAACCCTAACAATTCTGTGGTTTTGTGAAATGGCTTCACTTCCTTTGACTTACAGCGCAGCTTATCTTTTTAAAAGATGTTTAGTGACTTTGTTACCATGTATTTCTGTCCCCAAAAGGAGCTGAAAGCTTCATTAAGACTTTTTTTGAGTACATTGTTTTCATTCCTTGGGTATATAACCTTTCTGCAATTGGGGAATGAGTGAAGCTGAAATAAAGACCTGTGCTTTAGGCATACCAATGCATGAATTTAAGTATTCCATACTCTAATTTCTCCATGCTGTGTTTTGATTTCAGTTAAGCGTGTATACTACCACACGGTCAAGCATTGGTGCTGAGAGTAATATAGATCTCGTTTTGAATGTGGAGGATTTTGATATTGAGTCCAAATTTGAAAGGTAAGTATCTGAACTAGTAGAATTTGAGGTATTAGAGTTCTTTGTTTAATTCTGAAGCGTGTATTCTAACTAGTAGTTAAATGGGTAGAAGTATGCATGAAGCAAGGTAGGCTTCACAAACACATAAGTCATAAGAATTAATAAACTGATAATACAAGCAATTATGGGGCAATTAAAAGTTTCATTAGTTCCACATAGCTCCATCTCATCTGTTGGCAGTGTTCTGTAAAAAGCTAAGTGAAAATTCAGCGCAATACAGACCAATTATTAAAAGAAAGGCTAATATAATGCTACTAAAGCAGTAACTTGAGCTTGAAATGCTGACATTCACAAAAGTGACAGGTCCTAAGGGGAGAAGGGCTATCACATATTAGCCTGGGAGTTCCCCCAGTCCTGGGGGAACCAGAAGTGGTTCCTTTTATCTTCAGTGGGGAAAGTGCTGGCATTCCTAGAAAAAACAACGCAAACTTCCCCAAGTTACCCCCTAGTGAATAAAGTTTAACTGCATGAACTTGGTATCTCTCAGGTGGAGTTTCAACTTCTATTTCATGAAGTGCTTGCTGCATTGCTATTGTTGCTTTCCCCATCTTTTTAAGGGGGGCGGGGAGGGTCTCCTCTGATGAATTTCATGTTTTTCACTTGCTCCACTTACTCCAGTGATTGGGTGCTGTCTGAGAAGTGGATCCAGCGTCTCGACATCCTACTGCATTGATACTGACTGGATTTCAGTCTTGCCTGATTGATTGCCAGACTTCCATATCTCTGTAGCTGTACTCGGCACTGGTTTAGTAGCAGTTTGCTGACCCTGGCAATCATTTGAGGTTTCAGCTTTAATTAAGGGTCAGCATGCTACTTCCTTGTCATCAGATGTCAATACAAACCAAATGGTTTGCCCTTTATCAGAACAACAGACTCATTCACTGTCTCTCAGCTCCTCCACTGTGCACAGTAAGTTTGAGTTACAAGACCAGGTGTCAGAGCATGTTATGGGTTTTACATCCTGCAGATCTTCTCATAAGATCTCTCTCATGCGTATTACAAAGCTTCACCTGAAGCTTTTTGCTATGATCATGCTCAGCAGCAAGCAATGCCTCCACTTGCCTCCTATTTTCCAGCTTGGCAGCAAGCAGTGCTTCTGCCTGCAGCCTTTTTTCTTTACATTGGCCACCCAGGACAGCCTTTTTAGCTGTTTTCAGCCATACAGACAAACGTTTCACAAAAGTGTGCCTTGCTTATAATAGTAAAATTGACTTTGCATTGGGAAAATCTCAGGTCAAAGTGCCTGGAAATGCTTGAGACTTCCCTCTACACAGGTAGCTAGTACACATGCTACACGTTGTTCTTAATTGCTGTGGCTTCAGACCTGGAATAGAACTTGGAAGTCAAACTGTGTTCTTCTTTCCTGTGTTTTAGCAAAATGCTTTTCCATAGTTTTTCCATGCTAATAATCATAAAAGAAAACCTTATTTTGTGGTAGTGTAGGGTTTGGGGATATTCTGAAGGCACGTTGGTGCCAAGGTTCTGCCCATAGAGAAATTTTTGAGTATAACACTGCACTCTAAATATGTCTCTGTACCATTAAACCTATTGGAACTACTTGTTTTTTTCTTCATATTTTCTGCCTCACTTTTCGTTTGTTTGTTTGTTTAAAATAGTTTGCCTTATTCATTGCTTTCTTATTGCAGTCTCCCAGCCTTCTCTTTCTGCATTTTCTGTGATTAAAAAATGAGTTGGTCTGCAGTTTAATTTTCTATGATTAAAGGACAAGAATTGTTTTACTGACAGTCTACTAAGCTATTGAAAGTATTCAGAGCAGAATAAGATGAGCAGGACTACAGGAATAGAGGAGGCATTATGCAAAATTGCAAGTAGAATGATTCTTGGCTAAAAAGGGGAGTGACTTCATGGTTTGGGGCTCCAGTTCTGTGCTTGGCATGGCATAGCTGAGAAGATATTTTATTAATGCAAAGTGCACGGCAAAACTTTGTGATTTTCTTTTTAAACTTTGTGTCATATATACAATCTGCGATACATATTCAGCACATGGAAGGCTGTTTTTTGCAAGTGTTGTCATAATTTTGGCCCTATGACCTTTCAGTAGACAAAAGCAACAAAAGAATTGATGATGCAGTCCTGTGTTGTTTAGGGCAATAAAGTTTTAATTGAGCAACGATTAAATTATCTTAATAGTAAAACTTTGGAAGTGCATGTGTTGTGATACGGAGTATAAAAAATTATCCCATCCAACCATGGATCTGGACGTATTAGCCCGAAGTATTGTTGTGTTCCAGGCAACCCAGATGTTTAGTAATAGCTAAATATTTCAGCATGTACATCTCATAATGTATTTATATTGTCTTTTAGGACAGTGAATGTCTCCGTACCAAAGAAAACTCGAAATAATGGCACATTATATGCATATATATTTCTTCATCATGCTGGCATTTTGCCTTGGCATGATGGCAAGCAGGTGCATATAGTAAGCCCTCTGACTACTTACATGGTCCCCAAACCAGAAGAAATTAATTTGCTCACTGGAGAATCAGCCACACAGGTAGGTAGTTTTTCAATCTATAGAAGAACAAATGCAAAAAAAGTGATTTCTTTTATAGATACTTCTAGTGTTAGTGTCTGCTCTGCTTGCATCTTTAAACTAATAATCATATTACAGAAAAAAAAATAAATCAAAACTCCTCTTCTTGATTACCATGTGTGCTAACAGGAGACCACTCAGCAGAGCAGAGGCAGAGCTCTCTCTCTCTGTAATGCTGCTGTTAAAACACTACTGTTAAAACAGTAATTACTTCTTAAAGAATTCGTTGTTTTTGGTAGAAATATTATATTTCTGTAACCGCATGGTGCTCTTTCTCTAGTGAATTGAATTCATGTGAAATAATACACTTTTCTGTTGTATAATAGCAGAATAAAATATGAAAACGTGTTGTTTTCTTGATCATTTATATCCTTTTGACTGTTTTGACATATCATCTCATTACTGTACAGTCCTGATTTCAAAGTGAGTTTTTCTTACTAGTATATACGTTCCTAAAGTATGAAGACTACTTAGGTGAATATTCATTCTTGATGAACAAGGCTGGGATTTTGGACACTGCAGTTTTTCAGTATGAGATTATGGTGGGCCTTTATTCTGTTGCATTTGAGCAAAATACTTGGTCTGATCAAAATTAAGGTGAATTGTTTCTTCGTGGGCTTCTTTTCTTGATATAGTTAATGACTCCATAGATTCTGTGAGTTAGACTATTAGCCTATTTAAAATTTTATGTTGTTTAGTAGCATGTATTTTTATTCTTTTTTTTTTAAAGCAAATTGAAGCAGAAAAACAGACCAATGCTCTGGATGAACCTGTCTCTCACTGGAGGTCAAGATTAACCTTAAATGTCATGGCGGAAGATTTTGTGTTTGACGGATCATCCCTTCCTGCTGATGTTCACCGTTATATGAAAATGTAGGTTGATGACTTAATTTTGATGGATTTGTTGTTATGAACTTATGACATATATCTTCAAAAATTCACCCTGGCCACCGTTAGTGTTTTATGTTTAAATGGGCACCTAGGAGAGAGGGACAGGTGCTCAATGCTTGCATTTCTGTAGAGATAAATTACTAAGTTATTATGTACTGGAAAACCTTACTGGAGATACCCTGCTCCTGGGCAGGTCAGAGTTTAGAATCCTTTCTTTGAAAGGAATTATCATACTAAGACAAGCAGACACAAGTAAAATGCTACAGCAGACTTCTCCAATTTCTCCCTTTCTTCTCCAATTGTCCTTCTAGCCTTTAAAGCAGTTGCTGCCCCTTGACCCTTTCCAGTTACCCTTCATCTGCAAGTTACCTGTCCAAACTGCAAATGCTGAACAGGCACAGGTGATCTCCTGTGATATCTTTTTTTCTCCCTTTGTGATTGACTTTATTTTGCTTCAACAGCATGTATTCCTACATTATGCTGTTTTTCTCAAGAAAGTACTAAAAAGCAGGCATAGGTTTTTAGGCCACTAGATGCAGGCAGTAGCTTGTGTTCACAGCTTGCTTAAATAGCTTCCAGTGTCAACCATGTAAGTAGTGCTGTATTGGCTTGTGCTATTGTGTGTTGATGCCTTTCTCTACAAGTATCCTGTTAAATCTAGAAATAGTTGCTTAAACAGCAGACTTGATTAGGCAGCTGGGGTTCTGGGATAGCTTCCCAGCCAGAAGACATAAACTTAGTAACTGGTAAGATAGGCACATAACAAGAAGGAGTTGTTGGACTGGGGTTGATGAATGAGGATGTTTTTTTCTGGTCAGGTTTAGATTTGCGTCAGTGCTGATGTGTCATTATATAATTCAGAAAATAGTTTGGATATTAAATAACCTGCTGGAATTTCACTAGCAGTAGCTTTAACTGTAGTTACTACCTAGAAATCTAAAGCACTTCAGTTAAATAACCAAGCAGTATTTCTGAGCCTCAGTTTAGTACTTTTCTGTGTTACTGTTGCACTTTGTATATTTAATATTCAGTCTTTCTTAGCATGTATAGAGACATCTTTCTTTTGTCAACAACTAAAATTCAACTTTCAGGCTTAAAAAAGCTCTTTTAGGCTAGTTCTGTAGACTTTCACCAAGAACATCAGTGTAGATGACTGCTTTTCTAGTGAAGACTTTAAGAATTTGTCTCTTAGAGCACTAGGCTAAATACCTTTCTAAGACACTGACAAAGCAATTGCATATAGATTATAATGTGCTAAATAACTTTAATCAGCTTGGCAGAGGGCTTGAAGGCTGGGTGGTTTCTATGGGATTCACGCAGGTTGGTGAGGTGGTAGAGCAATCCAAATGAGAGCTTCTGTGGAAGAGATGGCAGAGAAGATTTCTGCTGCTGGTGTGCTCTCTGCAGTAGTATCTGGCCTTCCTGTGTGCACACCAGCCTCATGTCCATAGTCCATGCAAGCTAGAGCATGTGTGATTGCTGATCTGAGAGATGACCTGCAGGGTGCAGAAGAGTGAGGGAGATGGTGGAGAGTTTTTACTGTTGCATCAGAGCAGGATACTTGAGACAAAGGATGTTTTCTTTGACAGACTTTTACATTTCCTCTACCCTTGATCATGCAAAAGCTTCAGCATCATCACAACCAATTTCATTTGTCTTCTTATTTGCTTATTCTGTCTTTCTACAGAAGAGTAAAAATGAACAAACTTAATACAAATTCTATTCAATGAAAGACTGTAGGCTAGTGGCTAATTTCTTGCTGTGTGTTAAAACAAAATGTACCTGAAAAGATGCTGGGAAATACCTACATGGGTAGATCTGAAAGTGATGAATGAGTGCTAATTTGAATAAAAGTAGTTTTCTTTATAGTTCACTACAGTCATAAAATCCATGTTTAAACATCCTAGGGTTCAGTTGGGGAAGACAGTGCATTACCTTCCAATATTATTTATTGATCAGCTAAGCAACAGAGTGAAAGATTTGATGGTGAGTAATAGAATACCTTTAATTACATTTAACAGTTTTAACTGTAATCTTCAATGTTGTTTTAATTAAGGTTTTCTCATAGATTGTTTGCTGTAATGAAAACTACAAATGCACAGAAGAACTCAATGACTGGTTAATTTAATACGATCAAGTGTGGTACTGCAGAGGCTGGATCTGGGTTTTGAGACTCCCCTCTGGCCAAAGTGTCTGCCAAGCACTGTCTTCTATTCCACCAAAAGGTAGTTGGATTCCATTGCTTCTGCCTTTTGGGTGGATATGGAGGACATCACCGTAGCACCAGCTGTAGTGGGAGAAGTCTTATGAGTAGTTTGACTCCCTAAGCTGAAGAAGTTTTGTTAGCATCTCAGAGTGGCTTCTGATATCTTCCAGGGAAATAAGCATATTCTCATACCCACAGCTGATAGTAGAGTTATAAGCAGATAAGTCAGTAGATACTCTCTTATCTGCACAAAATTCACTCGTGGTTAAATTTCCTGGTAGTTCTCTCTATCACGTTAGAGTAACCTGAGCACCCGAAAGCTTGGTGTTGCACTACGTCCAATGATCTGTGCCCTCAGATAAGTCAGGACTTTGAAACTAAAATGATGGAATTACAGGATGAAGTTGGATGAGATTTCTGAAGGTTGCTAGTCCAGTGCCCAAGCTCGGAGTAGGATCACATAGAGTGAGTTGCTCAGGACCTACTCCAGTTGAGTTTTGGCTATATTCAAGGATGGAGATGCCTGGGCAACTTGTTTTAGTGTTCAGTCACTCCAGCAGTAAAAAAACCCAAAACAAAACAAAACAAAAAACCAAAAAAAACCCAAAATGACAAATCAGAAAGAGTTTTTTATAAACTTAAATAGAATTTTCTGTATTCAATTTTTGCTCAAGTCTTTTCTTGTAGGAAATTATGCAGTTCTTTTGCTATATGTTACACATAGCCCCTATATCTAAAACACATTTATCTTAACAGCTCTTAATTAAGCCTTGCAGTTCTTTTCAGTTGTACTGATTGGAATTTGCTAATTAAGAGTTACTGAGACCAACAGTCTTGGGGAATGTCTCAAAACTGTTAAATGAGTATGTCTGGATTCTTCATCTTCTGGACAGAAGCCTTGGTAGATGTAAACTTTCCATAGACTTTCTAAATTGTCTCTCCATTAACTTTAGGTCAAAGATTTTTGCTACTTAGTGATGAGGAGAATCTTTAAGAACTTGTATCCCTTTCACCCCAAGGTTGTTCAGAAAAAAAAACTCCTGAGCATTTGTTGCAACTCTTCATAGCAGACAGTTTTGTCCAATATTTCTTTAAATACACTTTTGCAATGTCTCTATTAGTGGTCATTGTCCTTTATTTTAAGTTTTTTATCACAGCTCATTCAGTTCAATACATTCATATGAACTTCTAACTGATCAAGTCATGTACCCTGTTTACAAATAAATTCAGCATTCTCACGTTACTAATGACATTCCTGCAATTGTCATGCAAGTCACAGTTAACGCTTTTGTAACTCACTGCCTTAAAGTCATAAAAGATCCTGAGAAGTGCCACAAAGACTGCTCAGTTAAAACTAGCAAACGTTCCCTTCAGCACTGTCTTATGTGACACTTCAGTAATGACCGGCCAAACTGGCCAAACTTCTCTCAAGCACTACAGAAAGAGTGATCTTGCAGTAAACGTACTGTGAGATAATGAGGGCTAAGTGAAGAGCAGGAAAGAATAAGGGAAAAAAGGTGGTACAGCTTTTGTGGAGCCAGGTTAACATTTGACTGTAAATAAGGGAACAGATACTGTCTGTTTGCTATGCTAGACCTAAAGGCATGGAGCTGAAGATGCATTTTCCCTGCTTGTGCTAGGCTGTGGGGATTGTGAACTATTAGTTTGATAAAAATGTAGGTCTTCGGTGGTAAGTACTGCAGTCTAGAGGTTTTGTGTTCCTTATGCTTGCCAGTGCTGGAGTTTTGGGGATTGCATGGAATTTAGTAAACAGAAGACTTTAAAACATAGCACTGAACTTAATTGCAATGCTTATGCACTGTTTTGCAGTACTGATTAAGTAGAGTGCTAGAAGTAACGTGTGATGCACTGAAGCTGTGCTACAAGAGTAGGTTGTATTGCAGAGGTTTGATAACTTCAAACTTTCAATGGCTTAGCAAACCAGCACACATCAAAGTTGTGAGGCAGCACATGTGGATTTCTGTTTGTCTATTGAGAAACAGTTCATTCTTCTAATCCCTGTATCTTTATTTAATTTGCTTTTGGTGTTGAAGAATTCCTATCTGTCTTGTATGGCAATCCAATTTCCTCCCTATGCTACCCCTAACTCTTAAATAGTTCTTTCTCTGTTTAGAGTACACTTTCTGCAGGCTGCCTGACCATGCACTTGCAAAATTTTTGTCTCCTGTCCTTCCACCACAATTTTTTTCTTTTCTCACAGAAATGTTGATTCTATCATTGATAGACTGAGAAATTGGAATGGGAGTAGGTGGATTACAGGAATTCTTTAAAAAGGAAAAGCAGCCTGGCAGATGTTTATATAGGTTTTGGTAAACAGTTGTAGAATCTTGGCAGCATTCCTGACAGTAAGCTCTGTCCACATTGGTTTCACCCTGTTGTTTGTTTTCCCTTTGTTCCTTCAGTTCAGAGATCCTTGGCATTTTTCTAGTTTCTCAAGCTTTTCTCCCTGCTGTATCCATAAAACTTTCTCAGCTTCCCTTTCTGTCCTTAGTATGCTTGCATATTCTGCCATGGTCTGAAAAGCTGCCAGAGTCTTGGGAGGGTGGTGGGATTGAGATTTGTTTGTACTCCCTGGAGGAAGTAGGAGATGGGAGAGTGACTGTAACCTCAGTTCACACCTGACTCATGCATGGGGAGGCTAAAGCCATGGTCTGTGTCCTAAGAATCAGAAGAAGCCCATTCATCTTGGCTAAATGTCAGCTAACTAATTACTGTAGAAACAGATACAATGTAGAGTAGCAGGACGGAGATGGGAGATTATGATTGGGAGTAATTAGGAGCCTGGAGCAAGAGATCTTGAACCTGTTGCAAAGCGTGCCTGCCAATCTATAGTCCTGAGCTACCCTTGGAAATGTAAAACATACTGCCTGAACTTGTACTGAGGTAGCTGCAGAAATTCTAACATCTGAGAGGACAAGGTTGGTTGGTTGTTTTTGTTGGGGTTTTTAACTTGTTTCAGAGACAGACAACTATCAAGCCGAAGGAACTGAGGCAGTTTAACACTTTTTGTTTTACCCATCTTAAGCATGCCCCAAGTAGTTTTCATCTAACTAAAGTGTGAATGATACAGTAGGATTAGCTGAAATTTATTTCTTTTGGGGCAGGAAGAAGGTTTGTGTGACACCCCAGATCCCAAAGTATCTTACTTAACTTTAGCTGTGATGTTTTCATTAGGATGAGCTAGTGACATCATCTTTCTTCCCCATCTTTTCAATTTCTCTCAAAACCAGCCTCATTTTAGTAAAGATCTGACTTGTGTGATTAAATTATATCGCATGACACAATCACTTTTCTTTATTTAAAAAAAAATAGTGAAATAATAGTAGCCATTTTTCTGCTATTAAAAATGAAACTATATCTTTCTGAAACACAGGTTATAAATCGTTCAACAACAGAGCTACCTCTTACAGTGTCATATGACAAAATATCTCTTGGAAAACTCCGATTTTGGATCCACATGCAGGATGCTGTGTACTCCCTCCAGCAATTCGGTATGTTTATTTTATTTAGGTCAAAAATCTGCAACTAGCCCCTCAATTTGTTTCTTTTAAGTACATGACACTCTTTTTTTCTCATGCTACAAATCTTGTGTTGTTTCACTTTAAGATAGAAATATATGTTGACATGTGGTAGGAAGCAAGAATGCAGAGGTGAATTAACCATTTTTCAAAGGATTTTACGTGGATAGTACTCTGTAAAGTGTAAGGACATACGGGGAGAATTTTCACCATGGATATTCCCTATTCATGGAACAGAAAAACTGTATCAGTGATACATAAGCTGTGATGTAAGTTATATATAGGTGGTCACTGTAGCCATATATCTACAGGAAGTACAGGCAGGCACAGCAAAGTGTAATTCAGATGAACCATAGGCTTTACATGCATGAACCTTGATTCGTGTTTTGCTTAAATGTAAGGGTCAGGGGTATACTTTCACTCTGGAGGGCGTATGCTCTGTGTTGGTGATGGTATAGCCAAGCTATACGTTTGCTGCCTTTGTCTGTTCCACTGATGCACACCTTTGTGAGTCTAATCATCACTCTTAAAAAAATCCACATCTTATTTTCAGGGTTGTCTTTGCTGACTTAGTTTTCTCTCACAAGACTGTAGTTAGCTTCTTCATGCTTGTGTAAGGAACTACATTGTAACTGAAGTGGTGCTGATTTGCCAGTGTAGGATTCTTTCTGATCCTCTTTTTTTAAACTCTTCAGACAGCAATTTGAACTTTGAAGCTTCTGTGCTGTATTATTGTAATGTTTTTCCTATTCTTCCTAGTTTATCTTTTTTTAATGCAGTATTCTGCTAGGTTCCCAACAGACATAAAGCTGCTTCCATACTACTCAGTGTTGTTCTTTGTTCACCAAAATGTAGACAGAGGAAGAGGGTTTGGTTATTCACTGTCATTTCTGAGCAAATATTTTATGGTGGACAACTTAACACTTAAAGCATTAATTCCTCTGAAAAAGAAAAAACCTGTTGTGGTTCAGCATTAGTTTCAGAATGTGGTGTTGTAAGACACCTGTGTACAGAGCCTATGTACAGTGTAATTTAACTGAGAGCCTAGACTTTCTCAGTTTCTTTTGCAGTTTAAGCTTTTCTCATGCTTTGTTGAAGGAGAGAGGGCAAGTAAGGAATAAGGTCATCCTGAGTAGAATCCAACTGCTTCTCCGTAGCTCAGGCTAATATATATTGGAGCTATAAGTATGTCTTCTAAAAATAACTGCCTTAAAAGAATCAAATAACTGCTTAGTCAGTTTGTGTAGGGCATTGGGCCATCATCACTTCTCCATGATATTTTTTGTGAGCCCCCTCAGAATGGCATTGTATTCAGATGGAATTTGCTGTGGGTATTTTTGGTCTGTGTTTGGCCCAGCCACCTGTGAGGAGTTGTGCTTCCCCTGCCCAAGTTATGGGAAAACAGGCCGATAAAGACGGTCTCTAGCCTTGAGAGAGAGAGATTTCCTTGTAAACTAAAATTAATTGGTCTCTCATGATTGGCTGATGGCCCTCCAAGGGCACTTGAAGGAGAAAGAGAGGAGGAGGAGGATGAAGTAAACCCCCAGACTCAATTAAGGAAGACCCTCTGAAATGGACTGCGCAGGTGCAGAGAAGTATCAGTTATGTAACATGAGGGGCAGTGCTAAATACCTTTGCTTGGGCAGCGCTGGCCACATTGCTCAGGTAAACGTCATTTTGGCCAAGTAGATAAAAGGCAGATAGCTCATGTTTTGGGGCTCACTCGCTTCATATGACAGGACAACGTTGCCTTGGCGATGACGCCCGCCGTCACCTGTGAGCCAGCTGACCCTTGAGGATGCAGCCACTGCTAGGGAAGTCTGGGCATTGCAGGGGTTGGTGAGACAACTCCATGGGGGTCACCTGGGCAATTTGGGTGTTTGCACCTGGGGGCTTATTTTCTCTTTTCTCTCTCTCTTGGGGTTTTTCCTGTTTACTTGGCCACTTTTGGTAATAAAACTGCTGTTTGGGTTAAGTTTTCTGCGGTGTCTCAGTTTCAGCTTCCACATCCCTTCAGACCCCATTTTCTCCTTGGAACAGGAGTAATTGAAATTTTCATCTTCCATATCTTGGTTGTCTTGTGATGAACATGTACAGCAAGACCTGTCATCATAGGAGTGCCTCCTCTGCCTGGGAAAAAAGTTCATTTAAGATGCTGCTTGTTCTTCCTAAGAATGTAGGCAGTAAAACAAGTGAAACATGAAGTTGAAAATTTTCTTTTTGGAACAATTTCTGGGAATATCACCTTAAGGTAGCAGCAAAACTCCAGAATCACTTGAAAATGGGTAAATTCACATTCTTCTTGCTGTGATGGTGAAGTAAGTTGGTGCTGAACTCACCAGTGTCGGAATTAGCACCAGTGCTGTAAATGCAGCCTTGTGTATTTTCTGAGAACTGTAGACTTCAATCACACGGTGACTTCTACAACCATGTTTCTCACTGACCTTTGTTGTCCTTTACAGCGTAGTCCATTTCTCACTTTTCAGCTGTTGATGTGAAACTCACTCTTATTGTGTATCAAACAGAAGTTCAGAGGCCAATTTGAATAACCTCTTTTCTTCCCACTCAGGCCAGAATGATTTCCTGTGTGTTGCCATTTGTCTGTCAGGTGTTCAGTTTAGGCTGTAATTACACATGTTAAAGGCACATTACAAAACACATTGCAATTACACAAGTTAAAGGCTTGTGACTGGTGGGTTTTGTTTATGGCAAGCCAAAAAACTTGCCAAAATATAGGTAGACTTGGGTTTTACCAGTAAAGCTTCCATCATGTTTTGGATTTATGATTCCTTAACAAAACTTTTGCAGGTGACATAAGATTCCTTTCATATTCAAGCATAAGAGCAATGAACTGCCTGGTACTTCTTGCATAATTACTTGTTCTTTTTCTTAGGGTTTTCAGAAAAGGATGCAGATGAAGTAAAAGGAATCTTTGTTGATACTAACCTGTACTTTCTGGCTTTGACGTTCTTTGTAGCAGCATTCCATGTAAGTGGTTTTAGTTTGTAGAAATTACATAATATTAAAAAAAAAAAGGGCAGATGTCAGAATTTTGGTTGTTTCATTCATTAAGAATTGGTCTTGGAAACAGAAACTTCAGAAGAGCAATGGAAGTATTCTCTGGTACAAGTCAGCTGTATATCTGATAGAGAGCTAATATTCACATCTCAAATAAGATTAAATTAAAACAACAAAACACAACAAAATACAAACAAAACAAACCCCAAAGCTTTCTCATTAAAGTTCTCTTACTCGAGAATTTTTTGAATCTGTGCTGTTTTTTTTTCAGACACTGAATGCTTAAAGGAAATAATGAAAACTGTACTAAATTAAAAAACTGAAGAAAAAGAGAAAACAACTTGCTATGGATTCTAAAATGTCTCGGAAGTTTAGGTCAACTTAGTGACCTAATAAGAGAGGTCCTAGATACATGAGAGATAATAGAGAGGAAACTTGACTCGCTGTATTGTAGGATTTTTTTAAAAAGGCTTTGGTACTATCTAAACCTAAATTGACTATCAATCCAATACAAAGCATTTTGTACCTAATTTAGTGTGTCTTGCCCTGGTCTCTCAGAGTTCATCAGGGTCCTCCTTCTTCACCCTCTATGGTGTGTTACCCTCTATTGGGTCACTGACACTTTCTTTACAGGACACTGATTTGTGCAGCATTGCAGTAGTAGCAGTATTTTAAATTCATCCTGTCGTTTTGCACTGCTTTTAGAGCCTGGGCTTTTACCACAGCTTTTTTTGCTAGCTTTTATTTGTGATACTTAATTTTCATTTCTGAAGCTTCTAAAACAGCTTTTTCTCCAACTCCATCTTAAATACATTTCACAGTTCAGCTGACAGTCTCTAATTAGTGCGTGTTTCAAGCAAATGAGTATGTTTCTTGCTATTTGCAGCTTCTCTTTGATTTCCTTGCATTCAAAAATGACATAAGTTTTTGGAAGAAAAAGAGGAGCATGATTGGGATGTCTACAAAAGCAGGTATGGACCAGAATGCAAAGTGATGTGCATGTGCTGTGTAATGTGTGCTGTGTGTTTTCAGTCTTAGCCTAAGCTGATGCTTTGTAGATCTGAGCTGATGTTTTGTGTATGAAAAAAGATAGCTAACAGTTCACACAGTTAGATGGTTCTAACTTGTTAGCATTGTGCTCCACTGTCACTTGCTTTTAAGTGCTTCTGTCACTTCTGAGGTTTGACTGTCTTGCAACTGAGAATTTAATATTAAGTCAGTTACTGTATTTCCCTTGCTGAAGGAACAGAAAAGAATGAGGACCAGAAAAAGTTCTGTGGGTGAAGAGAGTGTGCTGTCAAGGGTAATGCTGTCCTGCAAGTCCCAGGTTTCAAAATATTTGGGGGTGGAAAGTGCTGCAGTGTAATGCTCTTACTTGATTGGGGCATTGATGTAAACAGGAGCAACAGAGGCTCCTGGGACATGTGGAGTGGGAGAGCATGGGAGGGTTAATTTGTCCTGTATATAGAAAAGATGAGGAAACAGTGACCTCCCAAGCCTTCCTAAAAATCATTGAAGGTTTGTCTAATAGATTTTTTTCATTTTTGATTATAAACCAAAATGATAAACCTGGAATCACTTGACCTCTGAGGCTATCCCTAATTCTAGCATATTTACAGATGGATTAAAACATGTGAGGAATATTGATACCAGGGAGAAAAAAAGGCATTCTAAATTACAATGAACAGCAGCAACATGTTTTTCTCATGTGGAGAATCTGTCTATCATTTTTATGAAAATGCATTGGGGGTTTTTTAAAGCAGTTATACTGCTGGTGGTGTGTGTATGTCAAAAGTGGTCCATGGAATTTCAGAATTAAGTGTCAATTGCCAGTTTGAGAAGTCAGTAAAGTCAAATTGAAAAGACTGAGTAACAAAGGGGGTTTTAACTTTACTGTTAAAGTATCAGTCTTCAGTCTCCATCTGTGGATGGTTCCATCCTCTCCCTAGCAAGCCTTAGTCACCCCTCTGCCTGTGTCTCCTTGCTCTGGGGGAGAGGTTTGGCAGACAATTGGTGTGGAGTGGTACAGTGTAATTGTTCATGTGTGAGTGTGATGTACCTGTTTTCTTCTTTTGTCCCTACTTAGGGGGACAGCTATTCCATCTAAGAATTAGCAAAACCTGAAAAATAAACCTAAATATAAATAAATAAACCAAATATATCAAATAGATCTATTTGACAGTATATAAAATATACTATGTAAGATTTACAAACATTAATTTAGTTGCATGAATTTCAAAGACTGGCATTACATTACCTCACAGCCTTGCAGCTTCCAGGAAACAAGAATCCTGAATGTAGTTCATAATAGTACTGTTACATTGCTGTAGTACAAAAGTCTTCCTTAAATGTCCCAATTTTCTTTCATATTTTGTGATAAGGATTGCATAAAATATTTTTGTTCCCTATTTGCCTGGAGCTCACTGGCTGTTTCTAAGACTACTAGATATATCAAGTTGTATGCAGAAGGAGTTCGTGCTTATACTGTGTAAGACAGTATTACACTAAATAGGCCAGCAGTCTTCTGTCATCTCAACTGTCCATTTAAATATTAATAAGCCTTTAATTTTAACTTATTTTAATTTTTCTGTCTAGTGCTTTGGCGGTGCTTTAGTACTGTGGTAATATTTCTTTTCCTTTTGGATGAACAAACAAGTTTATTGGTACTGATCCCAGCAGGCATTGGTGCAGTGATTGAGGTGAGTTCTTAAAGCTTTAGAACCAAATACCAATGTTTGCAGCACCATCCACAGCTTATTGTAGAAAAAGAATGCTAAACTAGTTACTGAAAAATTCTGCTGTAGCATACTGTTCTTGCAGCATTAACTGGCTTTCAGTGGCAAAGGAGATTGTGTTCCTTAATCAAATAAATAAATTGGAAGTATCATTTTTTTCTGAGATGATCCAGCTGATATTGTAGAAACCAAACATAGAGCAATGCTGAGGTTTGTCCTATCCCATCATCTGATAGGCATCACTCCTGGCCAGGCAAGTATAACCATGTCAATAAGCCTTCATGGAACCATGGGCAAAGCACAGGCTGTGTGCTGTCAGACAGTGCTGGGACTGAGGTGCTTGGGGTAGGAGAAAAAGGAGGAGACTGCTGGCTGTGTTCCTTATTCCAGACCACATTGGTGGGTTGCCCGTACTGCTTAGAGGCCTGGCTTGTATGTAGTAAAGCACAAAGTCAGCAATAATGAGAGGATAAGATCTCTCTACCTAGCATTGATTGCAGGTCTGTTTACGTCTCAGCATTTAAAAATAAGTTCAGGACTCTCGTGGAATTTTTCACTATACATGTATTACAGTTGTAGATAATCCCTGTAGAAATAAATAAAACAGTTCAGAATTTTTAGTCATTAAATTGTTGAATGCAAAGTCACAAAGTGATTCTTAAATTTCAGGTTGTTGTGTAATGAACAGTGGTGTCCTAAATAGTACCATTTCATTGTCTGTAACCCTTTAATCCTGTAAATTAAGATTTTAACCTGTGATATATTTTTGTGTGTTAAGTTTTCTGTGTCAGGTTTTCTGGTGGTTTTCTTCCTATATATGGGAATTTAGTCTTATATTTCAAATGTTCTTTAGCTGTCCAAAATTTTAACTAAGTTTCCGGGATAAATATATATATATATATCCCTATAAATATGCTACTTCTTTTGTAGAATATCTTGTGTTTTAACCCTTGAAATCGAAATAATTTTTAAAAAAATCTCAGTATTTCAGAAACTCATGAGTACATGAATAAATTTTCAGGTGAATTAAACCTTTGGTTGCATTAGGGTCAAGCTGTTGCAAGATGTATATTAAGTAGCCAAACAATTCAGTGGACTCACTGGCTTTCTTGGAGTCCACTACTGAAATGTAATGATCATGTAAGTGCCAGCTTAATAGCTGTTAGGAGTTCTGAGGCATCTTCATCTTGCAAACTCCAGCTGATCTCAAAGGTAGGTGAAAACTTGCTTGGCAGGTGTCTGCTGGTGAATTCTCTAAATGCCTCAGGTGCATATTGGTGCTGAGAGCATCTAACCCCCACCTAAGCACTGCAATGCAGATATCCTGGAAGGACTACCTTAGTTCATTTAATGTACATCATCTGATACAGCAATTTAATAGTGCAGGCTAACAATGTTGTACTTGTCTAATGACATGGGTTTTGGTTTGTATAGACACAGGCAGGGGACTGCAGTCAGGCTGTCGCTGCTTTATCAATGGGTGCTTGAAATAAACATTCTGGAATCTTGATTCTGATTCTCTGGACCCTGCATGAGACATTCCTTTGGATAATCTTGTATGTGCATGTTTTGTTTTTGCTAATCACAGCTCTGGAAAGTGAAGAAAGCCTTGAAAATGACAGTGAAGTGGCAAGGCTTGAGACCCAAAATTCAGGTATAGTAGACATTGCCTTGTTAATGATTACACTCTTGAGTCGTCCATCTGTTTTCAGGTTACTGGGCAGCTTGGCTTTTAGTGAAATGAAAATTTTTTAAAAATCCATAAAAGCTTCCTGTGTGCATCTTCTCTTATGAATGGCTTAATCCAAAAGCAGGGTGAGCATTTTGAAACTTTCTTTGAGCTCTGTAGAAGAAGCAGCTATTTGAACCAATGGTGTGAGAACCTTCAGAACTTCTCTGGCAGCCCTGCTAATTCTAAATGGGTGAGACTGTGCTCCTGCCACTGTGTTGGAAGAGCACTCTTAGCTGACATCATGGTTTCAAATAAGAAACTGACTTTTCCATGAAGCTGTAGGTGTAACTTCTTTATTGTGAAACTAATAGAAGATGTGACATGTTCTGGAGACAGCACACTCTGGTGATTATTCTGGGTAAAAATGAAGTCATGAGACTGCAGAACATGCAGTGGCAGCAGGGACTCAAATTAACTTTTTTTTTTTTAATCTGACTGTAAGCTTTTTAAAGTGCCATCTACACTGAAAGTCTTATCTGGTTGGTAGGAGAAACAGTTGCCTAATCCTCAGTGTTTACATCACAACAAGGGGGTTGTGCTGCTTCAAATCTGTATCTTGAACAACTGACAGCTCTGATTGTTCCTTTGTCAGTATGCAAGGAACTGTGTTCATGCAGTCACAATTTCTGGACATGTGGAGGTAATTCATAACTGATCTCTTCATGGTGATGGTTTTTAATAAAGGCTTCCTGTGTCTGCCACAATCTTAGCTACTTGACTTTGCTTTTGCCTTGTGAACTTTGCTCACTCAACAGTATTTTTCTAAGCAAAGAACGCCTGGAAGTTTGGTGTAAAATATGAAGGAAAAAAATTAATCTTTTTGCCTACCCTGTATTTAACAAGCTAAACAGTACAGGTATATAACTCTCTTGCATAGAAGCTTATAAGAACTTTGAACTTAATGTCTAAGCAGATTAGTTTGCAGTTTAAATCCTGTGTTTAGGGAGTTGGACAGCAAGTGCTTTTCCCCCGTGTTCTGACTTGGTTGTGCTTTTTGTATGTATTGCAGTTTGGTACATACAATGACTCTGAAAGGAAAACAGAGGAGTATGATGCCCAGGTAAGAGGGAATCATATGACTTCTGATCTATAAAGTCTGTATATGTAACCTGCCAATTGATGTGTTTGGTCTTTTTTTGCTACAAGTGTATTTTTCATGTTCTCATAGTTTTCAAGTGGCTCATCATTCTGTGGATGATCAGATAGTTCTTTTGTTAGCTGAATCTGGTTGAAACATTGCTTCAAGAAGCACAATTGCAATTGACTTACCTGAAGAGAGATCTGAAAGGCTTACCACTCACAAATTTGAAAGTTAATATTTGTACTTATTTATTTATACTGAAGGAAAGTTCACGTGCTTCCTGATTTCTGAATGGAGTTGAGCATATGTGAAAATATTGGTGTTAAGTAGGGAGCTACTCTTAGACTCTGATCATCATGCTGCCTCTAGATGCCTACGCTCTAAGGGAATTGTTGTCTGAATTCGGCGCTGGAATTTTCACTACCACCACTAGTACTGGAAGCATAGTGGAAATAATAGCAGACATTGGGGAATAGGAAAAAATTTTTGGTAAAAAATTATGTTGCTGTTTTCTAGTAATTGCCATGAAAAATCTCTATATAAAATGTGAACTAACAAGCTATTTTCCTTGTCTATTAGGCTATGAAATACTTGTCATATTTGCTTTATCCACTGTGTATTGGAGGTGCAGGTTATTCCTTGCTGAATGTCAAATACAAAAGGTACTGTAACTTTATAAATGATCTTATATGGAATTGAAACATTCCACATTTTTTATTAATTAATTAATTGGAGATGATGAGTTATGTAAATCAGTTAGTTTATTTGATTCATCAGCAAGGAACTGAAAGCTTCCTTGTTCTGTAGAATCTGAAGTGTCTAGCCATTTTTTAACACTCAATAAGGCTACTGACTGTTGTATTCCACAAGTAGCCTGACATTAATGTAGCACAGAATTCAATAGCTTGCATATGTGAATAAACTGGCAATAGGAAGAAGAAAGCTGCCAATGATGTTTAGAGGACCAATAGGGTGTCAGGAGAGATGACATGAATTCAGTGTTTAAACCTGTCCAGTAACAGAGAGTAGCAAAAACTGTCCCAAAATTACTTGTTCTGACCAAGAGGCTCCTCTGCTCCTAAATAGAATAGCTAGGATGGCAAGCAAACAAAAGCATTTTTGAGAAAGAGCTCTATTCCTTTACTCTTGGATGTACTGCAACATATTAATGCTTCAGCAAGAGCTGGAGACTAAATATTTCATGAACAGGTAGATCCTTGTTCTCTTTCACTCAAAAGAGAGAGTGTCCAAAAGAGGGCAACAATGATGGTGAAGGGCCTTGAGGGGAAGCAGTATGAGGAGTGGCTGAGGGCACTTGGTCAGTTCAGCCTGGAGAAGAGGAGACTGAGGGGAGACCTCATTGCAGTTACAACTTCCTCATGAGGGCAAGAGGAGGGGCAGGCACTGATCTCTGCTCTGTAGTGACGAGTGACAGGACCCAAGGGAATGGCCTGAAGTTTTGTCAGGGGAGGTTCAGGTTGGATATTAGAAAAAGGTTCTTCGCTCAGGATGTTTGGGCACTGGAACAGGCTCCCCAGGGCAGTGGTCACATCACCAAGCCTGACAGAGGTCAAGAGGCATTTGGATGATATTGTCAGGTACATGGTGTGACTCTTGGGGATGGTTCTGTGCAGGGCCAGGAGTTGGACTCGATGATCCTTGTGGGTCTCTTTCAACTTGGCATGCTCAATGATTCTGTGAAAATAGCTTGTTCATTTTCTTTGGAGAGATGCAAGCAAGTGTGCAGCCATGAGACTTTGATGTAGAAAAAATCTGCAAACGCAAGCATGGTGGCAGCCATGTAGACATTTTTTTATAGTCTTTAGGCCCAGAAGGGATGGGAGAGAGCAAGCAGTAGCTAAAATAATTGCTGCATACATGATTCGTAGCACTAGTACTTGAAACTGGGACAATTTCTGGGCTGTGGGAAAAGCAACTCTTTCAAAAGACTTTTGTCTTAGTAAGGAACTCACAAATGTCCAGGATTTAAAAATCCTACTCTTCTCACAAAATTCTTGCATTCATTCAGTACTGCTAAATACTGTATGCCAGATGGTTTATGAGCTTCAACTTACGGAAATGAAAACAATTCATATCATAGAATTCTTACCATTGTTAAATCTGTAAGGAAATGTGGCAGAACAAGTGACCTTAACAGTGGATTATCCTTAAATTGTAGAGGCATTTTCTGATGCATTTTTTAAATGCTTTTGGATTACTGAATTGCTGCCCACAACAGTGTTGCTATTAGCCTGTCACTCACACAGCAGTACAAGTTTAATTTTAAATGATGTAACCTGAGCATCACGGTTATTAGGTGTTCCTGTGATCACTAGCGGAAGTATGAAATTCAATCACTGTCTGTAGCACTACTGTTATTTTGCTAAGATTTTGCTCTGTTGAACATCTGGGAGGGTTATTAGATGTAAGGAGGGAAAAACACAGATTCCTTGTATTTACTTTTTTTTCTAAAGTCCCTACTATCATGGTTTGCACTGAATGGTATTTGTTGTTTGAAACCTGATAAATCCTTATAGAGCCGTATTAAGTGTCTTTAGTATTTGGAATACGGTGTTACATTTGCAAGCTTAATACAGTCGGGGTTCAGTGCACAGTGTTATCTGATGTCAGTTTGGATGCAGGAGTCTTAGAATGGTCTGAAAAATTACAAAAGCAGTTGATAAAGCTCTCCAGACATCTGTGGACTGTTAAGCTACTTTTGCTTAAACTACCTTCTCTAGAGCCCCTCCTAATCAAAGGAAGATGTGAGGTATTTAGTTCTTGCATACAGTAATTTGCAACATAGCCTTTTCTTGGTGTAGTCAGCATACAGTACTATAATTTTGTATGAAGTGAAAAAATAACTGGACTGTCTTCTTTGTTTTTAGCTGGTACTCCTGGTTGATTAACAGTTTTGTCAATGGTGAGTCTCTTCTTCTGTTCTTTTTTCTATTCATATTTCTTCAAATGGAAGCCAAGACTCAAAAGCAGAAAATTAACTTGCTGTCAGTTGGATCATTGTAATATAGAGCAATAATTTGACTGTAGGTCAAAATTATCACAGTAATTGAAAAAGGGAGAAGAATCAACTCAAGCGAACAAAAGAATTAGGTGCATATTCTCTTTAGAAAAAAAATAGTATAAATCACTAATTATGAAACTATAGTTGTGTGATGTACATCTCTCCATTTGTTTGTTTTCCATATTTTATCTTCAGGAGTGTATGCTTTTGGATTCCTGTTTATGCTGCCCCAGCTGTTTGTAAACTACAAGGTAAGATTGGAAAGTGATGAAAATCTGCTTTTCTAGTCTCTTCCAGACTTTATTACATTTTGATATTTTTATTTCTAGATGAAATCTGTTGCACACTTACCATGGAAGGCTTTCACATACAAAGTAAGTAAAGCTCTAATTTAAAGCTCGGTGCAGTCATTTTGAAAATTATTTTCTGTAAGAAATAGCTTAGTAATATGTAGCTTGACAGTACTTTTTTTGTTTAAGAACTAAACTTGTTTGCAATTCCCCTTAAAAAAAAATTGATTTTAATTTTTCATTATGACTTCCATATAATGAGAACACTCACAGTCTAGTTTTTATTGTAATACTGCTTTTTGTACTGCCAGTTGTCTTGTGTGGGTGCAGATGTTGGTTCTGCAGATAAATTAATCAGCCTCAATTTAATGCGTCATTTTAGGAATAGAGAGATTATATTGACAAGGGATAGTTCTCAAGAAACAGATAGGACTGCTAAGAGACCTTATTTTGGCAGGTTCCAGGAGCTACCAGAGAGTGAAGTAATGTACACACTGTGCTGGGGTGGTAATTCTGAGCTTCTGGGCAATGATGTAGTGCCAAGGGAGTGGTGGGTTGTTTCATGGGGAAAGGTGGGCTGCACTGTGGTGTCCCCACTGCCTAGACTGCTCTGGTATGAAATAATGCAATGCTGCAACAAAGCTTAATACCAGACCTTGGAGAAGGAGAAGGTGAGTTTATTTCAAAACAAAAGCAAGTTACTAACCCTTTGATACCTGTATACCCACACATGCTTGTGTGTCCAAGTGGTTTGTATCCATCTTGTGACACCAAGATGGATATATCCAAGTATCCTAATCAGAATTCTGTGTGCTGATACATGTAACAGGGGATACTCACTGTTGACTTCCTGTGTTTCCTATATTCTTCCTCAATTGGCAACTATATGCTGATTTTGTTCTTGTACCCCTAAAGAGCCAATAGTGTTTTCACTCCCTCATTTCCCACCAATCTTCAGACATTCGAATTTTCGTACTGTCCTTTGTTTTCCTGGTCACTGTGTCCTGAGAAACCCTGGCTGGATGTGCTGGGATCATCAAAACCTCGATGCCATCAACATGTGCTCTTTTTACTTCTGCTTCCACTCATAAATGCTTTCATTCTTCATTTGTGCTGATGTACTGCAGTTCTCCAGGACATCAGCACTTTAAAAGCAGCAGTGTTAAAAAACGCTCAAAAAATGGTGTCCAATTCTGAAGAGATGATTTGGACAAAAGAACGAAAATCTAAAAATTTAAAAAGCCTTTCAAGACTTTTCCATTTCTGTGAGCCTGCAGCAATAGCCCAACCTTCTACTGCCTTAATGTTTTTAAGAAACTAGGGTGCATAGCTGATTGCAGAATAGCAACTAAACAGTGTTTGATGTGGAAACAGCGTAAAAGATAACAATAAATATGGTGTTTCAGGCATATACTAAGCAAATCAGCATGTTTCTTAACAAAGGGGAGTAAAAGGTATATTAGTGAAGTAATTCCACCATTTTACTTCACCATCAAAAGGTAGCAACTGAGCAGAGACATCAGCAGTTAAATAAACAATGAAGGGAGGTTGTTCAAGCAAGTAGCCTTGAAAGCAGTACAACCTTGCTGAATAGCCTTTTCCTTCAGAGCATCTGTGCTTGTTTAGATGTCATGTGCTACCCACAGCAAAGGCTTGTGTGTATGGAGAAAGAAGTATATGATGTTCTCAATTATGGTTAATTTACTGGGCTTTGGAGAGGGTAATTTACATTTTCTAAATGCATATTTAAATTTGCTTGCTCTTCTGCACTTCAGGTGGAAAGAAGAGTCTGAGGGCTTCTCCGTGAACATTGTTTTAGAGCTTTGTTGGGGTTTTTTTCCTTAATTTGGACTCTGACTTTCCAGTTTCTGTAGGTTTTATGTTTATGCCCTCTATACATTTATGAAGAGTACCTTCAAGTGAGGTAATCTCAAAAGAAAATTATCTAGTTTAAACACTATTGGATGGGCTGCCTTGATGCATTCACTTGCAGTGGCTCATGAGGACTGCCTGTGTGCCTGAAGATAGAGCATTTAGCTTTTTCTTCCCTTTGTCATGGTAGGATCACTCACTTAGGTGTTGACTTGGAAAGGCTGTCATTTCCAACTTGCAAGGTTTGGGTATTTTTGACAAACCTCTATACAGACTTGAGAAGTGCCATCCATCCCTTATTCAAGGCATGATTACTTCCAGGAGAGCACTGAAAATATTTTAAAATCTGTCCAAGGCTATCAAGTTAATGTTCTTAAGAGTAATAGCAAGTTTTTACATGAATTTCAAATGTCTAGAAAAAATGAAAGTGAAGTGACATTTTGTAAATCTTGAGCTATTTGACTAATAAATGAACAAAAGTGTGGGGGGGTTTTTTCCAGTTTCTTTTCAAGATTTCACTGAAACTGACCCCATGTTTTTCCCCTTCCATGACGATACTCTCATTTACCTGAAACAGTGCTACTTCTTTTTTCCTTGTAACTATAACTACGTGGTCTGTAGTAGACAGTATGATCTTCTTTCAAAGAAAGCTCTTTAAAGTTTGCATTAATTAGTTTTTCAGCATAACTCTTAAGTATTACTATAAATATGAAAGTAGTTTATGTTCCTACTGGAAAACATAGGATGCTTGTAACCTTGTATGACTGATGACTTCTTTTCTTCACAGCCAACTGGAGTATGCTTTGCTTTTATTTGTAGGCATTCAACACCTTTATTGATGATATATTTGCTTTTATCATCACTATGCCGACATCTCATAGGCTGGCATGCTTTAGAGATGATGTTGTGTTCCTGGTCTATCTGTACCAAAGATGGTATGATTTCTTTAATATTCACTAGAGTTTTTACAATGCTGTAGATGGTTGCAGTCTTTTGTTATAAAGAACTACAGTTTGGGATAGACTTGAAGCAGAATTTTTATATTATAGTAATATATGGTATAGTTGTGTATATGCCTAGTGAATAGAATGGTGAGTAGAGGATCCTGTAAAGGAGATCTCAGTATAAATAACAGGAACAAAAGCATTTTCCCATAATTGACAGTATTCCTGGACATGCTACGGAATAGTCAAAAAGTTCCTCTTCTCACAGGACTCGGAATTTTTGTCAGTTACCCCTTTTCCTTCCCCAGAACAGCAGTCCTTCTTTTCACCAGATAGTTTCACATTTGCAAGTCACAAAAAAATTGCAAACAAACCCTGAGACATGATACCTGAAGTAAGGGGAAGGAGAGAAATTCTTAAGCTTGTTTTCACAAAGCCACTTAGGTGTTCTGGGCTTTTAACCCTTGCCGAGGGGCCGCATGGCTGCATATGTTCAATATCTGAGACATGCTTTCCAAGTTGCTCTGCAAGGCAGTAGCAGAAGGTGTCTTACGATGAGGGACTGCCCTGCTCTGCTTTTCTCTTTATCTACTTTGCAAACATGAGTTATCAGGTTCTCTTGTGAGCTGAGTTTCAGATTCAAGTAACTAAAATGGGCAAGAAGGTTACATGCAGTACTCATGAATACTGTTCGTAGTGAAGTTACAGGAAGTGTATTCTTGTTCCTAAGAATAAATACCTACATGTGGAGCAAACAATAATTTTAAGGCAAGATCACACTATACCAGAATATATGGGTGTGTACATCTAACTAATCATTAATACTAAATGCAGACTAACTTATTAATACTATATGCAGTTTGGAGTTTATCGTACCTAAGTGTAGTAGAATAGGTTCTCTGAGGTATTTTTCTAGAAGTTAAGAGCTCAGATAGGAGTTGCACACTGGTTTCAAGTTTGAGAGATATCCTGGATTGCTTGAGAAATACTCCAGCCAAACTTTAGGGGAGCTAATACTTCTCTTAAGAGGTCCTACTATGAGACAACTGGTTAAGTCACATTATGAAGAATCTGATACATCTGTAGATAATCTTTAAAACTTTTCGGTTTTGCTACATATGGGCAAAGAATATAAAACAGAGAATATGACAAATTCACTTTTAAAATTAACTATCACAGAACTGCTTAATTCCTTCAGATAGCAGACTATAACTAATAATATTTTTTTTTCTGCCAGGCTTTATCCTGTGGATAAGAGCAGAGTAAATGAGTATGGAGAATGTTACGAAGAAAAGTCAAAAAAGAAAAGCTCATAGAGGATAACTAAGAATTGAAGAAGATTCTGACCCCTGGACTCTTACTTGCTTTGTGTATTATCGGGTCTTAAGGAAGGAAAAATTTATTTAATAAGAGTATTTTTAAAGCTTATGACAGAACTACATGGACAATACATCTTCTATATTGCCAAAATCTAGTTTTGATATCCTCCTGTTTCAAGACCCTCTTTTGTCCTCACAAGGTCTGAAGTCTGCCAGATTATTATATAACTTCCTGCATTTCAGCTTCTCTTCACTGAAAGCCTAAGCATCCTGACCATTGTAACTAAGATCCAAATCCATGTTATTAAGACAACTCACTAACTGAAAGTGTGGTGCCCACACCAGTAGGCTATGAAAAGTGAAAGAATGAGACAGTGCATTACAGCAGAATCAAGAATTATTGCCAAACTGGAGGCTGTCAAAAATAAAAGGTATAATATTGGATTATATGCTAATTACAAATCATTCTCATTTGATAATGGAGATAATGAAAATTCTAGAAATTGTGACTTCGTAACTTAAAAAATATGTTATTGAAGATATACAATGAGACAGATGGAGTTGTTAAACTTCAAATTCTGCCACGTTCTTGGCCCACAACACAGCAGAGGGTTTTAGTTGTCTTCAACTGAATGAAGGTGTGAAAGAACTGCAACGTGATTTCTTTCAGTATGTATCCAAGTTTGCATAAATCCTTCTGCATTGTTGACAAACTGATTTCTCGGCATAGCAGGTATTCGCATAATGCAAATCATTGTTATGTGCTAGGAAGGTCTCTTAACACATCTTAAATTCTTCATTATTTGGTACCCCGGTGACCTATAAAATCAATTCTGACATGTTTTAAAGCTAATAATGCCTTGATCTTTTCTCCTTTCCCTCCCTGCCCCATCCTATTTATAAGATGAAACATGCATAATTCAAGTGGAATAGTTTATCTTAAATATAATACAGGTTCAACAGAGTACCCAGATATAGAGAAAAAAACCCATCCTGGTAGAGAACAGGTATGCTTTCATACAATTTAAAATCCATAATCCATGGGAATGGAATTCATTAAGGGAGGTATTTTGATCTGTTTTTTTCAAACTAGTAAAAATAATCAGGTTGAATTATAATACCAAAACTGAAAATTCACAGCTATATCTAGAAACCATGGTTCTAGATTTTAAAAAGCAAGTTTCTTAGTAACAGTAAGTGAAATACAGAGTGCATTCCTTTCAGCAGCAAATAAAATGCAATTAAAAAATTCCAAAAGGCAGAATTCTAGTTTCCAATTCTAATTTTGCTTTGGTCATTATATTTACAACTAACCCTAATGATTTCTTAAATTGCATGCTGTTTGTGCAAGGCTTTGTCATTGACTGACATTAATCATTGAATAACCTTGAAGAACACAGGTCAGCTCCTGTGGTCTGTAACTACTTCATGACATGGATTTTGTCTAGTTCCGATACTACAAAAGTATGAAAATTAAAATATTTGGGTCCCAAAACTATTAAGAAATGTGCCTAACGTCTTTTGTCACAGGCTATAGTCTTTCCTGTACTGAAGTCCTCCGTACATGCTACTGGCAATGGAAAGAAATCTTGAAGTGAATATTTAACTTCTGTTCACATTAAAATCTCTTTATGCTGTTAATTATAACTAAGGAGGACTGTTGATTTTATCATCAAACACATAAGTAAATCTATGCAAAACTGGGGTTACATGTACTTTATCTTGCACCTGTTTTGAATTTGTTTGCAATGAGCTGTTAAGCAAACTAATTTGTGGCTCCTATTTCATAATAAGTTTATGAAAATTTTTCCTGATATAAAGAATGCATATAGCACGTTCCCTTTTTGTGCCATTTCAAAGCAACCAAGTCACTGATTCTTCTAGAGTAGCTTCTGAAAGTCCAGGATACGTTAATTGGGTATTTCTAATGTTTCATCACTCATTTTTGTACATAGCTGTTGAAAAATCGCTCTTGCACCTTTACATACTCTGAATTAATTGGTCTTCTGTCTTTCATTTCTGATGACAATGACCTCATAATATCCTATACAATAGTCATAAAGCATATAAAATTAGAACATTTTAAGTCTTTAAATGAGCAAGACTTTCCTGTTCAAGTCATTGTTTTATGCATTCCATTTCCAAATAAAAGACTTGTCATATGGGATAAAGAGTTACCTTTTGTTACTGGAAGGAAAGGTGGTGGAAAAAGTACTTAAGTAGTATAACTTTGGAGATATTAAGTGTTTTAACTTTCTTTTTGTGGAAATGACAATTTAAAACAAAAATGTGGTCAGCATGTGATCAATGTGGAAGAAAAACTTACATAAAATTCCATTGAAAGTATTGCAGCTCATGCTGGATTATCAGTATCTACAACCTATTTAAGTATTGGAAAATAACTTAAAAACTTCCTCACTTCTAATAGGATTTACTGTGGCAAGCAACTGGGTGCCAGTCTCACTTTCTCATCTTTATTAGGCTTATAATGGCTGTGATTTGGGGCTGGGGCTGTTTTAGAATGAATTGAGAAAATCATCATATGCTCCTGGAAGTTGCTCTTGCACCGGACTTGGTGCATAATACTGCAGCAGTTGTGATTCTGTAGGGACATAAGTGACAAAAGGCAGCCAGCTGGACTCTTCCTGTGGGTGTACATGGCCCATGGCACTGTCCCTCTTGGCTGTGACAGAGGCCATCCTGTGTTCTTGCACAGCTCTTCCTCTTCCATACCCTGCTACTTCCTGCACATCATTTCCTGCTGCTGACCCTGTTCTCCAGGAGCTGACCTTCTGCCCTTATGACTTTTTTCTCTGGAGTCACAAGAGGAACTGATTTACAACATAGGCAGCAGCACAGATTGTTTTTGTCTTGCCCAGCAGAGCTCAAGAAGAATGCTCTGCTCTGCCTCAGTTGCTGCTGGAGCAGGAGCTGTGTTTTGCTGCTAAAATGTAGACTCTGCACCAGTATATGTTTCATTTTAATACAACACTCCAGTAGCTGTCGGCTACAGCATCTACAGCTGCTGACAGAACCGCTGAGATGCACAGTCCTGTAGTTTGTCTGCAAACACCACTCTCCCTGGTTTTCCCTTCAGGAGATAAATCTCATCTTGAAGTCAAATATGGCAATTTATTAGTAGAGCTGGTCCCCTTTACATTACAGCTTGCAGCTTTTCCATATTGTAAGACCTGAAACAGGTGGGTGCCCAGTGCCAGCACAGCATCTTTCCACTCTTACAAGACTAGTTGGGCTTTCCTGATAGGCCTGTGTAAAACCCTCTGAGTGAATAGGTATTCTCTCTCATGCTGGGAGAGGTTTGGTCCTGCATCTGTGAGGGTCAATGCACTTTTTCTGTGGTTACAGGCATATCTAAAGAAGACATTAAGCTGTTAGAGAGTGGCCAAAGGAGGGCTGAAAGAATGGTCAAAGGTCTGGAGGGGAAACCTTGAGGAGTGGCTGAGATCACTTGGTCTGTTCAGCCTGGGGAGGAGGAGACACGGGAGACCTCAGTGCAGTTACAACTGGGAAGAGGAGGGGCAGGCACTGTGGGGGCCTGTGGTGACCAGTGACAGGACTGGAGGAAACTATATGAAGCTGAGACAGGGAAGGCTTAGGTTGGATATCAGGAAAAGGTTTTTCACCTAGAGGATGGTTGAGTACTGGCACACACTCCCCAGGGAAGTGGTCACAGCACCAAGCCTGGCAGAGTTCAAGGACCATTTAGACAATGTTCTCAGGCACCTGGTGTGACTCTTGGGTATCCTGCACAGGGCTGGGAGTTGGACTCAATGATGTTGATGGGTCCTTTCCAACTCGGCATATTCTGTGGTTCTATGATGCTGTTTAAGACTTTCCTCTTAGTACAAAGGGAGGACTGTGATGTCTCCTCTTCAAGAATATCTGGAGCTAATCTGTTCCAGCTTTTCCTTTATGCTGTTCTGTTTCTTACTGCTCTTTTGTTTTGCAGTTTTTGTAATTTATTTTTTTAAAAACCTCCCCTTCATCAAAAGGAACAAAACAGATTCAGAAAAGACAAACACTTTAACACTGGCGCATTGTGTCTCATGGCTGCTTGTGTTTGGTTAAAAGAATAGGCTAGCTTCTCCCCTGCTGCCTCCTGCTTTCTGTTTAGCAGTACTCTGTCCCTTTAGTCCTTGCCATCATAAAACCTCTTGCAGGCTGTTTTGAGTATAGTATTTGCATATAGTTGCCTCTCAGGTTCTGTCTCCTAATATTCTCCTTATTCTTCCACAGCTCTACAATCCTTATTAAGACAGAGCTCTGATAGTTGCCTTTATGATGATTTTCCCTCCTTCTATTCTTGCACACCTGTAAAGACTCATGGACTGTCCTACTTTTATTTTCGACTTGGAAGAGTTGACTCTGAGCACTTTTACTAGGCATTATTTGCCTCTAGCAGCCTCTAGCCACAGGTTAGTCTGTATCAAGCAGCCTAAAACCAGGTAGATGTTTCATTAACGTGGTTCATCTGCATGCTTTGGTCCAGCTAATCACTTGGCTACTGAAGCAAGATGCTGCTTTGAGCACATACCTGAAAATTGCAGCTACATTCTTCACTCAGAACAGTAGGCCTGGCACACCTCCAGCTTAGCACAGTGTAATGCCTGGCTTCTGGCCAGGAAGCAGTGGCTGTCCAGCACTCTGCCTCCTTGCTGCCTGCAACCTCCCATCTGCACTTCAAGCTTCAGCTCAAAGATTGTCACAGATACCTAGTTTGGACTGACAGGACCTACTGGAGTATAGACTCTGCTTTACATTTTCTATGCTGAAAATCTCAGCTCTTGCTACATCTGCCCTTTAGTCTCCATCATAAGCAGGTGCTTCATTTGGTAAGACCAACAAACCATTCATTAACTTGCTTGAGAAAGAGCTGACTAGCCTCATCCTCTGCCATCCCAGCACTTGTTACAGGTACACAGGAGAAAAAAAACAAACTTGAAACAGGAATTTGTGTTGTTTCAAGTTTTCATGAACTTGGGGTCTCAGATTGGTGTCAAAGGGCCATGCAATCTGAAAAAATCCCAGTCACAGACCTTGACTCCATTATCCTTGGAACACACTAAGTATTCTCTGCTACTCTGATCCTCTTTAGCTATGCCAAACGTGCAAGGATCAGCAGTACATTATGGATGTTTCCTTATTATCAAAAACCTCCACTGAACGAAAGTTCAAGAATCAGAATTGAAGATAAGGCTCTGAGAGCATTCATGTCTTTCACTACTGCTTTCTTTGACCTGTCACTTCAAACTTGAAATACATTCAGCCCCAAGGGGAGTGGGGAAAAGATGATATTGTTCTTTGATTATGCTGCATTTTTAAATGATTAGTTACAAATACCTGTAGGTGGAGTGCCAAACAAGTCCCTTCAGCTTTCTGATATTCTGTCCCAGGAACTCAGAAAGGTTGTGGTCTTCTCTTGCTAATCAGCTACAGCCATTCCCAGTCTTTGCTGAGATAAAAAAAAAAAAACAAAAAAAAAAAAACCACAAACAAAAAACCACAAACCAAAAAATAACCCACCAAAAACAAACAAAGAAAAAAGCTGAGAAAAGCTGCTGACCTCTGCATTTCTAAAGGAAGCAAAGTCTTTGAAAGTCTTCCAGTGACAGAGTGGTTTAGTTCATGCACAAAACAGGTATTTCATTCTGCTGAAGATCTGACCAACTGAAGGTAATAGTCTTACATTCAGCTACCATCAGGATCATATATTTTGCTTCTTTTCATATTAATTTTCCCCAGCATCTTTTTTGCAGGTTAAATGTAGTTCCATAGGTCTTCCTTGGGACTATATCCTGGCCATCACAGCACTAGGGCAGAACTCCAAAGGACTTGGCAGCAAAGTGAAAGGATACTCCCCTCCAGTGAAGATGCCAACTACTAACTCTTTTTTAATCAAGTTGAAAATTTCTTATCAGAATGGACCATCTATGAAGTAAGAGAGTAACACTTAGAATCACCAAGACCAAGAGTAAATGCTAAGAGAAGTGCTTTGTTTATAGAAGCAGAATTAGACTCTCCAGCATTGCTATCACTGAACCATTTTCGTACAGTGCTAAGGATTAGTGCACACAGGTTCTCATATCCTGCTGTCATGGGAGCAGGAATTGTTTTACATTGGACTGCTGAGCAGCCACACTTCGCCTTCTGGCACAATGAATCACAGACATGAGTATCCTCAGAGCACTTGTACAGCATTTACTCCACACATACAAATGGAACCCTGAGCAGTCAGGTTTTTTTCAGTAGTGCTCCTGACAGGTGGCAGAGACCAAGCAGCCTCTGTAGGGTAATGCTGCATTTCTTTCTCCTTTCATCAAATACCCATATATGGTGAGGCACAACTTTTCTTATATGGTAATACATTGGTTTGTAAGCTTGGATCTAAGTGTAAAGGGTTAGGATACTGAAACTCAGTTACACTTACTGTTTCTTACATAGCAGGACATCTTGGGGGTACAAGCACAGGACTGAGGGCAGAGTTCTCATCACCCAGTAATAGATACATGAACTGCAAATGGCCAGTTAATGACCGCTGGGGAATGTCATCCAGGGGCCAGGTAGAACAAGGTTCTGGATGCAAAAATGAAACAACCCCTTTGAAAAACCTCCCATGTATGATGAAAATGCAGAGGATTACAAGGCATAAAAGATGGTCAAAGAGCCCCCTACAAGAACAAGAAAGTTACAATGGGAGAGAATGCTCCACCATTAACCGCAGGTAAGGACACTGTGCCTGATCAACACCATCTCTTCACTGCCAGCACGTTCCCAACTCCTTCAGTACAGGAAGTGCTGCTTCATGGTTAACCTTTTGCTACTGCAGACTCTGCAGTCATATAGTAAAAAATAACCTGTGAGGGGTAAAGTACCAAGAAAATAAAAATTTTAAGGAGCCAACAGTGCACACATTATTTGGTCCACTTTTCCCATATAAGAAGGTCATGGATGCTGCACTTTGTCTGAGTAAATTTCCATGCAAACTGGCAGATGATGCAGGCATTTTCAGCACTGAAGTAGCAGTCAAAGTCTGATAGCATTTGAACAGGTTACACCTGGGCCACAGAGATCTGCACCAGAGGGAATGAGTTTCTGTGGAGATCTCAAAACTTGTGAGTCTCATTGGTATGGCAACACAGTGCTGAACTTTCAAAAAGCAGTAATTCACTAGGGACCAAAGCCACAGAGTTATGGTTTAACACCAGGTGGTATCTAAGCACCACACAGCCACTCACTGCTCATCCTCTGTGGGACTGGAAAATTGGAAGGGTAGAACTGAAGAAAATGGGGTTGAGACAAAAACAGTTTAATAATTAAAACAAAATCATAAATAAAATTGCAAGAACACTGAGAACAAAGACAGAGGAAAATAAAACACAAGGAAGACAAGTGATATAAATTAAAACAATTACAACTGATGCCCAGCCTGTCTCTGAGCAGCATCCTCCCCACTTACCTCCCACCAGCTTTATATGCTGAGCATGACACCATATGGTATGGGATATCCCTTGGATCAGTTGGGGTCAGCTGTCCAGGCTGTGTCCCCTCCCAACTTCTTGTGCAACCCGAGCCTCATCACTAGTGGGGTGGGGTAAGGAGCAGAAAAGGCTTCAACACTGTAAACACTGCTCACCAGTAACAAAAATGTCGCTGTGTTATCAGGACTGTTTCCAGCACAAATACAAAATATAGCCCTGTAATAACTGCAGCCAAAACCATCACACGGGAAATTAATTTCTCCTCAAACCCACTAAAGGCAGTGTGAAATATGAGGCAGAGTGTGCTTGAGGGAAAGCAAAGCATGATAGACTTGAGCATGGCTGACCACCAGCCAAGAGTCTAAGAAAAGGATCAAAGAGCTTGTGAAGGAATTATTGGAACTGATGTGTGAAAAGCAACACCAAATGTTTTTAAACAGAATTGAAAAGTTCAATGTTTGTTTGGCATAGAGTGTGTCTCCTGCAGTTAAGACCTGATTTTGAGAAGGCAAATGTGGGAGGAGAAGGAAGGGCTAAATAATAATTTTAAGGAGCAACAGGCAAGTAGAAAGAAGCTGAATCAAATAGTAAGTCTCGTTCAGGTGTGAGAAGAGAGACAGACCATTCAGGAACCATCACACACAGTGCGAGAGATACACAGAGTCCTGGAAGAAAGGTATTTAAAATGTGAAGGGACCACTGCAACTCTGAGGGAGAGTCCCGATCTGGAGGATATTGGAGTAAAGACATGGGAAGATCCAGAGCTTGTAAGTCTGGTAACCATAATAATAGTCCTAGAAAGGTCTTGTTCCCCTGATGCATAGGGCCAGCTAGAGAAACAAATGGCACCTTCATTTACCAAGACCACTGTAAAGAAAACCAAGGCTGGAGATGCAGCCCAGCAGAGAAGAGAACAAGTTACTGTCACAACAAACTTCATTCTGCAGCAAATAAGAGCCATGACATGTGATCCCCTCTATAAAAGGGATTACACTGAGCAGCTGGTTAAGATGAAGGGGTGTCCTTGATTAACTGCATATGACTATATGATTTTACTCAATCAGTAGCCTTAGGGTGAAACTGGGGCCAAGATCAGCCACACTGGCTGAAGATTCCCTGGTCAGACTCAGACTAATGGATGTTATAGGTCATTAAGGGGTCTTATTCTGACAGATTGTACTGGGTCTTGCTAGGAGTGAGTTACCTTTCTTCAAATAGTGTGTATTGTGTTCTGCTTTGAGTTTGTGACCAACAGACAACACACCAATGTTTTGCTTGTTGCAAAGCAGAACTTGGACAGAATCGAGACTCCTTTTTGCCTATTCTACCCCTAACATGAGCAGACTGGGGAGGGCAAGAAGCTGGGAATGGACACTGCTGGGACAACTGACCAGAACTGACCAGAGAGATATCACTTTGTGCTATATAACCTCATCCCCAGCAAATGTAATGTTGCCTCCTCCAATGTGCCATAGTTATCAATGTGTCCATTAAATCCATTCTCTACTACAGAGTGAGTCAGCTCCCACAGCTTAGTCCTCAGACTTAATGCTAGGTAGTTCCCATGATCTTCTTTAGGATCCTTGGTGTCAGGTTACATATTTTCATGGCTTGAGATATTGAAACATTCTGGTTTGACATAGTTACTGAGTTCCTTTAAACTCACTGGTAAATACTATCTAATTATAGACCTTCACTGATTTTTTTAACATTTTTTTCCTTTCTCTTGAACAACATAATTCATAGTACTTGAGCCTAAGACAGATCATGCTGCATGCAAAGATTTGATACAGGGCCCCCTCAAGTTCCTCAGTATTGCCACAATTGTCCTAAGTGTTCCTTCTCTATTTTGCATTATGGACTTCCTGGCAAGCTCTTCCACTTCTGATGTTTGATGTTTCTTTCAGCTTTGTGAAGTTATTCATCAAACTAATCTGATACTGTTTTATTTCCTCATCTTGTGACATTTCTCATAATGATTTCCTTTCAGCCTTTTCAAATGGACCTTTAAAAAGAGAGGCACATTTGCAGAAAGCTTGCCTCTTTACACAGTCATCACTGAAGCTAGACCTAAACATAACATCTTATTTCCTTTCACTTTGCTGCTGGACCATAAAAATTGTATTTTATTTTTATCACTCCACTATCATCATCCATTCCCAGGGCAACTCCCTTTCACAGAAACTGGTTGTAAAGCAGGATGTGTGTAAGATTAAGTATGCCTTGAAGGGTAAATTTTGCTGAGGAGAACTGTGAGCCCATTATTTGTCCAGACTTAGATTCCCAGTACAGGATTGATATGGATATACTGTAGTGAGTACAGAGAACTTTCCACTAAGGGTCACTAAGATGATTAAGGAGCTGGAGCACTTGACTTATGAAGACATTGTGAGGCAGACGGGATTGTTTAGCACCAAGAGGGAAAGGCTCAGTGAGGAGCATATCAAAGTGTATAAATAGCTGATTTAAACAAGATGGATTCAGACTCTTCTCAGTGGTATCCAGTGACAGGATAGGAGGCAGTGGATACAATTAAAATACAGGAAATCCTACTGTTACAGTTTCAAACCCAAGCTGGAATTCCTTCCAAATAGCTTGGAGCCAACGCCCCAGTGTCGGTAAAGATGTTTAACAAAGGAGACAAAAGACATGCATATGCTGATATTATCTACTTTGGCCAGGTCTTTTGTTTCGATCTTCCCCCAGCAGGGGAGAGAGGGGGAAGGGCTTGGTGTTTCTGGCTTTCTGCGCAGGTCAGGGAGCTCAGCCCTCGGTGGAGCGAGGAGGACAACTCACACACTCCCCAGATCTCGGCATCACTGGATCCTGGATGGTGTTCCTCTTCCCTTCTCTAACTTGACCATTTTTCATCCGTAAGCGACTATAAACACCACCAATTTACCGTGAGGAAAAGGAGGGAGAACGCCCCGGTTTC
>JAWWMO010000083.1:86234293-86326412 GCA_035047845.1 Dendrocincla fuliginosa | reverse complement strand
GGCGCCCTTCTCGCCCGTGCTGTCCTTGCTGCGCCGCTGCTACGCCGAGGCCGCGCCGCTCCACACCTTCGTGCGGCGCCTGGGCGAGGCCGAGGGCGAGGGCGGCGCCGCCAAGGCCGCGGGGCTGCTGCGGGACAGCGACGCGCCCCTCTACCGCACCTTCGTGGAGCAGTGCCTGGTGTGCGTGCCCCGCGGCGCCCGCGCCATCCCCCGGCCCGTCACCTTCCAGCAGGTAGGAACGAGCCGCGAGGGGCGGCCAGAGCCCTGCCGGGGGCTGGGGGGCTCTCCCGGGGGGCTCTGCCGTGGGCTCTCCCGGGGGGCTCTGCCGTGGGCTCTCCCTGCCGTCCCTGAGGGCGCGGGGCCGGCCCCGGCTCCTCGTGGCTGCCGCGGCCGCCGGGCCTCCCCTGCTGCCCGCAGCTCCGCCGCTGCCGGCCCGGGGCGGGGGGATCACCCCCTTGCCCTTCTGGGGGTGTGTGAGCAAAGCCCGTGTGCCCGCGGGTGGAGTGGGTGAGCAGAGCCCGTGTGCCCGCGGGTGGAGGGGCCGAAGGAGTGCGTGCGGGGCTGCCCGGCCGCGGACAGCACGCCGAGCGCGGCCGGGGCGCGGCGGGACGGGGAGAGGGGCGCCTTGCCGGCCCTGGGGAGGCTGGAGAAGAGGGGCTGGAACGGGCTGCGGGTCGGCGTTTGAACAGGAGAGACTTCTGAGGGAGGAAGGGCTGCTTTTCTCTGAGCGCTGCGGTGCGGTGGTAGGAAGCGGCCTTGGCGAGCGCGTTGAGTGGGTTGTGGAACTGCGCACGGAGTCGTTCAGTCGAACTTATCTTTACATAAAAGGAAATGGAGGCCTCAAGAAAACGAGCGTTAGTTCCCTGGAGGGTAGAGCCTGCGTGAGCACGTATCTACGAACACCTGTGTGCACACATGGATCTGCGAACGCGGATTTACGGGCACAGTGACCCGAAGGACCTGCAGTCCGGGTTGCTGAGGAAGCCAGGGGGATAGTGTAGGGTGTTTCCTGGGCGTGAAAACCAGGATCAAAAGGGCAGATGTTAAAAAGACTTCCTTAAGGCCGTAGGCTTACGTTACTACACGCAAACATCTTGTGGTACACTTGAAGACTCTTTCTTTCTGGGTATGGGGCATGCGAATCATTAATACCACTTTGAAAGCTGATATCTGGGGCTGTGTGTCTTGAATGTCTTTTTGTTTAAAAGGTATGTTGTGGTCTGTGGAAGAGTCGGTGAAAAGCTAATTTTCTTTTTTCTTTGTTTCTTCAGCTATCTAGTCAGAGTGAAGTCGTCGCAAGAATTGTTCAGAGACTGTGTCAAAAAGGGAAGAAGAATGTCCTCGCTTATGGATACTCCTTACCGGATGAAAACTGTTCTGATTTCCCAATCATGCCATATTCAAATGTATACAGCTACCTACCCAACACTGCCACAGAAACTCTTCGTATGAGTGACCTGTGGGAAACTCTGCTGAGCAGGATAGGGGATGATGTGATGATGTATTTATTAGAACACTGTGCAATCTTTATGCTGGTTCCCCCTAGTAATTGTTACCAAGTTTGTGGGCAACCAGTTTATGAACTTATCTCAGGAAATGCAGACTCATCCCCAGTATTTGTTAAACAAAGGTTTTCAAAGCATAAACGTAGCAGCTTGCTTAACTATATGCGAAAAAGGCTTAAGTTTCATAGAAGGTATCTTTCACATAGGTGGAAATGCAGACAAAGACCTGAAGATAAAGTTTCCAGCATGGGAAATAAAAAAAAGAAGACACAAAGGACAGTGCCCAGGTACCAGTACTCTGCAAAAGCTGTTTCTAAAGCAAGAAAACAGATCAGAGGGGTTACTGAACATCTAGAAAAACAAGGTAGCTCCAGTTTATGTTTGTCATCTACAATGCTGTCTCGAAAAAGGAAGCTTCATAGGGAAGAGCTTGAAATTCCAGCTAAGAGGGCAAAAGTAGCGGAGAAAGTGAGAGAGGAAAAGGCTTGTAGTCTTACTCCTCATGTAAACCAAAGTAGTTCCAAGAGATGTGAAACTGGGTATGTAGCATCAGATCCTGAAAGTATTAAAAATACCCACATTTCTCAAAGAAGTAACAGTGCTGTGTGTGGTCCTTCTTTAGTTCACCCTTCTTGGGGCAGGAAGAAGTTTGTGGCAGGTGAAAGCTCTCTTCTGCAAGGAGTTCAGAGTAACAAACCTTTGAAGTCCAGCATTGAAATGCAAGCAGAATCCTGTAGGAAAGGTGTAGAGATGCCTATCTGTGAGTCTCAGTTGAATTCTGTACAAATGAGGCCTGTGGAGGGTAATTCTTCAAAATGCAGAAGGCGGGGAAGTCCCCTACCTCATTCGGCAAAGAAGTTACCAAATGCACTGATGCCTTCTGCAGTATACATTGACAGGAAGTCTCTGCTGTATTCTCGCTGGAGTTTCAGAGAATCTTTTCCTAAATCATGTTTACTGAATCGCTTGCAAAACCGTCGGCTAGGTGGAAGAAGGCTTATAGAAACTATATTCTTAAGCCAAAATCTGTTGGATCAAAAGTATAAGCCAACTCTGCCATATTACAAGTGGAAAAGGAAGAGGTTGCCCAAACGCTACTGGCAAATGAGAGACACATTTCAGAAACTGTTAAAGAACCATGGAAAGTGTCGTTACTTAGCTCTCTTGAAGAAAAATTGCCCTGTTTGGATATCTGAAGTCAGCGTGAGAAAAACCAATCTGCCTTGTCAGGCAGAGGTTCATGACCAGACAGAACAGTTTGGGAAGGAGCCTACTAAGTGTGTGACAAGCAGCAGATGTGAATCTGGTCATGCTGTTGTGTCAGACAACTTGGGTGCTCCTCTTGCGAAATCTGTGTGTGGAGAGGTGCAGAGTGAGGAGCAAAACCCAGGAGAGGGGTGTGATTCAGCCCTCAGGAAGCTCCTCAAGCAACACAGCAGCCACTGGCAGGTGTACATGTTTGTGAGGGAATGCCTGGAGAAAGTTATCCCCGCTGAGCTCTGGGGTTCAAACCATAACAAGTGCCGGTTCCTAAAAAATGTGAAATCATTCATTTCCAGGGGGAGGTTTATTAAGTTTTCGTTGCAGGAGTTGATGTGGAAGATGCGAGTAAATGACTGCATGTGGCTTCGTCTACGCAAAGGTACGTCTTATAGTAAAGAGCTAAGTGGCAGGGCTGTCAGATGTTCATGTTGTAAGGTGGGAAGGGAGGGATAGTGAATCTGCAGTCGCAGTTGCTGAGTTCATTGATAATAACCATGGCTGAGAGCAAACCTAGTAATGTTTGTAACTGATGGTGGAGGAACATTTAAGCCTGTCTTCCTTCCAAAACTTGTTTCCTTTCATGTGTTTTGTGTTTAATAGAATGATGTTTCCATAAACATAAATTCAGAACCTGGGCCAAACAAAAATCAAACCACAACTCCTTCCCATGCGCTCCTACCGTCCAAGTTCCAATAATGCTGAAAATCAATTGAAGTATGACCTAAGCATGTAAGGAATAAATGCAGTCTTCATGTTTGTCACTGTAAGCCTTCAGAAAGAACTAAAAGCAAATTAGGATGTAGTGGCATGTGTTCCTTTGCTATGGAAGGGGAAAAACATAGGGTTTTTTACCCACTCACATCAAACCTGTGAGAAAAATGTTAGTATGAGACCCCTTCAATACAGGGGTTACCCACTACAGAATCATAGAATGGTTTGGCTTGGCAGGGACCTTAAAGATCATCTGATTCCATCCCCCCTGCCATGGGCAGGAACACCTTCTCCTAGATGGGGTTGCTCAGAACCCCATCCAACCTGGGGTTCAGCCTTGAACACTTGGGACATCTACAGTGTCTCTGAACAAGTTGTTCTGGCGTTTCACCACCCTCACTGTGAAGAATTTCTCCCTAACATCTAATCAAAACTTGCTGTCTTTCAGTGTAAAACCATTGCCACTTATTCTATCACTGTGCTCTTGTAAAAAGGGCTGTCATCATTTGTCACCTTTCTAGAGTAGTTGACACTTTCTCTAGTGTCAAGACACCCTTCCTGAGCCCTCCTTCAGGCTGGGTACTTGGTGGTGTGGAAGTCACCAGACTGAATTGTCACTGGCTAAAAGCTTTCATGAGGGCATCAGCAGAGTGCTCCAAATTCTGTACAAATCCATTTCCGTTTAGTCCTCTTTACAGATGACAGGTCAATCTTCCTTTCCTGAAGTTTGTTCCTCAGACACTATCCTAGGATTTAAATCTAGGCTGAAGCTGTGGTTCTGTCATTGATTGCTGTAAGATGTAATTCATATTTTCATTTTCCTGTGCTTTTCTTCTCCACTTCCTTAACTGGTACGTTTGCAGTATTCTTAGCTGGTATTGTACTTGGATCCTACAGTAATGTGAACTGAAAATGGTATTCCGTTGTTAAACGGTGCATCAAGTTCTGAAATTACTACAGGTTTTTTGTAGTGTCAGAGGCAAATTTAAAAGTCTGATATTGAAGAACTGGTGGCAGAAGTAGGGGAGGTTACACTTGCATAAGAAACTGTTAATTCTTGGAAATATATTATTTCTTGATTTGGAAACTGGCTCAAAAACATGTTTTTCAAAATGCTGAGGAGTTAAATATTTTAAAAGGTTTTATGCTAAAATACGCATTTGGTTCATAATAATTTGGACCATCTTTAAAAAATGCAACGCTCTCTTGTTCACTGGGCATATTCTAGGTAAAGCAACACATAGACTTGATTTTAATTTTCATGAAAGTACTCCCTTGTACTTGAAGTTTAAACATGCATTTAGTTGCTTTGCTGCACTGTAGGTGGGGCTTTTTTCCTCCAAAGGTAATAGTAGTGGTTTCTTGTTAGATCCCTGAATTGTAGTCATCATTTGCATCTGCTGCCAAGAGCTTAGAAAACAAATAATGTGGTCCCAGAACAGCCACCTGTCAGCATCCTGATTTAATTTGCATATTACAACTGCACATTGCGACTCTTCAGTTAGAGAGTTTTCTGACAGTCATTGGATTTTTTTATTGGTGTTATTTGGCTTCTGTTGAAGTGAACACTTTTATGGTAGTTGTTTCTTAGGTGCTGTAAATACATGAAAATGTCTCTGCCCTGAAGCACACAAAAACTAAACAAGGTAGAGAACTGGAAATTTTATTTCCATTTTATAAGCTTCACTGTTAAGCTTCAGCTCTGCTATGTCAAAATTAAGCTGTTTTTAACACATTCCTGCCATAATCATGATCTGTGCTATGCAGCTAAGCTGGTATTTCTGTAGTTTCTTTAAATATCCTGTTGTCTTTTGCTGAATTCTACTCACCAAATTTAATTAGAAAAATTAAGATTAGAAGTAGGCAAAAAAATCGTTATTGTAGCCCGGGGTTTTATTCCCTGCTCATCCACATTTAGACATTATTGCAGATCTGTGTGACCTTAACAGTAGTTAGAAATGTTCTGTGTTCATAATTATTCTCCCATCTAAATATTGGAAGTGCTGAAGGACTTCGGGTGATTGGAATTTTTTTCTTTGACTGCAGCAGTAAGTTTTATATAGGACATCTGAAATAAAGCCTAACCCTGAAAATTAATTTCAGGGAACTGGGAAATCTGAATATCATTCTCATTGTCAAGTCATCCCAGTTTTATTTTGTTTTTTACAGTATATCTAAGTATTTTCAGTCTTTTGCCTTTTTTTTAAAAAAAAAAGTTTTATATTGTAGTAGATATTTGTCGTTTTATTTTGTTTCCTTTCACAATAATCTTGCCATTGTGCATTAAAAAACTTGCACCGTCAGTGTTGGGGGAAGAAAGTGAGTCTTAGGACTACTAACGGCATGTTTGTATCCTGTATGTAAGTTTGTCACTGCACATTAGTTTCTGTGTTTGTACTGTAAGTGTGGGTCAGTCACGTTATTTAATGCCAGTGCAAATTCGGCGTGGCATCTGTGTCATTGTACTTGCTTCTTACCTTTTGATTGACCTCAGACTAAGGAAAGAATGCTGTGTGGAGTTTTTTTGTATGCTCTGTTTCTTTGCTGGTACAAATGGTTGATAGTTACTATAACTACCTTTGAATTGTTTATTGAAGGCAATCACTTTGTTCCTGCCGAAGAACATCGCTTCCGTGAAGAACTTTTGGCCAAATTCCTGTACTGGCTGATGGATACCTATGTTGTTGAGTTGCTCAGATCGTTTTTCTATATCACCGAGACCATGTTCCAGAAAAACATGCTTTTCTACTACCGAAAGCTTATTTGGGGCAAGTTACAGAACCTTGGAATTAGGTAACATGAGAGAACTAACATTATTTGGAATATGTGGAAATACTGTGTTCTGTAGTGTAAAGTTATGTTTCTGCTTGAATTTCTTGCCCATGTGTCCTCCTTTTATTTGCTTAATTTTCCCAAAGGAACTTGAACCTGTGACTGTAGCATGCACAGTCTGTAATTTCAGAAATATTTGCTGTGGGAAATCCGATGCAAATTTAGAATTCTTAGATAGGAGAAACGTTTGCAATAATCCATTGCGAAGAGGATTTTGTTTTAATAAGTCAATTTTTTACACCTTTTAGCAATGAGTAAAACCTAGTGATAGAATCCCAAGGTAACCTTGTAAAAGCTAATTTTAAAAATACATAATTTGCTTCAGCTGCTTTATTTTAAAAACAACAAAAACAAACCTCTGCTGAAATCCTGTAATACTTTATTCATGTTAATTCAGACATTAACCTTTTGGTTTTAGGTGTGTTTTTTTGGAGGGATTTAGAAGCTGCAGCTTCTGTTTTAGTGCAGCTATGGAATTCCATGCTGGTTTTTTGGTCTTGAAAATGCATGCATATTTTTAAGCTATGGCATTATTTAAGGTAAAGTTTTAAGCAATTAAGTGAGAAAATAGGAAGTACCTGAAGGCAATTTTAATGAACAGAATTGTGCATCCATCTCCATAGTTCACATTTTTCAGATTTTTGTTACAAAATGTTGGTGTCTGAGAGAGCTTTGGAACTGAAAAATGAGCATACTTGATGTCTTATGTTTTACTGACTGTTTTATCCGGTGAACGTTTTGCTTTCACAGTGGTCTGTTGGTATAAAACATTATATGTGTGATTTTTTTTTTTTTTTTTATTCCCTCTCCTGCCCTGCCGCTCCCCAGTTTCAACAGTGGTATGTCCAGTGAAGCTGTTTGCACATGTGTTTGTACTTAATGGGGCCTCAGTCTTGTTTGCAGTTGTAGCACAGAATATGCACTTTAAACAGTAGTAGTAGAATGTAATTTTCAGTCCCACACATTCTGTTTGTCTTGTCTTTGAAGTAACAGCTTTAATGTTGCAAGTAGTGTTTTATGCTGTTTTAATGTACTTAAAGGCTACTTTTTGGCAGGAAGTATGATCAAGTACTAACTTCTACGTCGTAGATAAACTGCTGTTTTTGGTGGGGTATATGATCAAAAGAAAACGAGTAACTTGTGGTTTAGCTCTTTTGTGCCTCTTTCCTGTTTCCCAGGAAACCCAATGTGTAAGGAGCTTTGAATTCAGAAGACCCTAATTGAGGCTCATCTGGTTTCTTCTGATTTCCTCCCACATATTTCCCCACCATGCAGGAAGCCCCTCCTCACCTGTAGCTTAGGAGGTCCTAGAACTGCAGATTATTAGAAGCTGGAGAAACATTCCAAGGAAGTAGTGCTGCATGCTTGCCAAAGGCGTGTTCTGAGAGCAGGATGTTTGCTGTTGGCTACAGGTTACATGGTTTATGAGGGCTTTTACTTTGATCCCAACAGCTGTACTTAAGCTTCGCTGACAGGGGTAGGCTTTCATTACTGCTTTGTCAAGTGTGTTGCGTAATGTGAGGTCTGCTCTGCCAGTGGTCCAGCTTACAGTGTTCATACACGTGGCCAGCTACCTACTTCACATGGGAGGAGAGAAATTGGAGTTCAGAGATACTGGTAAGCAGGTATTTGGGGCTGCTTTGATCATTTTGAGACTGTCCAAGCACTGTCCTCTCTTAACCAGCCAATGTTTTCAGGCACTGTTGGTGGATCAGTGCCAAAGGCTGTTAAGCTGTCCATCTTTCTTGGCGAAAGAGTATCTGGAATCCTCAGTTCACTGATGACTGTTCTGTGATTGTTCTGGTTCTCCTCGGCTGGAGGTGCTCAAGGCAATTGCCCTGAGCTGGTTTCCAGGAAGGGGTTTGTAGCTGCTGATTCAGTTTCTTCTTCATTCTCCTATAGAAGAAGAGAATGGATGCAACAGGCATGGGTTGAGTGGACCTGAACCTTGCTTGTGAGCTTACCCTTGCGCTGCTGTCATTAGGGAGTAAATCCTCCTTCTGAAGGACTGTCTGTCTGTATGAGTAGATCACCCTGTACAGAATCCCTCTCAAGGACACAGACCACCATTCTGAGAGGGGACCTGGTTCTCCATGTTTGCTTTGCTGCATTGGTGGAGATGTCAGTGTGTTGGTCACTGCACACAGACAACTTTATGTTGATTTCTGAAGCCATACCAAATTTCGTACTCCAAATGAAGAACAGTATCTACTAAGAAAAAAAATCAGTATTTCATGATACAGTTGCTTCAAGTTACCTGGCCTGCAGAATGTAAAGTTACGTTTTAAAAATAATGAGCCCAGTGCTGTGGTGACAGCATGTGTTTTAAGGCTCGTGCGCTTCCTGCCTTTGCCATACACAGTGGCTGCCAAGAATTAAAAATGCTGCAGAAATTCTGAATCTCCCCCAGCAGATTGCAGTGAGATGTCAAAAGACAGCAGGATCATCAACTCCAATTCTTCCAAGTTCCAGTACTTAACAGTGGTGCGAGCCTGCCAGTGAAAGCAGCATGGTTCAGTGGCTGCTAGATTAGCACACATTCAAAATCATTAGCACTGCTATAGATGCCACGGGATCAGCAATGAATGTTGCTGCAGCCAAAATGACATCGAGCTGGCCAGGGGTAGTAGTGAAGATCTGCCAATAACAGAGTACTCTTTATCTATGGAAAAGCAAATTCTGGTCCTTTCTGCTTTACTTGGGGCAGAATCTGTACCAGGAATTTAATTCCAAAGCTGGAATATAAATCCACAAAACTTTTTCAGTAATAGCTCGACTTGGTAGCCCTGCATGCTGCTGTTCCTTCCAGGTGTCACGCGCTGTATCGCTCACATCCCAGCAGTCTCAAGCAGCTCGATCATTATCTTGTATGTGAGTTGTGTTTGCATACAGAGATACACAGGCATATAGAGAGTATTTGTGTGCCTGCCTTACCTACATCCTCACCTTCTTGGATGTCTCCCAGTGCATATTTACCAGGTTTCCACCACCCATGGACTGCCTTTTGTGGTAGTGTGTCCTTTTGCCAACCATCCTAGTGTGGGACGTGAAAAGTCATCATGCAATTTTAGATCCATGTCCCTTCTTTTGCAGGGACTTAAATTGCCTAGCTTCACTTCCCAGGGGAGCCCCAAAGCCACTGGACTGTAGGGCTTTTTGGAATGGCATGTTTCACCTTTCTGAATAAGACAGGCAGGGCAGGAGATTGATCCAGGTCTTTTATGTTGCAGGTAGGGTACTTTAACACTGCATCTTAATTAAAAGCAAGGCCTTTTGCTCAACTTTGTTTTCCTAACTCATTGTGTGGGGAAGTACTGATCTGGGCTAAGCTACACTGAACTGTAAATCCTGAGGGGGAAACACATTTCCTGGTAAGATAAACTTTGAAAGCTCAGAACCTCTGACTTGGGAGCCTTTCCATTTTTCATTATTTTCTGCTGTTCCCTTCAGCTGTCACCTGCTCATCGGTCCTGGATACTTAAATGCCCTTGTGTTGTATATGTATCCTAGCATCTCAGTTAACTCCAGCTTCTAATAAGTAGTAGGTCCCCTAAATGTTGGGAGTAGAACAGCCCATAACAGTGTATAAGTCCTTCCCTGGAGCTTGCTTAACATAGTTTTCAGAAGGTTCTATTCAGCTCTGTTAATGTCTTTCAAACTTCTGAAACCGTGAGAAATACACAGCATCCTGTTTTTCACATAAAACATATTTGATAATATTCACATGTATTCAACTAATACATGCTTAAATTTTAATTTATGTTAATTAGAGGATTTTATTTGGGTCAAGCAGAAATGTGTACTCTCTTCTTATTGTATCACATTGTCATTAGGGTACTGTGAAATTGTTCTGAAACTCAGATTTCCATGTCACTTTCTGCAGAGGTTAGTGTTTGTATTATCTTGACTTCAGTTACCATAAAGACATTATATGTTTTAACTTGCTGCCTTTCCTACTGCTTACTCTTAAGTATGTATTTGTGTTTCAGAAACCATTTTGCCAAAGTACGTCTACGGGCTTTATCTTCAGAGGAGATTAAAGCTGTCTGTCGAAAAAAAATTGTTCCTATGGCATCAAAGCTCCGGTTTATTCCCAAAGCAAACGGGCTAAGACCCATAGTAAAAGTGAGCGGTGTTGTCGAAGCGCAAGCGTTCAGCAGGGAAAGCAAAAAAAAGAAGGTTTTTATTTTCTTTATTGTTTTTATGTTCATTTGATGTAGGCAACTAAAAAACTGAGTAGGAATTGTTATTACATAAAGCTAGTTTTGACGGGGGGAACTGGAATATTCTAATCACAATGACTGACTGAGTCTGTTACAACTTAACTTCTCCATTCACAATGATTAACCATTACCCTTCAGTTCTAGAAACACATACTTCTGTTTGCAAGCCTGTCGTAAGGAAATGAGCCTAACAGAATGGCATGGCTTAAGTAATGCCATTTTGTTTGGGATGAATGAGTCTGGCCTGTTGGGATTTACCTCAATTCTGATTGTGCATGTTGATTGGCTAGTTGTCTGTGGAGCCAGATCAACCCAGGGAGCCAAACAGTGGTGAACTGAGTGTGTTAGAGAATAAGATCTAAGAAGGGCAAGGAACCTGAATCGAGCACAGTAGGGAGATAGGAAGGAAGCTGAGAATGACTGCAGTTGGGAACAGAGGCAGAACATGCTGTGCACAGAATAATCTGTTTAACAGGGCAGTTAACCACAAGACATAGGGGGAACCCAGTTTCACTATCTTGCATGACTGCATTCATTGTTTTTCCTAAAGGTTGAGTCTCATTTACTGCACAAGTTTGAATGTTCCCAAGTGGGTGAGAGGTCAACAGCTTCTTAACACTTGCTGTTCAGCATGTGGTTCCAGACCAGATGAACAGAGCATGAACTAAAAGCTGTTCTGAATTGTTATTACACATAATATTTCATACTATGGCATTTACAGAGCTAATCAATCTGCTTGACTTCACTCTCCCCATAGCTGAGAATTAAATCTTTGCTAGTATACCTGTATAAAGTACCTCCAGAGGCTCAGATTACGGTGCGTCTGGAGTTGGCATAAAGTCTCAGAGCACGTGTTCTTTTTGCTATTCTTGTTGTAGTCATTATCTCCAGCAGAATGAATTTATGATTTTTAAGAAGGTACCTTCAAATTGGTGGCAGTTTCATTTACTGGCATTCATCTGTTTATCATTGTAACGGTTACACCTTGATTTCAAAGAGTCAAGTACAGAAACAAACATTTTCCATAGGATTCAACTATTAAAAAAGAAAAATTAAAATCTCCAAGGCTCTTTTTGTCACTTCCATATAGTTACTGCAGTGATATTCAGGCTTTCTGAAAGCTTCTGTTGACGAAAATAATACAGGAAATACATAAATGTAATCTCAAACTTCATCTAAATGTGAAATCTCTGTATTTTACAGAATTTAATATGTTTCAACATAATTTAAGATGATTCTCTTTGGTCTCTTTAGATGAATCATTATAACACTCAACTAAAAAATCTATTTAGTGTGTTAAAGTATGAACAGAATATAAACCCCAGTATTCTAGGCTCTTCAGTGTTTGGACGAAATGATATTTACAAGAAGTGGAAGCAGTTTGTTACAAAGGTTCTTGACTCTGGTGGTGAAATTCCTCATTTCTACTGTGTAAAGGTATGTATTTTTAATTGCATATTCAAACTAGCTTTTCAAACTATCTTGTGCAGATATTTTTATAGCTGCAATAGCTGTGATGTGACAGCATAATTATTTCTTTTTCAAACTGAACTTTAGTGCCTACTTAATGCAGGCTGTGGTTGGATTTTTGGTGTGGGTGGTTGGTTGCTTTTTGTGGATGAGTGTCCCTGCGGTAGTGCTTCCTGTATTTTTCCATCCCATCTTTCTGTCATGTAGAAGCTCTTGATTCTGTATGTGCACTGGATTTTTGCAGTTACATTTACTTGGGTATAAAAATGGGACAAAGATATAAACTGGGATATGCTTTTTGAGCCATGTTCCCAAATGAAAACCAGAAAAAGCATGCTATGTGCTCTTGGGTAAATTCAGCGTATTTAAAAAAACTGGTCTCTTCTATCTCACTATCATTAATTTTTGTTGAAATGTTTAGTGTTTTTTCCAACAAGTTTCTTCTCCCACTTTGAAAAAAATGAGTGCTTGTCGTATCCCACAGTTTGAAGGAGTTTCTTCTCACTTTTGTTTTTCGGTTATGTCTGGCAAGCAGCATTTTGTGTTCGAAGTCAATTCGTAGCTTTGAATTGGGGCAATGTATACAAATGTATGGAAATTAGACAGATTTATCTATATTACAGTGGGATGACTCTCTTGTCTCTCATATGTTTGTTGTCATCCTGTCCTTTCACTGATTGTCTCATTATCTTTCAAGCCTAAGAATCATGTCATTGACATAATTTTACCAAGATTTTTCCTTCTTCAGAAGGGTTTCAATTTTGACTGTGACAAATGAAAGCAAAGGTAGGATTGCAATATGAGGTTTAGGAAAGGTAAAATATGTAGGGTTTGCAGCTTTTCCAGAAGCCTAAGATGTTACCTCCATGATCATATGGCAAGGAAAGTCTCTTAAAATATGTAAATATAAATATATGTAAAAGTACCAGCAATTAATTTAAATGATTGAGGATTCAGTGTTAGATTTAAGTTTCATATGGTATCATCTTCTGTTAATAACAAGAATTGTGCTAAAACTGATGATTTGGATATCCCTTATAAGGGAATACTTATTGATGAGTGGGGAGGAGTTTTTCAGATAAGCAGTGAGTTCTTGTTTTGTCACAAATTTGGACAAAATGATACAACAATTTCACTGCTGTCTGATATATCCTTCAGCCTTGCTTACATATGGCAATACCTTTTTTTTGTACTACCACCATGTTTACAGTGATGCTGATGAATACATAATGGAAACTATTTCTTCTATTTCAGGCTGATGTGTCCGGGGCTTATGATACCATTCCTCACAAGAAACTTGTGGAAGTGATTTCACAGATCTTAAAGCCTGAAAAAAGAACTGCCTACTGCATACGGCGCTATGCTGAGATTACAGTTACCAAACGTGGAGAAGTCAAGAGGTCCTATAAGATGCATGTATGACTTGCTGATTTCTTCTGTTCGCTCTAAATATATTTCGGTCCGAGGGAATTTTTTATTTATGGCTTTTTTTAGGTATTTTTTAGTCACAAATTACTTTATAAACCCTTTTTTTAATAGTGTTCGGTATTTTCCAGAGGTAGAAAAGCTTCTTTTAACTCTGTATTTTTTAAAGTTTTTACTCATTCTTAGTAAGAATAAATATAATGTGTTTGGGAAATAGAGATTCATAGGGAGACATTTCATTTTAACTATTGCAGAATTGCTGGCTTAAAATAACACAGTAAGGCTGGCCCTTTGACGCTCACTAAATAAAAAAATCTATTACTGAGTTTTCTACTTCTTTTGTTGTTTATTTCTTTACAATTTACACAAATATACAGGCTTCTACTTTCAAAGATTTTATGCCAGACATGAAGCGGTTTGTGTCCCAGCTTCAGGAGAGTACCTCATTGCAAAATTCTATAGTAGTTGAGCAGGTAAGCATTGTGAGGCTTCTTTTCAACTGCAAAAGAAAGCTACAGAAGAAATATGGGAAGATTGGAATTTTTAATTGAATGCACATATTTTGTGGTGATACCACTTCTCTTCTAGTTACCCATCACCTTCTGCAGAAAGACTTGTTATCCCTTCTTTGATGTTTATAACAGGCTCTCAGTGTTCAGTGGGAGGACTGGACTGCACCAGGCAAGAAATTTGACAAAATGTCCTTTTAGACTTTTCCCAGGTTTTCTTGTTGTTGTCTCAAACTTTCATTTTAACCAGGGTTTTGTTTTTGTTAACTTCATTGTTTCTTGTAATAGTTTCCAAGTGAAAAATTAACTATCTAATAAAGAAGGGCTTCAACACTTGCTGTCTCCAAAACATGCAGAAGTAAGAATAAGCAAAACGTATTACAAACTAAGTAGCTAAGGATGTGGCATCTTGAATGGCAAACTGCACAGAATAGAAAGATGACTTCTTTTTTAAGAGCTTATTTCACGGAGTCCCTGCCAAGGTTGATAAGAATGAACTCTTCTGTAGAGCAGTTAAATGCAACACAAAATAACATTGACTCTTACAGTTTTTGTTTAAAGAGATTTCTCACTTTCAGTGAATTAAAGTAGGGTTAAAAGTTACATGTATTTTAAATTTACTCCAACTGATGCTTTGTTGCAAGAAGGAAACATCCTTCTGTTTTAATTCTTTTGATGTGTTTGTTCCTAAGCCTTCCTTCTGTGTAAGGAACAGGACAGAGAAAGGCATAGAAGTAGGATATATGCTTGGTCAGTTTCTTAATGGGTTTTATTGCTTGGAGTTATGGTGTTCCATAATAACAACCTACAAGATCACCTGAGCATCACATGACCAGACAGCTATTTTCTCACAGGCTAATAATTTCCCTTTACATTTTTCTTTTCTAAACCAGCCAGTGGAAAATGACAGGGTTAACATAAGGTAATTTCTAACATACAAGTAAAATGATTTTGTGTATCTGTGGTCATAGGAGTAGAATATACAGTGTGGCTGGTGTACAGTTCCAGGATCGTACAAAAAACCAGAAAACCTAAAGAGTACATGGATGAAAATGAAAACTAGCTGGATCTCTGATGTATAAGTACTTTTTGTTTTGGGTTTTTTTTCCCCAGTGTACATCTGATTTAGATAACTATGCTAGTTATTGCATGAACAGCATCATTCTATTTAAAAGTATTTTGCATTTGGAAACAATTTATATGTCATTATTTTAAAAGAACAAAGTATTTTGAGAAAAGTATCATGTCAGGCCGGGTGTCTGCACCACAGGTACCTCATGCTATTTTCTTGAGGGAAATGATTGTGATCTTGCATGGCTCTGTCAAGAGCTGGCAGCATTTGTCTGCTGTTTAATCTGTGCACGTAGGAAGTAGTTTTGCTTTAGTTTGCATGAAGCCATTGTTAAAGGTACTTAAACTGTTCTAAGTGGACTTTTTATTACAGTTTTTAACACAAAAAACTTCATAAATATTAGGCAGACAGTCATATGTGGAATCATTGGTAATGTCTGGCAAAGTATGTGTTCTGTTGCAGCAGAACAGGCAGGTGAGTGTATCTAGACTTGGGGAATCTTAAAGGCCAAAACAGATACAGAAATTACCCTAGAGGACAGAAACCGACCAAAAGAACAAGATCTCACAGATTAGAATAATCCAATATAATATGCCACATTTTAAAAAGTGGATTTAGATGTTATATTCTATTTCTCCTAATGCAAAACAAAAGAACAACACCCAACAAAAAAATAACTTGTAGGATGTGAGCAACTTTTTATTATATATATTCAGATCTTATGCTCAGGGTTTGTTTTTTCATTTACTTATGGGTTTGAACTGCTACAGTCTACCTTTTTTAAGATTTCTGTGTATCTTCAAAGTTTATACTGTATTTTTAGTTTCAAATCTTTTGTCCCATTTCTAGAGCTTAACTTGTAATGAGACAAGTTCCAGCCTGTTTAATTTTTTTCTTCAAATTATACATTGCAACATCCTGAAGATTGATAACAGGTAAAAAAAGAAGTTAGTTCTTCTTTGTATAGCATTCTTGGTTTGTTTGTTTTCTGTTAAGGATACTTTTAATTGACTCAGGGGACTTTTAATAGCTGTCTTCTAAAGATTCTTTTTTTAATGTTTGAAATTAAGCTCCAAAAAAGCATGAAGAGTTTGGAATCAAATTTATATTGAATGAAATACCTCTTTCCTACATGGATGATGTTGCCTGTACACAGAACGCGTTATTCCATAGATGTGTAACTTTCTTCATTTAAAGCTGCAAGGGGAATTCAAAAGGAAAATACTTTAAAATGTTGGGATCCATAATGGTGAAAAAAGAAATGTGACATCCCAACAGTAGTGCAAAACCTTTGTTAGTCATTTCCCGGTAGTGCAAATGAAACCTTGTCTGCACAGTTTTGCTATTTGGCAAGTTACAATAAAAATAAAATAGCATTTAAAATTATTGGCAGTTCCAGAATTAAGAATCAGATGTTACAGAGGGTAGTAGCACAGATTTCTTCTTGTGTTGGTAGAGATACTGATCTGGTATTTACTTTTGACCTGTAGGTGGCAAATGTGTGCCATGTCTACAAAGCAAGGAGTTACATGATCTTTATTTGTAAATTTAGAGTGAGGTATATTAGAATGAATAGCTTCTTGGTCTTGAAATAGCTTCTTGGCCTTTATTTTAGAATACTTAATATCACAGGATTGAGGGAGAGGGAGAAAAGCTTCCAAGGAGGCAAACAGAAGAGCATTTTTAGGTCTTTCTTCCATTGATGCTTACATTCCCTTTGGCAGGATCATGAGGATGCTGATGTGGCATGACTTTAAGAATGGCTAACCAACATCAGTATGTTTCATGGAAGGTGAATGGTTTTAAAGAAGGCACCCTAACAAAGGCAGCTTCATGCTTTTTGGAATTCAGTCAAGCTGTGACTGAAAAAGTACTAGCTGTCCTGGAATGAATTTGCACCTTTTAAGTAGCTTATTCTCATTTGTTCAAAAAAACCCACTCAGAACTGCAAACAATTTTAGTCAGTGAAGGCATCAGAGTCAACATTCACTTGGTATTTTGAGAAAAATGCTGATTGTAGAACTGGGGACCTAGAAGGAATCTTTGAATACCATTTGATTCAATTATCAAAAGCTTGTAAAAAAGTAAAATTACTGCTAGGAAAATTTGCAGGTGACTCACAGCATAGGTAAGATCAGTCCTCAAAAAGCTGTACATGGCTCTGATGTCCAGTTGCATAATTTCATTCTGTTCAGCTTCACCAAGCCATTCATGTAGATATGTGGAAATGGACCATATAATATGTGAAAATAATTTCCTGGGGTGTTGTGAGGCATACACCCTCTATTGCTGCCAGCATAAAAGACCTCACAAGTTCTTAGAGAACTTTGTCTTTGGTAGTATATCTAGATTTGATATGTTACTCTTACTCTGTGTGGTCTCACAGGCTTTACACAAACAACAAAGTAGAATATTATTAAGAACCTCCTCCTTATATGTCTGTATGGACTCCTGGAAGCCATGAGAAACAAATCAAGATTTACTTTTTGGCAAAATGACAACTGCCAACTTCAGTGAGCTTTTCAAGTGGGGCACTGGGGAGGTTGATTACGAATAATAAGGGTTAGCACTTCATAGGATGTAGTGGTTTTTCCTAACTAGAAGTAATACAGCTTCATACCTGAGGAGTTAAATGAGGAAATAAATATGACTTACAGTGTAGCTACCAGATCATGTCCTCTACTGGGCTAAGCCATCAGAAATTTCTCTAAAATTAAAATGGTGTTTATTTTGAGGGGAGGCCAAAAGAAACAAACCAAAACCCGAAGAAACTATTTTCCCTGTCCAGGTCATGCTGTGCAAGTATAAACAAAGGAGAAACGCCTCAACAATAATTAAATAAATTATAGTTTGAAAGATCTGCCTAGTGCACTCCGTTTCTTGTACAAGAACACTTCTTTTGAATCTGTATGGAATGAAACATAAAGAATTAGAAACCTTAAATGAGGGCTGTCTGCAGCAGAAGGAGGCATTGTGATTTGAGATTAGTTTTCGAATTTCTTTGTTTAATGACAGTTATCTCCTGGAGTTTGTTAATACAAAAGGAATATGTATATCAATGGGGTTTTTTTCGCTGTTTAACTTAAAACTTCTGGATCCATATGTAGATTCCTAGATGAAAGAACAAACAAATATAAGCAAGGCTAACTGACGAAAGTGCAGCGTATTTCTTGTTGAAACATATGCTTGAAATTAATGGCTATTGCAGTCTTTCTGCATGTTCTAATTTTTTTGTTTTCTTTTATTACTTACTAGGTACTATGTACAGTGCTGTGGAATTCCACAGGGCTCCGTTTTGTCTACCTCACTTTGCAGCTTATGCTATGGAGACATGGAAAACAAATTGCTCTGTGGAGTGCAGCAGGATGGGTAGGGATGCTTTGTGCCATTCTCTGTTATAGGAATGCATAATATAGTATATGCATATAGTATAGTATAGTATATGCATTAGTCATTTTCTCCAAAGTTTCACTTTGAATTTCAAGAGTTTCCAGCTCTTTACTAGGAGTGTGGTGCACACAAACATCTCTGCAGCTTCAGTTGTTTTGTGGGGGAATTTCCCTGTTTAAGATTGGGAAGAAAAGTGCTGAAAAGAAACTATCTTTGGTAGGATAATTATTCTTACAAAGACAACCATATTTAGGGATGCTGTAAAGAGTCTGACAAGCTGCTTTCGTACATCTAAGAAGTTTATGGTTCTACCACACCGATTCCCACATCATCTGTGGTCTCTTGACCTCAGACAAGATGGGATGTTTGTTACCCGCTTTCTGATAGTCCAGGCTTCTGCCTGCAGGCTTTCCAATCCACTGTCTGTAGATCTTAACATTTTATCAAGGACAGAGCTTTATTGCAGATTTTTTGTGAGGGATATTCTTGTTTGAAGCCCTGTGTGACTTGGTAAATCTGCTGTCTTTGTTCCCTGCATGTGCCTGCTTCTTTGAAGTTCGACAGAAAGCTAGCCTGATAAGAGCCTCTTTATTATCTGTAAAAATATTGGGGTCTCTTTTACCTCTGTATGAACTGGAGGTAAAACTGAATCCCAGTTCAGGGTATTTAGGCATGATCTGGACCCTGAAACCTGTCTGTGTTCAGACGTCTCCTGTCATTGCTGTGGATTCTATATTAAGAAAGAAAAAAGAAACTGAGAATTATGTAGGAATATTACAGATAAGTACAACTGATTGGTATCTCTTCTTGGGAGGCTCATGGAGTAATGGAAAATCTCAGAATTTTAAACATTTTCCTACAAAAGTGGTAGAATTTTTCTGATAGGCTTTAGGATGCTGTGATGATGAGTCTGAGGGTGGTGTTTATGAAACTGATTTAGAAGAATGCACTCTTTAGTGTAGCAGCTGGTTTTACATAGAGGAGATTTTAGAATGTTGCTAAGGTGCCTGTTGAATGATTTTGATAGTTTCATTTGTCCTTTAAGTCAAAAGAATAATGTGGCTATTGGCCAATGTTGGCTAGGCAAAGTCACAGCTAATCTAATCATCATGATGAAAATCCTCGTGGTTTGAAGAGGAGACTTTACAAGATCATCTCCAGAGCTTTTATGATCTGCTAGGCAGGATTTATCAGAAAAATACGGGCATGCTTGGAGTCTTAATTCTGTTGGAAAAGAAAATTCCAGCCTTTACAGTGGTAGATGGTAGTCTGCTTTACATTCAGGTTATAGCTTTATAAACAAGTTATCCCATGGTAAATGATCATAGAGAGCCCATGGTATCTGCTTGTATAGGTCTTGCACCTCTTTTCCTTGTCTTGTAGATTAAGATATTGCAAATTCTGCCTTGGAAAAGTGTACAACCCTGCATCCAGGGAGCTGCTGTGGAATAGCTTGTATGCTGTAAATTGCTTCATGTAGCCAGTCCCTTTACTTTCTTACTTTTTTTTCATTTATATTTAGGAAGGAAACAGAACCGAGAATTCTTTCTTGAGTCTCTGTTTGGAGATCATATTGGCCCTTACCATCTTGTGAAATAAAATGGGCACATTGTTGTTTTGAAGAGTACAACAAAAATTTGAAAGGATTGCATAGTAAAAAAAGTAACATTGGTTTCCTCTTGATTACAGAATCCTAATACGTCTCATTGATGACTTTTTGCTGGTTACACCACATTTATTGCAGGCAAGAACTTTTCTAAGGTATGCTATTAAAGACAGTCTTGAAAGTAATAAGCATTAATACCTTTTACGTAATTCTTTTTCATCTTTATAGATGCCTTTATGTATAAGTGTATTTGTTTTGACAGTCAAGGCTGTTTTAGAGTCCTTACTTGGTAGCCTGTGCTTGGGAAGAATCCTAATAGCTACGTTCTTGATAGTCAAGTAACAATCTGTTGCAGCTCACATGGTAGGGGATTCCTGCTGAAGTTTAAATTGGGGACCTACCTACTGACCTTGATGGAGCTTCCAGCAAAAATTAGTAATGTAGACTAACAGTTGTCTTTTAATACCATTTCCCCTCAAATTTTGAAAATATCTTATTTATATTCTTAAAATGAAAGCAGTTATCAAGCAGTTGAGCTGCTATGCTCTCTTCTCTGGGAAAGAGCACAACTGTTGTCTGATCCAATATTGCTAAGAATTTTCTCATCATTAGCATTCCATGATGAGTATCTGAAGATACCAGTAGCATGGCAGCATGCAGTTTACACAGAAGCTTTAAACCAGTAATTCTTTAGTGCTTCAGGACTACCTTTTCTTTTAAAATTGAACCCCAAAAGAGGTTCCTGGTTTACCATGGATTGGGGTGTACAGTCAGTCCAAGGAGAGTTCTGCTGATGCCAAAGGCAGTTTGATGGATCCAGAGGACAGGTCTTGAAGCTTAAGATCTGCAATGCAGTCAGTTTCATCATGCTTTTCAATAATCAGAAAGATGCAGCTCTCTTGTGAACCTGAAAGGTGATGGAGAAATAAATTAAATACAATTTGAAGTACAAATTGTATGAATTAGTGGATAATGTACTTTTAAGACTTCATTTGTCCTCATTTCCTTAGCAGATCAGAGATAAATTTCTAGGGATCTGTGGGTTTACAGTGCTGGAAATGATAAACTGAACTGAGGCTGGGGGTGCTTCAAGCTATTAATCTTTATAATATGTCTTCAACACCATGTCATTTGCAGTTGCATTGCAGATACTATTCTACTTGCCCTGAAGTTATCTGCATCTTTGTTCTGTATTAACTTCTGCACCCGCTGCATTGATTTGCTCTAGAGCAGCAACCTCTTCTTGAGAGTTTTGCAGATCCTGTGAACTCTATGCCACAAATGGAGTAGTAACAGTTTTTTCTAATGTAGTAGTACAACATAGGGACTCAGTAAATTAATTTTTAGGAGACAGCATTACAACTATGACACCCCAAGAAGAGCGTACGTCTTCCTCTCATTCAGTGAAGCATGCCCCTAAATACACTGCCAAGTAAAACAAACTCCTGCTTGTCTGTGACAACGCTAATCCAATAGTAGTAGGTAATCAGCAGGCATTCTGCCATTGAAAACATCCTTAGGGAAAGCTTTTTCCACAAAGTTCGAAACTTTTCATCAGATAAATGAGGTTCCTGTTACATGGATTCTCCTTGGTTTTGTTAGCTTTCAAAAACAGTAACTCTGTCTCTTGCCAGTGATTTTGATCTCAGTGGGTTTTGTGAGTGTGGTTTATGCAGCTTGTCTCAAATGTTTTGTGGCTGAAGTGCTTAATTTGCATTAATCTGTAAAATTTTTTCTCCATTATCCTCCAGTTTATATATTTGATGTCTGTGCTTACCTCTGATATCTTCACTTTTATTTCTATCTGTGTTCCTTAACCTACAGATGGCTTTGATTCCCTTTATTCTTTGATTTCTGACCTTTTATGCAAGATCATGTGTCCTGCAGCATGGGGCCAGTTTTTTGCCTGCCTTTGTGGGTGCAGTTAGCCTAACTGTTTGTGTCTGTTTTAGGACTCTAGCAACAGGTATTCCTGAGTATGGCTTTGTAATAAACCCAAATAAGACAGTCGTGAATTTTCCTATTGATGATATCCCAGGATGTTCCAAATTCAAACAGCTGTCAGATTGCCGTCTGATCCCGTGGTGTGGTTTATTATTAGATATAAAGACACTTGAGGTTTACTGCGATTATTCCAGGTAAATAGAGTTGTAAACTCCAGTGTCAGCTTTACAGTGTATTATACATAGTATGAGAAGCACAAGAGTGTCTTGTGAATGGTGTAATTGAATTAACTGCAAAAGAGATTTTACAATTCTGATTGCACAGTAATCTAAACACTTTATTCTGTTGTACAGCTTGCTGTTTTCTTCATTCCACTCTGGTGGAATGTGTATACCCTTAACACCATCAAATGTGGCATGGATCACTGGTGACCAGAAGTCATTTACTACATGGTGGCTGCATGGCTGCATATTCAATCACCTCAGTTCAACTTTCTGTCACCACTATGCACTGTATTGCACCTGATGTCATATAATTACATTTATTGTTTTGAAATTCTTATTTCTTTTTTGTACCTTCCTAAAAGAAGCAGGAGCTGTTACGTGAACTACAGATTGGGGGTAACTTGATATAGACTAGAGGAACTAGTAATCCTTTTGACATCAGAGGTGTTCCCTCTGGTACACTTCAGCTTGTAGTATAGGGGAGAGAAAACTTCTCTTTAAACTAGCAGCCTTGAGTATCTACGCAAAACAGTCTGAAGTGGCATAGAACTCAGGACAGGATAAGGCGTCCTACTAAAAAGCTCTGTAGACCCTTTACATGGACTGCTAGAGATGACATTAGACATTTGTTAAAGATTGAAAAGAAAGAACCGTTTAAACTCAAGCATAATATTGCTGTGCTATTGACCATTTCTAGTATAAACAGCCGTTCATGCATTTAAGTGGGAAATTAGGAGGATGTTTTGCACCAATAGAGTGGTAAAGCTTGTCAGTAGTCTTCCAAAACAGAAAAGCTTGGTCAGTTTAGGAGAGGAATTTATATGGCATGATTTTCCATAGCAAAGGACTAAAATCAACAGCCAAAGAGATTTATTCACTAGCTGTGCTTCTGAAAGAAATGGCTTACATTGATAATGGGCACTGATGCTACTGGTCTGGGAGGCTCTTATGAGAATCATAAAATTATAGAATTGTTTATGCTGGAAAGGACCTTTAAGATCATTGAGTCCAACCATTATCCCAGGACTTCCACGTCCTCCGCTGTGTTTGTTAAAAGGACTGCCTTGCTTTTGATAAGTTTGACTTAAGTAACTGGAACACCAGGATTGTTCCAGGAACTGGGACGGCTTCAAGCATGCGGCCCTGCATGCATGGATCATAGATTATAACCTGATTGTCACTGGAGTAATTAATAATGCTCTTGATAAATCATGTGTTTTAGAAATACTCTTAGCATGTGTTAGTGGTTTGGTGGTTTTTTAGCAGGGTGAATTTTGCAGCGCTGAAGTATTGAAGTTGTTCCTTACCTAATAGCTTAATGCCCCAGTGTCTGGTCTCTTTTGACGTTAAGTTATGGCATCTTTTAGCTACTTGGCTCATTGATTAGCATGCAGTCTCTATGACATGGGAAATTAAATGAGGTTTACTTTACAGAATTGAATTTAGTTTATTAGCCCATGGAGTTTAACTACTTTTTTCTTTTTCTTTCTAGTTATAACTGTACTTCTATCAGATCAAGTCTTTCCTTCAATGCAAGTAGAACAGCTGGGAAAAACATGAAAGACAAACTGATTTCAGTCCTCAAACTGAAATGTCATGGTTTATTTCTTGATTTACAGGTGGGAATATGAAAATGGATGTTTGGAAATATTGTGATAAGTGGTGAAGAGCATTAAAGCTGTGTTGGGTTGTAACATAGTTTATTTTGAGATGGAGTTTGGGACTCGATGTCAACTAAATTGTGTCTTTTAGAACAGAGCCTTCAAAACATTGTTAACTTAGTTGTATAAAAAGAAATCTTTAAAGTTTAGCATAAAATGTTTTTTCTCTAGATCTTCAACAAACCCTACTATGACACTAAAGTATTCTTAAGGGTCTGTTTCTGTTCTCTTCTAGATCAACAGCCTTAGGACAGTTCTCATTAACGTCTACAAGATATTTTTACTCCAGGCTTACAGGTGGGTCACTGTCTTCTGCAGTAACTGTCATTACTCTTTCTTGACACGTGGCGGAGCTACAGATTAGAAGAGTGTGCCATACAAGTGTGTAGTGTATATGTAGTGTGTGCAGTAGTACATGCCAGTAGCAAGTCAAGTTATTCTTGTTTCAACACTGTTCCTGAGTAATAGTTTTAGATTTAGGATACAGTATTATATTGTTGTGTGTTTTTAAGTGATAATTCACTATGTGGGTTTTCAGTGTCATTTGGTATTGACAACTGACTTCAAGGAAACCAGTTTGTTTTGCTTCAGGAGTATGACAGGAAGCCTTATTAACCATTTTGTATTTAGACCAGTTAATTATTAACCAGTTTATATTTAGAACTTTGTATCTATTAAATTCATATAGAACTTAGACCAGTATAACTTTAGGTAACGTGAGGTTTCATTTTACCAAGTTAACTGCAGTTAATGTCTTAATTGCTCCTTAACTGGTAGAATCTTGGTGTCTGTGAGCTGAGGAGGTGGTCAGCAGAGGAAGTGAATGTTTTAAGCAAAGATAAGGGAAAGAAATCAAAACTGATAAGCAGGTTGGGGGAAAATACTAAACACTGTGCATCAAAAACTTTGAATGATTGGCAGCAGAAAGTAATTGGTTTTTTTATAGTTATAATGCAGAAAATACATGAGGTTCTTCACTCCTTCTGGAAATCAGATATTGATCTTTTGCTAGGCTTATGCTTGTTAGGAAGTCACATTTTAGTTATATTCTTCATTTCAGGCAGGTCTATATTCAAGCTGTATTCTTTGTCCAAGATTTTTGTGTAGTACAGTACTGATGTGTCAAACTCTTAAACTTTTGTGTTGTGACCTCAGTTTCTCTCTGGCATTGGATATGATTACATAGCTACTTCTGTTTGCTTTTATGTTAACATTCTAGCAATGGTCTTTATATCTTTTTAAAAAACTCTCCACTATGACAACTGTGTGTCAAGTTAACTCAGTCAGAGACTTGCAGTGCAGCTTTAAATATTTGAAAATTTCAGAATTTTTTTAAGTGATTGTAATGCACTTATTTAATAAGCAAGTATATTCATTGTTGAATAACTAAAAATCAACACTGTTATTGCCTGTATTCAGCATAAGCAAGATTATAATGACAGAGTCTGAAACAAAAAAATGAGGGGAAAAAGTCAGCATTTTAAGGTGTTTCCAAACGGGTGTAAAGAAGCACATGATACAAATAATGTCTATAGAATTGGCTTCCAAATACACAAAGGAGGGGGTATCTTGGTCTCTGGAACACCATGTCATTTGCAAGTCTGTTTTCCTGCATATCAAAACAAGAATTTGTTGTGGGATTTTGCCTTGCTTTTTCTTCCTGTCACACTCTCTCATATGGATTCTCTGGCGGCATGGTCTGTGATATGGAATGGGTCACAAAATGTAGTTTAATTTTCCCTGTGCAAGAGGGTGGTTTGCCTCAGAAGAGAATTCTACTACCAAGGCAGATGGCTTCAAGATCTTTCAGTATAAAATTTAGAAACAAATGTCCTATGTTTCTGACACTCCAGGAATGTGTGCATATAGGACAGATGTCATACAGTAACAGTGTTGATATAGCTAAAGACTGTTGGGTGCTTTTAGATGTTGTACAGTGTCTAAGGTTCTTGATCATAGTTTCACTTGAAATTGCAAATGACTTTTGATTAAATAGGCATCTTTTGTGAACAGGTTCCATGCCTGTGTTCTCCGACTTCCATTCAACCAGCAAGTTAGAAAAAATCCTAATTTCTTCCTAAGGATCATCTCTGAGAATGCATCATGCTGCTATGGTATCCTGAAAGCAAAAAATGCAGGTATAGGATGTTAATGGCAGTGAAGTAGTTAGTCTGCGGGTTTTTCTTAACAAATAAAACATCTTGAATGTGCAGTCTGATAATGTAATTTTGAAATAAGTATCAGGAATGAAAATTACGGAGTGCACAATAAGAATCACAGCGCATTTTTCTTCAGTTTTCTGAAGGTTAGGTTTCTGGCTTTAGTTTTTAGTTTTCTGCTGGCATAAGAGACTTCATTGGGTAAATAGGTTTTTAGTAAAAAGTCTTGAAGTGGCTTTATAGAAGGAGAGAAGAGGAGAGATCAGACATACTTCTTAATGCTCATCATTTTCAGTGACATTATTTTTCTGTTCTGTTCTGTCTCTAGGGATTGCCTTAGGTAACAAAGGTGCATCTGGCATGTTCCCTTCTGAGGCAGCAGAATGGCTCTGCTACCATGCATTCACTGTCAAACTGTCAAATCACAAAGTTATTTACAAATGCCTGCTGAAGCCCTTAAAAATCTGTAAGTATTCATCTGTTTTTACATTTTTATCTATGGTTGATTGTAATAAATGTTGGAAACTAATGGTTTTTTAAAGTTTTCTCATCATAAAATGTTGTCCTAAATTATACACTGGTGAGCTTTCTGTTTTAATCAAATTTACTAAGTAGGCAAATTAAAATGGTATGTTTTTCAGCACTTCGTGTTCTAGAGCCTTGTTCTTACAGGACAATTCTTGATGCTTGCCACTTAATAAATATGTACAGTTCAGAAGGCTTAGTAAGATTGGGGTAATCATATAAGCAATGGCAGCGGGTTTGACTAAATGAAATGTAAATGCTCGGGCTTCTGTTTTTTAAAATGTCCATTAACTGGCAACTAAACAAACTCCTCCCACAATTTAAACTCTTACCAAAATATATGTCACCGGTGTCACTTTGAAACAGAAGCACTGGCAGCACTGCATGTGGGGTATTCTTAGAGAGTTGTGGTGTTGGCATACCTCTGACACTTCTGCTTGGTGAAGGAAGCTGTCTCTGTCCCTGGCCTCTGGGGAGCTCTCTCTTTAGCCAGTTGTGTGTTCTGTCTTCTGGCCACCCACAGAAATCAGAATTTTGAGTTCTAAGATACTAAAGGTGAACAGCAGGAGATTTTCCTGAAGCATTCAGTGCTGTTGATGAATTTAGCTGCAGTGAAGGCCAGACTCTAATTGCTGACTCTGCAATTTGCACTCTGAATGACTCATTACTTGGTCAATTTTATTATACAGTATTGAGAAATTCTTCGGTCTCATTCCAGAATAACACCTATTTGATTTGAAATGTATCATAAGCTTACTTTGATCCCTGCACTAAGGCCCAGTGCCCCAAAAAGAGAGCAGCTCTCTTTTTGAAAGGAAGTATTTCTTTCCCAGATGAAAGGCTTGCAGCAATGCTTGAGTGCAAAGTCTGATTTTTAGTGGTGCAGTGTGAATGTATCAAGATCTGTACCTTCAGGATGGAGGCACAGCCCCAGGCAGCTTTACTGCTCAGCAGAATCTTGTCTTCCGTGGCTTTGTGCATCTGCCATAAAAGCGGTCTCTGCTCTCCACAAATTCACACAACCAGAGATGGCTGGGAAGTGGAGGTGGAGTTGCCCTGGTTTGAATAGTGATTGTCACTGGGTTCCTTCTGCTGGACCCATGCAGCTGCTTGCCTAACTGCAGTACTGACCTGCAACTTGCATGTGGTCCAAGACTGTGTGCAGAGTTTCTAACCCAAGAAAGGAAAGCTGACCTATCAGTTGGCTTCTCTGGCAGTGAGAATTGTTCTTGAGAAATGGGATAATCTTTCTTCCTGAATTCCTGGGAAAGCCTATTAACCCTGTACTTACTGAGTATTGTGGATGTGAAGCAGGAAAAGTACAAAGGTCAGTAGAAAGTTAGTGGTGATGTTTCAGTGAAAAAAGTAATTTTCAGCTATTCTTTCATAAATCTTACCTTCCCTGAGACAGAATCTGTTCTTGATAGCCATAGTGTCAAGACAAGCCACTCTTATCTTCAAGGCCCAGTTTCTTTTGGAAATATCTGAGACTTCAAGTACACTGCTGAAAGGTCAAGGGTTCAGAGACCTTTGCTTAACAGCTCTCTAAACAATTAGTAGGCTGTGACTCATTTTTACTGTGAAAGTAAGACAAAAAGTTTTGTCGTACTTCTGGAAATCAGGTAGCACTGACTCAGGCGTGATCCTGTAAAGTTAGCTCTCTGTCTCTATATGGTGGAGTAATCTGTAGCACAGAGATAACCTAGACTGGTAATAGCCCCTGTGTTGACTTAACAGCTACATTTTTTGTTGTCATTTGGGAGTTTGTATTGGCTATATAAAACCTATTACCCCTGTAAAATCATGTTGTTGACAGAAATTGATACAAACGTGTTTTTTCTTGTCTCTGCAAATGCCTTTCCATTACTCTTCATGGGAATCAATACCAAGCTTGTAGGTTTTGGGGAGGAGGTTCTTCCTCCAATTCCCAAACCTGTTAAATATCAACATCAAGGGGCTTGTCAGTACAAGTTGTCATCATTCTTCAGAGTTAGGTATTTAAAACATAGTTACTGTTTAACATCCATCCTACTATTGCCAGCAGTGAAAAGAGCAAGAGTCTTTCCTTATCATGATAAGATATAAATACATCATCTGTCTCCATTCCAAGTACAGGGCAAATGTTTACTGAGCACTTCTGGATTTCTGTGCACCATCAACAATTTTGCTGACTCTGTTTAGGTGATGGACTTAAACTGTTGCTAGGATTTTGCATGTTCTTCCTAATCTTTAAAAAGTCCTTTTTACTGTCTGTAATTCTGTTGATGGGACGTTCAGTGACCTTCTGTGTTTCAAAACTGTTACTTTCTCATATAAAAATTTAATTCCTGAGAATCTCATTTAGTCTCCAGTATTTTCCACCGTAAGGGTGGCCTTTCAGTTAGCCTCTCTTCTCTTACAAGAGAGCACAGCGGGGAGAGTTGCTGTTGCCTGTCTTGTAGCAAAAGGTGCATTTTTCATGTGACTTTTTTTTACAATCTTTTTTGCGTATATCAGTTTCAAGCATAGGCTACTTTGATGTCATATCTGAAAGTAGAGGGTAGAAGAAACAGTTTGGGAATACCTTTCAGCAATAGATAAGGACTTGTCCCTTTGTCTTTAGCATTGTTTAAAGCAGGGATTTGCAAAGTAACTGTGGTTTGATAGAAGGCCTTTTTTGGTGAATAAAGTTATTGAATAAGTGTTCTTATACTTTTCACAAACATTTAATAAAGTTCTCAAATCTATACAAGGAAGTGTTACAAGAACTGAAAGTAGGAGGAATTTACTCCTTGGTTTTCTTTTTTAAATTTTCATGTATGATTTTGAACCTTCTCATTTATTAGCCTCATTTAAGGGTAGAAGAATAGTAACATATTTTATTTTTATCCCTATATTCCAGGCGTTTCAGCTTTTTAATTGGATTTAGCTAATATTGATTTCATTACTTATTAGCATTTTGCCTAAACCAGAATTGATACTTGCAGTTACAATGAATTGTTTCTGATATTTTGATAGGTCAGATGCAGCTGTTGAGGAGGATCTCAAAGGATACTGCAGCACTACTGAAGGCAGTGACAGAACCATCTCTTTGTCAAGATTTCAAAGCTATCCTGGACTGATTGATGTTTATTTCATAATTTTTTCATGTTTGAAAATAAATGCTATGCCTTTAGGATAATTTATTTTGGTAGAGTGGACCAAAAGCAACTTCACTCAGAAGTTTTCTGTGTTTGTTTCTCAAATACCATCCAAGGACTTAAAAAGAGCAGACAGTCTTGTTCATACCTTGTTGTTTGTTTTTTTTTGCTGGCGGTGGGGTTTTTTGTGCATTCACAGGCTATTTGAAGTACTTTTCCTGGTTTCATTCAGTGATTCCCATCCTCTTGATGCAGGAATCATTAGACTGTGTTCTGTACAAAATTACCTACTTTCATGTTACACTGGGTTGTTTCAGAGGACTGTTATTCACTTCTCTGTGTTGCAGACTATTTTGTAATAAATTGCCTGGTTAATTGCAATACTACGTACTTGTTTCCAATTCCTTTATTTTATATGTAGTAATCTTTAATATCCTGCCCATGAAAAACAGTTACCTGCAAAGGGCAAGCACATTTCCTAGCATTATGTAACAAGATGCGCAGGCTAGAAATTTTATGCTTTGGAGATCACAGCTAGTGTATGCCAAAATTTCACTGTCCAGACTGGTCTTGTTTAGTGTATGTTTTATATATTTTTGAATACTTGTTGGTATTTTTAATACAGTGTTATATGGAATGATGCTGATGCATTTATGCCTACTAAACAGAAGCTCTTGATTAGATAATATACTGAATATATTGCTCTATTTGCATTTACTGTTTTTTATTTAGGTTTATCCTTTGCCTCTATAAAAAGAAACTTTTTACAAGGACATACAGTGTTAGGACAAGGGGGGATGGCTTTAACCTGAGAGTAGGTTTACATTAGATATAAGGAAGAAATTCTTTACTGTGAGGGAGGTGAGACGCTGGAACAGGTTGCCCAAAGAAGTCATGGATGTCTCATCTGTGGCAGACCACCACACAAGGACTGGTAACAGCTCCTAGAAGTTGGTTTGCCATGTTGCAGTCTATTAATATCATAACTTCGTTCAAAACATCAGTTGCACAGGTTTGTTTTTTTCTCTATAGAAAGTGGTACTGTTAAAATAAAAATATATTTTTAAAGAAGCACAAAACAATTGTTCCTACTAGAGGTGAAGAACAATCCAGTTGCTTCCCAGCCAGCTGCTTAAACATTTAAATACTCCCATGTCCTCTGATGGTCTGCAGCAATACTGGTGTGAGGGAGCACTGTCATGGACATCTCATAGGAGAGGCTTGGTGGTACAGGAAACTTTATTTTATTGGATCATGGGGTAGGAAGAGACAGCAAGATGCTCCAACATGAAGAGCAGGGGGAATGTAAACTTCAGTGATGGCTTGGATGAGCCCATTTTTTCTCTGTATCACAATGGATACTGTGACAATGTAAACTGCTGATGTGGTCTTAGTTGAAACTGACTTACAAAGTGAATGAAGTGTAATGCTTGCCATTCTCTGAGCTGATATTTGCCTTTACCTGTAATTAGTGGCCAAGTCATCAGTTTTAAATGGTAACTGCTGTTTCTGAAGGCTGTTTGTAAACAAATACAAATACAATGCAGAAATCACAGAAGACTATTTCTTTTAAAATACCCTCCACTCAAGAAGGTGAGTAGAAGTAAAGGTGAAACTAGTAAGTGTTTTAGCAAATGGAAAATTTGGATGAAAAAAAGCTGGCAGTCTCTACTGGAAACTTGAAATCGCTGCTGCAATTTATGATAATTGGGAAAAAAGTACTATGAGCATATGTGTAAGGAAAAGATTAACCATAGCAAGGTGATGCATTAGTTGCTCTAAAGTTCGATGTTTATACTGTTGGGAAGGTTGACATATTCCATAAAGCTACTTCTGCACAGAACTGTTCTAAAAGTAGTGCCACGTATTATGGTGGTAAAATATATTCTACTTAACTGGTAGAAAGGCAGCACGTTAAACAGCAACTGCTGACAGGAAACGTTTGGGTGGATTTGAATCTGGAAATATTAAATGAATTAGCTTAGAAACATTTTGAATCTGTAATGTGGATTTTCAACAATCATTGGACAGCTGGGAAAATTGCAAAAGATTTGAGGGTTGGGGTGAAGGTTAAGATTGTCTCAGTATTTAAGAGAAGGTCAGTAGAGAGATTGAGAGCTAAGCCTCTCAATGTAGCTCGCTGTGCAACCTACAAGGGTTGCAAACCACTCTGCAGGAGAGCTTGCTGGAGGGTTTATGAGGAGGAAGAGGGTTAGGGCTGAACATTATTTTCCAATCTGTGTGCAGAGCTGGAAGGGAGGAATTTGACAGGAGTCCCTCTGGAGCAAATCGTAGTATCTGGATGCATCGATCCAACACGTCCTTCTCCTCACTGCTTCCTTTTGGGAGGGAATTATGGACTGTGAATCTCAATTTGAGGTAGGTATCAAATTTTGCGATGTAGGAAACTGCCTGTGTTCCAGAAGGAATATGCTCTTCTCTCTGCATCTTTTCTCCGTTTATTGTATTATGATAATTTGGATGCATCCTTACTTATTGTGCTGTTGCAACACTCCTTTTGATGCTTTTTCCTTTAACAGGTGCTTGAGCTCCTTGTCTTAGGGCTGTGGATTCTGGTTAAGGCTGGACATCAGAATGTCTGTGTCCTGTATTGATTTAGCCCCAAAGAATCCAGGTTGTCCTTACAGCCTAGACAATTCTAGTAAAGTCTTGTCTGACAGAACAGTATGAGTTTACTGCAGAGTATGATATATAGCAAAGAAGATTTGTTGAAATATGGAGATAAAATATTTGAAGAAGAGTGAGCAGAAATAGAAAGCACTTTGTATGTAAAGACTTCAACATGTTCAGTGAGATGTTTGTTTGCACATCCTTCCTCAAGTAACAGAGTCAGTCATGCTATTCAAGGGAAAAAAGTACCTGTAAGATGCTGTGCTTCACATGAACAGGAAGGGGAAGGTTGTAGCACGGATTTCACAGGAATAAAGCCACAGTTTTGGCACGGGAATTTGGACGGAGGTCACATCAGAAGGGCACTGACAACAGAAACGCAGTGTTCATGTGAGGGTTGCTCAGCACATGTTCTACATGCCTCCTGCAGCTAAACAGTAACTTCAGCTAGTGAGTTTCCCTGCTATCATTTGTAGTTACTGGAGCTGAAAATTATCTCCTCCCTGACTGGTGTCCTAGGCTGAACCGCGTGTGTGGTGACCCGCAAAGTCTCCCTTCTGCTGAATGGGAAGGGGCAGCTCAAAAGTCAAGAAGTCTGAGTGCCATGACAGTGACTCAAGGTGGATTTGTAAACTTGAAAGTCTTGTATATGTAGTTTAATTATTTTCTCAGCCTGTGTTTGTATTAATTTGATGTGTTTTTGTTTAACAACAGAACTCTGACCAGATGTTTCAACCTGCTGCATATACTTGTATATTTGATTTTAATGAACATCTAACTGTCTGTAGTCAAAGACATGAATATAGTGTATGCTTTAAAAAAAAATTATGTTTTTACAACTTTTTATATAAATACTTGCAAAATATTGGATTTTGTTGTTATTCATTCTTTCTGGATGCCTCTTTTATTCATAACATTTCAAATTTTTATTTGCAACAGTCAGAGTAGTAATTTAAATATTCCATGTCATTGTCAAGAGCTTTACAGTGCATAGATGTAGAACGTCAAGAACTTTGCTTGGACTTTAGTGACTTGTGACTTCTGCTGACAGAAGCTGTGTTTCCATGGTGGGGTTCCTGCCCCTCTATTGACTTGAAGGGCTGGGGCTGTTGGTCGGCTGCCATGGGGGGTTGCAAGACATCATCATACAGATCATTGGCCAAGCCCACAGCTCTTGGAAATGAAAATGCATAGCCAGGCACTTATTGCTCATTGCACATTGTGGCTCTGGCCTGGCAACTGCTGTGCACACAGACTCTTTGCCTTGTGAATTTCTTTCCTGCAGGCAGAGTCACAGAGTGCTTTTCATTATTTGCTGTAGACAGGTTGGATGCCACTGTTTCTAGTCCCATCACTACTTCAGGAGAGTCTTACTGTCAGGCCAGTTGACAGAATCATAGAATCATTAAGATTAGAAAAGACATCCAAAATCATTAAGTCCAACCTTAAGTTGCAGGACAGGAGGTTGCCACAGCAGCTGTGTGAGGGGGGTACTAAATCTAAAAAAAAGAATAAAGCTTAAAAACATTAAGCTGCAAGACAGGAAATCATCCCAAATCATCCCCTTCCCCTCCCAGGCTTGCAGTTTCCCTTTGTGCCTCTTCTCAGGAGTTAGGTAACTGCCTTTGCTCTGTGGGGTTTCATTTGGTGTCATTCACCCTCACTTGTGTGGCCGAATTCCTGACACTCATCACGAAGTCCTACTAGTGCATAGCCTATCATAAGGCTAAACATAAGGCTAAATACTGAAATTACCTCTATTTTCCTTAATCTTCCTTTCCTTTCCTTGACTCTGTTAATTGTTCAGCCTAAAGGCTCTGTTGTACCTTATCTTCACATTCTTTCCCTATACTTTTTCAGAGGCTGCTCTCAAGTATCTTGACAAAAGGAATTCTCATCTACCATCACTGCAGAGTGGTCAGGATCTGCAGGCAAGTACAGGAAAACCTGTTTTTAAGTAAAGATTAACTTCATTGTTGTGTCATGCAAGGTTTCAGCTCACTGAGAGGGTGCCATGAATCTGTACTTCTATTACACTATTCAGTTACTGTGTTCAGTATGAGAAATTCAGGGAAAAAAAGGAGTCATTTGTTTTCACAGTATTTTCCACTGCAGTAAATTCTGGAATCTGCTAAGAAAAGGGATTTGTGCAGAATTAATTGCTCAGGTTTACTTAATGAACATTCTTTCAACAGATGAAGTTTTATTTTTGCTCTTTGCAATGCTGGAGAATGTGAAATAATCACAAAATGACTGCTATTTAAACATGTATAGAGATTTATAAAAAGTAGAGTGTAGTGGATGAAAGGAGCCCTTACTCTTTTAGAGCTTCTATTCTGTGTCTCTCAGGGTGGAGGTGTGTCTGTCAGTGAATGAAACTGTAGGTGCTTGTGTTCCAATTTTTATGTTGCTGATCCTTAGGAATGGACTGGTCTTTTAGAAGGGCAGAAAGACAGAAGACACCAGCAATAACTAGTAGGCTTTCTAGGTTTAAAGTCTGGCTGGAGAGATACATGAAGCTGATAGTGCATAAAAAGGGTTAGTGCAAGGGGGCTGGTACATGGTTGGTGTGTAGGATTTAGGACAGGATGCAGGAGGGACAAGATGAATATAACTGCAGTGCAGTTGGTTGAAATTAAAGGAAACATAGCTATACTGTCTATAGAGTGATAGTGATTGGCTGTAACTGTATGAACTGCATATATCAAGTTGGTTAGATACGACAGCTAATCATGCCTAACAAAGGCCTTTTTTGCTTATAGGGTATATGGGGTTTTATTCTTTTGGATGAGAAAAGTTGCTGTTAGCCCCCTGACATGAAAATATTTCTGGCGGTACAAAGCTTGGGTCTTTGCTTCTGCGCTTTTTGATCAGGTGGAAGAGTGCTACCAGAGGTACACACACACAGGGAAGGGCAGCCAACAGCACACAGATTGCCTGTACCCAGGGTGGGTAAACTTTCTCTTCTTTCATGGGGAAGCCTTCCTATGGAGACAAAAAGCAAACAAAGAATTGGTAGGTATACTTACATTTGCATTTTCTTATACTGTTTTACTAAGGATAACAAAATGGCATTTGGAGGAGATGCTGGTGTTGTGTAATCCTCCTACAGTTTAGGATCAGAATCGATCTTCAAACCCCTACACAGGGTGTATTCAAGAGGGATCCAAGAAGCTGCAGTTGTCATGAGACAGTGACACCCAGTTCAGATGTTCCCAGTATCAAGACACCTTTGTTGCTGAATTAACCATCAGTGTTTGTAGACCACTGCTCCCTCCCTGCCTGCCTGTCAAAAGTACACATTCATATATTCATCAGGACCCCAGTGATTTTCGTAGTTCTCGCTGAGAAATGTTTTCATCCCTGGCATCTGTTATGCAGCTCTAAGGCTCTGCTTCATGTGTTTGTTCTACTTCTGACCACCCTCTAGGTATGGAATGTCCATGAGACATTTCATTTCAACACTTCCCAGCATTACACACATCCCTAAGAAACATGGAGCAGTAGTATGTGGCACTCCTCAAGAAGAGACACGTTTTAGTATGTGTAACCTCTTTGCATACTGGAGCAATCTCATTCTGAGCACTACATCACTTCAGGCTGCATTCCAGTGATAAGCAGTAGATAGCAATGGTTTTGAAGGATCTCGTAAGGGAGAAAAATAGATAATTCTTGCTTTTATAAGAAGTTCTGAAAATATTTGGGAACATACATATTTAGGGTTCCAGGCTGTGTAGCTTGGTGGCTTCTGCATCTGAAGAGTAACAAAGGCCATGAAGACAATTAGCAGGAGCAGAGGGCTAATAAACCTCCATGTGATCTGCCAGTAGAGATTGAGTTTTCGACCAGTCATCTGTTTCACATCTTTACTGAACCTTGTAAAAGAGAAGGCATGTTTATGATGGTTTCAGATCTAGAGTAGTAGCAGTTTCTGCTTTTTGTAATTTTCTGTAAGTTTTAAATACATGGTACAGCACCCTAAATCTTTTCTATAATAACTATATTATATTTCTATATAATAAACTATATTTCTATTCTTTAATAACTTACTATTGACTTGAGTAAATAATCATATCAATAAAGTAGGCCTTTATTGATCTCTACCAGAGATGAATGACCAGTTTACATTGTCAGTTTACACTACCTGAGCATGTAGTCTAAGGTTTCTAGGCACAAACAAATGATGGTAATATTGCAGCAGTTCTGTAAACTATTCAAATATTTGACATAAAAAGACAAAATTATAAGAGAATAAACATAGCATGTTAAGAAGTGTGAATTAACCATCACCAAATCAAACCAGGTCAGGGACAAAATTACTGCAACTTGAGCTGCTTTTGTGTCTTATGGGGAAAAAAATCCCAGCTGTTTCCAACATACCTTTTAATTTTGTAGATGTACACAACTCCAATCACTTCAAAGAAAGCAATGACTAGAAGAGGCACTGAGCCTGCATATCTGTCAAAAATGTCAATCCAGTAACTCCCCGAACCCAGAGTAAAACACAGAGCAATGAAGAAGCTAATTAGACATATTATACCTGAAGAAAAAAAGATATCTTTTTTACTGGAGTACTGAACTTGGTAAGTATATTTTTATTCTAAATTATTTTTGCACTTGTCCTAGCAATTCTTATTCTTTCTCCCTCTATGGAGCTACAACAAGCTGCTTTTACCTTAGGGGAGCTAATATCACTTCCCAAACTCAGTTTTCCCTTGTGTGTTGTCCAAGAGGCACCACTGTTGCAGGAGGAATGCACTTGTGTGACTCAGAGCATCCTTCTGTTATTAATCCATCAGAAAATCTGGGCTCTGCTGTGCTGTTGCCCAATGTTAATTTTGACTGATGTAGGGAGTTTCAAGTGCCCTCATTTCCATGCAGCCACAGCCTCAAAGCACAGGCAGCTGGCACCTGAGAAGCACAAGATCTCCCTGGATTTCGGCCCCCCATTTCCTCAAAATGCCCAGAGCTACAAAGGTGTCTGTCCCTTATGTCTCAGTGTGTATGGATTGGGTTTCAGCACATCTGAATAGTCAGTTCCACTTTAGCAGGATGTATATTTGTAGTAATTGTGGAAAGGAGGGAGAGTATTGCTGGATGTAGACAGGGGCTGCACATCTATTTGTATGTCCTTCTAATGTGTTACTAATTTCTTCTGACTCTGAGATGGCCTTTGATTCAATTCTGTAAAAACTTGGCTCCAGACTTTTTTTAAAATTTATTTAAGGAAGTTAACAATTGCAAAATCAATTTCAAACCAATATAGACACCTCATCAAGTCATGAATAAATTTGTTTCTACATAAAAGCTTGTAAAATGAAAGATATAATTTAGATGCCACTCTGAAAAAGGCATGACAGCAATATTTCCCATAAGAATTTAAAAAGGCACATTGGGGAATTATTAATCCATTACTTCAAAATTCCAGAATTTTTTCTAGACCAGTTTTTCTGGACCAGTTTCACAGTAGGATCTCTCAGACTCTCACTGAATCTGGTTCTTAAGGAGCAGATTTGGTTCAGTAACAACCTCTGGTTAAAAAGATTCCAATTTTGATGCAAGAGCAGTATTGCACACACTCATTCCTCATTTTCCAAGTGGTAATTTTCTACTCTGGCATGTTCATGTTAAATATGAAACAGCATCATAAACCTGAATGAAGTAGGGGTGAATGACCTCTCCTACAGGTGTGACAGTGTGTAAGTTCATGTGCAGGTGGTTATGGCAGACCAGCTGTTGTCACTGGATGCCTTAAAGTGATTTGTATTAGTGCCAAAAGCCTAAGGGAAGACCAGGCTCTTCCTGAGCTCAGGGGTAACTTGACTCCAGGAACAGCAATTTAGCAAGCTTTCTCAGAGTGAAACAGTTAACTTGCAAACTTAAAAAAAATGGCAAAGGCGATATAACACTGTCACCTGACAGCTTCTGTCATAACTGCTACCTCATCTCTGTGCTTATCTTCTGCAAACACAATCCCGTGCCCTTACTTACACTGTGAGATTAAGCTAAATTAATATTACAATTATTAATTCCCCTGTGATATTTATTAAGCAGTTGGTAGTTTGTGTGTCTATAAAGAAGCTGCCTTCATTGAACAAAGCAAATACCTTACCAGACAGTAGCTCTTTAGGTGCTGATTTAGATACAACTTGAAGCTCTAGAAGAGGAGTGAAGACACCCTCGATGTTTCCAAACATCGAAGAAAGGCCCAAGCAGAACAACATTATGAAAAACAGGATGGCCCAGGCCTGGGAGCCTGGCATGAGAATGATAGCTTGAGTGAAAACAATGAAAGCCAAGCCAGTTCCTGATACGCTCTGCAGAATTCAAACAGATACAAATACCCATGACAATGTCATTTCTCATGCATAAATAATCATGACACACTTCTGTCCTTCTCTGGAGTCAAGGGTGCTGATCAGCCTGTGGGGTGGCATCCAACAGTTGAGAAAATGGGCAGTGGGGACTATTTGTGGGGAATTTAATTTTAAATTTTCTGTCAGAGGTATGTAGACAGTCTAGAGCAGAACTTTAGCTTGCACAGAGAGATGCATCCAGAGTAAAGCAGATCTGAGTGTTGTAACTGAAATAGCAATTGTTTTGCTAATGCCATCTGAAGTGTGTTTTTTAAATCTATGATGTAATAGCTGCTGTAAAAAAAGTGATGTAAATAAGGATATGATTGCCACTAGCAGCAAGGGAATTGGTTAATTGTTTATCACAAAACCCCCATAATTGCCAAGGCAGAAAAGAATAGTAGGGGCAAAGCCTATTTCAACTAATTTTTTTTAAATTTAGTCTCCCAAGGACAAAGATATTGATTCTAAGCATTGAAAAATGATAAAGTTGCTATAATTTGGAAGTAAAATATTTCAAACTGTAAATCAGAAATGGGTGCCATCAGAACTGAGACAAAAAAGCCTGACTCGTGCCAGGGCTGGAATTTCAGGTGCCTCTGAAAAACATCATGACCTTAAGAAAGCCTGAGAATATGTGAGAAAATCCCTTTAGTAACTTCAAACACCCCTTAATATGTGACCAAGAAAACCTATACCTCTAAAACTCTAAAAATCTACAAAAATCCACCCCAAACCTTTAGGCATCAGACTTGTCCATCCTGTGAGTAAAATAGCCTATTTCACCATCATTGTGTGTTAAGGCCACTGTGCATTAGCACACTCTGACTCTGGCAGACAGGATCACTGGAGAAAGTGGAACGAGGTAAGACAAGTAAACAGAGAAGAAATGTCTGTAGTGGGGGGGGAAATGTTTTAAGAGGGCTGGAAAATAAAGAAAGGAAGAGGATCATGATGTATTTTAGTGACAAACAGCATATGTTGTAATAGATTTTTTGATGCTTTCCTAACTGTAAATATAGGAAATTCTCATTCAGCATCCTTTTTCTGTAATCTTTCATATAGTTGTGCTCCCTCTGTTGTGCTTATTCCGTAAACCAAAGTAGGACTGAATGTAGTGGCCATGGTAGGCTCCAGGTGGGAGCACCCTTGAAGGTTAGTTTTATGATAATTATGTGTCATTTTGCATGTCATAACAATGACAGCCTGAAGTTCAAACTATCCTACAACAGTATTGTTATTTCAAATGTTGAAAAATTGATTTGTTCAATGAGTGTATGTAATATACTCATTACAGGTAGAGCAAAATACAGGCACTTATAAGAAAAAGAAAGATACCAATCCTTCTACATTATTTTGTATAAGGATTATCTGCTGAAAGCAGTTATAGTACCTGATCAAGAAATTCTTGAAGGTCACAGCTCTTCAGTTTGAGTCCAGCGATTTTTTCTGGATATGATGAATTCAGCAAACTTATCCAGGATGTATAGTTGTCTCTCATGATGCTTTCTTCTGGAAGATCAAACTCATTGATGATGCTGATAATGTTCCTGCCAGAGAAGCCAACATATCATTAGTTTAAATGTTTGCAGATGGTATGGCTGGAAATGCTATGTCACATATCCAGATGTTACTCAAAAGTTATACTTATTTTCTGTGTTGCTATTTACAATGTAAAGGGAAATATGAATTCGAAGCTTATATATAAAACAGGAGAAAATATTCAGACTATTTAATGTCTTCTTTTTCAGTTACAAACTCTGAGTACTTTATGCAATTGCAGTCTCTAAAACATTGTTTTAGCAGGTCTCCAGAACGTTTCATCTGCTTGTGTTTAATAAGTTAGTGAATCTGGTGCAATAGAAAAAGGTGTTGGTATCTTACTACTTCTAATACTAGGTTGAGATTGAGATGTGAACCTTGATGGACTACTTGAAATGGGTATATTTATTTGATTATAATGATATATTTATGATTATAATTCACCTTGCTTCTTACAAATGTTACCCCTGATCTTTCTTGCCTCAGTGCCATAATACTTTCTACTTTTACATTAGACTTCTTTCTACAGATGCTTTTTCTTTTTATTGAAAATAAATTCTCTAAATGAATGATTTTCAAATAACACATTATGTAGTATAACACTGGGAACACAACTTTCTCACCTGTCCAAGCAGTCCCAGTAGGCTGTGGTTGCTTTAAACCCCAGAACAGAAAAGACCGGGATGGAAGCGTAGAGGGATGTCATGCTGTTCACAATTGCTACTGTCACAGCATCCTTCTCACAGTCATTTCTAGAGATAGCAGTCAAATAAAGCAAATTTTAAAAAGGTAGTACTTTATCTGTGATTCTCTTAGTTATTTCTGCAAAGATTTTGATTTTTTCAGGCCTTTCCCCCCCTGCTCTCAGAAAATCTATTTGACCTGTTAAGATGCATTTATCTGTTAAGATATTTTAGAAAAATTAAGATAATTTATAAATATTCTAAGGAAAGTTTTTTAAAATTTCAAAAATTACACGAAATGCAGCAAGAATTTAGCCAGTTAATAAAGGTTGTAGTTCTGCTTACTTTGGTGGATTGTAGCTTGAGAATGCAATAAGCCCTCCAAAAGCCAGAGAGAGAGAGAAGAAAATCTGGGTAGCTGCATCAAGCCACACACGGGGATTTTTCAAAGTGTTCAGCTGAAATAATGGGAAGAAATGTATGTGCTAGGCTTAAATTAAAATTTCTTCTTCTCTTCCAGCTCTCATAGCTCATCTCTTGTTTCACTTCTGAAATTTTGAGTTGTGTTGCCATCTAAATACTCTGAAAATAGAAACTGGTACTAAACAGATCAGTAAAACAGATGTTTTTGAGGACATCAGTTAGGCTAATTAAATGTATCCAGAAATTGTAGAATCTTCATTGTGCACCTCTCCTGTCTGATGATAAAAATGTATTTCTAAGTGATAGGCATTAGGAACATCATAGGGACAATACATTATGTTTTTTGTCAATTTCTTTTTAAAATTCATATACTTGGTAACCTACAGTTAAAGAATATTATCTTCCTAGAACTGTATAAGCAAATACTAAACCATCATTGTTTTAAGACAGAAAGTGATTCCACAGCTTTCCAAATTCACTAAAAAATAATTTAATAAAAACACTAAAAGCCCAAGCAGACAAGAAGAGAATATTCCTTAAAAACAACTTGTGAGGCTCAAAGCACTGTGAAAACAGCAAAAAAAAGATAAAAGGACAACATAGGAAGTATAAAGAAAAAGGAGAAGCTGACAGAATGAAGTTTGAATTCTGATGTAAGGGCAACCAAGGTGATACAGGAAGCTAAATTGGAAAGCAACGATTGTTGGACCACAGAGAATGTTAAGCAGTTTCAAATAGTGGCACTAAGGAATCTTGCCATTGAAATGACTCTAAAAGAAAGATATAAAACATAAGTAATGGGCAAAATGTAAATGTGGTCAATAAATATTAGTTTCCTGCAGAAAGTGGCATATTACGTTCATGCCCTGCCAGGTGAATTATTTTCCCATCTGTTGCCAAGGAGAGGGTATAGAAACCAGTTTTCATTGAGAATGTTTTAAAAACCAGATGGTTCAACAGTGATACTGGAGCTGCAGAGTATATTTTACTTTGTTTTACATCAGTCTGAGTCAAGTCTGCATCCCAGTCACACAGGATGACTTGTATGTCTTCTGTGTCTCTCTGTGTGCCTGTGCTGGTACATGACTGGGAACATTTGTAGGAATGAGAGGTAAGTTCGTCAAAAGGCTCTTAATAGCATTTTTGATTTCTCTGGAGGTGGCCAGAGCTTGAAGAGCAAGAATAACAGGCTCACCTCAGTGAGGATGGATGCAGGCAATGCCATTACTGCATTGCTCTCCCCACAGGGATGTCAGTGCTTTGAGCACAGCAGAACTGGTGCAGCCTTTTGTACAGCACAGCAGGGCGAGCAGATATGTGTAACCATTACTGGCTGAAATGTTTCAGCTTAGGCAAACCTTTGTAGAGGATTGATTTGAAAGGTCATAAGCAAAGCCTCAAAGGCCAGAGTGCTCACTGGCAGGTGCAGATCTAGATTGCTATTGCAGTGCAGACACTTGGCACTCACACTGCTGCGTGGCCTTCACAGTTCGATTAAGTGCTGCCATGTGAGTTGTCAGTGCTGACAGATGTGACTCCTGCAAGTCTGGCCTTCTCACTGGGGACTTTGGCAAATGAGTCTGGAAATAGTTATCACTGCTGCAGTGCATTTATTGACTCTAAAAGATACTAATCAACCCCCAAACTTGAAGAAACAGCAGATGGGCAAGCACGCCATGGCAATGTCATTATCTGCTCTTAAGCAAATTATTAAAAAGGTTGGTTTATATTTTCAGTAATATGGCATACAGATTTTATAAGCATATCTTCAGAAGGTGCTGATGCAGAAACATGTGGATGAAGATACACAACCAGAATGCTAATGAATGAATATGGCAGTAATGAGGAAAGGAAGTATAATCGCTCCCCCATGGGCAGTAAGATGTTTGGATACCTGAACACATGAAACACAGACAGAAATTTTCTTAAAACAGAACTAAAAATTGCTGGAGTCCCTGTGACATATAAAAACAGTTAATGTTTTTCTTATAAGCAAGTGGCCAACAGGTAATCCTGCACTTAAAGACAACAGTTCATTAAGGCAGTGATTTTGTTCTTCTTAACACCAGAAACAGTATGGACAGTCTGGGTACCTTCAAAGAAGCCTTAAGTGTCCATGCACAGTAACATAAAACTGCAAAAGAGAGGAAAAAGTTACGAATTGCCTTTGTGAATAGAGGGTTTGGTGCCTGGGCTGCCTTTTTCTTGGCCATTCTCACTGCTTCTTGAACAGCTGCAAAGCTCTGGACACAGTCATCAGTTGCCCAACCAAGTTCTTGGAATTGTTCATTGCCAGAGAACGTCCAAATATTTACAGTCTCTGAAGCTCTTTCAAATGTGAAAGAGACTGAAGAAGGAGACATTTGTGTTCCTGAGCTGAGGTGTCCACTGAAGCTGAGTCATGCAGACTGTTGCTAATGCTTGGAGGGATCTCTTTTCTGCTGCCTCTGGTTATTTATTTTTAAAAAAACCTTTCCAAAAGTCTGTTCCAGCTCCTGTGTTGCTTCATTTTTGACAACTGCTTTCCCCTCAGGTGTCTCTGAGCACCATTTCAGTATCTTTTTTTATTTTCTTGGCAGCTTCATTTTCCACATAGCCAAGAGTTTAGAGAGTGAGGAAATTGCTGGACTTATTCACATCTGAAAGTCAATGGAAATAAGTATTCATTAGTTGTTCTAAAATTTAGGGTGTGAAAGTATGTCAGATGGCAAAAAGCCTATGTATTTCTGCATAGCTTGCCATCTTTTAAATCCATATGCCTGTCGTTGTTATTTGTGATATTTGTTACGGAGAACTGAAATAAAACTTGAAAAGTGAGTAAATATTTTGGTTTGTGAAAAAAATTAATTCATTTAGGTGATTGCAATCTTGAAACTTAAGTTATAACTTTTAGCACTAGGTGTTACTTCTGGCACAGATTTTCAAAAACAGTGCAGTGTCACACTGCAGAAAGTGGATGTGGCAGCCATCAGAAACTACAATTCTTGCTGCACTGCAAAGCTGGAAAGAAGTTGGAAAATATTGCCTCCAGTGAGTGGAGAATGTCAAGAGAGTTAATTTTATATATCAGGTATTTATTTTTAAAGCAAACTGAAACAGGCATTAGGTGAGCTAATTCTTTATTTTGCTGAAACTTTACAAACTTCCTGCAAAAAGGTAGGAAAATAAGAAGGAAACAGCACACACTTAAGAAAAGGTAATGTGGTGGGCATGGAACAGGCAAACCTGTGCCAAAATGACCCACAAACCAACAGCTGCCCTGTACAAATGACTTTGGGACATTCCTTGTGGAGAAGCATAACAAAAAAAATGCATGTGTTTGTTGATGGCAGGGGTGGGAATAGTTCCAGATGAAACAGGCTAGTGGAAAAGAAAGTACCAGTGCTGCAGCTGTGGGCTAAGGGGAAGAATCCTCCCCAGCAGCTGGTAGGTTGGTTTAACAAAGCCATCTCTCTTACACTATAACTTTCTATGCAGTGGCAACACCCACAGCAGATAGCACTTACCATGCTGTTGCATCAGCTTTTCCATGTTTGTAGATAAGAACTCAGTTTCATCACTAGAACCATCTTCAGATGACTTTTCAAGGATGTCCCCGGGATCTGCTTCCTCAAACCAGCTAACCATTAACTACAGGTTGACTGCAGAGGGATTTCCACTCTGACTTCTGGCGCCAGTCTACAAATCCATCCAGCTCTTTTATGATGATCAGCTGCTCCTCAGCACTGCAATACTTCCAGGCTTTGGGAATATACACAAACCTACTTTCCACGTTAAGTTCAGTGTGCAGTGATCCTAAATCCCAAAGATGCCTGAGCTCTTCTGGAGAAACCCAACAGCCAGGCTGAGACCAAATGACAACAGGCCAAGTCAACAGGCCAGGTCTGTCTAGCTTGCTTTCTTCCTTAAGATGTTGCACCAAGCTTTTATTGTCCTGTCTGGGCTCTACAAAAATGTGAGTGTATGTCTTGATCTCCTGTAATAACCAAAGTTGTCCTTCTTGAGCTCTGGAAGCATTTAATGACATGTAATGAATCTCTGGGCTACTTGGCTTACGTTTTCCCTAATGTCTGTGTTCTTGTTATAGGAAAGGAAAGGGGAAAAACCCAATGCTCCTGTGGTTGGAAGGAAGCCACTGCTGTGGCTTCAAGAATCAGTGCATGCTCTGAAGCCATCTACCAGTGGGTGCTGCTTTTCCTCCTCTGCACTGACCACTTTATGGAGCTTTGTAGCACGAAGGCAGAGCTGTGAGGAGCCTACAGATGACAGCAACCACTTCGTGGGATGGTTTCACTTTGCATTTGGGAATGCCACTACGGACAGTGTAAAAAGGTCCTTCCAAAATGACCACCATATGGGCGGATCTGAAACTCCTGTCCCTTTGAGAAGATGAGAAAAAATGGGAGAGGGATTCTTCTCCAGGAGTTCTGTCTTTTGGGAATAGCTACAAGGGAGGGGAGGAGAGTGTAGTTAAGGAGAAACATGGGTAGGAGAAAATTATTTTCAACTTTAAAAAAAGAAATCACTTTGCAGTGTAATTCCTCAGTAGTTTTCCTTGTGAATTCTTAAAAGGTTAAAGTTGTGTAAATTCTATAGCATTGGCCGGGAAATCTCATCTTTATCATGTGCTTGTGAAGTTTACTTACACATTCAAGACTGAGGCACCCATAACATACCTAACTTTCCAGTATTTTCTGATATGCTTACTACTGAACTATTAAATACTTCGATGCTTTTTTTCCCTGGCAAAGTATATTAAAATGCTAGATCACTTCATCTCAGAAAAAAAAGAGCTTAGCTGAGCTCTTGGATAGAGAGCTAGATCAGGAATTGCTGGAAAACGAGTATATGATGTGAAATCTGAGGGGGAATAAAAGGAAAAATATTTCTGACTGTAGCTGTAGTACTTACATTAGGGGTGAAGAGATAAGCCAGACCGTCTGTGGCTCCTGGTAGAGTGAGTCCTTGAATAAGGAATATAGTCAGGACCAGGTAAGGAAATATTGCTGTTACATAAATTGCCTAAAGTAAGAAAGTCAGAAGACAGACAGTTACTGGCAATAAGTTCAATAAAACCTATTTGAGTTATTGCAATATACAGTCCTAATAATATTTGGTAAGACAGCTGTGGATGAACACTGCCATCTTTAAAAGAGGTAGGGTGTGCTTTTGCATAATATATTTCTAAAAAAATTGCTCTTAAAAGTGTGTGAGAGGAGACTGGTAGGGCAGAAGCATTTGCAGTGGAAAAAGAGAGAAGCATCATTTTAAGCCACCTCTACTGCTGTTCTCGTTTTGTTGGACAAGGAGCACAGTGAAATGGTGCTTGTGTGGTAAATGGGGAAGGCTTTCCTTGCTGGTAAAAACTCAGTATCTGGAAAGCAAGATGCAAAGTGTGGGATAATGCACTCCTCTGCCCTTTCTGTACCTTTCCTGTGGTTTCAATTCCTCGGATGGTGCAGAGATAGACAATTGCCCAGCAAGCTGCTAAGCACAAAATGAGCCACCACTGTAATGTGCCACTCTCAGTGATATCAGGTGTTATGTTCAAAGTTTTCCTGTACCAAAAGTAATTTACTGCAGTGCTTTCATAGCATTCTTTATCGAGCCCTGGGGGGAAAAAAAAGTGTCAAGTGTTAGAATAAATCTAACTGTGAAATCAAATTCAGAGATGGATTCTCTGCAGTGTCTGTATTGTGCAGCAAGACAAACTGCCACATCAGTCTAAGACTGTCAGACTTGCACGAGACCTTCCCCAGAACATCACCAGCATTTCTGCAGGGGACAACTTTCTAAATAGAAACAGTGTTGTACTTAGTGCAAGGTAAAAGCCAAACTAATTGCAGTGGAGACTGTGAAATTTTTTAGCTGTATGTCTGCAAGTTGGTGGAGCCATAACAAGCTTCAGGCACCTGAGAATACATCTAAGGCCAAGCTCCCCTGGCTATGTCATGTCCTTGTAGTGTGGAAAGACTCAGGCATCGACCTCTTTGATTTATATTTCCAGGACTTCTGCTAGCAGGAATCTCAGGCACGTACACCCAGGAGAGTGGACGTTCCCCAGCCAGGCTCTGCCTGAAGAAACAGGAACTGGGAACATGACATGCATCACAACCTGTACTCACCCCTCTGCCTACGTGCAACGTAAATCCCTGAAGTGGAGGTTGACAGAGAATCTTCAGGAAACCCACTGACCTGCTGTCTTTAGCTGGAAACCTGAGTTCCCTGGGTGCTGCAGCCCCTGCCATTGCTCCTAGCCAGAGCTGGGTATGTCCTGGGGGCAGTGCATTTTCAAAAGCTGAGGTTACGCAGTGTGGAGTCATCAGAGGCAGCACTGGTAGCTGCCCCATAATAGCTGCCCCATAACCAGGAGGTCCAGCACACACCAAGACTGGGGGAGTCCAAGCTTGGTGGATGGGAACAGCTCCTACTTCACTCAGTTGGAAGCAGCTCCTTTGGGAGATCATTGCCATTATGATGGAGAAGCGCAGGTTCTTCCTGCCTTGGCAGTGCTATTGAAAAATCTTCCCTTAAGGGATTTCTTCATTATTTTCAAAAGATACTAAACTAAAAATGCAGAGTTTTGTATACCAGATATTGATTAAATAGTTAATCTCTAAAGCAAGTTTGGAAAACATCTGTTTAGCTCCCTAGCTTGGGCATCTGAACCTGAGAAAAAATCCTTTCTTAAGGCCCAAATAATTTTCTGTACTTCTGTAAGAAAGCCGGGTGATGTCAATTTGTCTTCCTACTCTAGAACAGTCCTGTGGTTCTCAAAAGAAAGTTGACTTATATGTTTTGTTTCTTCACTTAGCCTCTTACTCAGATTATGGTTCCTTCTCTGCCCTGGAATTTGTTGAGCAGAAAAGAAAGCTAAGAAATAATTTTAAAGACCTGAGAGGAGTCCTCCTTATTCTTCTTAGGTACACTGTCTCTCTTTGGTCTTGTAATGGGTAGCATGACTTTGGTCTGAGCCTCAAAGATTCCCATGTTAAGTAATTACTCTGCTTATTTAGTTTCTTTCCCTCCCTCCCTCCCTCTCTCTCTTTCATTCTTTCTTAAAAACACTGTTATTTTGCTCCCCATTTTGAAATCAAGCAAAATGGCTCATGTTTTTTCTGGCCTTTGTTGTTTCTGTGAGGATGATGAGTTTGAGTAGGCCATTGTGATTCTTGGACCTTTTAAACCTGAAATCAAACCAGGACTTGTGCACAACTCAGAGCCAGATCAAGTGTGGCTTCTCGGTGTTTCTTGGTGAGCCCAGACTCTGATGTTTGTGATCTTCTTTTTGCTAGCAGTGATTATGATATTGTAGTTACCTGTTCTGTTTTCATTCAGAGGGCAAACACTCCAAGGAAGAGGTTCTTGGAAGGAGTTTATGAAATACCACATCACCCAGGTTAAAACAGTGTTGTAGTATAAGCTCACCAGAACCGACACAACCCACGAACCAACACCTGCAGAAAGCATAAAATCTCAGCTTAGAAAACCTGTGGAAAAAGTTACCAGTCAGAGCACTAGCTCTTGGAAGGTCACTTTTTGTATTGTTTCAAGATTTTCTTGTCCATCCGCCCCTGCCCCACCCCAAAATTTTCCCATGAAACATGAGCATTTTTGTCCTGAGTAGCCCAGCTCACCATCCTACTCCAAGAATGCTAACACTCTCTACTTATGTAGATTAGGATTGCTGTAGTACATAATTTCTACAACACGGGAAAACTTTAATAGTAGAGACCAAAAGAGACTGAAGTTTTACAGCATGCTGTAGCTGCATGAGACCACTCTTTTTTCCCAAATCATGCACATATGCCCTAAATTGCTAAATGATAAGGAGGGAAGAATATCAACACTGTAGTTTCTGGTTGCTTTCATTTTTGCAAAGGGAGTATGGACATGCCTAATTGAAGGAAATGGGTTTAGCTGGAATCACCACCCTGCTGTTTGGCATTTCTTCCTGATTGCCCTTGGTCCTTAAATAATTCTTCCACCCCTTTTCCTGCCACACATGCCCACAGACGTGGCTGTCAGTCCCACGTCAGGCACCTGCTTAACGCAGGGCATGATCCAGTGGGGCTGGCTGGAGCATCCAGGGGTTTCTCCTTGCCCTGTAGGCACAAGGGTGCTGTCTCAAATACTGAGAAGAGTCAATGCTTCAGCTTCCATGGTGCCCGTTCCTGATCCCTTCTGTAGCCTAACAATGCATGCAGGACACGAGATGTGTTTTTTCCATGTATATGCAATACATAGAAAAGAATTGCCAGTGCAGTGCTACACACCAGTCTGATGCACACTGCCATGTGGATTGTTCCTTGTGCTCAGTCATGTTAATAATGTCCCTTCTGTAGCCCCACAGAGCAGGGGTGCTCTCTTGTGCAGGGAAGCTTTTCCAGGTGGTTTAGACTCATTAGGAGGTGCCAGAATCCCATTCCTGGTTTCATGTTTTTCTGTCCTCCCTTGAGTCCAACTATTCATGGACAGAGAAGACTGACTTCTGGAAGGGCTGTGAGGGAGGAGTGAAAAGCACTGGGGGCAGGCAGCCCATGTGAGCACCAAGATTTGGTAGGGGCAGGACAGCATTGGCTAGCAGAGCTCATCTGCATTATGCTTCCAACAGCAAAGGTTATGAGGTTTCCATTTTAGGCTCCTGTGTGCCTGATGAGAGCAATATAGAATTACAGTCAGAGAATTCTTTGGATTGGAAGGGACATCTAGTCCAACTCCCTCCCATGGGCAGGGACATGTTCAACTTGACCAGGTTGCTCAGAGCCCTATCCAACCTGACCCTGAATATTTCCAGGGAAACCACCCCTTTCTGGGCCACTTGTTCCAGTATCTCACCACTTTCTTTGTAAAACATGTCTTTTTAATCTTAACACTCATTTCTTGTTGTATACTAACAAACATCAGGCATAGGTGTGTAGGAAGTGAGTGCTGGGTAGGAGCTCATCTGCAGTTCCCTGAGCTGGGACCCAAAGAGACGTACCAACGCCTCCGAGGTACGGCGAGATGGTGTTCCAGGCACAAATGCTGCCCTTCCTCAGGCACTGTCCTAGGGCCAGTTCGAGGTGCAACAGTGGGATTCCTTCGAAGAGAAGAGCGATGAAGTATGGGACCAGGAATGCCCCTGAAAACACAGTTAAGTGCGATTAAATCACGTTTATCTGCATCTCACTGAAATTACTGTTTGGTAATTAATCTGCTTTATGAATGTAATAAAGTCCTTGTAGGATATGTTGAGAGAGAGGTTATTTCTAGGTACACCTGCCAAGTAACATCTGTTACTGGTAATGTTGGTGAAAACAGAGGAGGAAGGGCTGGGATGCTTAGTGCTACAGAACACTTGCCCTCAGGCATGACTACAGCCCATTATAAGTAGCCTCACTCTTTCATCCCTTGCACTTGCTTTCATGCATCTTCTTTTGTGCCCATTCTCATAAAGCACAAGGGTTTGCCTGTCCCCTACACTATCTGATTTCCCTTCAGTGCATTGTCTCATTTGCCTTCTTAAAGCTCTCAGGTGTGATCTCCTCCATCCTCTGCTGCTAAAGCACAATTTTGTGCTGGATACCCCCAAGAGACCAGGTTGCTCTATTGCATGAAGCTCAGACCACAGAGCCTCTGGCTACTGAAAAACTGAAAGCAAGCCTGAACTTTTTCTGTAAAGTGTGGGAGCAATGAAACCTGATTTCTTCCCAGCTTGTACCCTTTACATATTTCCTGTTTTTCTCACAGCATCTCCCTTGGGCCCCAAGGAGCACATGTTGGTTTCCTGTGGGAAGAGACCACTCCTGCTGGCAGCCTGGCTAGTTCCTGCTAAACTGTGTGCAATGCCTCATTTCCCCCACCCTCCCTCAGAAGGGACATGTTTTTGGGTCTCCCTTCTTCTGCACAGATACTGATTTTTATGAGACCAGGAGAAGTTTCATCAGTTTCAGAAGTTATACCACCTGCCCAAATGTCCAATTAAATTGAAGTGTAATAGGTTGAAGTTTATTGCCATGACCCACAACCACTGTGACCAAGTCTCTTCACTCCAGGGAAGCAAAGACAGAAGTCCTGCCTCAGCCACCTCCCAATCCTCCTACCAGTGTGTACTGATTCTGTGCTCCTCATTGCTTTGTCAATAAACCTGTGTCTTGTTCTATTTCTACGTTGCCTCCAAACCTCGTATCTGGATCTGCTCAGGTCTGCTCTTCCAGCTCTGGAAATTTCCTCCTCTCCCTCCAGGCTGGCAGGAAGAGCAGCCTGACTATCACCATCTGAGAGAGCAGAACAGTCTGCTCAGCTCTGCCCTGTCAGTCCTGAGAGGGAGGTGGGGAATTCACAAAGATTTGTGGTCTTCCCCCGGAATGGTGCCTGGATTCTGCAATCAATGGCTATTTAGAAAGGCTGGGCAGATTAATCTAGTCACTTGGGCTAGTGCCATACTGCAATAACTTTGCTACCTATTCCTAGGTGCTGCAATAAAACCATACAATACCCAGAGAAGGCATGGTGTTGCATGGTTTTGTCTTTTATCAGTAAATACATAGAACCAAAAATCAGCAAAGCTCTTCACAATGGAGCACTGCTCATAAATTGCCAAAGGTGGAAATAAATATCTTGTCTTAAGGATCTGAATCCTTAAGATGTTCTTAACTTCTAAGAAGCAGATTTGAAAAAGGAGTCTCACAGTTAATTCCTAGTATATTAAATCCTTGTTTGGATCTTTGGTACTCCTGCTCGGTAGTCCTTGTGCTTGGAGGAAGCTCTAAAGGGCTTGCTATAAACTGCATCCCTCCAAGAGAGAGATTTACAGAGGGAGTTAAGGACAACAATAATTTCTTTAAGTGTTTTGCCACCTGATGAAATCCCACCTGGAGATACCTACCAAAGCTCCCATGTAAATATGAAGGAATTTGGTGGTCCCTTCTGCAAGAGGTCAGTAGCCTCTTGCCATGATCAGTTCTGTGCTGTGCTTCAAACCTGCTGCAGCATCCCTCTCCACAGCACAACCTGAGAGTGCCAACCAAACCCTCCTGATAACCCAGGACTGTCTTGGACTGTCTCCTGGGAAGAGCAAAATATTCAGGCAAATGGCCAGAGCACTGCAGTACAGAGCACTCTACTTCTTGGTTCAGCTGCCTGGCCATGCACCAGCTCCGGGCAGCAGCTGTCCCACTGCAATCCCTATGATACTGAGCCTTTGCTAGCAGAACACTCCATCAGAGACCAACCTATGTCCCATATCATGTCTCCTGGGAAATAACTGTGTAATAATTAGCACACACTACCCTCTGTTATCTCTCTCCCCTTTTCTGTTTGCTAGTTGAGCCATTGACAGCAGAGTGTGTTTAGACATTCTGCTGATAAAAGCCTGTTTACTTTGTGTTGGCTTGTGTGTGTTTCCAGCCATATTTACAGAATGGCAAAACATAACGTCACACTTGGAAAAAAGATAGTGGTTTTCCATGAGAACAATATAAAAAATCTGCGATCTGCAAATATGAAAATATGGCAGAAGTTTGGGGTAAGAAGAAATAGCTTATGAAGCTAATCTTTCTCAAACCTGATTAAAGTAAATGGCTTGTAGAGGGAAATTAAGTTTTTAGTTATTCATTCCTTTGCATTACAGTATTTTTAGGCAAAAAGAAAATAGTCAGGAAAAGGACAGACGGTCTGCTGAAGCCCTTGAAGCTTCCTCTTTTCCACAATAAAATCTCCCACCTGTAGAAGAACATTAACACAAAGGTATCAGATATAGAATTATGAGTAGGAACCCTCTAGCACTGTATAGTCAAGGTCTCTGTTCAGTAGGTAGAAGAGGATGTGCCAGAGGGCAAAATTTAAGTACCTTTTTAAAAAAATGCAATGAGAAATGTAACTGTGGAAAAGGCAAGCAGAAAATCCAAGAAGCAGAATGAAGCAGCAAGCTGGTACATTACACACAGCAGGTATCACACACCAGAGCGTTCAAACACAGGCACAGCAAAACCCCATCAGCACCCATATGAGGGGGAGCACAAGCACAGCAGAAACTCTGTAGATTTGACTTCCATGAGGTAAAGGAGAAGGAAATCTTAGCAGAAACAATCATAAAACACTAGCAGCAAATTATTCTGTCTGTAGACATTCTATATAGATTTATAACTAGATAGTCTAGATCTATATGCTCTACAATGAAAGTAAAATAAACTGAGGGGGGGAATCTCTTTAAAAAAAAAGGTTTTGTTTCAGTACTTTTTTCCCCTAAAAAAATGAATAAGGAAAATTATAGTGATATAGCATTTTTAAGTACTTTAAAAGCCTGGAGAAATGCCCCTAAAAATCAAAAGTATTGCCAGAGCATGATTTAGTTGCATCCCTGAGGCATGACCTGGGAAAATTTTAGTCTACATCATTCCTTCTGTCAGAAAGACATAAAGCAAGTCAGAAAATTCACAAAGCTTGTAGATACACGCAGTGCTAAAAAAATATCAAGAGGAAAAAAAATAAAACCAAAAAACCCAGTTCAAAATCTACAAGAGTTAAAAGTTACTTTGGAAGATCCTGCACAAGGATACGACAAAGCTATGAAACAATCCCTGTGCAGATAAGAAGGCAGAGAAAGCCTTCAATGGCTTTTACAAATCAGGCCCTCAGCAGCTGCAAACACTGCACATGCTGGTAAGATGGTGTCATTAATAAGAGAGTTCCAAGGGACAAGGAGCACGAGGTGTGTAACTCCATCGGTGAAGAACCAGTAGAGTGGAGGTAGCTCCATAGGCACAGCAGGAGAAGAGAAAGGACCTGGGGCTCTCCAGGTGCACTGAGGGTTTTTAAACCTGACCCCTTGATTGCAATGCAAGGCAAATCATGTCAGAAAAGCAACTGCTCAACCATATTCAGCAAAATGGCACTCAAAGGGTGCAATCTTTGTGATATCACCCGGGCATGACAATCTGGATGAGAAGCGCATGAGCGGCCCAGGCAGCCTGTGGAGAGCTGCTGATGCACTGCAGGACAGAATGACCAGGAGGCTCAGGAAGGAGCACCGTCTAAAGTTGGTTCACAGCAACCAGCAAAGAAGAGTGAAACAACCAAACTAGGTTTGTCACTTCTTAGAAAGAGAAACCAGCTTGCTGTAACACAATCTTTCTGTCAGAGTGAACTGTTCTGCTCTTCCCAGCATACTGTGTTTAGTTTTGCTTGGTTTTTACAGTATCTTCCAGGTATACATGTTGTTCCTCTTAGGCTTTGTTTTGATTCTGAGGACACAGTGAGCCAGGCATTTTACAGAAAGTTGTGGTTCAAGTCTGAGCAAAAGGTCATTTAGGGTTATAAAAGTCTGTAAATGGTTGCCCCAGAAGTAAACATTTCTCCTTTTTTAGCATGACTGTAGTGTTTATGTGTAATTATTTTCCTAGGGAGAAAATGTATTTTATATTAAAGATTTTTTTAGCCATCTTGTAGGCTCAGGTACCATGCACATTTTTAATGCCAGTGGGTTAGGCGAGCATATAATAGCAAAAATCATAAGTAAACCACTGCAGTCAGGTCCAGCTACAACTGAGTTGGTTTTTCTTAAGTGTACTCAGATGACTCTATGTGTACACATGCAGATATATGACTTGTTAGTGTCTCAGTTTTAAGTGACAAACTATATACTGGGCCATTTAGAGACTTCTTTTCAATCCCAGTTGCCTGGGAACATTTGTGTTTGTCTCCACTGACTGAGGCAAACAACCTTCATACCCATTAGTCATGAAAAGTAAATAACTAACTTGACTCAGGCAATAAATCCAAATAATCAGTAACGGCAGTAGGCGATAAATGTCAGCAAAACTGATATTATATTAGATCTGAGTTACTGAGTAACACTAATGTGCGATGAATCTGGTCCAGAGGTCTGATGGGAACAGCTGACATGAGACAAATACACAAGCACTTGTTTTCATCTCTTGTTTTTTAGAAGATGTAGAAATGAGGAAAAGTATATTGCCCAACTCTTAAATACTTGGATATCACCTGAATCAGCTGTGAAACTCTGCCTCAGAAGCCATTCAGCCTTCAAGCATGTCTATGCCATATTCATACCAGGTTTCACTGCACCTGTGACTGGGATCCAGTCACAGATCCACTGCACCTCTCGGGGCTCCCAGTTAACCACGATACTGCTGTTCTCTCCCATGGTCACATCTTCAGATACATGCAAATAGGATTTATGCTTCAGTACTCCTGAAAATCTATTGGGCTCTTGCATCTGAGTTGTTTGCTTTCAAAAATACAACCCCATGTCACATCACTGCCTTAAATTGACAAAACTAAAATGCAACTACCTTATACTCTGGTGTAAACCCAACAGCTCTGTCTTCTCAGTGATCTTCACAAGTCACTCAACTTTTCCAAAGCCAATTCTCTGGGATAAATTATTCACAAATCCCACTTACTTTGTTACAGAGTCCATCCTGTTATTGAGCGAGGGCTTTACTGAAGCCCAGTGACCAAACACTGGCTGCACATCCATACATTGACCTTAATTCTCCACTGCCTTGTGCCACTGTTTGTGGTGATGCAAAGCAGCTGTTTGCCATTACTGAGTCTGACAGCTATTTTAAACTGCTTCTTCACTTGCAACATTACTATTCAAGGAGTAAAGGAGCCACTCAGCCTTTGTTCCTGCAGCATTTTCCTGTGTTTATTGTCCTTCAACGTGCTCTAAACCCTGTATTTTTTGTCCCTAGCAGTTCCTGTGGGAAATATCAGAGGTCTGGATACACAAGCAAACAGACTTTCTGAGCACTGTTCAGTCCATAAGACAGGTCACCATGGGTCTCCTTGCAGTCAGTCTCACTGAGGTGGTGAGGTTTGTAGGACAGGGATTCAGAGGATCCCAGAGGGGAGGATGGATGGGAGAGATCAACCCTCACTAGCAGGTGAACATTGTTATTTTCTGAAATGAGGCTGGAATCTGAAGATGTTGAAAAAGAGTTGGCAAAAGCTGCTTCCCCACCTCCAGCATGGAGAAGCAACCATTGGTTTCACATGGGGAAGTGTGAGAGCCTTTTTATGGTCAGTGGAACAATATTTCCTCTTAATGCAGATTTGCACAAAATGCTGAAGCACAAATTTCGTGCAGCATCATACAGGTGGTGGCCCCAGAAGCAGCTCTGTTGATGAGATGTAAACAGGAGCTGCATCTTGTTATGGCCCTGCCTGTGAGTTTCAAACCTTCCACTGAGCACTTTGTGTTAATTATTTGTTACATTACAAAGATATCCAATTATGTTAGCTTTATTATGTTATTTGTTAATACTGAATGTTTTTTCCCTTGCTTTCCAAGATAGAAAGGCCACCTGAGATGCTGTAGAGCATTTGACCTACAGCTCCTGCTCCAGAAAAGCATTTTCCTTGCAGGTCTCCTGCCATATCTGCTATGGGATGTCTCTCTACTGGTCTTTATCATGTCTCTTTAATGCAAATATCATTATCTGAAGTGACCATTGTTTTACCAGTCATTCCCATGGACAAATGTGGAGAAACCATGTGCACCTATGGCTGTCTACCCACCCAGTTATGGCACTTCTCTGAAGGAATTTCAGTGAGTTTTGCATCCTGTATATAAGTAATGGAAACCATCAGGTCTCCTGGGGGAATCTAACCTACTGCGTCTTGTCTTTCCTTATTTGTATTTGTGTAATTGTAACTTTCAGCTGTTACATATTCAAGGTCAAAAAGCTCCCTGCTCCAAAATAATTTCCATTTGCTTCCTTATAGACTGTGATAAACATACTTTTTCATTTTCAATTTCATTTCCTAAATAGATTGAATTCTTAACTTGTTTCTTGTCCCAGAAGTTTTCCAGCCCTTGAATAATTGTTGGGGCTTTTCTGCATTTTGTCTAGTTTTTCAAGTTGTCTTTCAGAAAAGGTCAGAGGTCCAGAAGTTGTCTTAGTATTGGTAGCAGTATCTTTCCCTACTTCCTAGTGCTCTGCTTATATATGCCAAGAGTCTTTTTGTTGATACAACCTGCTATATCTCGTTCATTGAACTACTTACCAGGGTCCCTAAGTGGCTACTTCTTTCTGAAATACTTCCTTCCATTAAAAGCAACATCCATTCTTGGTTCCTTGGTAGTTTGAAATATATGTAGTTCATTAGGAAATAAAGATATCTTAGTATTGGATTTAATAATGTTTTCTGTCATTTGGCAGTTTCTCCAGGTTTGAGTTTTCTGTTTCTCCAATTAATTGAAAGATAACAAATAATATTGGGCTGAAACAATTTGCACTCTCATTCTGCTTTAGACAGTGAAAGATTTCAAAAGCTGCTGTGGATGGTGAGTTATCAAGTACTCTTTTCTGATCCATTTATATTTACAAAATTGTTTGCTTCTAAGGCAATTCTTTGTGGGAATGGTGCCCAGGGGCAGGTTTGGGCAGCTGTCCATACTACAGGCTGCTGTTGCTGTTCTCTCAAGCTGAGCATTTTAAACAGCCTCGCAGACATCCAAAAGTGCAATTAGTTTTCTGCAGGGGCAGTTCCAGATAATGAGGTGGCTCCTAAGAGCATCAGAGGAGGAATGACTTGCTCACCTTCCCAAAGGAATGCTCAGTGGCCATTGCCACTCAGGCCTCCCTAGGACTGCTCACTTGTCCTGCAGGTAATCCAGCTGCAGGTGCAGTTTCCTGGTCCCACTGGGACTGTAGTAGCAATGTAAAAGCTTCAACATAGTTTTTTCTGAGAGCTAGCATCAGTCAGGTCTTCCTAAACAAATGCATCATTTTAAAATTAAGTGCTCTTCTATAGAAAAAGCTAACCTTAACTAGTGCAAAGCATTTATGAGAATTAAATAGGGTTTTTTAAAAAAAAAAAGGTGAATAACCAATATAAGCAATATAACTTCCATACCCATCAGAAGTTAGTACAGTTCTATTAGAGTTGTAGTTGAATATTTTGGCAAAGCCCCATTTCAATCTTACCGCCTCCATGTATCTGACACAGGTATGGAAAGCGCCACACGTTCCCCAGACCAACAGCAAATCCGATACAGCTTAAAATATACTGGAACTTATTGTCCCACTTGGGTCTCTCATCTTCTTTAGGGATTTCAGGTGTTGCTGATACATCTTTCGACATTTTAATGAAATATCCTTGGTTCCTTAGCCCCTTCCCTATAAATGGGAAGATGCTTCAAAATCTGTCTCTCCTACAGGTTTTATGCAGGATGACAGAGGATCCTGGAAGAGAGGTGGGGCTTTATCTGATGCAAAGGAATGTGCTATTGCCAAGCTACAGTTTAAAGCCAAAACCAGGAATTGTTATTATATAGAGAGTTACCATTCTCGCCCTATTTGCAGCTCCTATAGTCAGAGAACTTGGGAATATGTTGTTAATGGGTAACTCAGGATCAAACAGGTTTTTATTTTCTGTTCTCAGAATCTGTCAGACAAGTGTGACAATGAATATAATTAAAAAGAAACCTTTACAGCAGACTAATTTTAATTGTAACATACTTGTAAAAATCTGTGAATAAAAAGTTGCCATTTCCTTTCCTAGTTCTTTTTAATAGAAGTAAATTAATGAAGGCATCTTTCGCAAGGGCAAAAAGTCAATTAGACAAAAGGCAAGAAAAATTAGATCTTGTATGTTCAGACCTTAGAATTTGGTACATTTTTACAATAGCTGCCAGAAGTTAATCACTTCCTACCTGTCAATGAATCCCCAGTGACTATTTTTATTGTTCATTAAATAGTTACTGATGAATGCAAGAGCTGGACGCTTTCCTTCAATTGAAAGAGTGTGAGAATATTTTTCTGTTTTCTTTCAGTTATACCAAGATTTTGCTAGTTTGCATGCCAAATCAGTTCACTCCACACTAAACAGAGCAGCCAGTCAGCTTGCTTGCTTCAGTAAACCAACACTTTATTCCTGAATTCCCCTCTCAAAATGGAAAGAGTATGTAAGTGAAGGTGAACTCTTTTCCCCAAAATAAAAGCCCTGCTGTGCAGCTAAGCACACAAATATGGTCAGGCTGCAGATCATCCAGCCAAAAGCCAGTTTCAAGTCTAGGCTACACGATTCTCCCCACGCTGACTCAGCTCATCTGCTTGCAACTCTGCAAATATCCAGATCCACGGATGGAGCGACTCCACTTCCCAGTTCCTTATCAAGATTGTCTCACAGGGCACACACAAGTCGGTGCACACATGGTGGTTTGGCACTTACACAGGATCAGTGCTGCCATGGCACGGATCACCATCGCCCCTGTCACTGCTGTGCTTCCAGTCGGGAATGTGCCTCATGCTGTGCTTGCCTGCCAGGTGTTCAGCAGCACCCTGAATTCCACACCTGGCACCTGCAGCCAGCTGCTTCAAACTTGGTTTTACTCATTCTTGGCAGCTGAGCTTTAATCAGCAGAAAAATCTGACTAAAAAATGTTTTTGTCATTGAAGAATAATATCTTTAAATAGTTACTACCATTCGAGTAACTACAAAAATTGAAATTGCAATTGAAATTATTTTAATAATTCAAATTCTCTGAAACAGGTTGCCCAGAGACATTGTGGATGTTCCATTCCTGGAAGTGTTCAAGGACAGGCTGGATGGGGCTTGGGTGGAAAGTGTCTCTGCCCATAGCATGGAGGTTGGATCTAGATGATCTTTAAGGTCCCTTCCAAACCAAACCATTGATTCTATGATCCATGAAGTACACATGCAATGCCTCTTACTTTACACTCTATATAGAGCAGATATACTACTCTAAAGGTATGTTCTAGAGTAAATATACCCTAAGTACACCTATTTCTTGTAAGAGGGTGTTTCAATTATAATCAGTGTCAGGGTGTAATTGGATCCATTCTTGTGATAAAAGGTGGGTATAGGAATTGCTGCAAGGTAAGATGAATGTGTTGCCCATGCACATGAACAGTTGGATGAAAAGGACCACCTGTCCAGAGGGGACATGTCCACTGTCTGCTTCTGGCACTCAGCCCCGTGCTCTAATGGTGCTCCTTTCTCGCTCCATTGGCCACATGAGGAATGGAGCTCTTCACTGAGCTACTCTGGGTCACATGGAAGTTAGAAACTTGACATAGTTGTAAGGTAAGTGCAAGTGTGTGTGTGTGTGTGTATATGTGAACCGGAGCCACCCACCTTGACTACAACAGATGAGAGTAAGAAACTTTGCACCACTTGAGTGCTTTGGCTCTCCCATCAGCCTGGACCTCCCAGGCAAGCGGTGCACCCCTTGCTCCTGCACGCCAAAGAAGGCAGATTTTGCTGTTTCCTGAACTGCTGCTGCCCCACTGCAAGATTACCTCTGCTGTCATCAGCAAAAACAGCACTATCTCCTGGGAACTTGGAAATGCTAAGCAATTTATAAAATACATGGAATTCTAAATGAATCAAGCTGCCATTCCCATACTTAGAAATATTTTTATTAAATATTTTAAACTCCTGTATGAGACAAATAATGTTGGTGGCTTTGTGCAATACAGTGGCATGTAAAATAAAAACAATTTAATGTGCAAGAGAAGACAGTATTAAGTTACCCTTCATATTAACCACCCAACCAGAATGATTGCACATGGAAGAGTCACTTAGGGCACTTCATGCACAGTGCATGCCCAAGTACAGGGGATGAAAGCCAGTTTCAAACAATCTGGCTTCAAAACCAGAAGGAGTACAAATGATTTGGTCTGGTGACACAATCACTTGAAAATGTCACCCTTTGCTTCCAGGACATCAACTCTTTACAGTGCATTGCATTGCTAAGAAAATGTTTACCTGGAAAGAACACAGTTACCCTTTTATGAAAATAAAATTAACCCCCAGTTCTTTAAAAAAAATATTATTTTTTTTACTTTCCTCACTGTCAAAGCATCCTTCCACATTTTAAAAATGAGTTTTATGATGAATACTTTAAGTTTCCATTAATGGAAGTCTCAGATGTAGCAATAAGGCCCGTACGGTCATTTTTTTTCTCACAGCGATTTCTGATGGCTTTGTAGATGGCAAAAGTTGGGATGGCCAAACTAGGCACTCCAGCGAGGACTACAATAACAGCATACACCCAAGAGGGATATTCAAGTTTCTGCATTTTGGGGAACTCCTCCTGAAAGAGCAAACAATCAAGTTGTACAAAGTTGTGAGGAGCAAATACCTGGGACAAATTCAATAATACAATGGATCAAAAATGTAACCAGAACAGCAGCTGGCCACAATGGCACAACAATTTGCCAATTCCACAGCAGCAATCAGGTCAAGGGTTTCCAATCTCAGCTGTTTTGGAATTATTTTTACCTAAAATTGATGGAAAATAAATAGCATGAAAGAAGCAAGAGCAAGGAAGGGAGACTGGTGGACAGGCACATTTCCTGGGCACACAGGAATGTGGGGCTGGGGGTGTGAGGGGCCACCAGGGATCGGTGGCCAAACAGCCTTTGTGTGGGAAGGCTGAAATCAAAGGGTGAGGAAGGGCTGAAACATTATTTAGAAGGAAGTGAGGTTGTCAAGGAGGAGAGATGGCAGTCCCATTTCCCCATCTTCCTTTCTCTCCCTTTCTGTCTCTGCTATGGTAATTAAAATTCGTTTTTACAAATTGTGTTGCATGACTGCTTCTGCTTGGAAGATGGTGACTGGTATAAGGTCATAGAACAGCAAGCAGAGCTAGACAGGCAGGGAAGAGATGGGATGACAGATAAAATGATGGGACTCACATTTTTTCTAATATGCCCTTCTCTGTGCCACATATAGCTTTTTATTTTGAACGGGTAGGAAAGGAAAAGTAGGTTAACTTATTGCTGCAATTATAATTTAAATCAAGCCAATACATTTGAAAGAGGAAAGAAGATATCTGGATATTAATATTAATATGAATTTCTTCTGTCAGTGATGAGTAACCAGCACTACTGCTGTTCTACGATTTTCAGTGCAAGCAGAAACAAGTGCAATATCAAAATGATTTCACAGATTAAGTTCTTTGTCAACATAGAAAGGTTGTGACATTTCCAGGTCTTCTATAAACCCTACTGGGGAACTGACATTTATTTCCGTCTTGCATGAAAACAGGGCTAGTGTTTTGGTTTTGTCCACTTTGGAAAAGCTCTTCATGTGTCACTGTGTATCAGTTGCACCCATTACAGCTGAATTTAGGATTTATTTTTCTAAGTGTTATTTTTTATTATAACTTTATGTCTCATAGTAAGTTTTGTATCAGAAACTGTTTCAGGTGGTAAATGAATATATCTGACTATGATTTTTACATTAAAGAAGAATACATAAAATAATTATTAAAAAATATTTTGGTTTATATACTTACATAGTTAGGGTCCCAAACACTGTAAAGCAGTTCTTTGCTGACATTCACCACAAGATAAAAGAAGAAGATAACTAACATAATGAGAGGACTAATTAGTCTCCAGGTAACCTGCCAGAAGATATTGGGCTTGTGTCCAATCATGAACTCAATATCCCTGTTAAACCTAGAAACAAAAACAGGAAGTTCAGGACCGTAAAAACTAGTGAGCATCAAACTACCCCCAGCTGTGCTTTCCAGGACTTTGGCAATGTCAGTGTGAAACCAGAACAGACAACAACATCAGGAGTTAGGTCTGAGCAGTTCAATTTAAGGCACATATCATTACAAGTCAGGAAAATTATTTTTGGAAATGTACTATCTTCTAGAAGTCTGTGGAGCATATGTGAAATAGTTTCAACGGGAAAGAGTCAATGCAGATGGACTTTCCCTAAAACATATTGTTGTACTGCTTCACATAAGTGTCTCAGTGCTGCATTCATTGAAAGGGATGGCACAATATGAAAAAAGAACAAAAGCGAATTGCAGTAATTTTACTAGTTCAATTCTATGTATAGTATTAGCTTAATTTGGATTTCTATCAGTTTTTCAGGTTGAGTACTGAAACAATATTTAACTTTATATATTATTAAGAACACTTAAAAATGTATTCTTTGGATTATTCATAGAATGCACAGTGGACAATGGGGAAAAAATATTTCCACAAGAAGAAACAATCCCTGCATTGAGAGTGATACTGTCTGCACCAATTTATGATTTCTCCATATGGTGCAATACCTTGTGCACACACTTCTTAAAAAATAGTTAGTTTGGGAGTCTGGGCTTCTGTTAGTTCTCTTGTCTGGCTTTCCTGTGTATCCTGTGGGAATAAGCCTCAGGGTGCTATTTAGCTTGTACTTCAACACACTGAATTCAGCTGAGTCTCAAACACTATGTAAATTTATTTTATCTTCTCATCCCTAACTTCTCAAATCAAGGTGTACTAAACCTTGACTATGATATGGAACCTCATGTCCTGACTTCAGAGCATGTCCAGGTGTAGTCCAAGAGAATGTCACGGATAATACACAGCAAGAGATCCATCTTTTTACCAATGATCCTTTCTCAGAAAAAGGTCACAGAAACTCCTCTGGAGCACTTTTAGGCAGCTCCAATAAGCTCTGTTCTCAAAGAGGGCTACAGTAATGTGTACTGGCTGAACATTAAAGTTTGGTGTGAAGTTCTGTTCTGAATCAACTCCCACCCCTTTACAGACTCAGCTCAGGTTTGTGCCCTGGGAATAGTTTTAATTTTACTTTGTAAAGTGTTCTGAGATCTTAAAAGGTAAGGAAAAGTGATCAACACAAACTTTTCTGTCCTTAACATTAAAAAAAGCCTCCTTTCTCAAGCATACTCTGTCTAATTCGCCTAAGCTGATTCATGACTGCTCGGGTAATATAAAACTTCAAGTATGGGAAGATGCCACAAGGGCATTCATCCCATTGCCCCGAGCAGCAGTGGGAGGATCTAGCACAGGTTCAAGCAAATACTATGGGTGGTTGAATTCCCTGTGCTCTTTTTCCTATTTCTGACATATTAATTATGAACATAAAGATGCTTAAATTTGATTTGTTATATCTCTAGGAAGTTGAGAGGGTAATTACTCACTGCTACAACTGATAAAGTCCTGAATCTATCAGGTAAGAACATATCTCACATCCTTCTGTAAAAGAGTATCTGCAGCCTGCCTGGAGATCCCCGTGCTGGACAATAACATTTAGCATTCACTGTAAATATTCCTAGGATATACCTTTGCTTTAAACCTTCAGCTCAGTGCACTTGTATTTTGTTTCTGCTAATTAAATATTTAATGCAATTATACGAAAGGACAGTTATTGTAAATAACACCGTATTCAAAATGTAAATGAGCTACAGTGGCTCCTATGTAACATGCAAATGCCTATATTCTGATGCCTACTTTAAAATAAATTATTTGCACTCATATTATTACATGCGAGGGCACTTATTAATGCCTAATGTTTTCTTGCAGTATCTTAGGGATGTGTTTATTTGAGCTGAGTTAAAGAGCGTTATTTATTATAATGTATTAATAAAGTGGAAAAGTTTCATGTGCAAATCTTAACTTTTTTTTTTCTTTTTGCTGAGAACTATTTAAGAAACACAAAACATCTAAGCAAGCCTAAACTACAGTTGCATCATTTCAGGTATTTCTATAACAGAATATCTGTGCACAGAGATGTAGCAAGATCGAGCTATGAAACTAATCACTTTAGGCACTGGTATCTAATAATGTTTAAGCTGTATTTCATACCTGTCTATTCCATAAATGTAGACGACTGAAAACATCTCACAAAATGCAATTATCAGCAAGGGAATAGAGCCAGCATAACCATCAAATAGAGTCAGCCAGTAATTGCCAGAATTCAGCACAAAAATAAAAGCTATGAGATAACACACCAAACAAACGAGACCTGCGAAAAAAACAAAACAAAACATAAACCAACAGCACACTTAGGCAAAGAAAACAAAGGAAAAAAGGAAAAAAACCCCAAGTACGGTATATTTTCCCAGTAGCTATAACACTTGATAAGTAATTCTTGCAGCCTGAAGGTTGCCACTTTATTTTTCAATGGCACTCTGAGAAGACCTGCTACTGTGCAGGTAAAATGGCAAAATTCTCCTAATACTGCACAGGTGGGAGATGCTTCAAACAGAATGCGAGAAAGCTGAGGACAACAGGTCCTCTTCCTCCTAGCTGGTAGGACAATGTTCCTCTGAGAGAAATCCTGCCCGAGTGAAGGACTCGTGTCCTCCAGCTTCCCAGTGGAGGAGATGATAGTCATCATGGGCAAGCTGATGGGCAAGCCAAAGGATGACCATCTGCCTGCAGGCTCAGAAGGAACCTCTTGGGAACTGCCCCACGGGGGGACAGGAGAAAACTTTCAGTAGGTTGTCTGGGTGTCTTAGGACCATTCCAGATTAGAAAGTAGATGGGGGGTAGGTTGTTTTTCAGCATAAAAGCTGTTCCCTGGGGAGGGTGGGGAGGTCACTTGTCTCTAAAAAAGTACTTACCAGTAATAACTTCCTTAGGCACTCTGGAGGGTATAATCTTAAGATCTTGTAAAGGTACAAGCACACCTTCCATATTTCCAAACATGGAGGACAAACCCAAGCAGAAGAGCATGATGAAGAAGAGAATGGACCACAAAGGTGAGACGGGCATTTTGGTGATAGCTTCGGTGAAGACAATAAAGGCCAGGCCAGTTCCTTCAGCTCCCTGTGGAAGATGCAGGCTCATTAATATCACACAGTACTGAAATTTTTATTGGTATTCACTATGCTACACCTACCATAGTTTTCACAAAGACTTCCTAATGCAGCAATATATTTACTGTAATATAATAAAAATTCTATTTCATATTCTGTTGCATGGAATTTCATGGACATCTATTTTCATCTGTAACTCAACACCTTTTTTCACCTTTCTCTGGGTGTGTCTTTCCCAGTCATCTTGTCCCACCACACCTGCAACCAGCTAGTTCCAGAGGAATACCTTCTGCTAGTTGGCAGCTACTGAGGCCAGCCTAGAACACTTGTGGTCTGTCAGACTGCCAATACTTTTTAGGGGAATTAAGAAGTTTCTCTCTTCATAAGCAAAATGGGACAAACAAAAGTAATTCTCCAGTCCTATAGCATTCCAAGCCAATTGCAACCCATCAGTGGAAATGTAAAAAACCCCAATGAGCTCAGAAGTAAAACCATTATGTAATTAAATAATTACTATGCATTCCTACCCTATTTAAGGTATCAATATGAGTCAGGGTCTTAAACTTACATCATTCAGAAAAGTTTCCAGATTACAGGTTTCAAACTTCAGGCTTGCAAAAGTTGCTGGATCAGTCATGTTACACAGCTGCTGCATTTGTTCAAAGTTTTCTTGGGTTACATTACCCTCTGGCAAATCAAATGCATTCATCAGAGTAAGAATATTTCTGAAAAAGTGAAATGTAAGTAATTATTTATTTTTAAGCATCCTCAGGATTCATTTTCATCATCAAGCAAGTTATTAAGAGCACAGTCACATTTTGAAATTGGGAAGTCCAGCAGATGTGCATGTGCAATTCTCTCTTTCTTCTTCCAAGGTAAGTCTGACACTGTCTGTCATGGTAAAGATGACAGCTAAATGGATGGACACTCTAGGAACCTGTGCAGGACGTAGGTGTCTATCTTTACATGGCAGAATTCTGGGAATGTCTAAGTTGTCTGCAGTTATTAGCCATGCACTTTTGCAAGTGAATGTGGACTGGAACCCACAAAGTCTGGCAGTCCCGGTTACAAAAGAGTCTGGCAAAATGAGGTGTCTCTAATGAGACCTAAACATTTAAGCTCTTCAGGAGGAAACCTGAATACAGAGCTGACACAGGGAACAGGGAATGTTACATTCATGCCACATGTCAGCAAGGGGAATAATGTAAATTATGGTTGCTTATGCAACATTTATGTAGGAGATCAGGTGGCTCAAACAATTACCACTTTCTATGGGATTTATTCCACAATTTGAATTTTTTTAAGTAATGAGTAGTTTTGATACCATGTGTGTCAAGAGGTGCAATTATTCAGAAATGATGAATCCATTATCATCAGGCTAAATGAGCTGCCTCAGCCAAATAAACACCTGCATATTCTGTGGGAGTTTTTTCCAATAGCTTACCTGTCAAAACAGTCATCATATCTTTCTGTGGCTCTGAATCCAATGATGGAGTATATGACAGTTGCTGCATAGATGGATGTGAAGCCATTGATCACTGAGACAATCACGGCATCTTTCTCACAATTATTGCTGCAATTCAAAGAGAAGAAACAAAGGATTTCAAACACATTCCCCAAACAAATACTAAAACTGGCTACCAAGACTAAGAAAAAAGTAGCCTGCAGATACTTAGGTACATCAGTGTACCCTCTAAAAGCACAAAAGTACTGCTGTTAGAGATAGTAAATTAAAACTTGGTGTCTCAACCAATTTAATAGCAATGGCTTTGGTTTGTTTTGGTGGGTTTTCCCCCCTTCAATAAATCCTATTCATAAAGAATAACTGAGTTGTTTTCATGTCTGGCTCATGGGAGGTAAAGTACGATGGGAAAAAGACTATGTCTCCCTTTTCAAGCTTGGCAAGCATGTGTACAGACACATTCATTGCTGGTGTATTCTGCTGCAAGGTAAAAGGTTTGGGTTTGAATTCAGATAGAGAGCAAAAGTGAACAGAAGTTTCCATAGCTCTTAGGTATGGTGAAATTGCAGTGGCCAAGAGCATTCGGGAACAGTATTGTTTGACTCTTGAAGAAAAGACGGTTAAAAATATCCTTAAGTTTTGGAAGCACAATGGAACAATATGTTGGTAAGGTTGGGCAGAAAAGCTGTTTGTAGAAACTTCTCTGCAACAGGCAATTTTTGCCAGGGCGTCTGTGCTAAGAAAAAAAATTGCAGAGCCAAACCCAGATTTTCATCTGAGGGACAAGATAAAATATCAATCCTAAATTAGTTAATGGTTTTATGAGGAGACTGTAAAATTGTAGATACCTTATTTCTCCTGGGCAATAGAGGACTACTGAGATTAACTTGATGTTGTCATATTTAATTTTCAGAACATCTTCAAGAGGAGAGGACAAAGGTGTTCAACCAAGACCTGTCACACTCTGTCCTTTCCCCATTCACAACATTGTAAATAGATTTTTACTGGGTGTATGGCACTGAATGAAAATTCCTTACTATACTTTCATGTCAGTTTTTGAATTCTAATAGGAGATTCTCAAAGACAGGCTTGATAAAAGCTTTTCTTCCTTTTAGAGAAAATAAGTTGCTCAAGCTCCTTCTCATTATGAATTAGAGAATCCTTGATGTCATTAAAACATTATAGTACTTTCTGAGACCCAAACCATCCGGGGACAGTCACTGACATCTCATCCAGCTGGTGCTGGACTGCAAGTGCCCAACACCACAGTGTAACACTGTGGAATTTGCATGTTTTGGAATTTTTTTCCTTATATTTCCTTGGGAGTTTAATGACTTTCTGCAGTTTCCTCCTTAAGTCATGATTAATGGAGCACTGAAGGAGCATGGCCAGGTGTCACAGCTCTGTGTGTTGGAAAAGCATGAGGACAGTGCTCCTTTTCTGTGTGCCTTTTGGAAAGAAGAACTCTCTCAGTCCTGCTCCCCGTGGTGGTGGGACATTGACTTGGACCCAAAGCAGGGCTTCATGCCATGCACCAAGAGTTGCAGACACCAAAAATTCCAGATGATGTTTTCAAAAACATCTGACATTAAGAGTGGTGGCAGGGAGCTACTTCAGTAACTAAAATGCTGGTGTGGTGTGATTGAACTCAAGCCAAAACTGAAACACAGATTTCTGAAAGCATGATTAAACCACATATTGAAAACATAATTCAGAGACTTTTATCAAAAATATTAGATTTAGAGAATGCCACATAGTTTGCCTTTCAAGAGGACAATGCTGAAGGAACGGCAGGCACCAAGAAGCATTGGTGGTTGCTCTAATGCTTTATTAGGGGCACTGTAGAATATAACACTGCATCAGAATTTGCAGGCTGGGTTGGTCCCTGGATGATGGGAGTTCACAGTCCCTGGACTCACTGCACTTTAAATAAAGGCACTGAATTTGAATTTCAAAACTAGATATATCTTCTCATCTCAAAGCTAAGGATTCAAACTGTGGTCTGTGAATTGCTTTGAAATGTGTGTGCTATCACCCTGCTCCAACAGAGCTGAGACCAGGGGCATCACCATGCACCGAGCACTCCCCCAGAGGAACCTCCTGCTCATCAGCTGGTGGTGGGCAGCCAGTCCCCTTCTTTCTGTCCTGCACCACCACATTTGTCTATAGGAAGTCAGCCTGCACTGGGACCTGAATCTTGGCTCGGGAGAGTTAGGATCAGACAGAGGAGATACATCTTACCCATCTGAGGGATCTTGTCCCGGTCCCATGTAGCATAACAAGAGTGCAAAAGTAAAAGTTTAAAAGTTTCATTTTAAAGAATAAAATATTCCTATAAAATACGGCTTTTGCCTGGCTACTTACTGAACAGAGTTGTAACTGGAGAATGAAATAAGGCCTCCAAAGGCCAGGGAGAAAGAATAAAACACCTGAGCACCCGCGTCCAGCCATGTCAGTGGGTTCGCCAGCTCGGTAACCTGAGGCATCAGACACATAGCTTTAAGCATATCCAACATTGCTGTTTGAACTGAGTATGAGAGATTCAAAACAATCATTACATCAAGAACATTAACCATGAAAAACTCAGGTTTTGAAGAATTTCAACAAATAGATCAATACTTCTGTCAAATTTAACTTTTTTTTTCCAAAAGAAAAATCTATATATGTTGTTTTTATATAAGTGTTTTAAAAATTGATTAAAAATTACTTTGCCATGCCTGTTTTCAGAGAAGGTGTTAATTATTTAGTATTAATAGTAATCGTTCAGAGATCTGCTCATGGAAGATGAAACCTCTTCTAACTTTGTTTAAAAACTGTTATATAGGTAAACCATTCTCTTGGTTCTTTGGTCCATGTAGCCATTACATAGGTTCTACTTCCAAATACATGATTTATGTTTTAAATTTAGACTTGTTCTTAATCAGAATACAGGAAAATAAATCAAGTCTCATAAATGGTAATTCCATTGCTCTGTGATGATACTTCAATTTTTTACAACAGATTTTGATGGGGGATAGAGAGAGAGAATGTTTGCGTATATGTAACACTTGTTCCATCCAATGCAAAGGATTCACCTCCCAGAATCAAGATTTTTAAGATGTCTGAGGAATAGTTAGAAAAGCATCAGTGGAGAGAACTAGTTAGTTGTTAATTAGAGAGAGAACTACATTGTGTTTCATTAACTGGCCATGCAGTGACTTACATTAGGGGTGAAGAGATACACAATTCCATTGGTTGATCCTTTCAACGTCAAGCCGCGGATTAGGAAAATGGTAAGAACGATGTATGGAAGAGTTGAAGTTATATACACAGCCTGTACAAAAATAATGCAAATAAAACACTCAAATAAAACAGAACCCTTGCATAAAAATGGCATTGCAGGGAAGAAAAGAGGGGAATAAACAAGGTATGGTGATTAGCAATAAAGGCAAGTTTCAAGTGAGTCATGATTAGCAGAAAGTGTTCAAGTGAAACAGTGTGTGTGGTACATTTTGATAATAATTTTTGCAGCAATGGTGGTCTTTTTAAGATAAATTACCATTGCTGAAATTCAACTCAGATCATATAAAAGCAGCATCAAAAATAATCTACACCCTGAGACCAGGCTGATGCAAGGATGCAAAGATGGACTCTTAGGGCTTTGCTGGGCAGCAGAACACTGGTCCCTCTTTCAGGGGGATAATATTTAGGAGTAGCACAAACCCAAATAAATCTGTATATGTACATTTTGAAGAGAACAGCCATAAGAAAAAGAGAATCCCTTGATCCATTCATAGTAATATTAAGGTGATAATGCCTAAAGAATGTTTTACTAGTAAGGACAAGAAAGACAAACTGCTCACAAAAATCTCTGCATAAATCAAATAAATCAGATTCCATTTCATTCATCTTCCTTCTTCAAAAATGTGTCACAGTGGTGACAGTGGTGACACACACAAAGTTTTAGACATGTTTTTACTCAAGAAACAGACAGTTTCTACAGTATTATTATTAGGTCTGTATAAACAAGGAATCACAGCAGCATGATCAATACCATCTCATAAAATCCCCCCAAAATAGAGTACCTTTCCTGTTGTTTCGATGCCTCTGATTGTGCACACATACAGTACAGCCCATGCACATGTTAAACACAGCAGAAGCCACCACTGTATACTGCCAGAATCCTCAATGGAAGTGGAGATGTTTAATGTTTCTCTGTACCAGAAGTAATCTACAGGAGAGCTCTTGGCACACTCTTCCACATAATCTGTAACCACAAAATTGTTGTAATTTTGTATGTCTTTTATTTACTTGGAAAAAAGGAAGCTAAATAAAACACCAGTGATATAAATTGCATTACCTAATGCCAATGAATTTGTTGTTGGCAAATTTCAGATTTTTAGAGGCTGGTTTCATGGCAAAATGAGAGATTTAAAAGAGAACTGTTTAACAGGGATTTTAAAATGTCAGCTCTTCCTTTCCCATACCTCCTTCAGCAATACTTTGTCTTTCCATTTTGTGGCACATCATTCAAGGTCTTGTCAGCCCAGGCTGGAATCTCAGTTTGCTGCAATGTGCTGACCTGTGCAATATTTTACCCTGGTCTGCCCTTGAATGAGGCTTTTCATGCTTATTCTGGGAAGACAGAAGCAAAGCACTCTGGACGGCTGACCTCCCAGAAAAACCTGCTTCATACAGTTTCAGGCAGGGCTGACCATGGAAAATAAAGTTGCTGGCAGTAAGCAGTCTCCACGGAGCTGTAAATTTGCCATATCGAGAGATACAGGTGTTTCATATGGATTAGGAATATCTTTTTTCTTTTTTTTTTTCTTTTCAGTATGCTAACAGAGGGCTGTTGGTGTGAACATATGAATGAAACACATTGTCTAAATCTGGAAAATCTGAATGTTTATGCTAGGCTTCCAATTTGTGAATACTCTGTGTATGAACACATCTGTCACAATCAAACATGAAGCTTCATATAAACAGTCAAAATTTGTCTCAAGGATTAAGAGTTGATCTCATTTTATGTAATGTGAATTTTTAAAAAACACAAGCATCAAAATAGCACAATGTACCTGACAGGATTGCCATGCCTTACTGCTATTTTACACAAAGAGGTTAAATTAGGGTAATTGTTAGAAACAGAAGTATGTGCTGCGTAATAAAATACAATATTTCCTGAAATATACCTGTTCTGTTTTCATTGAGAGGACAGCTATTCCAAGGCAGGGGCTCTTGGAAGGAGTTGAAGAAATACCACATCACACAGGCAATGATAGTATTATAATATAAACCCACCAGGAAGGAGACAAACATTGATGCTATGCCTGAAAAAAATAAAATCAGAACGTAATGTAAATTTCAATACTCTTGTCTTCAAGCCATATCAAAGTATATGGTATAAGCCTCAACCTTTCCTTCCTCCCCTCCTTACCCTAATTCTATGGTTTATAGCCTTTCCCCTCTCCTCTTGTAATGATGGATGTAGGTTTAATCACTGTGAATTGGTAACCTAAAGTTTGGACAGGTGAGTCCTATGCAGAGGTACATCCTAACACTGCTCTGAGACTGAAGCTGACTCTCACTGAGGACCCAACATTATGAGTGGACTAGCTCCCTACAGACACCACACAATCCTGTTCACAGCTGATATCGAGAGAGTTTGGGATGCTAGGCACATGCAAATCTCGACTGACTTAAGATTTTGCCTGAATGAAGATAGCCTTCTTCTACAGTGTCACTGCAGAGCTCAGCAGAGGTGGTGTTGGATAGGATGAATGGCTGCCAGAAGGAACAGTCTGTGACAAGATACAGGATTCAAGCTGGTATATCTCCTTATCTGCTTGCTCCCAAGTAATCAACTGCTGGTGACTTCTCTGGCAGACAGTAAGTGCTAATGTTTACCTCCTGAGCACTCTCAGGTTCTAAAGAAGCTTGAAAAATTCCAGATGCAATGAACAGTTATCTTTGATAACTGATTTACAAATGCAGTGGATGATGAAACAATCCTAACTGGCTGTGTTACTTCCCTTTCAAGTGTGTGCTTGGGGTTGGAAGGGATCTCTGGAGGTCATGCAGTCCAATCTTCTGCTCAAGCAGGGCCACCTAGAGCTGGTTGCCCAGGACCATGTCCAGGCAGACTTATAATATCTCTAAGGTTGGACACTCCACAACCTCCCTGGGCAACCTGTGCCAGTGTTTGCTCATTCTCACAGTGTTTCCTGATGTTCAGACAGCACCTTCTGTGTTTCCCCTGTAATGAGATATCTGTGAAGTTTCTTATGTTTTGTGCATAATGTTGCTGTTACTACATTTTTTAAACAAGTGTTTGAATACTCAGGAGTCTGGTACAAATGTGAAGAAGTATTTTCTGCAAAACACTGTTTCTGTGGCTTCTGATATCTCTCAGATGCAAGAAAGTAACACTACATGAAGATGAGGTCTACCAGATAACGATTTAACTATTATTTATCCACTAAATAAAAATAATAAATAATTTTTGGCACAGTTAAAGATTCATCCTAATGGTAAAATCAGCCAAAATTGATAACACAGAAAATATCTCTGAGGCCTGAAATTGGTTTCAAGTTAGAGAAATGTTTTAACCAGACCCATGGTAGTTAGGAAAGTGGACACAAAATTCACTTAGTGTTTTACCATGATTAGTTTGACCTATCAGTGAAAAACTAGCAAGAAGGGAAAAGTAATGGATACTGGAGTCTCTTATGGCACACCAGAATAAAATCCTGAAAACTTGCTCTTTAGACTATCAGTTCAGAGACTTGTGCTTTCTCAGGTGGCTTTTTGTATCCTCATCAGACTTACCAACTCCTTTCAGGGTAGGGTGGATAGAGCTCCATACACCCACACTGCCTTTCCTCAGCCTTTGACCAATGGCAAACTCAAGATGAAGCAGGGGGATACCCTCCAGGACTAGCAAAATCAGGAAAGGGATCATGAAAGCTCCTGGAATGAATAAGAAAAATAATGATTACGATCAGTGAAGTACTAAAACAAAACACAAACATTAGGTTTGTGAGGTGTTGGCATAGTAAGCAAGTTGTAAGCATCATTGTGGAAACCCTCTCTGTTTTCTGGACTGATTGCCCAAGCAGGGGACTTTATCACATATGTTGTTTCAGGTAGGAGGTCTTATTCTTCCCAAGGGACAAACATAAACAGAAATTATACACACTCAAGGTTAAATTTTGAAAGAGAGACCCTTTGTATGGCAAGTGGGGGAAAGGTAGTTACTTTCTTGGAATGACTTCCTTTTATTTTTTTATTTTTTTCCTGCAAAAGATTATGGTTTTATAGCTGTGAATCATGCAAAGTATATGAAAGAGTTGAATGAAGTAAGTAATGTATGTTGAAATGTTAGGCAGGAGCCTGGGGCTGTCTGCGTAAAACAATAATAAGTTCTTGGCATCCGTGTGCAACAGCCTTTATGTTTGATTAGAAGAGATCTAAGTACAGGGTTCAAACGTTGTTAATTGTGAGAAAACTGCTTGGTATAGGACAAGTATTCTAAATTAATTTTTTCCTGAGCAAGGTGTGCCTTGGATACCAGAGATAACATAGAACACCGTACTGGACTACCAAAGTGCTGAGTCAAATGCTCAAATATAGCTATGTAATAGAATTATGGCTACCTGTAATTGTAAAATGTCTTTAACTCCCTAATCTAAATAGGAGTAAATAATCTGAGTGCATTTAAAAAATGCAGACCAGCATCTGAATGGTTCAGATCTGGGTATTTGCTGACTCATATATGCAATGAAAATCTCACAGCAAATGAAAGAGAAAATTTGGAGTATGAAAACCATTCCAGAACCTGAAATTTGCTTCCTGGTGATTCCAAGGTAGCAATGATGCTGGGAAGCTGTGAGCACACAGCACACCTTTTTCATTTTCTCCTTTCCTATTTTTACATCTGTGCAATGATGGCCATGGAGTCCCTTTATCTGACTGCTCTGTAGTAGGCATGTTGTGTTTGAAAACCTCTCCTATAAAAGTACCTCTGTAAGTATCTTGAGGTCTCAGGAAATCCCCTGAGGCTGATACAGCACTCTTGGCATGTCCCCACAGAAGGTGGTTCAGTTCTGACAGCCTTGCAGCCAATACAACTCACTGTGCTGTCGACGGGGGGAGATGAGCAGAAGGGACTGTGCTGTGGCTGAACCTCGCTGTCTGCGAGGGTAAGCCCTGATGTCTGCCCAGACTGCTGCAACTGTGTGAGTGAGGTGTACTTTGCATTTAAGGTTTGTGAGAAAGCCCTGAGTGTGTTAAAAATGAAGGCCAAATTGGAATATCAATCTGCCTGCTATCTACTAAAAGACAAAAGTTCAGACTACCTTTAAACGCTTTCTAATGCTGCACTGGAAATGGCCTGACCTTCCCCCCCCTTCTGCTAACAGAGATGGCAGCTATCAAAAAATACTTTCTTTGAAAGGTATGATAAGAAACAAGTGGGCATAGCTTGAATAGACTACAAGGGTTGTGCTTTTCATTATTTAACAAGATCTTTGACCAGGGAGATAATTTCTAATCAAGTCCTTAAGTGATCTTACTGTGACCTGATGGAAAAAAAAATAACATGTCTCCACGAGGAGCACCTTAGCAGAACTAACTGAAAGTCCATTCTTCAGTTTCAAGAGATTATCTATAACCAGTGCAAGCTGAGTTTCAAGGGTGACAAGGACTTATTCCCTGTGCAAATGAGGAGTGTTTGGATAAGGTAGCTGTACAGATCCATCTTCTGGACTTAATTGCTGAAGAAGGGCTTTAACAGAGAGAAGTGAAATTGTGGTATAGCAGAGACCTATATGGCATCCAAAAGGGGAGTTAAAAGGAAAAGAACCCGATGAAGCAATGATACAAACTCTGTAGGGTCTTGTTTCAGACTCTTATGAGGTGTCTTGGGCTTGAAACAGAGAGAACTCTCTAGAAATTAAAAATGCTGGTATAAACATCATGATTATGTTCTCTCATCTTACTCTCAGGAGACCTCCTGGTCAGAGTGTGCAAGCCTGACATGGAGTTAGAGCACATGATGTATTTATGGATGCTTGCAGTTCCTTGCATTGATAAGTAACTTTTGCCTCTGAAAGGTCAGAAACTCTGTGTGGAGGTTGGGACTTGGGAAAAAAGCCACCAGGATGTAAGGGGATGGAACACAAGAGTGAAGAGGCACTCATTGCATACACTGGAAAAATCCTGACTTCTATGAGGCAAGAATAAAACAGTTAGGAGAAGTGTTATTCACAGAAAGAGGGTGCAGTATCAGTAGAGAAAAAAACTATTTGAAGCCAAATCTATGTTCACTGCATGTCTAGTCAGATGTGTTCAAGCACAGCTAAGCAAGTCCATAGAGACAAAATGGGGCAAACCTCTAGAAACTGAAAGGACAGAGGGAGTCAGTTCCCTGCAATGACTGAATCTGACACAGTTTCACAGTCCCAGAACCTCTGCCAACACTGGGTAAGACCTTTGCATTGTCAACAATGATGAGAGGGCACAGGCAGATAAAGAGTCCATCACCATTTCTGGCATAGTTGCCTTTCAGCTGTGAGTCAACAAAGCAAGGAGAGAAGGGCTGCACTGTTACATCTGCCATTAATAGCTCCTGCTGTCTATGATTTTGTGTAAGTCCCTGGAGTAGTGGGAAGACAGAGAAAAGAACCTTGTTTTGGAAATGATCTTAGTTCCTCAAAAACTGGAATATGCCCTATATGTTTCCCAGGTTTGTGACATGAAAACAAATAATCAGAAAGACACGAGTCAGAAACGGATTGCCTTAGCATTGACACCATTTGTAACAACATCTGAACTAAGACCACAGTGCTGAATTTGAAACTAGAGAAGGTGAGCTTCCTCAAAGCTAGGGTGGAACACCATAATTCATTCCTTTCTAGCATTACAAAATAGCCACTTTTCTTCAAGGTGAGCCTGAGGCTCCTAGATCATCATGTAGCTGCTCCACACTAATGCAGACTTGTTCTTGCAAGGGCTGCGTGGTCTCCTGGAAAGGGGATGTAGCTGAGATGTGAGAAGTGGGGAAGAAAGCAAATGGAGATGATGTCCACATAATCCCTTTCCTGAAGTGACAGACTGACACAGAGGAAAGAGAAGAATAATCAGCAAAGTTGGAAGTTTATCAAGCAACTCTACAAATAGCAATTCATAATGAGTTCCTCGGTCTTTGACTAATAAAAAGTCAAGACAGTTATTCTTGTGGCTTTCCTCTGAAACTTTTTCAGTTTGTCAGCCTATATTTTTATAGTAATAGCTAGTTGTAAATGCATGCCAGAGGAACTGCACTGATTTTAAAAATTGATAATTTTTTAGTAAGAAGGGGTTTTTTCCCTTGTGTTGCTAAATGACACGCTTTATAGAAGTCTCAGAATATTATGTCTGTGCAGAAACCTTTGTCAACTGGCTTCAAGAAAAAATGCCTCTTATGGTGAACCAATGATTAGTCATTCAACTTGATGTGTGGCTTGTGCCACAAAGGGCTCAACATTTTGAGTAGTATTTTATGTATTCTAAACTGCTGAATTTGATTAACAACCATTAAAAATGTCAATGAAAGATGGGTAAGTAACTAGCATTACTTGAATTCCATAGGACTAGAAAGCAAAAAGTGCAGTTGGCTGATTTCATTATAATAATTGCCATCTGATAGCACATTATTGCTTTTAGCAGACTTTATTGAAGTACACAAAATATTAAGACTTTTCATAATGACTGTTTCTAAAAGTCCAGTGTAGACAACATCAAGAAGATACCCCACATAGCAGCTGGGTCTCTGTCTACCCCTTTTGCTGTCACAGATATAAAGCACATACACAGATACAACACACACAGATACAACAAAAGCATTTCTGGCTTGAATGGTACTATGTATATCATGGTAGCTCTGACAAGGTAAAAATCCATGGTGTGTCATGTCAGAAATGGACAGATTGCTAAAACTACCAGTATTCAGCTGTAGGAATATTGTTATATCCTCAAAGGAAATAAAATGTCAGTTCTCAATTATATATGACCCTTTTTTCCTCTTTTTGGGTTCTCCTCTTTATAGGGTTAAATTCCTTAAATATCCATCTCTGCTGTATTTTTCCTTTCTCTCAATTTCTCCCCTACCTTTCTAAAAGAAACTATCATGGAAAACTAATAATAATTTTACTCCGTAAAGCTGCTATATAGAATCATAGAATCATTAACATTGGAAAAGACCTCTAAGATCATTCAATCCAACCATTGCCCACAGTGTTCACCACTAAACTATGTCCCCACATGCCACATGCACATGATTTTAGAACAGGTTCATACAGGATATAAAAACTAAACCAATACTTTTTAAGCTCTCACAATTTTATGGACTTAACAAATAAACAAATGATCTGAAAATAGATGCTGTATAGATGTAGATGAATAATAATTAATAGTCCATCTGAAAACCTTACAATGGAGATATTAGATTCTCATCCTGTTTCAGTACTGTACTTCAGAACACATTATATTTGCTTTGAACATCTGTAGAGCTATTAGTCTCTCTTTAATCTAAGAGCTTCTAATGTGCAATTGAAAAAAACTATTATTGCTTGTACATAATTCCTCACAAAGGGAAGGCAGGCAGACTTCAGATGGAGATGTTTTACTACATTAACATATTCTTAGACCTCAGCTGTAGTGAGGGAACCACTGAGGAATTGCTGATGTCATTACTGTCACTTCATTCAGTGTGGCATGCACAGAGATAAGAAACTACTCCATCATGCAGTACTGAGGTTTCCATATGCAAGCTGTAAACTGAGACACTTTTTTTTCTAAAATCAATGATTTAAACATTAAATATGCGTACTCTTTTTTATTGTGGTCATAAGGGATGAAACAAAAATGTTTAACAGCTGATTAAATGACATGTTGCTCAATAAAGATTAAACAAAAGCTATGTGCAGTGTCAGAGACATCTTTTAAATGAAGGGAAATTTCAATCTCATTAAGCTGGTGAAAGCTCGGAGGCAAACACCATACGTTTTACATTGTGTGCATATTGAACTTTAGCTCATCTTAGGTAATGATGTATTTGACAACTTCTAAGCCATTAAAGGATAAAATGTGCTTTGCTCTACTAAATTTCACTGGGGTAAATGTTCCATTTTTAAAAATATGAACTCAAAATCTACGACAACAAAAGTAAGTACACTTTGTAACTAACCATTTCTTTTTGTATATTTGGGTATCACAGTGTTAAAACGCTATCATATATTGTGTTTAGGAAGAAGTAGTTCTTAAATAGTTCCAGATTTAAGTTCAAACATCTGAAAATCTGAGTTACCTATAAATGTGATGCTCCTAACTCCCTTATTACAAACAATATGCAGAGGAAAAATCCACTTCTTTTGAAGTCCAAGCACCACAAAGGCAAATTTTATACTTCACAGTAGCCCAAGTATGTGTCATAAGGGATATAAAATGTGCAAACACTGATTCATAAAGTAGGTGGACAGCCAGCCTCATTTGAGAGTGTCCTTGGCCGAAATGCTCTCCACACTGTTGCTACCAGACCTTATCCATGCTAAACGATCCAAATGTTCATCCATGTAACTGGCATTCAAAAAGAAAGAAGTTAAGATAGCAAAGCAAATCCTTAGAAATCAGAAACAATTTTCAGGAGATAGTTTTGCAACCTTGATTCTGCGTGTACCTGATATCTGACCATGTGATCACACAGGACTTTTCCTCATCCTCTACAGATATTTACTGAATGGGAAATGGCTTTTTTTTTTAATCCCTTGATGCACACCCATAATCCACCATTGTATCCAATGTAATCTTTAGGACTCTATAAGATAATCATGCCAGACACAGTCTGAGAAGGAACATAATCCCCATTTCCAGCAAAAGAGCAGCAGCAGTGATTCTTGCTGCTCTGCACCCAGGATTCAGTAAAGATATATCTTGAAGATACAAATTGTGAAGTCATACACCATCCAGGGTAAAGGCACTGGACCCACTGGGGAAAGATGGAGCTTCCTTAGTGAACTCATGAATGTGTCGTAAGCCTTCTAAGAGATAACTTGGAAGTGGGTGCATAACTTTGCAGTTTCCCCCTACTGTGTTACAGAGGCACAGCTGTGCCCCCAAGTGGGCCACACAAATGAGAAGAAGAATGAATCATCTTGGCCACCATGTTGAGGGGCAAAGACTACGGCAAAAATTGTCCAAAATGTCTAGTAAACATGCATTTCCAAATGGAGTTAGCTGAAGCCAAATGGAGAGACTATGATAGAGGTAGGGTGTCATACACAATGTCTTCCACAGGCATCCTGTTTTGAAGTGGTTTTATGGTGTCAGGGAGTTTCCTTCAGCAACCTGACAAGTGTAATCAAGGATGTTGCAGAGTGCTGCATCTATCGGGTGCTTGGTGTGCTGTGAACATACAATGGGCTGAATGGGAATTAGAGATGCAGGAGCCAGAAAATCTTGTGATGCAGAAAAGGTGTCAACACTACACTATCTTCAGAAATAAGAACTTCAAGGTCTGCTTTTAGAATACAAATAGTCATACGTTCAAATTCAACGTCATCCATCCAAAAAACAGCAAGAGTCTTGGGTTTGTTTTTTTTTTTTCCCCTGACCGAAGGGTGAGGTTTGAGAACAGACACTATAATGAGAGGATGACAGGGGTAGTAAGAGTTGAATTTAAATCTACTAGAAGAGGCTGAGTTGCACTGTACAGCAGAGAAGGAGAAGGAATTTCACACTAGCTGTCCACCCCATGTGTGATGAAATTAAGGAGTTCTTTCTAAGAAGTCACAGCAAGGCATTGCTGATAACTCTCATATATTGATGCGAGTCACAGCATTTGGTGCCCTGCAGAAGAATTGATAAAGAAGGTAGCGATTCTGGCTAGAAGGACATACATCTGTGTATTAGCTCTAAGTCCAGACCCAGTTACATAATTTCTCTGCTATGTGCTCCCTTTCAGCTTCTGCCTAAAAGTTGAGTGAGAGAGTCCCAGGGAAACAAAAAGCCAAAGATAACTTTTGTTAGTGTTTCCAAGAAAGAACAAGCAACAGGATGATGAGAAAGAAAAATAATTGCTGTAAAAGGACAAATTAAAACTGAGTGCTGACAGACACACACAAGCAGTTAATGAATCTTCACTGATATCAGTCAGAAACCCATGATCCATACCAAGTTCTTTGCATTTGTTGGATGTTTGCTCTTTAGCTACATTTCACATGACTAGACCACAGGGGAAAGAAAGACCAAAAAGCAGGAAAGTGCCTATAAATCTACCCTGGAAAACAGAGCATCTCCACTTTCTGAGACTAAGTAGAAGAACCTGAGAAGACAATGAGTGCCATAAATTTTGGACATATATATCCCCTTTTTTCAAATTAAAATTGTCAACTATGGAAAAGGGTTTATGATATTTTTGTGTGTGTCTTGTAACATCTTTGTTAGAAGAGCTAGCTCTGCTGCAAATGACCTTCAGTTTGCACTGCAAACTCTGAACATCAGCCCATGTTAGAAAAACCTTAATGTTTAAAGCATCTCTTCTTGCAGCTGAGTCACTTGTTGTTACATGTCCCTGAGTTTGACTGAGCAGCTCCCCATGGAGCCCTCATTTGTCCCTACTCTAACTAGGAAGAACAATTTTTAAACATCTTACCATGTACATTTAATGAAAATTACTTTGAAATACTGTTCCTTAAGCCAAAATTTTTCTTTTAACATCAGACATTACACAGAAACAAAAGGTTGTTTTGCACACATTGAGAATGAAATGCAGACAAGTAGAGAGCAGACAGAAAAGACTAAGAAAATGAGAAATTTATGTTGACATAGAATATTTAAGCACTGGTTCAGCTCAAAATCATCTTTTAAAACAGTGAAACAGCAAAACAAAATTTTTAATATGGTCATTCAGACCTAACCTGAACCCTAAGGACTCCCAGTAAATAACAATATTTGGTTTTTAAATTACTTAATAACAGCAACTGCTAAAAACATATTCTAAATGTTAACTACTTTCATGCTGTTCCTCCTAGCACAAATTACACACACCCTGACCCTACAGATTGGTCTAAATCCAATGGAAACCCTATAATAAAAAGATCACTAGAGATCATGATCAGAATCATAGTCCAAATTAGTTTACTAATATTTTTAAATACACACTGTATATATATGTGTATGTATGTAAAATAACATTGGTTTTAGGCTGAGAAACTAAACTATGCATATGATAGTGGAAGACTGATTTGTTCAGTTCTGTGTCCTGAAGTAAAAACAGACCCTTCCTTTTCTTTCCATCACTAACATGACTTCAGTGTGTGTTCATTACCTGTGAAGTGACCTTCTCCATTGTACAGTCTTCTAGAGACAACATCACTGTTCTTACAGCAACTGACCAGTTCTAAACATACTACATTGTTCCATTCCCAAAGAAGAGACTAAACTTGGTTTACACCCAAAGTTAGTTATGTTAAACACATACCTCCTCCGTGGCTCTGGCAGAGATACGGGAACCTCCACACATTTCCTAAGCCCACACAAAACCCTACGCACGTCAGCATATACTGAGCCTTGTTATCCCATTTTGGTCTGGAGTCTGCCTCTTCTTTCTCAAGGACCTCAAGTTCAGCATGAGAAGGTATCCTGTCCTCCAGGCCAGGATTGGGCAACTTTAGCTTTACCATATTTTAAATTTCCTGACTGAAAATGCTGCCACAGTGAGGAATAATGAAACAGGCAGCTAGTCAGAAACCTGCTCAAAAAGAGACCATCTATTGGCTGTCTTCAGCTATATATAGTGAACCTTTGGCACTAGACTTGTAAGTGCAGGCTTGTGGTAAAAAGAAGCGTCAGCAAATCATTCAATTGACCAAGTCAGCTCTGACACTTATTAATGCTTTATCTGTCAAGGTTTTATGGAACAGTCCGTTCATGTAGTAGAAGACATTGATTTCAGCTAATGTAATTCAGGACATAATTTGGCTATAAACTGTAATTGACTATAATGATATGTAACACCCCTTGCCACTCCCCTTTTTGTACTCACTTAAATCCACATATAGCCCTAGCAAAAAAGAAGTAATAAGATTCCACTGACCTCAGACTAAATATGGAAATTTCATAGTACTTTTTATCAAGACAAACTGCTTGTGACTCACCATCACGTTCAGTTTCCCATAGGATATGATTACAAAATCAAAAATGTTTCTCTTTAATAGATCTGAATGTTCTGACCAAAAAGATGGAAAATTAAAGAGATTATAAAATCTGACCTTTAAAGTCATAAGCATAATCTGCTTACACTAACACCTTTAATCGTTACAGAACAAGGTCTGAAGGACATAGCGTCTTTCTTATAAACAGTCTTGAAATCAAAGGTCCCTTCACCTTTTCAATGACCCTAGATACATTGGCCAAAATAATAAAAAAAAAACCACTAGTTAACAAATATCACAGACACTAGTCACATACTCATCATTTCAGCACAACCATAAAAAAACTTCTGTTTGTACCTCAATGTTACCAGAAGATAAGCACTCACCCCTGAAAACTATATATAAAATCTAAGACTGTATTTGTTATAAGAATTTTTTTCAGCTAAGCCCTAGAGGCTCATTGCATACTATTATACAGGGTCATCAAAATAAAGAACTAGAAGAGATCTTTAAAGTCCAGCCACTGGCAAAGGAGGTGAACACATCCCAGCATCCTTTTGCAACCTTATCATGTTGATTCAAAGTTGAATCCAAAGGCTGTTCATTAACTTCTGAATAGAAAAGTTCCAAAAAAGTTTTCATCTTTCACATGAACAACTGTATACAGTAGCTCAGATGGATTTTCCCTGTAATAGGTATTAATATTTCCCTAACTTGACCTGAAATACCTCTCAGTCTGCCAAGTGATAGCACTTGCCTTTTTCATGACCCTGTCAGTTCTGTGCATGAGCTGTTTCCTGATTAACCACTGCATCGGCAGCTTTCTTCTCCTTTGGTGATTCCAACTAAGGATTTCCGAGCTTGCAGCAGAACAACTTCTTTTAAATTGCCACAAGCATATGTTCAATTTCACCCTGTTTCTGCTGTTCCAGTGCATTGAGCTGCCCAGCTCTTCCCGAATGATACTTTTTCAGCATTCACAATACTTCTGAGACTGTGTCATGAGTCTTTCATTAACATCCTACTATTTTTTTTGTCCTTAGTCAGTAGTGGAAGAATGACAAAGCACTGTTCCTCAACTGGTCCTTAAGGAATTGCCTTAGTAATGTCCCCTTAGACCACCATTTCTGCTTTCAGCACAGTTTATCATCGCAATTAGATTTTTACCTAGTTCTTTGTTCATAGAGTCATCATAGAATCAGAGAATGGTTTGAAAGGGACCTTAAAGGTCATCTAGTTCCAACCTCCCAGCCATGGACAGGGACAACTTCCACTAGAGCAAGCTGCTCAAAGTCCCATCCAGCCTGTGGATGGGGTGTCCACAGCTTCTCTGAGGAACTTGTTCCAGTGTCTCACCACCCTCATAGTGAAGAATTTCTTCCTAGTATCTAATCTAAATCTACTCCCTTTCATTTTGCAGCTCTTACCCCTTGTCCTATCACTGCATGCTCTGTCAAACATACCTCTCTCACTTCCTTGCAGGCTCCAGGTCTTGGAAGGTGCTCTAAGGTCCCCTGGAGCCTTCTTGTCTCCAGACTGAACAGGCCCAACTCTCTCAGCCTGTCTTCATAGGAGGGGTGTGATCATCTTTGTGGACTCATCTGGACTCGCTCCAACAATCTTTCTTATGCAGAGGGCCCCAGAGCGGGGTGTAGTGCTACAGGTGGGGTCTCACATGAGCAGGGTAGAGGGGAGAATCACCTCCCTTGACCTGCTAGTCACAGTTTTTTGGATGCAGAAGTTGGTTGGTCGGTCTTCTGGGCTGCAGGTGCACACTGTTGGCTCACATCCAGCTTTATATCCACCAGCATCCTGAAGTCCTTCTCCCTAGGGCTGCTCTTCCCAATGAATGAGAATGCTCTTCCCATTCTCCACCCAAGCCTGTATTTGTGCTTGGGATTGCCCTGACCCAGGTGCAGCATCTTGCACTTGAACTAGTTGAATCCCATTATGTTCTCATGTTCCCACTTCTCAAGCTTGTTCAGGTCCCCCTGGATGACATCCCTTCCTTCTGTTGTATCAGCTTCACCACTTTGTTCATGTTGTGTCTCCGTTTTCATTCAGTTCATACATCTATTTGTGGTCACGTGGCAACTGGTCTGCTGAAAATGTCTCTGCTAAGTTTCACATGCAAGCAGTTTCTATCAGGATCCAAAAATACATTCCAGATTGCCTTCTACTGAATAAATCCTCTTTTTGAAGAATTTTATCTTACTTTGGTAATGCAAGGTTCCAGTGGTTGTTAGTTATCTATCAGTAGTTAAATATTCGCAGAAGCAAATGTGCTGGTATAGCATCTAGCTCAAATTTCTTTATCAGTGTAAGAGCTAATGACCTTGGAAGGCACAGTGCTTTTTTCGGAAGGACGTATGGTAGCAATGACACCAACTCTAATGTGACCCGCAGGTGCATGGAGGGATTGCCTATATTGCCACCCTGTGGAGTTGAACAAGCACGTTGGGTCTGCTTTTCCACAGTCACAGTCACATGTGTGCTCTGAGGTGAACTTCTCCTTCAAGCAATGCCAGCCTTCTGTCTGGCAGGTCCCACGGGGTTTGTCATGGCTAATAAACCTCCACGAAATCCATCCTTTTGTGATATAGGCTGCTAAACAAGACATGAATTGCAAACTGCTAATCACAAATGCAGGAGAAAATGGATCTTAAATTGGATTACTTGTGTTAAAACATTTCTAATGGCACATTTGTCTTTTTGTCTACTACCCCCATGTTTTTAAGATACTACTTTTTCTAAAGTTAAAAAGGGCTATGCAAAAAAGTAAGCCAACTTGTCCGTAAGCAACATACAATTTTACAAAAAGTTGATTAAAAAGGAAGTATCCCCTTTATAAAAGTCCTGTATTTTCCTGGATCATACACACATAGACATTTTTTGAAGAATATGGGCATATTCCTTGTCTTAGATGAACATGTCTTTCATCTTGCAGGATGATGACAATGTTATGAAAGAGTATGAGACGAGGAGGTGGTAAAGAAAAGAAATGGCAGAAGAAGGTTTTTGTGGATATAAATCAAGGCAACAAGAAGGATGGAGCCATTCACTTTCTTTTTTGGGGCCAGGTCTGGGCATGGTGCAGTACCACCTGGGCTGAGGGTTTCCTGACTATGGGCAACTCTCAGAACATCTGTAGTGGTCTGGCTCCACGGGGACTGCTCCCAGCTGGGAGACAATCTGTCCTGCCCTGTAGTGCCTGACACATTCTACTAAACTGGCCACCTGGCTGCTGCTCCTGCTCGGACCTTGTGGGGGTGTCTCTGTGCCATTGTTGGCACTCCTGGGCCAGCAGAGCTTACTTCCAGCCCTTCAGGAAGGCACCCCTGTATGGAAAAAGACCGAAAGGAGGATATAACAAGGCAAAGCTCAATCTCTTCTCCCAGGTAACAAGTGACAAGGCCAGAGGAAAAAGACTCAAATTGTGCCAAGGGAGGTTTAGATTGGATATTAGAGAATATTTCTTCCTGAAAAGGGTGGCCAGGCTTTGGAATAGACTTCCCAGAGAAGTGATGGAGTCACCAACCTTGGAAATGTTCCAAAGGTGTGTGGATGTCGCACCTGGGGGCATGGTTTAGTGGAGAACATGGTGGTGGTAGGTTAACAATTGGACTCAATGAACTTGGGGGTCTATGATTCTGTGATTCTAAGGGGAGGTTCTTCTCTCCGGCGAGTGAGCTGAGTGGGCTGACTGAAGAACCTGGCTGAAGTGCTTGTCTGGAGGGCTTCACAGTCCCCTCCTCTGCCATAGAAGGAGCCCCAGCTGCCTCTGAGTGCTGCTGAGTGCTCTGAGTGCCGTGCTGAGTGTGCCAGGGTCCTACAGTGAGGGCTGGCCAGAACTATGGCAGCAGCTGGACTCGGTGTGGCAACTGTTAAATTGCAGGTTGCTTTGCTTTCCACCTTTGGAAACCACTGGAGCAGATGATTACAGAGATGGCAAAGAGGATTTCAATTTTTAGTCTCTCATGGTACTGTAAAGGATGATTTGAATAGAAAACAAGTAGGCAAGGCAGCTTACCTTCTTATAGGTGTAAGTCCATCTGCTGACAAGGCCAAAATCAGAACAGCTTACAGAAATATCAAGATTTTGAATCATCCTGATGAAGTTGGATCACAGTACTCAGCAACAAAAATAAACAAAGCACACGACTGGGAATCCAGTGCCAAAAGCTGAAATCTGAAACCTCAAGTCATAAAAGATTTGGCAGATTCATTGCGCAACAGCTTACAGATCAAACTGCTTTACACAGTTTCATAACACTGTATTGATTTTTTCTATTTATTGTCATAATAAAACATTTGTAATTATTTAAAAGCAAACTGAAATCTTTTACAGCTATGTAAGGTTATGTGCAGCTATGTTCCTGTGAGGATCAGGGAGTTGAAATAGATGATCCTTCTGGGTCCCTTCCAACTTGAGATATTGTGTGGTTCTTCTATCATGCTCTCTATCATGGGCTGGAGAGGACTGCACTGGGGAAAATTCTTTTGGTTGGATTCTGTGAAGGAGAGGACAAAGAGAAACCAGCATGACAGAGTAGGGACCTCTTTTAAAAAAACAAACAATTTCTTTCCTATTAAGTCATTGACAAAGCAGGGAGCACCAGCAATATATGTACTTTGCATCCAGTCATTGTTTCAGGCATGAAATACAATATGGTCCTTTCCTTGTGATGCCATCATCCCTGGTATAACATAGGGGAAATATATAACTCTCCAGATAATTTTATTGTGCCTTAGTCTATACCATGCTATTAGGATTAACATTATTTACTGACCCTTTTCAGTACTGTACCAGATACTGATGTGAATTCTCTTACTTCAGTGATTTTATAGCATTATCTTAGCAGCATTAATCATATTTCCTTTCCAGTCAGTCTCTACTTTGTAGTCAAAGCATCATATACAGCAATGCAATTAGTCTTGCTTGTGTGGTAAGCCTAAACCAGGAAAAGGTGGAAATGTAAAGATGGTGGTAACTATACAGCCAAGTGCTCAAAGCACAGGATTCTCATTTGGAAGTGCCAATTGGTAAAGATGTAATAAAAGTGAGCAAGAAGAAGAAAATCCAGAGGTTAAATGAAATCGTCTGCCTGACAGCCCATCCCTGTTTGACCATCCTTTTAAAATATGTGGAGAAAACACAAAATCCTTCTATAAGTTACCCATAGGGCACATCCTTGACCAGCTGTGCAAAGAGGGAGCACTGAACCTCAGGCTTGGGTGAAGACTCAAAATCACCAACCTAGGGGACTGATTACATTAGAATAGGAGAGATGCAGGCAAAATATTTCAGAGCTGCTCAGTTCTAAGGGTAATAATCCATGGCAGGTGGTCATGCAGTTTACCTTGCCAATAAATGATTTGTAGATCTTTAACTTGATCTAAGTTTTATGCTCTGTTGTTCTCAAACTCTACATGATAAGTAACCAAAAGGCACAGCTCTTCAGTTGGCATGGTTTGATTTCCTGTGTTTGTGCGTCAAGGCTGCTGCCATCAGCCCACAGCAGTTCAAGCAGGGATACCTTGAAGGCTTTGAAGACATCCAAGAAACTGTGGAGGCTAAATCTCTTCCCATGAAATTGTAAACTTTTCCAGCTGGGAGAGAACTCCTTCAGAGCTATCAAGTATCACTGCGGAGGAGAAATAAGACAGCAGTGAGCTGTCATTGAAAATCCATCTTAGGCTATTGGGAGCACAAGAGAGGTGGGATTTCATACACAATAACTTCCAAAAACATCCCATTCTGGAGTGGTTTTATGGTGTCAAAGAGTTTTCTTCAGCAATCTGACATACATAGAAATTGTCAGTTCATGCTTATTGTGAAAGTAGCAGTGTCTTCAGCCACAAAAGAATTAAAGGGAACAAGCTATGAACAGGATATCTAGGGTAGTTCATCCACAACTGAGCCAACACTGATGTCCGTGTGGCCTTTTGCTACTTTTTATCTCCCAGAAAGAGGCACAATCTTTATATTTGTCTATACTGGCAGTTTCCATAATACTTCCTTCAGCTTTATATATAAATATTTCAGTGAAGTAATATCAGCTCCAGGAGCATCACGCTGCTTTGGTTCTTCTTGTTGACACCAGGGAGGGACATGTGCTGTTCTTAATACTTCCCTGCATACCACCAGAAGATCACCGAAATATTGCTTTCACCTTTGAAGAATAAATTGCATCTTTGGAATGACTTTGGGGGAAAATACAGGTAAGGGGCTTCCATGGACAGCACCAAATTGTCTGATCTCGTGATCAGAGGGCTGGAGCACCTCTGTTATGAAGATAGCCTGAGAGAGTTGTTGTTGTTCAGTTTGGAGAAGAAAAGACTCAGGGGAGACCTTATTGTAGCCTTTCATTATTTCAAGGGGGCTTTTATGAACACAGGGACAAAATTTTAGCAAGGCCTATTGTGATAGGACAAGCAGTAATGGTTTTAAACTAAAGGAGGGTTGACTTAGACTAGCTATAAGGAAGAACTTTTTTACAACAAGGGCGGTGAAACACTGGAATATGTGGCCCAGAGAGGTGGTAAATGCCTGATCCCCAGGTCAGGTTGGACAGGGTTTTGAGCAACCCCATCTAGTTGAAGATGTCCCTGCTCATTGCAGATGGGTTGGAATAGATGAGCTTTAAAGGTGCCTTCCAAGCCAAAACTTTCTATGATTCTGTGATGCCCAGGGTCCCCCTAAATTCCTGAGCCAGTAAAGTGCTATTGCTTTGATCTATCCCACCACAAATCTCTCCCCTCTAGCAGGCAGCACAACATGTTGACAGCTGTAGGTTGTTGCTTGTGCTGTTCATTAAGCAATGGATATAGTGTTATTTAATGACGTTTGTTACTGTTTTATTTTCCAGTGCTGTAGTATACCATGAGATGCTAATCAGATGCTGAACTACATCCAACTCCTGCACGCTGCCTTTGCACAGAGGTCTACTGCAGTACCCACTTTGGCGGAGAGGAGTTCGTCCTGTCTCTGTCACCAAACGCCACGCTGTAGCTCATCTTTCTTGTTAACACGCTTCAGGGGTGTTCGGGCCAGGTTGCTCTGGCTGTGCAGCAGCGGAGAGGCGCTCCGGAATTGCTCAGGAGCAGGAGGTGCTGCGAGGCTGCAGGATGGCAGGGCCATTCGCCACAAGGGGGAGGCAGCAACTCGTGGTACGAAGCACCAGCCACGGCAGCTGAGGATTCCGTTCTGATTGTGCAAGCCAAGTTCAGAGGTGAAGGGTCTTAGAAACATAAACCTGCTATAAAGAGTGAAGAGGCATTTCTTTCAGCAGCTGGGCAGCTCGGGCTGGTGTCAGCACAGGGCTGCTGGGGTGCATGACTGCAATCGACCATCACCACGGGGCTCACCATCCCTCAGCTCCCTGCGAACTCTTCCATCCACCCACTCCTTGTTTCCAGAGGCACAACTTACTTGCAGTTTTTGGTGGTTGCAATTAGTATTATACACAGCAGCTAGCTTTTTAGGGCTATTTTACCAGTAATGTTTCATCTTTTGACTTTCTCCAATGGCTAACCATAATGTTTCTGCAATTAGTCTTTTTGCACAACTCCTTCCACAGTAATTTCTCAGACAGGGGTACCTCGTGAGTAGGTTATATGCTATTACTGTGTGTGTCCATCTGAGATAAAACTTGCCACGCAAGTCACCCTTAGTGCTGTTGCAGGTAGTCTATGATACATCCAAGCTGGGACGTGTGACCATTTTTTAAGCCCTTCTGGTATTAAGGTCCAGGTTGTCCCCTTAACATCTGCAGGGTTCACCAAATTTGTGAGTCTTGGTACTGGGTAGGTCTTCAAAGTTGTCAGCTTTCTGTAAAGGTTTTGACAGAGCTTTTCCCATGTTAGAAAACCAAGAATCAAGTTTCAATATTTAGATTTAGATGTCCCTATCCAGAGGTATATTTTCAACCCAGGGTATTTTTCAGAGTCTCCTGGAGCAATTGTGTTTATATTGAACACTTGCCAGTGGCTGCAGTCATTGATCGTGTATAGTCACGGGTGGTGCTGATGAACGACATTTCTCCCTCCTGGGTTTTTTGATCAGTGCAAATACAAAAAGGCTGCTATGAGGGAGATGGTGTTTTGCACCCTCTCCCATGTGTTGCTTGTCAAGACTAAGTCATCAACAAAGGTCAAGGTGGTAATCTGGTTTTGCCACATTGAGGCATTAGCTCTGGTGGAATCCACAGCCGTATTTTTCTAGGCTGCAGAATAATGGATTGATTTGGTGACATTACACCCCCTTGTTTGACAGTTACCTTGATGCTATTTGGCTTAGCATGATCCTTTGTCATGGTAGTGGCACTTACAGATAAAGTTTCCTCTGGCCACATACTCAGATAATTCTCTTTACTTCAGGACCAAAAGGTATTCATGTGTCACTGAGTAGGAGGCCTCGACCAGTTCTGTGAATACACCCCAGAAAGCTTGTGGTTTTTGGTAGTACATTGAAGGATAACTTAGTGTGATTGTATACTCTCAGAGAAGTCAGGTTCAGACGTAGGACCTTTTTGTCACCCATCAACCACTAATAGGCCAAGCCTTTATTGCCCTGGTTGCTAGAATCCACGTAAAGAGTATTAAGATGTTTGATCAGATAGGACTCTCAGTTTTGCCACCCAAGTTGATTAGAATATCAAAATTATTGTCT
>JAWWMO010000083.1:86194291-86205990 GCA_035047845.1 Dendrocincla fuliginosa | reverse complement strand
ACAAGAGGAAATGGCCTCAAGCTGCACCAGAGGGGGTTCAGTTTGGACATCAGGAATAATTTCTTCACTGCAAGGGTGTTCAAATATCAGAATGGGCTGCCCAGGGAGGGGGTGGGGTCACTATCCCTGGAGGTGTTCAGGAAATGACTGGATGTGGCACTTTGTGCTATGGTTTAGTTGGCATGGTGGTGATCAGTCAAAGCTTGGACTGGATGATCTTTTCAACCTTAATGATTCTATGGCTTTCACATCAGGGGGTTTCCCAAGTCTGTGGTTTGTCTGTATAAAACCCCTAATTATCTAAAATAATAAGTTTAGGTCTTTCTTCTGAGTGCTTGTCTGTTGTGTTCCGCTGGGGTAGAAATGGGATGTCTGCACTCAAGGGATGGTGAACAGGAGTGGAACATTTATTCACGACGCATGGGACTTATATAGGGTCTGGTTCAGAGGCTTCTAGAACTTGGGAGGAGTTAGGGCGGAGCATGACAAGTAAGGGAGGGAAAAGGTGGGGCTAACACAAATAAGGGCAAACTGGGAATGGCTAGCCTTATGTGGTGATGCTGCACTGCACCACGGGCTAGCCAATGGGAGAACAGGGCTGAAACAACCAATGGGTGAACTGTAACTGGCTGTGAACGGACCAATGGGAACAAACATACAAACAGATGAAATGTAATAGTAATAACTAACTGTCTAATGCATGGAAATGCTATCTATAAACAAAACTTTTTAAAACATCAACTCTTCGCAACTCAGGGTCGGTGTTCAATCTTTGATATCTTGTCATTTCGCAGTCAGGTCCATCCATTCATAAAAATGTTCATTGGTGTCTCTTTGTCCATGTGTAGCATGGCATTCCCCCACACTTATCTTCTCCGAACTCATGCGGACTTTCTTCACCCGTGGCTTCAAATGGCAAGGAGTTTTGTCAGTCTGTGACTTGTGGGAAAAGCTGCTCCCTTTCCCTTGCTTTGAGCCTGACTCCTAATAGCCTAATGTTATGGCTCCTGTTTGTTGTATTGGAAGAGACAGTTAGCAGCTAATACTGGTGCTTTTACTGTCTTCAGTTTTCCTTCAGTCCCCAAGTTATCTCTTTACTGAACAAAAAGGTCATTTGTCTTAAGGAAGCTGTTCCCTTATCAACTTCATTGCCCTTCTTTGAACTGTTTCCAGTAATAACGCTTTTTGGGGATGAAAGAACCAAATCCGCACAAAGACTTCAGACTGTAGATGAACCATGGTGCACAGCAGTGTTTCTTTTTATATCTTCTTTTTTTCCTCAGTAGTTCTCCTTTTGCTGTGCTGCAACACTGACTGGGACTCTACTGATAGAGCTCTCCCAAGGACTCTCCCCTGAGGGTTGTGGTTAGGTCACAGTATTTTGTCTGTATATACCCTGCCTATGGGTCTGGGATTGTTTTACTTTATCCATTATAAAGAATTGAAAAAAACTTCTTCCCCTTCCTGAAAACTCTGGAAGAAGATAACCTCCTCTTCTGGGGAAGCATTAATACCTTTCTCACAGCAAATTGTGACTTTGCTGACCAAGGTGTGAGGAGAGGAAGAGTGAACTGCTCTTACTTCCAGTTCCAGAATCTTTGTATAGCTGCGTGTGAATGTGATCACTTCATCACAAATGAATGGGTTGTTCTACAAAAAGTAAAGAATTGATTTTTTTGGTGTATGTCAGCTAAAATTAATTTGCCTGGGGCTGTGTTAGATAATGGCACATGCCAAGTGTGTACACGATACAGAAATACTGCCGTACATCAACAGTGTACAAAATATACCTAGATGCAGTTCCTTTGTGTTTCACAGCTAGGGAAACTGTGTTTCTGGTTTATTAGGCTAGAGGATAATTAATCATCAGTAACTTGGTACTGGATTAGTCAGTTGCTCCCTTCCAGTCTGAAGTGTCATGTGCAGTGTGGATTTCAAGCAGGAATTGTGTTACATGTATGTTGACTGGGCAGATGTTACCCGAATTCCTACCATGCTAGTTCTTTGGTTTGGTTTTACCAAAACACCAACTCTGTAATAAGCTAAGGTACTAACTCTTAGAAAAGAAACAGTCTTTCATCAAAATGACATTTCATACAGTGAGCAGCCAAGATCTTCAGTCTTGCAGTTCTGCCTGTCACCATTGGGTCAGCTAGGCTTCACAGTGTTAGTAGTTGTGACTTCCAGTGAGACAGGTGCTCAAACTAGAAAAACATTTTAATTTTGAAGGTATAATTAGAAAACTGTGACTAGCTGCATGTCTTTGCTTTATATTTTCCCCCCTTCTTGAATCCTTTTTTCTTGACTACTTGCTTTGAAAATGGATGTGCTGTTTACCAGTGTTTGAATTTTTTTTTTCTTTTTCTGCAGTCCTCTCAAGAGGCTTTTAGGATAGAATATGATACCTTTGGTGAACTGAAGGTCCCAAGTGACAAATACTATGGTGCCCAGACCGTAAGATCCACAATGAACTTCAAGATTGGAGGTGTTTCAGAAAGGATGCCAGTAAGTAATTTAAATCTTTGTTAATTTCTTCTCTTAAGTGTGCTTTGGATGTGAAAGTGAATACATTCTTCTTAGACTTTTGCTGGAAATGTGAGCAACTTATAATTTTACTGAAAGGTAGAAATTCCATAGCAATATAGTGTTCTCTGGTAGAAATCCTTTTTTTGTTGCATTAAGATAAATGGAATATTGCATTTGAATAATTTTTATTGTGTTGCTAAATATTTTCATGACCAGGATGAATAGAAATCTCTCTTTCATTTTTCCAAAGCTGAAAAAGTGAGTGGAATAATTTGTTTGCTGTAGCGTTTCTATAGTTTGTTATTGAGGTTGTTTAGCATAGGATGAGTTAATATAAAGTTACTTTTTCACAGGTAGCTGTGCATAGTGCATTAGTGTGCATGTGCTTTGTCATATACTGACTTTCCCTGTACTGAAACATATGTCAGTTTTCCTTCAAAAGGCTATTTTAGAAAGGGAGCCAGTTCAGTTTTAATGCATTTAATTATGGATGCACAGAGGATACCTGGGCTTGCAAAGAAAGTTGTGTACTGCTCTCTGGACTGCTTGGATGATGTCACTGTTAATGCGAGGAGCATAGGCCATAGGACCTGATTGCTCTCTGGTTTGTTCAATAGACTACTGCTGGATTTGTGATCAGGAGTTTGGTTTAGAACTAGACATGCACTATAAATTCCTAACATGTCCTTTGGGGGAAGAAAATTGTATATTTAAACTTACCCTTGTGTCTCAGGTTCAAGTCATAAGGGCTTTTGGCATCTTGAAGAGAGCAGCTGCTGAAGTAAATCAAGATTATGGTCTCGACCCAAAGATTGCTAAAGCTATTGTACAGGCAGCAAATGAGGTAGGAACAAACTGTTCAAATACTAGAACTGCCATTGTATTTTTGTTAAGCTTTTCACAGGAGCCTGGGAGATTGCATTTCTCAGATTGCTGGAGGAAGGGCTTTTGTATTAATGAATTTTGGTTTTCAGACATCATTTACTTAATATAATAATTTACAATTTTACTTCGTGCATTTAAAGAAATGATGAAATAGTCAAGTGCATTTTGATCCTTAAGTTATAAAAGCAATGTGATTTTCCCTCCTCTATTAAGAATACTTATTACTTGCATGGTGTTGACTCTTACCAAATTAACAATATAAAAGAATCTAGGAGGGGAATAGAGTCTCAGTTCATTCAGCTAACTTGAACTCTAATATGCCAAGCAAAGAAGTCTCTAATCTGTAAAGCAATTGGATCCTGGTAATGTGAAGACCATGTGCAATTTGAATAGTTTCTCTGTTACTAGTCTATTTCATCTCCAGACTAAAGTTTACTAGTAAATCTATGCTTATAAGTATCAGTTTTATTGCTAAAGAGGACATGATGAGGCAAACAGGCATCTCCTCTTTCTTAGGATAAATGCCACCCAAGTGCAGAGTTGTGAATGACCATTAATTGAGGTGTGGTAATACCAAGTGTGTTGATTTGTATAAATCAACAGATCTGTTTATCTAGAAGCATTTTAATAGAGTTTTCTTGTTCCAACCAGCATAAAAATATTTCAGTATTTGTAGAAGCCTTATCCTCTTTCTACCAGCTGTAGCAGCATACGTCCCAAGACCCAGTAGCTTTGGAGAACTCCAGAATATGTCCAGGCTCTTTCTGTGGTTTCTAGGGTTCCCCTAGTTAAAGGTGGATTAGAAGCTTTGGTGGCTAAAGCCTGCTTAGTTTAGATTCATAAATTCTGAAAGTTGTTTGGGGTATTTTTTGTTGTGCTTTAAAAGCATCTTTGCAATTATATCCTTTCCCTTACTTCCAAAATACTTTTCTAATACAGTTTAAAAAGATACATCAAGGAATCAAGTTACTCTTGGAAGTGGGAACTTTGCCCCTGTATAAGATGGGGAATACTTAAGACCCTTTCCTGCAAAACATGTTTCCAGGAAGACTGCTGTATCCTGATAATCTGGAGATGGTTATCTAGCCTCAAAGTTGTGACAACAGATCCTTTGTTTTTCTGAGGCTAATATGCATGGATGTGATATTTCTGAGCGCAGATCTTGATGCTATCACAAACACATGTTTAGAAAACTCTCTAAATGTGTATAAGATTCAACAGGCTCAAAGAAACATCCATCAAACAGGAGAGTGCCTTACAGGAAAAAGGAGTTTGATACTATCAGCCATCTGCTGGCTTTGTTGATGCAAAATATTATGTCTACAGGTGTAAGAAGTCTGGAACTTGCTTGTATGACATTTCTTTCTTGAGAAATATCAGAGTCCAGTTACACAGATTTCATGTACTGAGTGTGGATGGCTGATGATCTTTGGCAAACCCACCTTTTTTGGGGGACTATTTCCCAAAGGAACAAACTTCTCAATGCCTCTAATTCAAGCAACTGTATAGTTATGATCAGTGTATGTGATGAAACTGTGCAGCTGTTGATCTCCTAGAAGAAGCAATGCACCCATGGTGAGAAGTCTGTAGACAGATAAGCCCTGTTGAAATGGTCGAAACTGAAGGAGAAACACAGCACAATCAGTACCTCATGTGCTTTGATTGAGAAACTTTTAAGATGTTTCTCTTGCCTTGGAGATCTTGCTAACCTGAGCAAATAACTGTGGAATGGAGAACCAGCATGTACCACCTCTAGTTCTACCCCAAGAGGGTTGGAATTCAAATGGCCTTAAAATTTGGTTAAGTGGGTGATATGTTTGACTTGTAAAATCTGGTGCATTGTTTGGGAAAGAGATATATAATAAATATATAATTTAAAATACCTTTTAAAAATCATTTCTTTCTATGACTGTAGAACATGTAATCAAATTCTGTCTCTGTTTCACAGTTCAGCATCTTCAAAAAGATAGCATAGGATTTTTTCACTTTTAATATCTAGTATTACATCAAAACCTCTTAGTTCTTATGTAAATTCACAGTTGTTACATGTAGATTTAAAAATACAATCGAGAGCATAATTTTAATTACAGCTATAAAATATTCAGATTTTTTTTCCTCATAGAATACCTTTTCTCTCTTTTTCCACTGTAGGTAGCTGAAGGAAAATTAAATGATCACTTCCCACTGGTGGTGTGGCAGACTGGGTCTGGAACTCAAACCAACATGAATGTCAATGAAGTCATCAGCAATAGAGCCATTGAGATAATGGGGGGCACACTGGGGAGCAAAAAGCCAGTGCATCCCAATGATCATGTTAACAAAAGCCAGGTTGTTATACTTGCATTACACTTCTTTGAATTTCAAAGGTTTTGGGGGTTTTTACTGTGAATTTTGAGTTCTCTGATATCCGATGTTAAAACTACAAAAGAAGAAAACAGTTTTGTGGACAGCTTTGGCAACAATTTTCCAGGTTTTTTTCAGTTTAAATGAACTTTAAGATGTCTGTCAGTCACAGTATGAGCTTTTCAGATTAAAAACTTTGAACTCATTCATGACAGATAAGTTCACACATAATGTATTGGGCAGAGGTGCCCTTGTGACAGTGATTAATGCAAACAGTCCTAAAGCACTTAAACATGGATCCAGTTTCTAAGTGCTGGATCATGCTAGACATTTTTATTATACTTCACTCTTAAACTTCAGCTAATCTGAAGGAACTATTAAGACCCTGACATGATTGTTTCCCTTCCTGATCTTTTGTGCTTACTCAGTATCCAGTGAACTATGAATTTAACATTGTCAAAGCAAAATACAGGTGTTTTAAAGTTCCCTACAATTCCTTTAAAATCATCCATGCATTTGTTACCCATCTATCATAACTACTATAGTAAGTATTGTAATTATTTTTCTTTTTTTTTTTTTTGTCCCGGTGTTGTGAACAATCTATTCAGTTTAACTTTCTTAAGGCATAGTTATAAAAAGCTGATTTATCAACAAGACACTGGCCTTCTGGAACACTCCTAAGTTGCTTACTCTTAGTTTAGTTTCTGATTGTTTATAAATTAAAGAGAATAAACCCATACATGCACATCTTAGAGCAAGAATGGTGAGAAAAGCTTGTAAATAAATTTCTTGACCTTTCTTCACAGAGTTCAAATGACACTTTCCCAACAGCAATGCATATTGCTGCTGCCCAGGAGGTTAATGAGGTGTTGTTACCTGGACTAAAGAAGCTACAGAATGCACTTGAAGGGAAATCCAAAGAGTTTTCCCAAATCATAAAAATAGGGCGCACTCATACACAAGACGCTGTTCCACTTACGCTTGGACAGGTAAAAAAAATAAAGTTATGCATTTCTTTGGAACATTCATGTAAATGTACTGGAGGAAATTGAGGCAAACTTGAGGATGCCTGAATTAAGTTGACAGTTTAAGAGAAATTACAGGCTGAATCTCAGTCTGAGTATTTTCAGTCTGTACTGGAGTTTGCTGGGTATGCTGTACTCTAATAATTCCGTCATAAATTTTCCTAATTTTTTTATAGGTGTTTTGCTTCTAACAGTACTAAGGTATAAATGATTTTTAAATGATGTTTCATTACCAAATAACACAGTTTTTTCAGTTATGCTGTCATTGCAAGGAAGAGGTAGTTGCAGTCTGTAATCTGTAAACACATAAATGAGGTTTGGCCAACACACAAAACTACAAGGTATCGTGAATGAAAATCTTTGATATATGATCTTGGGTGTGTATATGTAAATATAAAAGATGGCAAATCTTATCATATTGTCAAGAATGGCTTGTGTTACAGTAATTTGATAATGAAATAAACTGAATTGATAAACATCCAGGTAAAATTTGAGGATTTTTTCCAAGAATATACAGGTGGGGTTTACTAACTAAAATTAAGTGAACAAAGCCCAAGATCCATTTCCCTGTTTGTACTTGGAGAATGTTACTTTAATCATGGAGCTGTTTTAATATGGATTCAGATCCTGCTACACACCTGAGATAAAAGGCATCACGTATAATTTTATTTTATATATTTGGGTTGGTTTTATGTATAATTGTTTGTAGTGTAGGAGCAGTCTTCTAATATTTCCATACTTTTCCTCTTACTGACAACATGCTAAGATGTAACATTTGGGTAAAATTCAGTCCTTACATGTTTTTTAAAAAAATCAGTCACATCATGTTAAAATTCTAAATTATTTTAGATACTTATTTGTGTTTATTGCCTTTGTTCCTTTATTTTGTCCTTTCTTTCAAAGGAATTTAGTGGTTATGTGCAGCAAATTAAATACGGTGTGGCTAGGATTGAGTCGACCATGCCAAGAGTGTATCAGCTGGCAGCTGGTGGGACTGCAGTGGGCACAGGATTAAACACGAGAATTGGCTTTGCTGAGAAAGTTGCTGCGAAAGTGGCTGAACTGACAGGTGAGGAATGATATTTTGATGTGATATTTTGGTGTAAGGCATTATATGTAACAGTCAAATTCAAACTAAATCTTTCTGCTTCCATGCTTCTAATAAGCTCAAATTTTATTTTTATTTTAACATGAAACTTTCTGTTAATGCCATGTGTTATATGCCTTCTACTTCAGACTTTATGTGCAGTGTATTTTTATAATTATACTCAGTGCATTGAAAGTGACTGAAATTATGGTGTTTTTCTGAGCCAAGGCTCATTAGATATGGATACAGTTTCAGACTTCTATTATTAGCCCAACTATAATGCTTATGTCTTGATCTTTGCTCCTCTCGCTCTCTTAAATTACAGTGATTGGGCGCAGAAGTGAAAAAAGACTCTCAAAGCCACTCTTTTTATTATGTGAAAGAGTAAAAGTTAGCTGTCTGATTCTTTTGATGCTCTCTTGATAGATCTTAAAACTTAAAAAAAATAATTTACAGTGCTGTTTAGTTTTTTGATCTGTAAATCAGATCTTCTGTGTCACAATACCAGTTTTTAAAATGCCCCCAAAAGAAATGCGTATGTCTGTCATTTACATTTGCTGTAAAATCTGAAATTGTTTATCAACAGTATTTGGGTTTTAAGGGATGTATTATTCACTGTCTTGCAGGGGGTCAATACTTTCTTGTATGCTGAGAGGGAAGAAGTGACTTGTAAACAACAGCTGCTAGGAGCAGTACAGGGCATTTTTTTCGTGTTGGTATAAAGCTTTCCCATCTCAGTGCTTGGTGGGTGTCCTAATGGCATGATGTATGAGTTTAAAACAAGTAGGGCAGACTCTTGAAGTTCCACATGTCCTTATAGAGGATGTTTTTTGGCAATGACAAGAGGAAAAGTTTGGACAGATCTCTGCAGCTGAGAAGGCAGCTATGCAATTCAGCAGCCCGTGCAGATTGGGTGGGATTTGGTGTTTGTCAGGAACTGCAAAGCACTAGAAGTTAGGGAGATTATGTTGCTCTTCCTTGAAGGGGTGATGAAAGCTCAGAGCAGTTCTGTGGGGCAGAAGTCCAGCCCACAGTGCTACTGATGTCTGTTCCCACTACTAGCAGTCTGTTGGGACTTTCCTTCCAGGGCAAAGTCCTGAAGAAATGTTTTTCATTATGGAACCCAGGCTTAAATCTTCAGGCATTTAATTAACATAAACAGAGCTGTTGCTTCCATTGCTGCTGTGCACTTGCTGTTGGCAGGCATCCTCCTAAGTCTGAATCAGCTTTCACATGTTCTGACGAGTTTATTGTTCCCTTCCAGTGCTGATACTCGCGTGCATTTTTTCTTTAAGTAGCTAATTCCATTGTGATTACTTCTTATTTACCATAATGCCTGTACTGTTCTCCAAAAACATCTATTTTTATAACTGAGGGAAACCATCAAAACAACTGACAACCTGAAGAGTCTGTCTTGATTTAGTGGAAGAAGTACCTAAGTTTGGGCTGAATTCTGAAAGATTTTTCGACATCCACAAAATGCTATGGTGCAAAAGCAATGCTTAGTGTGCAACATAGAGTGAAAGTTTGACATTAATACCTTTGTTGTTGGTAGAACCTAAAATTTCATATTCTTCTGTGTTTTAATGGCTTTTATTGTGTCTTTCACGTTGAATTTAATTTAAGAAATACTTTTGTGAAGTAAGCTGTAGAGAAGTGAGGTGATCTTAAGAGTGTTATTAATTTTTTATTAGGCTAATCATGTGTTTGATTATGTGGTTTATGTCTGCAAGGAAGTGCCTCACTGGTGTAATATTTCCTCCTTCTCCTTCCTTGTAGGTTTGCCTTTTGTCACTGCTCCAAATAAGTTTGAAGCTCTTGCAGCCCATGATGCTCTAGTTGAACTCAGTGGAGCCATGAACACAGTGGCGTGTAGTCTGATGAAAATAGCTAATGATATTCGTTTCCTGGGTTCTGGACCACGCTCTGGACTAGGAGAACTCATCCTGCCTGAAAATGAACCAGGAAGCAGCATCATGCCAGGTACAGAGAAAATAGAGACAGAGAAATGGCCTGTTTCTTTTGGTTTGGACCATTGTCTCTTAACAGATGTGTAGCAAACAGCACCTGGATGATCCTGATGGGTCACTTTCAACTCAGTTTATTCTATGATTCAGTGATCACAAATATCAATGAGTCCATGTCTGTACCATATTATACCAAAATTTGTGTTCATAAAAGTACCTGCTTGCACAGCTGTGTGTTGGTAAGTAAGGGTATATAATCTCTTAAGAACTGTGGTAATTAATAGCTGCTTAGCTTATGCACATTTGATCAAGCTCTCAAAGTCTTGGTAGACTGCTGAAGGAGCCGTATCTGTTTCACAAATCCTGGCTGAAATACTGGAATAGTACAGTCAATATCATTTGTGGGAATACTCTATTTTCTGTGGTGCACAGATACAGATGAGTAAGACAAGTTAACTCTTAAAAACATTTTATATTGAATGTGATTTGGTAGATGATCAAACTGCTGGTTTCTGTCTGGTCATGGTTGGTTGCTTGGTTTGTTTTTCCCCTTCCTTCTGGTAGCCTTTTTCTCTCCCTTTCACAACCAGGGAAAGTGAACCCTACCCAGTGTGAAGCTGTAACCATGGTGGCAGCCCAAGTTATGGGAAACCATGTTGCTGTTACTGTAGGAGGAAGCAATGGACATTTTGAACTGAATGTCTTTAAGCCGATGATGGTAAGTTCATAAAGTTTTAAATATCTAGGACTTTTAAATAATTGTTTGTACATTCATATAATTCATGGGCATAAAAACCCTCAGTGAATAATTGGTTAATACAAGCACCAGAGTATCTAATAAATCGTGAGAACAGATTTTATTCTTTTGTATGGTAAACCCTTGTTATTTTGACAGGGAATGGACAGGTTTTTTTTATGTGAAACTATCTTATGCAGATGAGCTTCTATCTTAGCAATGTATGCATATCTTCAGCCCAAGGCAATAGGGAGAGAGGAACACAAACCAAGACAAAATTTTGTACAAAGCCAAAGAGAATTTGAAATTTTAGCTAAAAACAAGATCTTTTTTTCTTTAGCAACTGTCTTACTAGTTCCTGCTACTGCTGAATACCAAAGGATTACATGCTTTTGGCAAGTAAGGCACGTAAAATTGTAAATGATTAGTCTCAGACTTCAGGAGTTAAAATGTCTGCTTTCTACAGTGTGAGGAGGATACACCAATATACATGCTGCTGCATGTATAATTTTAAGTTAATTTTAAAAAGTCAAGGTAATGAAGCGTTAAAAATCACCTTTTACTGAAATTTGGTGGTTTTGACACCAAGTCATAATTCTTATTTTCTTCTCTGGACTATCTGCTTTGGGGAGTTGTGTTTTTTCGTTCCTTTTTTCTTAACAAAAAAAAAGAGAAGGAAAATTAAACAGGAGAAATTGAGGAAAAGAATATAAACAAAGCATCAAATTGAAGATTGTGGAGAATGATGTATAAGATGTTGAGGCAATAGCCTAGAGGTTAGGGAAGGGATGAGAGTTTAAAAAGAATTATGGTTACTTGCAGAAAAGTTGCTGATACTAAATAGAAATGAAAGGTTTTTTGAGGTTTTGTGGTTGTGTTAGAAATAAGAAGCACAAAGGAAGCCATGTCATGTTATTTTTCTGCACAGCCTATACTGCCTGGTACTGCTTCTTTATTATGCTAGTTAAAAAGGATTTAAAGAAAAAACAAGTTTTACAATAAAGCATTTTTTGTCTCTTCATTACTATGTCTGCTTAGGGTAACGTGTGAAGTGTTTTTTCTGTCAATCTGAATATATTTATTCTAAGCATATAGCACCTGGTTTTAAAGAGGAAAAAATATATTGAACA
>JAWWMO010000083.1:86161359-86180799 GCA_035047845.1 Dendrocincla fuliginosa | reverse complement strand
CGCTCCGTGCCGGGCGCGGGTTCGCGGTGTCTCCGTCCGGCCGGGCCGCGGGGGAAGGAGGGGCCGCGGCGGGGCTGGAGCGGGTCCTGGCGAGGGAAGGCTGAGGGAGCTGGGCCCGCCCGGTGGCTGAGAGGGGACCTCATCAGGGTGTGCCAGTGTCGGCGGGAGGGTGCCCAGGGGATGGATCCAGGCTTTTCTTGGTGGTGCCAAGCAGCAGGACAAGAGGCCGTGGACAGAAACTGGTGCACAGGAAATTCCACCTGAACGTGAGGAACAACTTCCTTACCGTGCAGGTGACCGTGCCCTGGAACAGCGTTGCCCAGAGAGGTTGTGGAGTCTCCATCCCGGAGATACCCGGGATCTGTCTGGACGCACTGCTGTGCCCCGTGCTCTGGGGTGACCCTGAGCAGATGCCCCGCTCTGGGCCCTTCCAGCCTGACCCGCCCCGTGGTTCTGTGGTTTTGGTGCTAATCCTCGTTTAGCCGCAATATATCACTGAAGGCTGCACTGCATGTTAAAGGTGCCCGATAGGCTTTCTTCTTGTTTGTGAATAAGTGCTTGGATGTTTGCAGCTCGTGGCTGCAGCACTGCAACAGAGAGTGGCTTCCCCAGTAGGACAGGTGGCTCCAGACCTCATGGATAGGTCACTCAAAGGGCACTGACACGGCTGAGCTTTTTTTCCTCAAGAAGAGAAATAGAAGGAGGGAGAAGAATATGGGCTTATATCTGCAAGTAAATATAAAAAGTTACTGCAAAGAGATGAGAATAGCCAGGACTCCACGGCTTTTAAAATGGAAGCACCATGGTTAAATTTTGAGGAAGCGGATCTAAGTGAGGCAGGAGGAGTGAGGAAGACAGTAAGGTTATTGTTAGCAAAACTTGTTAATTTTTTTTCCTAATTATTGAATAATAAAATCTGCCTCTGTTTCCTTTGCACTATGTTGGTGGCATTCTTTCCGTCTTTAGAGTTTATTTCTGCTTGCTCATTGGCATTTTCAAGTTGTTACATTATTTTGTTAAAATTTATCACCTGGTAGTTTTATTTAAGAGGCTTTGGTGAGGAAGTTTGTGGAATAATCTGTTTGAGTCCTCATGATTCATGTGCTCATTGATGCCTTCAGAGAGCTCTGTTTGGTCAGCGGGGTTTTCACTTGCAAACATGTCAATAACTAATGATGACATGTTCATAATTCAAACATCTTGCTCTTTGGCAGCAGTCATCTTCTCTGAGAATGTTTTTATCTTTCCAGTTGTTTTCTTCTATGATAATTACTTTGTCATTAGTAAACAGCAAATAGAAGCCACTGTTCACCTTGGGCTTCAGCTGTCTGGTTTACACCTGCTGCTGTCAGATGCTGGTTTAACACTTTGCACAAACGTTTTTAGTAGAGTTTTGCATGCATGAGTGAAAGTGGGGAAAGATGCAAATTACGGTTGAGAAACAGAATGGTAGTAGACCCACATGCATCACTTCACAATCTGCAGGTGTGGTGGGTTGGCCCTGGTACCCACCAAAGCTGCTCTGTCACTCCTGTCCTCAGCCGGGCAGGGGGAAGAATACACAGAAGACCTGTGGGCTGAGATAAAGGCAGGGAGGGATCACTCACCAGGTAATGTCACAGGCAAAACAGACTCAGCTTGGGGAAATGTAGTTTATTAACATTCAAATCAGAGGACTATAATGAGAACTAAAAGAGGAAAGCTCACCTTTCCCCACCCCTCCTTCCTTCCTGGGCTTAGCTTGGCTCCCAGATTCTTTAACTCCTATCCCTGGAGCAGTGCAGGGGAAGGGGGGCTGCGGTCAGTTCATCACACTCTCTCTGCTGCTGCTGCTTCTTCCTCATGGGGAGGACTCCTCACGCTCTTCCCTTGCTCCAGCATGCGTCCCTCCCATGGATTGCAGTCCTTCAGGAACAGGCTGCTCCAGTGTGGGTCCACTACAGGGTCACAAGTCCTGACAGCAAATCTTGATGGGGCCACAGGTCCTCTCAGGAGCCAGTTCCAGTGCAGGCTTCCCAAAGGGGCCACAGCCTCCTTTGGGCATCCACCTGCTCTGCTGTGGGATCCTCCATGGGCTGCAGGAGGGTTTCTGCCCCACCATGGACCCTCATGGGCTGCAGGGGCACAGCTGCTTCACTGTGGTCTGCACCACGGGCTGCAGGGGAATCTGTGCCTGGAGCATCTCTTCCCCATCCTTCTCCACTGCCCCAGTGCCTGCAGGGCTGTTTTTCTCACGTATTCTCCTTCTTTGTCTCTTCTCTGGCTGCAGTTTCTGATGCACAGGCTTGTTTTCCCCCTTTCTTAACCATGTTACCACAGCGGAGCTTCCACCATCGCTGAGGGGCTCAGCCTTGGCCAGCAGCAGGTCCATCCTGGAGCTGGCTGGTCTTGGCTCTTCATGACATGGGGGAACTTCCAGCAGCTTCTCACAGGAGCCCCACTGTAGCCCCCTGCTACCAAAACCTTGCCATCCAATCCCAATACAGCAAGAAAATGAATTGGCGTGTTTTTTTAAATCTATTTAGTATTTTTTTTTAAAAAAAAGTATTTAGAAATTTTGCAGTAGTGGTTACTTTAAAACAGTATTGTCATTTACTGAAGCAAACTGATAAGCAGTGATACCAGTTCTAACCCAGGATTAGTGGTGATTACACTCTGCTGTGAATTTACAGTAAAATTTCTTGCTACAGTCTGCCCAAAGTGGTACTCATAATTTGTAATAAAACTGGTTCTGTTGTTAGACAACCTTCAACTGTTCTTTTCCTCAACTAATGTTTGGGTTTTTTCTCAACTGCTCACAGGCACAGTCCTTATACAAAGCAGTTATATATATCATAACAACCTTTTGAAATATATTGAAATTGTGGTTTATGGGGTTTTTTCCCCCCAAAACAATTTTGGAAGAAGGTCTGTTTATGGAAAATGCTTAGGTGAGAGTGGGATAATGTGATTTTAAGCTTAAAATTGTCTTAGAATTTGCAAGTATTGTTGAAACGTTAAAGTTTTTGAGGACACAGTATCACTTGTTATATGTGACTGTGGGAGGCCGGAGTATTTTAAAATCTATGTTTCTAGCACTCTTGTTTGTCAAAGATATGTGCACTTTAAATTAGTGGCATGAAAATAGTTTTCTTTCTGGTTATTTGCTCAGGATTTTTCTCTTCCTGCAGAGTAAAAAATGCCTGTCTAGATTTCCCATGCAGCCAGTGGTGGTGGAGTCCTGTGGGTGCTCTCAGATTGACAGATCTTAAGTGTGTGGGGGCAGAGGGTTATAGAAAGGGTCTATTGCAAAGCCGAGATTAATAGGCATGCTCCTTTTTTAATTCCTCCTGTGTGCATGCAAGTAATCTCAGAGAGACTGAATAGAATGCTCTGTAAGTGGAAGGTGACCGATAAGCTGGGACTTCTCAAAGTGATTAAGGCTGCTTATCAGTAGTCTTATGAGGAGAAATAGTTTCTGGACTGTGAGAATTCTCTCTGGTTGGTGGTGAAGGCAACATGGGGTAGACATTGATTGCTTTTTTTTCTGGTATAGTAGGGGGCAAAGGAAGTGATAAATTGTCTCAGATACAACAAGACTCATGCCATTAAAAGTTCCTACAAGTAGGAAATGCGATGCATCATGAAGGTGTGGGCTTTCATGCTTCAGCTTGTGGGATGTCTGGACACCACCTGTACTCTTAAAAAAGAGATAGGGAGTCATATTTTGCAGGAGCATTATGCTGGTAAAATACACCCAATCAAAGTCTTCAGGTTATTACAAAGTAAACCAAAATTTTCAGCTGAGGTCAGTCACTCCAAGAGGAAGGAAGTGCACTAGAATCATTTGACTGAAAATTACGGTTGTATGTGAGAACTCACAGAACTTTATGCATTAATGGAAATAAATACTAGAAATGGATTCTCTGTAATCTTTTCTAGGTAACAAGTATTGCTCTTAATCTGTTTTCTGTTAGGTAATGAAAAACACTGTATTCAAGTTAAGTCTCAACGAGAAGATGGTGAACCTACACTACAAGACATGGCAGTACTTATTGAACAAGTCACTGGAGTTCCAGTTCCTTTTCAGAAACTGATATACAAAGGTAACTTATAAATCTGCAACATTTCTTATGGATGATAACCTTTCATCTTAGTCACTTTCAGGTGTCCGATGTTTTGAATGTCTTGAAAAAGATATTCTTATGCCACTCACTGTACTTTAGCTGCTTTTTTTCCTCTCTTGCTTTTTATTTAGGAAAGTCTCTGAAAGAATTGGAACAACCATTATCAGCCCTCGGTGTTAAAAATGGTTGCAAAGTCATGTTGATTGGGAAAAGGGTAAGTGTTGCCTTTGGACCTTTTCTTTTTCTTGAATTATTATCATTTTTCCCAGTAAGTCAGCTGCTGAACACAGAAACAGGTTACAGCATTAACCTAATTTTGTATACCTACCCACAAAGTTGAGTTCAGTCTCAAGTTACACTGCAAACAACTGCAGTTTGTACATTTCTGAAATTACGTTATTGGCTGGCTTCTGCTTTACATTATTGACAAGGCTCTGCCTAATCAGTTGTCAGTGCTCGTGAACCTTCTGTGCATCTTATTTTTCTGGTTCAAAAAAACCTGCCCCAACTGTAGCCACTGGGTTATTTCTGGTGAAAGGACTTGTGGCTGGCTTTGCCAAGTAGAGGACAAGGTAATAATCTCTTGATGTAAATGTTACCTCTACTTTAAAAATGCTTTGTTAACAAAAAGAAAACAATGTGTTCACTCTTCTTTTTTCCCTTCAGTTTAATCTCATTTAATGTGTCTATATACATTGCTCTTCTAACTGTGTTTGTAATTAAGCCTTGGAAGAAGCTTATTTGATAGGTATTCTCAAATATTAAAAGAATAGCCATAGTGTAGTATTTAAACCATCAGAAGCCTTTTTGTCTGTATCACTGCTGTTGCTGCTTTTTAGCTGCATCATGTATCCACTTGTTCCATAGTTGTGAATGTTGTACTTTTGAATACACAGAATAGTCCAGAAGAAGAGGCTGAATTAAAGAAGTTAAAAGATTTGGAGAAGTCAGTGGAGCAAATAGCTAATAAGTTAGAGGAAGTTAATAAAGAGTTCACAAGTATCCAGAAGGTATGCCAGTTTTGTATCACTTTATATCTTTGCAAAACAGTTCTGTAGGTATATGTATTAAAAATCCCCAGACAAAACAATTTAAAGTTATAGTCAGTAACAGGCTGCCTCTCCTAACTGTCTGAAGGTCTTAGTGAACTTCAAATGCTATTTATGAGTTAGCAAAATAGAGGCATGGCACTGTTTGGAAAAAGGTAAATTTTGTTTCATATGGGATAAATTATATTCTGTATATCTGCAAAAATTATAAAGGGTTCTCTTAAAGTCCAAAGAAAAATGTCTACTTGTTTATGTTTTAAGTAAACCTAGCAAATCTTACATTTAGCATGTCAAGGATTGATAGAATACAGATTGAGATTGGAATCCCTTCCATCCTTGAAACTACAGGAATAGTAAATGATGTATTCTGGTGTTGTGGATTGGCAGATTTTCTAAGATGAGTATTCTGTAGGGTATGGGATAATTTTGTTTTTTCTTCCTCAGGGATTTTTGGCAAAGGATCTCCAAGCAGAAGCACTAAAACAGCTGGACAAGAGGATAAAAGGAACTGCAGAGCAATTCATGAAGACCCTGGAACAGATTGATGCCATTGTAAGTAACAACCACAGAAGAGGGTTAAATCCCAACAGACACTTGCTTTTAAGAATATATCTTTCTTATAATCTATTTGATATTTTAACATACTAGAAATTTTTTTGGCACCTTTGCTCATTTTTTTCCTTTACTATCCAGTTCTTGTCCCTGTATGTCTCCAAAAGTCTATTTGGCAGCCTCTATTTCTAACTGGTGTCATTGATGCCTGTGTATGCATTTCCATTCTATAGAAGAGCTTCATTTGGGGCAGCAGCCTGTTAAGACTACATGAAATGGGTATCCTTTATTCAAGCTTTGCTCTTTTAGTTTGTCTTGCCAAACTTTCATGGTAGCGGTAAAGGTCTGGGGAAAAAACCCAATGAAAAAACCCAATTTCATATTCCATATCACAAAGGGAAAAGGAGATCCTGCAGACCAAAGAATTTTCTGGTCAATCACATGTGGACTGGGAGTACTTTTTTCTGAGATGCCTGCATATTGAGGGCTGGATTATTTCTTTGGAATGTACTGGGGTATATCGAAGTGCTTCACAGTCATTAATGGACCATAACCTTACAGTATGTTTCCAGAGTATAATATATCTTGTAGTAGCTGAGAGCTAGATGAGAATAAGGGACTTGTCCAGAGATAAACAGAAGATTGTCACATCCAGGGTATTTCCTTACTCTGTTTCTCTGTCTGCTGGTCATTCTCTGTAAGCTTCATTATATAAATATGTTGCATATCATGATCATAGTATCGTGCTCTGAAGGAAAAATGCTGCTTTTCTGTGGTAGTGATGTCTTTGGGTCTACTCCTTAGTACAGTGACCTTCGATTGGATTTATTTCCTGCTTTTATACTGTGCACCTTTAGTGGTAACCTAGTCTTTGCTGTTATAGCCACCAGTTTGGAAATACTTGGGGTTTTATTGCTATATGCTGAGTGTTTTAAAGTATTAACATTTTTCTTTCCTTTTCTTATAATGGAAAATATTATGCTGACAGTTCTTCAATGCTATTAGGTGTACAGATTTCATACAACTGATTTCCTGTTTGGAGTGGCAGTTTTACTATGTGTTATCATGAAAATGTCAATAAGGTGACAACTGTTGGACAGGATTAAAGCTTATTTCTGACCCCTTCAATTTCTGATACCAAATCCTATCTAGAAAAAAAGTCAGTCCTTGTATGCTGGTGTGCAGTTCTGGTACCCAGCAAGCAGCCTTGTAGAATTGTTTCACTGCTTCCTGATTAAACCAAATTTCCCAAGTTTACTTCTGATTATGTTATTTTTTATGTGGTTTAAACAGAAAGCATGCTGTGATCTATCTCCTTATCCAAAATACTCTAAATTGTACTGGACAAGGGACTTTAAGGTTTAGTACCAGATTTTGGAAGACTTGCAACCTAGTGACTTCATGTTTAGATTTGGGAAATAATGGAGTCCCTGTACCTCAGTTTTGTTTCTTGTGAAAGTGGAGCAGCCAGAGCTAAAATGAATTATAATTAATGCCTTTCAAAATCTGTAATAGTGGTTTATTACTTTGTTGTGTAAGAGCCTATGTCACTGATAAGCCTCATTTTTTAAAAAATGAAATAAGTGAGAGTTTTCATTACCAGTGGTTGAAGTTACATACTATTTTTTTTAATATACAAAGCTGGCTGTGGGGTTTGTCTTGAAAACTGTAGTTCTGTGAGATCTTTCAGATGAGATACATGTAGGTGGGTGGAATCTTAAAACGTAGGTGTTCATTGCACTGGTATTAACACCAGATCAGATGAACAGGCCACCAACCTACTGAGGTAGTTCTTGGCTGTTGTGCAATGTACGGAGGCAGCAATACAGAATGGTAATGAGGTATGTGTATGAACAATAAGTGGGTTCCACTGAAGTGAAAAATGGTAAATAGAAATGCAAAGCAGTAAAGTGTAAAGCTTCCAGAAAGTATTTTTTCTGTATCTTAGAACTGGTTATACAGTATTTCGTGTCCTTTTTGGTAGCCAATTACAAAGCTACTGACAAAGAAGAATGATGATGCACTGTAGAAGTGGAACACACCAGCAAGCTCACACTACTAATGTTCTAGTTTGGTTTTTTTGGTAGAATATTTTGAAAGCTCATTAAAGTGTCTCAGCTGTCGTATGTTATTTGGATCACTCAAAACTATATAGCTTGATACACGATGAGGTTTGAACCCTGCATATTGTTTCACTCTCTTACTGTTAGCAGACAAGCTCATTAATTAGAGGAGCTGAGTTTGGAACTAATACTCCTTTTTGTTGTATGCCCAACAACTGTGAATAGAAAAGAAGGGATTTGGGGAGTGAAAAAGTGAGTTTATAGTCATACAGTATTGGGGTATGAGAGAAAAACTAGTATTGTCACTACCAGAAGTGTGAAAGAAAAGTCTTGAAGGGATGCTTTTGAGTAGAGTAGCTGTAACTTAAACATTTTAACATTAATCTGTTTAAATAGCTCCTGCTTCCACAGCAGGAAAGGCGGAGGGATCTTAGGAGCATCTTACAAATGGTGTGACACAATCAGACCAATATTGCCATAAGCCACAGGTCTTTGAAGTTTTCTTCAGGAGGAATACAGCTGAGTCTTGTTCAACAGTTGAAGATTTGTGTGTGTATTTCCAGAAATGCTGTTTATTTCATCAGTTAAAACATTTGGTCCAGGAGTAAAAGTCAAAATACACTACTTACTACAAATCTCAGTGAGTAGAACACAGAAAATGCTTGACTTGATCATCTGGCACAGGTTTTTAAATAACTGAAAGAAAGGAAAGTGTGTCTGAGGTCAGCAGGAAAATTTAAATCCACAGTCATGACAATATGTCCTTGTGAGCCTGCTTCAATTTACAATAACTCTATCACCAATATTGCTGTCTAAGCACTTTGTTCTCATGATGGTTTCCTATTAAATGGCAGATTTGTAATCTAGAAAGACAGTATTGCAGAGAACGTGTTGTTCTAACAACTGAAAGAAAGGCTGTCTCTTCTGAAATACCAGTCACTGATTTTGTTTACGTAAGTTCATGACAAACTTGTCAAATTGCATGTATCAGTATTGAGGACATTGACAATGTCAGTGACTCATGATTATGGTCTGGTGGCCTGTCCTCCTTTCTTGAGGATTTTTTTTTGTTATAGTTCCTCTGCAGAACTTACTTAAATTACTGCTCTGTTCTGATGAAAATTAACTGTCTCCTTGTTCCTGCTATACTTGTTATTCAGTAAATCAATACAAAATTAACATTTCAAGGATTAAAAGAAAGAAGTATTCTGAAAAAACCCATCATTGTGCCTTGTAGCAAACATTTCCCAGAATTCTGAGAAGTTTTGCCACTTACTGCAAGATGAGAACTTACTACTAAACTTTTGCATTTATAAATATAAATATTTATAAATTTGAATAAGCATTTGATAAGCATTTCTTAGTATAATCCTTTAATCCCCTAGCATGGATCATCAACATAAAATCAAAGCTTCAGAGGAAAATTTTTCTAAAGCTGAAAGAGCATCATCACGTGTAAGGGGAGATTTTCTCAAACCTTTTGTGCTTGACTGATCTCTCAGTGCCCCAGGTTAGCCCAGACCCTTGTGCCCAACCAGTCTGCCAGCATCCCGTTAATGGGGACCATTCCCTGAGCAGTCCTCTGGTTTGGAAGGCAGTTCAGCTAACCTGTTCAGGGTCCCATGCAGACAGAAAGACCCCCTCTTGGCTCTCCACACTTTTAACTGGTCTGTCAGTGCCCCAGGAAAGATTCATGGACAAACAGCCAACAGCATGAGAGAGACCCCCAGAGGGTCTCCACAGCCAAGAATGTTCAACTCACTGCTGGCCTGTGCCCCTGCAGGACCCACACTATCAGTTTACAGAGTAACACTCTTTATTAATAGAAGAGAAAATTGTGGCAGGTTAAAGTTTGAGGATTGCCAGTGATAGTGTCTGGCTAGCTCACGGTAATCATTCAGCACACACGGAGTACGGTTCTTAGCCAATAGGCATCCCTGTGGGGGTGAGAAGGCAGCTTCAGCCCCTCGACTGATCCCAGAAGTTAAGATGGAGTCTCTACCCCATTTTTAACTTACTTTTATGCTAATTTTTACTTTTAGGTGGAGCTAGAGTGACTAGTCGTACATCATGTTCAGTAGGGGGTGATCATGCCCTGGAGATAGGTAACAATCAGTATTACATCTGAGATGACCTTTGGAGCTGTATTAGTATTACGTGTGAGGTGACCTGTGGGACGGAGGTGTGCGTTTGTGATCTTGCCACAGCTGCTCTTCAGCACCAAGAAATCTTTTTTCTCCCTTGGTTTCCAGCTGTTATTTGGCTTAAGAGCTACGAAATACCGAGTTCCCGCTCTTCCAAGGATTTCAGCAGAGCCTGGCTATGGTGTCTCAGCTCTGCTCCACCCCCTGTTTAGGCCCTCTTAGCATATATTGTGGGAATTTGAGCATGCTGACCACAATGCAAATGCATTTTCTCCCTATAATTTTTGACATTGTTATAACTGAGTTGGTAACTTTCCATCTTTCAACTTTTCATCCACCCTTAGCATGTATGCTGACTACAATTTCTGTAACTTTCCAGTTTTCTTTGATTTTACCCTGGGTCTTTTCCCCACAAGCATAAAAATAGTGCCATACCTCAGTGAGGGTAGAATTCCCAATTACCACTTTTGCATTCAGAAAACCCATTGACAAATCCTGCCATTTAAAGAAGATGCTCAGATGTCTACTTAGGTGAAAAAGACTCATTGTGAACATAATATGCTTATTACCCAGTTTACCAGTTTATTTAACAGTAAGTTAAAAAAAAAGTGAAAGGCCAGTACTCAGTAAAAACTGGACATTAAAATACTGTTTTTTCATTTTTGAAGGGACCTAATAAAAAAGCTTTTTGTTAGATGGACGGAGTATTGACAAAAATCCTTTTTTGCTACTGAGTAACACTGGTGCCATATGTAGCAGAGTGATTTCTATTTTTTTTTTTAAGAAATCTGAAAACAAACCCAAAATGTTTCTAGCTATTACTGCTAGAGACAGCTAATACAGGAGATTGCCCCTTTGGTTCTGCTAAGATAGCCATAGAAAATGAATTTGACTAGCATTTGTTTTGTTTATTATCTGACTACACTGCTATAAAGTAGATTCAGCCATCAGATATTACCTATTGGGATCTATGGTTTGGGAACCAAAAGAGAACAAAGATGTGGTGGCAACACTAAACTTAAAAATTGTTATTGGAAGCACTCCCAGAAAAATGGAACTTGAGCAGAGCTTAAGGTGGTATTCTGTAGAAAGGGAGGTGATTTTATTAAAAGATCAGCTGGGAGAGGGTAAAGAAATGACAAGAGGCCGTATTCTTAAGAAGCAGTGCTCAAAGAGGAATGCTGGGTTCCTAGCTAAAATAACACTCAAGAAGAGACAGGATCTAGAGGCAGGAAAATGCACAGTTTCGTTACTGTGTAAACGGAGATTGGTTTTAAGGCTTTCTTGTGTAGAGCATGAGTGTTGTGCATACAAAAGATGAGTCTTTGACACTATCGTGTCTGTGTCTGCAGTGCATCTTGCCAGTTGATCTGCAGGGTGAGCACTCTGGAAGAGATGTGGATAAGCAGCTCTGAATTCAGGGGTGTGGGGTGGTACATAGGCACTGGTAACAGCGGGACGTGGGCTCTGTTCCTGGGTGGCTGGGAGAAGGACAAAGAACCCGTGCCCCGGCGTTGTACAGAAGTTCCTGGGGTGAAGCCAGCACTGCAGTCACTTTTGGTACTGTAAGGCCATACAGAACAAGGACTGTGAGACTTGAGCAGGGTTTTCCCACAGAAAGTGCAATGCAGAGGAGACTTGCTATAAAAGTAAGAATATGCTGTGCAATTGAAAGCTATGTACTAATCCTACTGCTCTGCAAGCAATACTAGCACCAAAATGTTGATTTGGCAAGAGTTTCGTGTAAGCACTGCCTAGGCTTAACTACTCCTTCTTTAATTAATTGATTTTAATTAAATATAGAAATGTTATTGCAACTTAGGGTTTATTGCCACCTTCACCTCTTCAACTCTGAATAATTGGATGGTGTATTCCTGGAGACGATACATAAAGTGACTAAGGTAAAACAGAGAGACTGTGACACTTTATTTGATGTTAAAATTTGTAAAATTTACTAATTTGATTGCAAAACACCTTTTAAGTAGCTTGGTAAGTTAGTACATTTAAGCCTTTCAATTCCATAGCTCTGCCAAGGGAATTGTAAGGTGTGATTTAGAAAAGAAGCAAATCAGCTGTGGGGGTGTGCAAGCAAACACACAGGAGTTTGCACACACAGATGTAATTAAAAAGATCAGTTATGGAAAATGGTGTCAGAAATAGAAATAGTCTGAATGTCTTTCAAACACTGAGATTTCAAAGTTTCTGCCAGCTACCAGTATCTGTCTTAGAAACAGACTTTGTGTGATGAGTCCAGCTGGAGTTCCCTGTCTGCTGTTGAAAGTAAATTTAGGCCTATTCTGATGATAGAAAATGATTTGTTAATTTCCTATTTCAGGTTGGCAGGAATGCTTGTATAGGCCTGAACCTCTTTCAGAAAATACAGCCTGAAATAAGTATTTAGCAAAGGCACATGGGCAGTGTAACTGAGTGAGTGCATAATTTTACTTTACAAATTGGTTATTAAGAATTCCAAGTGTGGAAAACTTCAAGGCACAGGAGATTTTTTGTGACAGCAAGATAACATCCTCATTTTCTGGTGTGAATCAGACATTAATATTTAGGCCTAACAGAACTTTTTTCTTTCAGACTTTTACATATATGGAGTCAAAATAGAATACTCTCTATGTTGTGTTTTTTGTCATATTTTGTTACTTTTAAATGTGAATTGTGTTGTTGAAAATGAGGGGACAGGTAGCAATGTTTTCTTGTGTGGTTACAGGGTTCTGTGTCTAAGATGCATTCAAATAGTTGATATACCTTCATAATATTTTTTTGCCTTTTTTTCTGCCTGTGGCAAGGGCAAAAGGCTGCCTTTTTATTTGTGAACTAGAACTGGTGTTTGCAGAAAATTCACCCACAGCTTTAAACTAACTTCTAAATGGTTTTGTAATGCCTTTGGAGCGTTCAGTTTGTGAAAGAAAAGGATGTAGTGCAACCTTTCCAGAGTGTAGCTTGGATTAAATTAAAAGCTGACAGAGTATAACACCTCACATCTGTTGCCTTCCATGCGTACATTGCAGAGATGATCAGATGTGCAGCTTTAACAGACTGGCAGTGTCTGCATTAGTGATGATACAGTCTAATGATGGCAAGTGATTGAGTAAATGTGTTTGTAAGAAATTAGTTCATGTTATAGTGTCTGAAAAAAATCTGAAGATGAAGCTCAACAGAGCAGTTAATACAATAGAAAAAGCAGTCTATGCAGTCTATTGCTATATATTACCTAAAAACAAGCGGTAAATTTGCCAGCTCAGTTCTTTGCAGTCACCATGCCACATCCCTGACCTTTTTATGACTTTTTCTTCTAAATTGTTTCTTGTGTAATCATCCTCGCTGAGCAGGCATGGCATTTTCAGGATGCCTGTTCAGAGGATTCTTTGATAATTTCAGTTTTTGCTGTAAGTCTAATATGTTAATTTCAACATTAAACTGCATGAACTTGTTTGTTTATTTTACTGCAGAATCTGCCAGAGAATTTCAGTGATTGCAAACTGAAAAAGAAGGGTTTGGTGAAGAGGGTTCAGGTAAGTTTTCTTTGTTTTTGGTGGGATTTTTTTCCCTTTTTTTCCCCTCATGCTGGGCACTAGTACACGAAAGTTTGTGAAAATGAGCTCTTTAGATTTTTTCAGTGTTTATTCTTGCGTTGGTATTTCTTATGGCCTCCCCTTGAGAGGTATTTAATACTTTATAAAACAGTACAACAATACAGATTTTCATAGTTCATGCTGGTTTCAGATGTTTGCCATGTACATTAGTGGTTGGCCTTATGGCTGCCCGATGATCTAAGTAATTCTGATAATTTGTAAGGAAAACAGGATCAATCATTCCTCCTTTTTTGGATCTTGGTGTAGTGGAGTAATGACTGAGGTCTGGGCACAGGGATGCAGTCAGCTGTAACTGTAACCTACTCCCGGACTTTGCCAGAGGACTTACTTGGAAAATTTAGCTTCTATTGCACGGTACCAACTTTTTGTGGAGAGTAGGTTTTTAAAATAAAATCTATACAGAAGAGCCCCCTTGCTGGGGGCAAGAGGTTAAGTTGCTTTGCAGTTGTATGATGCTATAAATTCCTAGGCATTGTTTCCTTAGAGACCTCGAACTGATGGTTTGTTGATAAATACTGGAATTCAGCTCTCTCCAGTCAAGCTTACATAAATGAATGGTAATGCTACTTGCATTACTAGTTTTATTTGTATTATGCTAGCTTAATTCCCAGGTTAGGCTCCTAAGAATGTTTGTGGAAGTACCTTGCATTCATATATGGAGTTGAAAGATCTTGTCTTTTACTGTAACCTTATTAAATACTTCTCACTGATGTTTCACAAGTTTTTTTAAACCAGCCATCTATTTGGGAGGAAAGCCTACCGAAAAGTACTTTGTAGTAGGAATGGTTTTGATTACAGCTTTAGGGACAAAGCACTTTGTACTCAGTTACTGAGATAAGTTCAGGCAATGCAAATTGAAATGAAGGTGGTTGCTGGTGTAGTTGTGTTATATGGGGCTCTGAACATGCTCTTGATTCCATGTGCCTAACCAAAGCAGCAAAGCTTTGCAATAGACTGATGGCTATAAACTTTGTGGCAAGCTACTAGACCTCCACTCTTGGGTGAAGTTACAGCAGAAGTAAGTTGGGCTTTGTGTAAGAGCTGCTGTTAAAGCATAAAACAGACTGTTGAGCAGAGATCAGAACTGTTGATGTGCTTTTATAGGCACAGTGTTCTGCAGCTGTAGGTTATGAACCCTTTGAGGACTGCAGAAGAATCTTTAGAGATTTCAGACCAGAGCAGTCAACAAAAGTTTGTTTTTCCAGAGCAAGAACAAGAAAACAGTGGCAAGTTATGCTTATTATTCTTTAGTGTTCATGAAAGCAGGGGGAGCTATTAACTGCCTTCTATTGCTGGCAGTCAGGTGCCTTCCAGTGTGGGAATACAAGTATAAAACACCGGCAGACAGCAACTGCAGTTGTTATCACCTTGACATTTTCATCCCTCAAGTCCTTACAGATGTGAGTTGATGATGGCTCAAGGGATTGGTTGGAAACAGATGGTTCGAAACAGTGTGATGGTTGAGAAACGTTCACCTGGCACAACAGTCTGCTGCTCTAGAGGGAAAGAGGTTTCTTAGTGTCACATGAAGTATCTGGTTTGACTGTTAGAGTCTGGTGCAGGCATAGCAAAACCAAGTTGAAGATATGAATAGCTACTGGGGGAGTCTTCTCAGAAACTGCAGTGTACTAACGTGTCTTAGGATTGGCCTAAAATCATTTATTGACTTCAGTGCTACTTACTGATAAAGATGGAGGTTTAATGGTCCCTTGTAGTCCTGAGAAATATAAGAGGTCTTGGTTTAATGAAAGCTCATTTTAAATCTGACTGAGTAGGTTTGTCACTCCCACCCTTGGCCTCTGAAGTATGTGTTCTGGAAAAGGAGCTTAAAAGTCATGTTCCAAACTAAATGAAGCACTAACTTCTCTGAACCTTTATGTTTCTTATTGATGTTTATGAACTTTGGATCAACTGAAAGGACTTCAGAGGCAGGACTGGTGATGATAAGCAGCCATGCTACTGCCTTATTAAATGTCATGTTTCTCTTGGGTTCTGGGTAAACGCAATTGTGAACAAGCTATTTTCAAAACAGCTGGAATGTGGTTATTGAGTGGGCATCTTCAAACTCACGATAGAGACTGCAGTTTTTGTTCATCAGAAGCACCTCCCATTGCTAAATTGCATATCCAGTGACATTTGTTTGTTTCTTATTCTCAGGTTTTTCTTGCCCAGTGTGATACCATTGAAGGAAATATTGGTCAAGAAATGGACAAGCTACAGTCAAAGAATTTGGCACTGGCAGAATGAGGCATTGCCTTAGATAATTAGGAAACATAATTGCTCTATGAGCAAGAAGAAAAGTTTGCTCTTTGTTTTGGAGCACATACCCAGCTTCCTTCTTCTTTTTTTCTTAAACCCAGTCTGTTAGACTGGTACCAGTCAATCATTTCTTGCTGGTTCTCTTGTTTGCCGCTTGGTTAGAACTATTATTTTGGAAAGAAAATCCTTCCTGAAGAATGCCAGAACTAATCCTTGTGATGAATTATGTATCTTATGGATGAATGTTTAGTTACCTAAGTTATGAAGTTTTTGATGAGGGGCAGTTTTGTCTGACATATCTTTGAATTTATTTACAGCTCAAATCAAAGAAGGTCTATAATTGTACAGGTGCCATAAGTTGCAGTTGTAGGACTTTAGCTTGATTGAAAAAGGCAAACTGAGACAACATCTGGGAAAGCTGAACATTCTAGTAGACAGTTCAGAGCAATAAAAACCTCTACGCATTTGTATCTACCTAACGTTTGTATGCATTTATAAATATAAGAAAGCTTGACTATAAGGGAGTCGTACCTATTTTAGCCTTAAATTGTCATAATAAATGGAATGTACTGTAACATGTATGGTACTTAATTTGAGTGGTGCTTTAAGTTGTTACTGAGCTCCTTGATACAGATGTATGTTTTTACATAGATTTCTGATGTACTGTGGTTTTTATAGATTATTCGTATTTTTATTATTTGTGTTCTGTCTTGAGTTATGGTGGGAAAAGAAATGAGATTACTCATGCTGCTCAGATACCAAGGGTTCAGTTCAAGCAAGGTATAATTAAGGAGCTATGTGAAAGGGTTTTTTTATACTTATTTTCTGATTTTACTGAATTCATGATGCTATATTTAATGGAAAAATGCAGTGATTCTTTCTAGTATGTTAAGGCAGTCCATGACTTTTTATAACACATTGCAAAGTGACACAGCTTTATTTTAGCAATGCCATCTGTCTGAGGGTTATGACTGATTCTCGCAGTCAGATATGTGCCGTGCTTAACCTTCTCTGTTAGGTGAAAAATAAGCTTTTGCAGGAGATAGGAACTTGGAGTGGGTGCAGCCAACTTTGCAGTCGTTGGTCAGAGGCTGTAGCCTGTGGTCTGAGCCTCTGACCACACTGTAGAGTGTGTTAGCCTGCAGCTAAACATAACTAGTAAGAGTTACTTTATCACTGATGCTTCTGGTTGGTAGGTCAGTCATACAGGCAGTGGCTGGTGGAGCAGTGACTGGTAAGGAGACTCTTTCTGTGGGAAAAATAAATCTCTTTCATCCCAAATGAGTCAGACTGAGAACGTTTAGAAATGGCCCTTATGTAGTGAGCGTTTATCTCTATGTTTTAAGGTTAGTCGTCCTTTCAAGATAAAAATAGGAAATGTATGTAAAAAGATCTTAACTTCTAATAAGTTATAAAACTTAAATAATACCTAAAGTGTTGTTATTAAAGTATTGTCTTTGATATTTGTAATTGGAGGAGCATTTTTTAAAGTGAAAAATGCCATTGAACAACTGAAGTGATAGCCTTGCATTAGAAAGGGTCACTTGTATTCTAAAAATGCTAGTTGACCATACCAAGATTTGATTTGCAATGTTTTTTACTGTTAACCAGTTACTTCAAGCTTGTATTTTTTCCTTACGAAGTTCTCTTATCAGCATCTGTGGAGGATTTCGTGGTCTGAACTCCTAGGAACTTTATCTGTCATGTTAGGAAATGGTATCACAGGACTGAGGAAGTTTTTTCCTGGGCTACTAGTCTGCTCATGCTGCGTTTTTCCAGCACTTTAAGAGGAAGAAGCATTAGTTGTAGCCATTTTTGTGAAGCCCTGCCTAGCCTGTTGCTGCTTCTGGACAAGATTCAGCTGACTCTTAAACCACCAGCAACACTTGCCTAATTCAGGGAGATGCAGAATCATCCACTTCCTGTGATGGAAAGGGTCCTCGCCCTTCCAAACGTAGGTCCTCTAGTGCATTGAGCTTTCACAGGTGCATGTAAAATAAGCAAAATATCCTCTTGTGCCCACGGAGAGAAGTGGGAGCTGGGAGTGGTCATGGCTAGCACTGTGTCTAGCCATGTGTCACTGTGTCTAGCCATGTGTCACTGTTTCTGCTGTTCCTGTGTGTTTCTCTCTCGGGTGAGAACACTTAAGGCTGCAGGCAGACATCATCTTCCCAGCACTCGTTCCCAGAAACTGCTGCTTCTTGAGATGGGCTTATGTTGAGTACATCCTCAGCCTGTCTCCAAGCAAGCTGAATTAACTTTAGAATGTTCTGTAGCAGGTCTTTTGATGATCTGGTACTTTGAGGCAAAGAGAGTGGTGGTGAACCTCTCCCACCAGCACATCTGTATTCAGCAGAGCGTGGGATGTCCTGGGCTGAACTTATGTTACAGTGGTAACTCCTGGTATCCCTTTGATTTCTAGGACAGAAGTATGTGTATGAAGACCAACTTCTGCAGTATAAACTTTTTTGTCTTCCAAATATAAAAATGAGTTGATTTGTTTTGGAAAACAGATGGTTGTATTTAGAATTATCTAAGACATTCTAGAGTGCATTGACTTTTATACTCAGTTTTGGAAGAGGAGTCCTACACTTTTTTTTGTCATAATAGCCTTAAATTTCAGTAAAAGCGAGCATCTGTACTTTAGAAAAGTGCAGACTACAATTGTGGGAGGAAGGGGAAGGAAGCGATTTTAAATATTCTTTAGCATTTGTAAATATAGATCTCAGTCAAGCTTAAGCTATACTCACTGATTCTGTAGTCCAGGTGTACTGTGATACCTGTTTTGCTACTGAATCATTTCCTCACCCCAGCCACTTGCCCTGATCTCATCAAAACAGATCAAAACTAAGGCAAAACTTTTGCCTTAGTTGCACTTATCCCATCGTCTTCCTCCAGTTGCTGTGTTGCTCCGGCTGTGTTTACACACCTTGGACTTGCCGTCTGGGCAGAATGTACCGCAAGGTTTGTCCTTTATGAAAATGGAAATCGCTTTACACGCTCCCTGGGCCCGCTGTCTTCCCCAGATCCCATGGGCTGGAGTGAGGCGAGCCAAACCTGACACTCAGGGAGCTGTGGAGTCTCGAGCCATGGGATGGGTTGCTCTCTGGAAACAGCGCAGCATCAGTGGATCCTCTGTGACCATCTGATGCCACCGTCAGCCTGGAGCGATGCTTTTTGGACACTTCCAGTGGACACTCGTGGTTTGGAGGGGAGTACTTGACACCATGGAACTTGGCACTAGATTTATTACTTTTTCCTTGTTAACTTACTTTACTGTACTATCTACTATCGTAAATGAAAAGGTGAAAATAAAATAAGGAAAGTTCTCTTGGTCACGTTGCAGTCACTAGATTGTATTTTAGGGGGGAGGTGGGCGCTGGGAGCAGCTGGGGGTGTGGGGCCTGGAATTCCAGGGCCTGGAATGTTCTGGGATTGGCGATGAACCAGAGCTCACGGGAAATCTGGTGGTTTGGGTTTGGTTTTAAGGCCCTTTCGCAGTCACGCTGCACACAGAGGGTCTGGAAGAGATTGCGGGGGGTGTTGTGGGGCCTCCCTCGCTGGGGATGTCCAGGGATCCAGGCGGGGATGTCCAGGGATCCGGGCAGGGATGTCCAGGGATCCGGGCAGGGATGTCCAGGGATCCGGGCAGGGATGTCCAG
>JAWWMO010000083.1:86129199-86161001 GCA_035047845.1 Dendrocincla fuliginosa | reverse complement strand
ACGGCGCGCGCCGCTGGCCGCGCAAGATGGCGGCGGCGGGGCCGGGGCGGCGGCCGGGGCGGCAGGAGGAGCTGCGGCGCCTCATGCGGGAGAAGCAGCGCCAGAACGCGGCCAGGAACCGCATCGACTCGCCCTTCGCCAAATATCCTCGGCTGGGGGGCTGCGGCAGGGCGGGAGGGAGGGAGGCAGGGAGGGGCAGGGGAGCGGCGGTCCGTGCCCCGCACGCCGCTTCTTCCTTAACGCGGGCGGCACGTACAACAGCCTGGGGCACCTGAGCTGCTCCCTGTGCAACGCGGCCGTGAAGGGAGAGCGGCTGTGGCAGACACACGTCCTGGGCAGGCAGCACCGCGAGGTGAGCGGCGCTGGGCCGGCTGCCCGGGATCCCCGGGAGGGATGGAGGGGAGGGGAGGGAGGCACTGTGGGGAGCTCCCATCCGGGATGGGCTGTCCGGGATCCCCGGGGGGGATGGGATGGAGGCACTGTGGGGAGCTCCCACCCGGGATGGGCTGTCCGGGATCCCCGGGAGGGATGGGATGGAGGCACTGTGGGGAGCTCCCCCCGCCGGGCCGGGCCGGGCGCTGGTGGTGCCGGAGCAGCGCAGCACCCTCCGGCGTGAGGGAGCAGCGAGAGAAGGCGCCTGCTGGTTTGTCCGGCCGCAGGTTTCTCAAGAGCTGTGCAGGCTTTGACAGACCAGCGCCTGTCGGGGGGCCGCTGTCCCGGGGGGAGCAGGTCTGTGCAAGGACAGCTTCTGGCTGTGCGAGACCCGCCCGGGGCTGCTCTGTGTGTGCTCTCAAGGGACAGCTTAGGAGAAAATACGCCAGGGTTAAGGAAAAATGATTTTTTTTTTCTTTGTAATTTAGCAGTAAAGATGAAAAATTTGTAAAGCGACTCAGGGAGCTTGTCACTTGGATGTGACCTTAAATCTGGGGGGCTGTTTTATCCTTTTAAGTTCTGCTGCTGCTTCTTAGCTCAGAAACTGAGTGATTGTGTTTAATTTTACAAGTACTGAGGAATAGGCCAAAGAAACTGGGGGGTTCCTAGCTCCTTGCCTGCATTCAGACTGGATGACCATGGCAAGGCACGGTGACGTGTCTGCCACTAGCACTATGTTTTAATTTTAAAACACTTAATGTCCCAGGACTTTAGAATGCCTCTAGCCTTCCTGCTCTGTCCTCCAGTGCCTTACTGCTGTCAGTGGCACTGATCTTTACAGCCTCCCTTGTTGCAGAGGTCTGTTCCTCTTCCCCTGTGCCACTTCATTCCAGAGGCTGACACAAACACTGGTCTTTGTTTTGGTATCCACAATGTCTGTTTCAGTGATCCTGTTCTAGAAAGATATTAGCTCACTTTAGTAAGCTGTTCTAAAAGCACTATATTTTAAACTGCAGTCCAGAAGTTACTGCTAGGAAAGTGCCCTGAATTTTTACTTCTTTACAGAGAGTTGCAGAATTAAAAGGTACAAAGCAGACGGCGACTGGTTCAGCTGCTGGCACATCGTCTCATCCTGTCAAGAGAAAAACTGTTGACACGGAAAATACAGAGCTAAAGAGAATAAAAGGTAAGGAGAGAAAAATACATATCAAGCACCTGCCAGAATCCAGCCATTTACCATCTTGAAAGTTTTTGGTTTGTTTTTTTTCCCTTTGGAAGTGAGCATGAATATGTAAGACTGTGGAGTTAATGTCAGCCCATTGCTGCTGAAAAGGAAAAAAAAAGTCTGTCTTGCTCTTTTTCTGTGAGTTCATGATCAGAAGAAGACTGCTTTTGGTAGCTTGCCTAGTTTTCTTAAGGGTTATTTGGTTAAATTAGGTCATGGAACTGTGGGCTTGGCCCAAGCAGAACCAGAAGCCGTGTAAGGTGAGCAGCAGAAGTGCTTGCCCAGAAGTGGTGCTACTGCTTTTCAGTGGGATCAAACCACTGGTTTACCTCCAACCATGCATCAAAGTTCTTGCTAAAGGAAAGATAGTTATTTTTGTCCCCTTGGTGCTACTAGACATGTAAACATATGAACTATACAAAAGTGTGCGGGTGTGAACTTGCTGCTGTAGTAGGAGTCTGAGGGTTGTTTCTTTTAAAAGCATGAATTTTAAGAAGTGACTCTTGGCTGTTGTACAGGTGCAGACGAAAAGCCACATACATCTACATCTGGGTAAGTTAATCTTGTTACATACTAATTTTTTGTAAAAGCCAACAGCTGCATTTTTCCCAGTTCCTCCTTTCACACTTTCCTAACAGAGGGTAAAGGTGCAGAGTGAGCAGATCCCCTCTTCTCCTCATTTCCTGATGGGGTGTATATTCCTGAACATGGCAGCATCTTCCTCCATGCAGATGAGAAAATCGTATCAACTCTCAGAGTCTGTGAGAAAGCAGGAATTCTTCTGCTGTCACTATCAGACTTTTAAGTATTAACATGTGGGGGTATTACACAGTTTCGTAGAATGAGCATAACTAGATTGTGGCATGCACTCTAATGCTAGCATACTGAGAAGAGGTGATAGTCTGATATTAAGACAAATTTTGAATGTATAATTGAAAGATATTTATTAACAAAGACTACTAACAAATGTCATCAGTAAGATGGATTTTGTCACTTAAAATTCATGTTAGTGCATCTCCTGTAGTTGAACTCTCACAGATACAGGACTGTATGTGACTTCAGGGGATTGGGTTAAGCACCATAACTGCCACTACAAATTTCTGATGGTATTTGGACATGTTTGCAGGATCGGTGGATGTCATATGAGACCTGAGGGTCTCCTGTACACTTCACAGGTTAAATTATTAATATTATTACTGTTATTATTTTGCATAGAGACTTTGTATGGTCGTCTTGTACAAATTTTGAATTTGTGTGCAAAGTTAACACTGGAGAGGTTTGTTGTTTTTATAACTTATTTGTATGATTAATTTAAAATATAACATGGAAAAATGTTTGGCTTGGAGGCCTGCAGCTCTTCTAAGCAAATGTAGGTTTTCTTATTGCTGAGCCTGTGTGGCTTTTCTAAGCTGCACTTTGGGCAGCAGTAGGTACCCAAAATAAATGGTTGTGTTACGTGTGGTTATCAAGGTTTATGTGACATTAGTATGACCACTGAACTATTAATTTTGTATTTAATATGTTCACAGTAGATACAGTGATGCACATTACTTCCTATGTGGAAACAGAATTACTTAAGCTACCATGTTTCCAAATACAATTTGTTATGGGTTATTTTTATTAATGTCTTTTATACTGAATATTCAGATAGAGAAATGGAACTGAAATTTAGAATTTCTGAAACCTGAAATTCAGGTTTTCAGAATTAGCCTGAGCATTTCTGGGGATCTTAAAATGGGAGCCACGAGTGTGTGCTGCCTTCAGTGTCTGCGTTGGCAGCTGGGCAGTTCAGGGTGTTGTATGGGATCTAGCAGCTTGTACAGTGACCAGGCTTCGGGTGCTGGACTGGAACTGGTTCATGTGAAATTTGAAATAGTTCTCTTGTGGACTGTTTACTAGGCTGCCATCAGATTTTTTTGATGAAGCAGAGCAAGACAGTGCAAATGTCCAGCTTTCCAAGGGTTCAGGGCCCAGTTTATTGTCAGGAAATTACGACGACAGTGATGAAGATGATGAAGAGGAGGAACAAGAACAATCACGCAAATCTTCCATTATGTCTAAAACTGAAATTCCACCTCCAACTCAAGAAGTAATAGCTAATTCTCTGCCTGCAGGTAATGCTGACTGAAACAGTAAGTGATTCAGTAAGGAGAAACTGTTTTAACTGATGATGAAAGGGTTTTCATTTATTTTTCTAATTATTGCCATTACCTGGTCAGGGTCTGTAAGTGCTGGAGTTAGAGGAAGGAGACTCTTTGCTAGTTTATTATTGTATGGTGGTTTCTCAGCATGCTTACTGATTTTATGTTCTAATTGTTGGAGGCTGTCAAGTGAAATAATGTCTGACTGTACTTCCCTTGATTTGGTAAGGTATTAATTGAAATTCCTGTCTAGTCAGAATTTTAGAAAATGCTTTTACAGCTGTTCTTTTTGTCATAGACTTCTGTCCTTTCCTATAGACTTCTTTGACAGCAAAACTGCTGCTGCTCCTATAGTTTCCCATTCAGGATCCATACAGAAAGCAGAGGTACAAGAGAAGATAGTGGAAAGGTAAGCAGTCAAACCAAATATTGATAGTTCTAGAAGTTGTAAATAAACATGATTCTTCCAGGAAATATAGACTGCAATCACTTAGAAATCTATCCTATTGTTAAGCTGCATTCAGAATAGCTTGTATGTATGTCAGCCTCTGGCATTATTTCAGGCAGGTATTTTGCACCCTAGGGACAGGATAAGAGAGGGAGCAATGCCATACAGTGTCTGTTAGATGTCTGTATTTGCAAAGTTTAACACAGGGTGCAGTGGAAGCTTAATGTCAACCACTGCTTGTAACTGTTTAAAGAAAACTTCCCCTTCTGTAGTAATGGTTCAGCTCACGTGAGCACTTTTTTAGACAGTGGTTTAGTCTTTCAGAAGTAGCGACCATGCTATTGAAATGTTTGGGTGCTCAGCGCACGGGCAAGAATAGTTTAAGAAGCATAAGCTATAGCACTTGTTTTGAGAGTGAGATTTTAAACTCTTTTGTGCAGTTCTTTGTAAGTGAGGTAAGACCAAGCTGAAGAAGAGTTTCGATGATTGTAGGTAAAACTCAGGGCTTAATAAACTTGCTCTATTTCTAGGTATTTTTATAAAGGATTATGGATTTTATTCTTGACTTTTTAACTCTACAGTAAAGCAGGTTGTAAAGTGTTAACCTAGACCAATAGTAATCAAATATTTCAGGAAAGAAAACACCGCTGAAGCTTTGCCAGAAGGTTTCTTTGATGATCCTGAAGTGGATGCAAAAGTAAGTGATGTACTCTTTTTTATGCTGCAGGATTTATTTCTGCCAGCTGTAATGATTTTCTGAGCAGTAAGGATGCTTTTCCAGGTAACCAGTCATACTGGAATAAAAGAAAATGACTGAACTATTTAAAACAGAATGGATTATTTTGGTTGGAAGGGACTTAGAACAACCATCTGGTCCAACTGCCTGACCACTTCAGGACTGACAAAAGGTACGGCACGTTATTGAGGGCTTTGTCCACATGCCTCTTGAACACTGCGAGGCTTGGGCATCAACAACCTATCCAGGAAGCCTGTTCCAGTGATTTCAAATACCAGCCTTTTTTAGTTTTGTAAAATTTGCCACAAGATTTGATGACTTTTTATTGAAATGGTTGTGTTGTGGGCTCAAGTCTTTTTTGTTTTCCATGATTATATTTCCCTACTCACTCTGTGGAAGGCTACTGGTGTATTTAAAATTGCATTGTAACGTCCAGCCATGACTTCTAATTTGGAGACCTTCCAAGTAATGATTCTTTATGTTCAGTTAGTCCCACTGTCTCAGCCAACAAGCTTGGGTGTCTTATCTGCTCTGGCAAGATTCTTTTGGCACCACTCACGCCCACATGTTGCCATGTGGGAATAGTTTTGAACAATGATGTTCTGAATATTGAAATATGTTGCTGAAAAAGCCACACTTTTTTTGTTTGCTTTGGTTGTTTGGTTTTCTTGGGGGTTTTGTTTATTCTGTTTTGTTTGCATATCCCTAATTGAGGTGTTAAATTTTTCAAATACTTAGTTTCACCATGAGTTGGGAAGCTTGTACAAAGTGGGAGTGTCTAGCAGGCAGTGGAGAATCTGCTTGTATCTGTGAGGACACTGGTTAGTGATCTTTGTTCTGGTTATTACTTCAACTGATAAAATTTACAAGTGGCTACTTGTTCCGACAAGCTCTTCCTTGAATTGCTTGCAGATGCTCTTCCTTTTAACCTGCCCTTTCTGAGTGTAGCTAATACTCAGAGGAAGGAAAATTCTTGTGACATCACTTAAAAAGAGATGGCTGTGGTGGTTCTGGTTTTGGAGTCATACAAAAAGTAACTATTTTAAAATTTTACTGAACATTTGGAAGGGAGATTGGGGGCGTGAAAAGTGTTTGTTATTTACATCAGCTACTTGTAAAGCATAAAAATTTTGGATTAGATAAATATTTCAAGAAAAAAATAATAACTTTAGTGTTTAAATTTATTGTAAGAAATACAAATAATTATGAATTACAAAAGACAACCACAATGCATAATAACACAGTACATACACATATGATAGAAATAATCACAGAACAGAAGAATGAAATGATGACTATTACTTCCCAGTATGACTTTGCTTGGAAGCTTCTAATTTATTCTATAAACTTAATTCATACTACTAGATTTTGTATAATTACTCAGGAACAAAACGTACCAAACTTGTCTTTACCATAATGATGACTGATGTGTCACCAAAAGAGCAGAATGAATAAAAGAAAAAAACAAAACTAATGTAAAAAGATGGTGTCATGAATTATTATGTTCAAACTGCTTAGTTCTCCTAGCTATATAATTTCTACCCAGTCCTGAGTCAGGCATAATCTGTCATCTAACATATGTTATATGCCACATCTTCCAGTCTTGAGTTGTGAAAGTTTTGATTACACAGGTAGATTATCTTATTTATTTGCATTAAAAGCACACTCTGGTTTTGATTACCCTAGTTCTAGATCTTAGACACATTCTTACAGCTACGGCTTTTTCAGACTTCATGTCTGAGTAATTAATGTCATCTACCACAGAATAAAGAGCTTTGCATGTTGTTAAAATTGGTTTGTAGCTGTACAGTTTCTTCTGTTAGCCAACAAAATTAGACTAGATTTGAAATACAGTAAGACTATCTAACATCAGAATAGCAACTGAAAAAATTGATACTTTGTTATGCCAAAGGCAAATAATTTACTGCTTTTTGGCTTGTGAAATGGCTACTGTATGCAATTAAATAGGCAGCTTACAGAAGAATTTAGAAGTTACCACCTGACACACTGAAATTACAGACCATCAAATTAACAGAATAAGTCACTTTTGTTACTCCAGACATTGCACACCAGCCATTCTTAATCAATTATTCTTTAATGCTACGGTCACGGATGTTGTTTTAATCCAGGAGTAGAGTCAGATTTTTTCCTCTAAACCATTATGCAGGTGCACTCTCCTGCTCATATACATTACTGAAACTGAAGTACATCGACCAGACTTCTCTGGTAACACAGCATAATTTTTCCTGTTTCTCCTGATTTTTTACAGTGCCCCAAAGAGTTACTAGACATAAATTGTTAACTTATAAATTTTCATGTTCCTTAGGTGAGAAAAGTTGATGCTCCAAAGGATCAGATGGACAAAGAATGGGATGAATTTCAAAAGGCAATGCGACAGGTCAACACAGTAAGTAATGGAATCTATTTTTATTGATTCTAAATACTATACACAATAAGGAAAACAACAGTTTCATGCAGCTCTGCAGAATGACTGACATCTGCATTTGTCAGCTGTTTGTTTCAATGCAGTGTGTGGTTAAATGCACTTTATAAATGAGCAAAGGGGTCCTTCTGTTTTCCACTTAAAGGAAATTAAGTTGAAAAACTTTTGATCAGGATCCAGTCATCAGTGTGTATCTAGTTAGATTTGTTAAAACTGTATTTTATTTAAATAATATTTAGATAGCTTATACCTCTGATCAGTGTTCTGTATCCAAACAGGACACAATTGTGGGCTCTTCTTTAGATCTAGAGATACATTTTAACCTTTAAAAACACAGAACAAAACACACCCATTTGTCTGTCTTTTTCAAAAAGTATCTATAAAGTGTAGGTAACCTGGGTTTCATGGTTAATTTAAATGTACTGGAAAGGAACCCCAAAATTTGGGAAAGTGACAAGAGTTTGTGTGTGAGACACATAAATTGGCCACAGTTTCTCTGTACTTCCATTTTTTACTGTTTAGCATTGCATGGAAAGTGTTCCTGCAGCAGGTTTTTATCTGCCCTTTTGTACAATATAAAATTGTACTAAAGATACCTGGTGTCCTCAGTCTCCCCCTAGAGTAGTCACTATTTTTTTTAATTACTTTAATTGTAAATAATTACTCATCTGTCAACTGCTAAGAAAAATGGTGCAGAAAAATTTATCCTTGCTCATTTTAAAGCAGTCAGCACTATAAACAGAGCGAATGTTCATACAAAAGCGGTGGTGGATACATTTTGCTAGCATAAGCCATTCAGATAATTCTTCAGCTTAGGAGGAATCTTCTCAGTTATGCGTGGACCATTGATTGCATAGCATCTCCCAGACATTCAGATTTGAGAAAGTATATGCTGAAAAAAATAACAGGTTAGAAACACTTCGGGATCTAGCGGGAATATTTAAGCAATATGTTCAGTAAGTGTGTGTAATTAAGTCCCAAGCACTGGGATATAGCTCCTGTTTCAACCTCAGACTTTGGATGCGTGTAGTTTGTTTATGCTCAGTTTCAAATCACAGTGTATTGAAAAATTCAAAAGATTAACCCCAGAGCAGCTAAACTACTTTTGCTTTTAAGAAAAAACATTTCCATTTCAAATTAAACCAGACCATTCTTTTTTTTTTTCTGTATGTGCCCTTGTGAAGGTGGGAATATACATGTAGGAGATTGACACTAACTTGAGAAAGAGGGGAGGAGGGGAAGACAGACATCATAAAGGAACGAAAGTGGAATTCAGAATGAAAGTGAATTTTCTTAGTGCTTTTCTGGTTTAGATTTCAGAAGCAATAGTGGCAGAAGATGATGAGGAGGGACGACTAGATCGCCAGATTGGAGAAATTGATGAGCAGATGTAAGTAGATCAATTTTTCCTCAAACTCTCTGTTCTCCAGCAGTAATGAATTGTTACTTGACTAGAGTGGTAAGAACATTTTTAATCTGTGATGCTACCTTTTATTAACCACCTGAATATTTGAAGGACAGGCTCCCTCAAATTGCAGAATGATACCTAATAAAGACATGAACTTCAGTGCAAAGTTATGTGACTTTGTCCAAAGAGAGAACACATTGGAATCACTGAAAGTACAGAAGGCAAATTCTTGAAACAAATTGTCCCCCCTTCCCTTGTCAAATGTCTTAATTTGAATTTCACTGGGAATTCTGATTGATGTAGAATTTACGTGAACATTTTTAAAAAACATTTGATGTGCTAAAAATGTCCTGTTCTGTGACAAACTCTCCTTGTTTCTAGCAAAAGTTTACTTAAAGGTTATGCACGTCATTAAATGAAGTGGTTTTGTTTGGTTTGTTGAATTGGTAGGTGTGGTGGTTGGATAAGCATTTGTTTAAACTCAAGCACCCTGAAATACAGCTTTGTGGAAGAGTTTATTACTATTATCATATACCTTAACACATTGATTAATAGTGATAATGGCAATGACTGAAAAGATGAATTCTGATTTTCATGAACCTTGCAACAAAAAGATGACACTAAAATTAAAGCAACACTTAAGACATTTGTGCAGATTTACATGCTACACATAATCAGCATATAATAACAATAGCACTGGGTTCAAACTGAGCTTTGGTATTACAGGAATGTCTTTAACAATATTCATGTACTTCTGGAGAGGGTTTGAGTCAAACCTGCCTCTCTTTGAGGATTCATTTTGTGCAGTAGCTAAGGCTGCTATAATAGTTTGTAGAACCAAACTCAGAAATTTGTAGAGAATTTCAGCTTTGTTACCGTAATTATTTTTCCCCAAATAAAAGTTCCAAATAGATTGTCAAAGACTTTTTGTAGCTTTGTCTTCTGAGTGTATTTAAATGCAGGCTGTTTCAAATTAAATTGAAAATCAAGTTAATTCCAGGGACATTCAGGTTTTCCTTAGCCTTCAGATCTTCAGCTATGATTGCCTGTAAGTAATGGTACTGAAGATAAACAAGGGGAAACAGGATCTAGATTGTAATCTTTCCTTGTCAACTCTGCTCCTTTCACTCCTGTTTGCTAAGAAAAGATCTATTTCAATCAGGCTGGTACTAATTGGCATTTTCAAAAAAATACCTTGTTTAAAATGGCTAGAAGAATTGTTACAAAATGTATTTCAAGGACAGAACTTTTTAAGTAAATGGAAAACTGAAACTTTTGGATTATGTTTACTTAGAACATTCTGTTATAGCACACAGGAAGCAGATGAATCTGAACACCTGTGCAGTTTTTTTTACTTTCAGAGATGCCACCACTAAGTTACCAAATCTCACCTTCCTAACACATATGAAAACCGTAAGAGGAGCAAAGAATGGTGTCTCTTCTTGTGTGGAAGTAGATACTGGTTCTGTGCTTTTTAAAAACTGATTTGTGGGGGTATTGCAGATATTTGGACCAGATGTCATTGCTAGAGAATTGACCACACCTCTCCTCTCCTCTGGTCTGTTTCCACCTGATTAACACAGAGAAGATGCACCAGCATTTTGGAAGCTTATTGTTTTAATTGATGGGAACCTGCAAGGCTTCTTTATCTAAAGCTGGAGAAGCAAAATCCAGCACTGTAGATGATCAAATTAATGTGGAAAGGCCACAAGTGTTAACAGGTGGTTTGCTTTTCAACAGTGAGTGTTATCGCCGTGTTGAGCTTTTGCGTAACCGCCAGGACGAGATGAAGGAGAAGTTAAAGGAAGCCATGAGATTAAGAGCTGCACAGGAGAAAGAGGATGAGGATATTGGCAGTGAAGATGAAGAAGAACTGCAGGATTTGCTGTCTCAAGACTGGCGGGTGAAAGGGGCTTTGTTGTAGCATTTCTGCGACGTGGTTGATACTCTTTTTACCTGTGACGTTACTTCCATTGGTAGAAGTGAGAGTGAGACCCTTTTGTTAAATATTTATTTACAGAGGATTGTGAGACGCTAAAGAGCCAAGCATTTTAAAAAAAATCTTTGTAGATCTAAGTGGTGTATTACTTGTTGTAAAATCTGTACATTGCAAATGTTTTACAATATTGAATGCACCTTTCCTATTAAAATTATTGGTTTCTTACCGGCAGTATTTTATTGGGATTAATAAGTCTATAAAGAATCTCTGAAGCATTAGCTATATTAGGTGATTTTGAGACTTGGCTTACTGTGTATAGAAGTAAAGGACTTGCATAGTCTATGGAGTTTGTCCAGATGGGGCGAGGCGGGGGGGAGTTAGGGAAAGGAAAATATTATCATTTGTGTTTTCTTAACATTTTTAAGTACTCTTCTGTCCATTGCCCCAGCTCCCAATAAAATATGTACATTTTTTTTCAGTATCCGTTACAGTTTCTCTGTATATATAAGGACTAAGCTCAGAAATGCTGAACTACAGCTTCTGCACAGTCTATGCTCTGTGATGTGCCATAGGCAGTGATGAATATTTTTCTTTATAGTATCTTGTTTTGCTTAGTGCAGCCATCATGTAGCATACCTCACGTTTCTTGAACCAGAGGGATGAGAACACAGTGGTCGCACATCTGCATAACTAAATGAAAGGGTGACAAAATGCTAGAGAGGAAGGTACTGCACTGGAAACTCAGGAGGTAAAACAATTTCTTTAGCTGTAAATACTGGAACTTTTCTTAAAATATTATCTCAGGCACAGAGAGCATCTAAAATTCATTTCTGTTCTGATAAACACAGATGAAGTAAATTCAAGAACCAGCAAACTTGACAAGAATCGGACATGGAAGGCAGAACTACCTTGAACTTTGGTAAGTGTCTGTTTATTTTAATGAAGCAAATCTTAAGATATTTCAAATTTGCTGAGGACCTGGAAAAATATGAGAGATGTATGGCTTGATTTATATCAAAAAGTAAAGTTATGAATAAATAGGTTAACATTTTCCTTTAGGATTCTAATTTCAAAAGTAGATTTAAAGGGAGAAAACAAGCTTTACTCTTATGAGAGCATTCTAGGTACTTGTCTCAGAGATGTTTATGAACCAAGCAGTAATGATTAAAACTAAAGTTAGATGTTTGATTTCCCTGTTCTGGAGGAAATATCTGATACTGTGGGAGCCCTTTCTGTATAGTGATAGAGATGCTTTTTTATCACTCCCGATTTCCATGATGCTTGGGTTCAGCTCTTTATATTTATAAAGCTGTCAGAATTCAAGCAATGGTCCTTAGCACTTTATTGCATCCATCTATTCCTGCTCACAAGGGCTGGATTACAGTCCTTGGGTTTTGGTTGATTTAATAACTGTAAGTAGCTGTTGCTGCGAAAATGTTTGATGAAACACTGCAGTCTTACATGAATTAGTACTGTCGTTAAAATGGCAACATTCAGAGTACTGCAATACAGAATAAGCGTTCAGAGAATACTGAAATAAATAATGAATGTTTGGACAAGTTGGAGAAAACTTAGTTGGACCGAAACTGAAATAAAATTTCCTTTTATCACTGTAAAGACAACTTTCAGCTGAGAGGGTGCTATTGTCTTAACAGATGGACAGGTTTTTTAAAAACAAAATGAAAGACGGCCCCCCAATTTCCCTCTGAGAAGAGCTAAGCTAAGTTTCTAATTGTTGTATTTATCTTTGTTTTTCACTGACCTACTCACCAAAGCATCCTAGCTTGGTAACACTGAACTTCAGAGCCACTCTGCATTTGGCTTAACATCAGAGAAACAGATGTGATTGGTATCAGGTTATACTGAGCATCATGAGCATACATGTTTTGACAGTGTAAAAATGTTAATCTCTGAGTTTATAACCAACACCTCTATTTTGTACATTTTTCAGTAATTTTACTTTCATTTTGTACGTGAACCTGCAAAGCATGGTTTCAGCTGCAAATGAATAGGAAATGAACTGAACATTAAGACAGTTCAGCTGTTTTAGTTCAGTTGCCCTCATCTTTATAGGTATCTTGCAATAGCAAGCTAAAGGCAGGGAGTTTAGTTACAGTGCAGGGAGATTGTACATTCAAATCCAAAGCAGTGCAGCCCACTGTTAGTATTAGGAAGTGATGGCAGGAATAAACATGAGATCACTCATCATTCTAGTAATTATCCTTGAATAACTTGTTGAAAGAGTAAAGACAAGGGACCAGCCAGTGAGCGTATGCATTGCTGAGGAAGTGATTGGTCCCTCTTGGTTGTTTCTTGTTTAGGAGTTGGTGCTCTTTTCCTTGCAGGGATCTGGGAGATCTACAAATAAGATCTACAAATAGTGTTGTATTCAAGTTCTATGCAGCTCACTGTGTACAACTGTACATTTCTTCAGCATTTGGGACAAAGCTTTTAGAGAGCTTTGTGAAGATGATGGGAATGACTTCGCCCTTTGTGACCACTGACATACATGTGCCATTGTGTCAAGAAGGCAGGAAATCATCCTGCTTTTTAAAAATGGAAATAGCAGAGCTGTAAGGGAGAAGAGGGAAACATCGTAACTTTACTCAGTAGTCAGGCTAGTTTATCAAGGCAAATAATCTCCTGTCTCTTAGAAAAATATAAGCATAATTAGTTTATAATCTAATTATGTCTTCAGCTTTAGAAAACAGTTTTATGCACTTTTGATGCGCTGTTCAGCTAGACTGATTATTAATCAGAGAAAATAATTCTTTTTAAAAGTGCATACTTCCTTCTTTATCTCTTAACTTTCCTAAATTCTCTTTTTAAACAATAAAGATGAAAGTAGTCCTAATAACTAGCCACTATTAAAAACGAAATTTTAATTGGGATCAAGCAGACTATTTTAATTCTCTGATCTCTAAGTCTTCCAGAAAACTGAAGAATTAGAACTAAGGGGGAAGACTTAACATTTGTAGTCCTTATTTATTGATAAAAATAATGGAGAGTGTTGCCCAAACTTAAGAACTGTGTAATTTCATGATGCCAAAAAGTAGTTGAGATTCCTCAGCTCAGTGGTTTTGAAACTGGGAAGTGACTGCCAGGGCCAGAACGTGTGTGCCTGTAGGTGCATGCATGTTTGAAATGGAGTTCCAAGTAGCAGCTCTGCAGGGGCAGCGACCACAGCTACAGCTGCTGGTGGTCAGCTCTTGGCTGGCAAGTGCAGTTGGACACAAAGGGTAATCGGTGTGCTGCCTTCTCTCCTGCCCTGGAAGAAATAAGCTGCTGCTGTCATGACTTGGAATTAGATGTGGAAAAAGCTCTGTATTGGGTACAGAGGAGACCAAAAGCAACTGTGCAAAAACAACCAAACCCAAATAACAATAAACCAAACAATGTTCTCATTTGCTAACATGATTGTTATTCCCCTACTACAGCATTTAAAATTTGCTTCAGAATTGCAAATACTGATTAAAAAGAACACTAACATTAGATTTGGCCAGGCCCCCTGCCAATAAATTCAGTGCAAGGAGAGATAAATTTTGCTTATTTCATGCCACTATAATTAGATTTTCTACATTTTATCATCTTAAAACCACTGAGCTAGAAATAGCTCTAATGAGAAGTCATATTATTCAAGTATTTTCAGCACTTAAAAATACTTCTTTTCTTATAATCAGAAAACCTGCACTAGAAAATCAAACATTTAGCCTGTAGGAATCATGTTGTTGCTGTCATTAGAAACCATAACGTCTGTATATAATGTTTAAGAAATTCCCTTTTGTTAGCAATGAATTTGACCCTTCTCTTTCATTTCAGTTACCGTCTTAAGACATGTGCCAGTCTGTAGAGTGAAAGCACACATGCATTGATGCAGAAACTGATTTAATCAACACTCCTTCCTGGAACCAAGGAATTAATCAAGTACACTTCAGTGCCAAGAAGGGCAGTGTGTACTTGTATCCTTAGAAAGTGTTGTTCAGGCCAAGAGTTGGAAATTTCAGGTGTGAAGCAGTTTTTCAGTATCTGCCCTCATCTGATCTTCCGTTCATCACTTCAGTTACAACTATCCTGGCCTGATAGCTGGGAAAAGAAATGCAAGCAGTTCTTTGTGTAGACACCTAAACCAGGTCTTTCTTCCAAAAATACATTGGTGGAACTAATGCCTTGCACAATTGGTGGTTACAGCAGTTACAGTGGATGCAAGAGATCCCTCTCGCCGATCCCTCCTTTCAATGCTGTCCTTTAACATCCACTTTGTGTGACCTAGTTAACAGCCTAACAATTCCAGTCTTGCCTGTAGAAGCTGTGCCACTGTAAAGTGACTGGACTAGTGAGCATATGTGACTCCCTTGTTAGATAATCATGGCACTCACCACGAAGGGGATGGTCCTGTTCCACATACATAAATAGTGCTGAAATACATTCAGCTGCTAATGAGTCTGTGGAAGAAACTGGATTTGGATCTTCCCCATCTCAGAGAAGCACTCTTTTTCATGCTGTTGGGTATTTAAAAATGAAAGCATGATACTTCCATTTCTGCCTGGTTTGGGTGGGAAGAGTCAGCACACGCTTTAAAACTGTCTTGTGAAACCTGACAAACACTACCTTGCCCACCTTTTGAGGGCTGAGACACTTAACCAAGTGCCTGCATTGATGGCACCAGTGAAATTTTTGCTGTTAGCTTCCTAGGAGCCTTGACTGACACAAATGCGAGCCTTGGGGCTGTAGATGCCCTCTGGCTATGCCTGAGAACAGAAAGCACTCTGTGTATTAGGAATGAACTAACTTTGTTTGTTTGTTTTCCTTCTGGTTGACTGTTCAAGCCAGCATTTACACTTTTGATTTTTTTCACTTGAGAAACACAACAGAGCTGCTTGAATTCATTTGAGATATTTCCAGAAACCTAATGCCGATTTGATGATGCAAAAGCTGCGGAACTTGTGCTGTCTTTCATCTGGAAACTCACAGTTGTGTGGGCAGTGACCTTTTCACATTGGGTACATGCTTTCCCTTATCTGCATTTGGCATGAGTGGTTTAGATGTCTGTCTTGGGCAGTATTATTTTTTGCTGCCTTGTGTTTTGTTTGCCTGCTTTGTGTATTAAAGCTATTCATGAGTTTTTCTTGCCATTCAGAAATATCTTCCAAATAAAATAATGAAATTAAAATGAGCATAGATTTCATCACACTTCTGCCTGTATTTTTTTGTAAAAACCCTTTCAAAAGACTTCTTTTCATTCCTTTGTCCATGTGGCTTTATTTTACCTCTCCTCATTCCACACACAAACGTGCCCCTGCACTAGTTTGTTTAAATCTCAGTCTTTTCTAGCCAATTCTGCAAGGCACAAGTAAATTATTAATGTGAAAGATACTATATACCACAGAGCTGCTGCTGCCCTTTGCCTGGCAGCTTTACTGTGAGAGCAAAGCCTTGACCTACTTAGTGTTGAGCTGCAATAATGTTCTCTTTTTTGTTCATTTACACTAGCCAGGCTAGCTATAGAAATAGCTTTTGCTGTTGAGGAAATGAAGACTGTGGAGGTCTCTGCTGTGAAAACAGCTTCAGCTCTCCTTTCAAGAACAAGAAGTTAAATATATTTTAAGTAATATAAATATATTTTAAGTAACAGAATATTTTAATTAAGGTTAGTACTATAGCCTATAGTTTGCCTAACCTAAGGGTTGGCATAGCTACTTGTCAGCACTGGGCAAGGCCTCCTGGGTGCTGAAGTGCAATGAGCCACTCTGTAATCTTCCTCAGCAGCCTTTGTTGTCAAGAATTGCTCTGTGGCTGCATCTGTATTGAAAATACAGGTCTCCAAGTCTGTATGCACATGGTGGTCCTATCATAGTTCCAGGCTCAGGACATTTCAGAGCTGTCTGCACCCTGGAGACCATGGACAATAATAGTGGTATGCCCCACCAGCTCAGCTGGGGCAGGGAGGGGAAGTCAGACCCCAAACTAAATTCCCAAAGGCAAGTAGAGACCTTAATAGAGTAGGGGTGGAGGTTGTAGAATCAAGCTCACAGCATTAAGGATGCTACTCACTTGCACTGCCAGGAAACTCTGTTTTCTCATGAGGATAGAGCAGGAAATGCGAGATCATTGCCAGTGCCCTAAGAAGAAAGGTGGGCAAGAGGTGCTGGGTTGCAGCAGCAGTTTGGGGCCGGCCCCTTTCACTTTTGTGTGAAGAGAGAACTCCAGGCTGTGACTGCAGTGCTTTGGCAGATCCAAAGGAGGACCTGACCTGCTCAGGGCAGAAGGAGACAGTCTCCTGGCCTGCTCAGCTCTCCATTCTCCCTCAATGCAAATTGCCATGCTCCTCCCAGAGGCTGGGCTAGTTTCCTGGCAGGGTGGAAGGTGCTGTCTAGAAGCCTCATCACTGGACAGTGCTGCTGGGAATGGGAAAGTATGAGGGTCTTAGCAATACCGTACTCAGTACCCAAGTTCATTCTTTTGTTCTCTTTCCCCTGTATCTGATCTATAAATTAGTTTGGGAAAACACCGGAGATACAAACCAGTGGCTGCTTGTAACAAGGAGCCAAATTTGTCTTTTCTGTGCAGTGTGAGAAGCTCTCAAAGAGCAACTTTGTTAAAAACCAAATATACAGAAATACTGCTTACTCTACTAATTACACAAGCTGGTTCCATCTACTCCCAAAAAGCCTCATCATCCCTGACAATGGGCTGATACCCTTTCTAAGGTTTGCCAGTATTGCACAGGTGTTACACTCTTTCCCAATGAGCAGTGGGACCTTAAGCGTGATGATATGAAACCTTTAATCATTAATGAAAACAAGCAATTTGTCTGTGATCTTAGTTTGACAATCCATAAAATAGTGCTTCTTAAATGACAAATTAGCAACTCGGTTACAAAGAACAAAGTTTAAACAACACAACAGTTGTATGCACAAAGCTACCACGTCTTTTTTTTTTTTTAATCAGGAAAAAAATTTATTTATAAAAACGTCTCATTTAATTTACTGTTGAGTCTCTAGCTGAATACAGTGGCTTAGAACACTAACGGCCCATGCTTTTATACAGATTAGCCAAAGCATGAACATCAATAAAAATTAACCCCCGAAAATAACTTGTCTTTGCTTTATGTTATGAGCCACAACAGTGTTAAAACTGGAACAGTAATGAAAGCAACACAAGAGTTAGGAAGCACAGTTGCTTAAAGAGTAAAGAAGTATTTCCTTTTGATGTCTCAGAATAATAAGAAAGTTAGAAATGGCAGAAACTCCTCTGTAGATTAGTCCATAGAAAGCATTGTCTCATGGGGCTTTGGAAAAGTCCTGTCTGGTGGCTAATGCACTAGGGCATGATGAGATACATTACAGAGCCCCCAGGCCAGTAACTTCTGAAGACAGCCTAAAATGTAGGAACAAAAATGAGGAAAAGAAAAAAAAAAAAGGTAAAAAAAAGAAAAAAAAATCTTCTCACTATTAAAAAAATACCACTTGAGTACAACCAGCATAGAACAGCATTTCAGTGCAGGCAAGTTTTCTGACACAGTTTGGTGGTTTTTTTGTTTTTGTTTTTTTTTTTTCTTAAATGTCAATTAATGAAACAGTTACAACAGCCCAGAACAGTTTTACAGCAGTTTTCTAGAACTTTTAAATAGCTGTGGTACCTTGATGTTATTTCCAGTTTTTCCTTCATTATATACAACCAAAAAAAAAAAGAAAAAAAGAAAAAAACAACCAAAAGAAGCCCAAACCAAACAAATAAAAAAACCCCAACAAAACCAACCAAAACCCCCATCTGGATAAGTGCAAACTGTAACAATGGCAGTTCTACAAATGGTTACAGTGACAAAACTTAGTGCAAAGGTGCTAAGGTGAAGAAAAGCCCACAGAATACAGAAATGACACAAAATACTGAGATAGTACTTAGCCCTATACAATAACACACTTTGAAATACCATGTTTTAAAAAGTATTGCATTTGCATTGTGTTTTTAGTTTATATTAAAATGCACTGAATACAGTTCAATTGTTAAAGCTTTGTGTCCAAGGAGTGCAAAGTGGATGAACATGGCGGGCTAATGGGATTTTGGATTTGGAAGTGGTGAGGAAAACAATATTGCATTACTGAGTTATGCAACAGAAATTGAAAAGAAGGTGGATGGACAAACAGAAAATGCAGTTAAGAACTAGTTCCAACAGCTAGCAACCAGCCACTCCATCCCCCAGCTCTCCTCGCTTGGGTTGCAATTAGGTGTCTGGAATCTGAACATCCTTAAGTTCTTGTTAAAGGGATGACATCTGTCCAAGCAGGAACTTGGAATAACCTTTGATACGTGCTACATGTTTTCATGATTACAATGCAACCTGACTGCATGATTGGTGGTGAGTTAGAGAGGGATGCCTTTTCTACAGAAACCTAACAAAAAATGGAGATAGCAGAATAGTGACTGCATATCTGATTTGTACTTGCTCTGAAGTACTTGCAGAATTAAGTACTTTGTTGGTATATATAAAACATCTGAGTGCAAAAGGAGAAGCCTGCTCTCCCTCCCTCTCCCCCTTCTCCCTCCCTAAAGCAGAGTTCTTAAAATTATGTTTTTCCAAAGCAGAGAAAAATCGCTGCACCCTTTAAAAGACTGAAGTGGAAAGGCACGGGTGCCTGATATTTTTTTTAGCTTGTTGTTTTCCAATCATTTTAATTGAACAGTTTTTTGCAGATCAGAAAGTATGTTGTATATGCAGAAGTACCTGAGGTTTGGTAGTTTGTACCCTCCATCTCCTGCTTGCAGGCAGGTGTCAGGGCAGGGGCACGGGGGTCTATTGGGAGCAGCAGACCAATGGAGGGGGCCAGCAGCACTTGATGTGGCATTGCAGGGGTGCTAGGGATCATTTATCAGAAGTGCCAGATTTGCAGGTTCTAGCAATAGAAAATTTCATCAGAGGTGTCAGTTTGCCATAAGGAATTGTTCTGGAGTTGGGAGAGATCCCTGCAAACAAGTGTATTCATATGCCGGGCAGTATTGCAGGAGCAGGACCCGGCTGTCAGAACTGGCCTCATTTATGTCTGTCCCTTCACCTTCCTCCGTGCTGGGGTGGGGGCAGCCCTGCCTTGCCGTGGGGCTGCCAGAGGGCCAGCCCTGCTGGAGGGACAGCATCAGGGGAGAAGGAGCCCGGGCTGGTGCCTGCTCGCTGTTGGAACTGGTTGGTAGGTGGTGCTGGGTGTTAGTAGTTATGGAGAGCGGAAAGCGACTTGAGTCGGCAACAGTTAACACTAGCAATTTAACAGAAAATAAAAGATGCCGTATTGTTTCCTTGATAACTAGGATCTACCACAGACTCTTGGTAGAGCTGGCAAAGCTTGCATTGTGTGTCTCATCCCTTCAATATGGAGCAAACTTCTGGCGGTCAGATTTCTTAACCCCGCTCGTCGAAGGAATTTTGGCAGTGTAAGCGGACAAACTCCCCGTGGCCCCCGTGGCGGCCGCGGCATTTAGTGCCAGGAGTGGGACAGTTTTCATGCCAAGCAGACTGGAGACAGGAACGGCATAGTGGGTGGTTGGCAGAGTTGGTAGGGGAGGGGGGGTACTGACGGTAACGGCGGAGGCGGCCGCCAGCACGGCCATGGAGGTGGGGGTGGAGGTAGGGGTGGCAGACTGAGAGAGGTTCATGTTGAGGTCAACAGGGGTCGTGACGGAAGCGGTCTGGGTGCTGACTTTAGCCATCTCTAAGCTGCAAACGAAGAGAGGAAGAGGAACAAACAGGTTGGGAGGGTTCAGCCAGGGCGGTGGGGCCGGGAGGAGGAGGAGGAGGAGGAGGAGGGAGGGAAGGAAGGAAGGAAGGAAGGAAGGAAGGAAGGAAGGAAGGAAGGAAGGAAGGACAGCAACCACGAAAGGGCAGGATTAGATCAGTGGACGAGGGGGACAGACGAGTGGGAGGGAGAAGGGGGAGAGAGAGAAAAAAAGGGAAAATGAGGGTCAAAGGAGGAACATGTTATGTGTTAAAGAAGAGAAATAACAAAAGGGTTTTCCATGATTCGGTGGTGAAAACATTACCGAGACTCTAGAAGTTCTTTTGGAACAGGAAAAAATAAAGGAGGGTTGGGGGGGTTGCTAGTTCATTTTACGCATGAAAAAAGGAAATCTAAGGAATGCAGGTAATGGCAAAAAGATGGAAAAAACGAAACTTAAAAGAAAACTTAAAATAACTATGAAGTTTACTCCCCAGCACTGATATGGTGAATTTTGCTTTTCAATATCAGGGCATTTTTGAAAGGGGGACGCGGGGGGTTTTCGTAATTTTTTCAATTTGTTTTTTGACACAAATGGTACCCTTGGTCATTTTGCTCGGATGAGAGGAGACTGAGCAACAATTTGCTGCTTCCATTTAAGGCATAAAATTTTGGTTGGGTTTTTTTGTTTTGTTCTTTTTTTAAGTAAGTTAGTTTTTCATTTCATTCACTGTGAGGTCAGTGTGCATTTTTCATATAAAACAAACCAGATTAGCCAGTGTGTTCACTTCGATTTGTACTTTCCCCAGACTTTATCACAACAAAATAGTTATGCAATCTAATTATAAGTTAATTAGTAAAAAGGACCACTGTAAAACACCCCAGCTTCCACAGCAGTGGTATCCTTTCTGAGCTTGTGGCAGTGGTTACAGCGAACACGAAGAAGCTTACCAGCTGACAGACAAGGTACTACATGGATACAACATACACATCCTCAGACAGACCCCGACAGCACGAGGAAGTTCAAGATTGACGCGACCTCCGAGCCCAAGCCAGCGATGGGCTCCTTGGAGGATGTAGGTATCAAACCACCCTCACTTTAGCCTAACTCCACCCATCAGCGGGTGACATGAGTTTGGCCCACACACTCCTGCTTTTCTGTACATTTTTAGACAGTATTTACAGGGACACATCTTTTTTCAGATGACAAAATGTTTGCCTAGATAAATCCCGCCCTTGCTGTTTGTTTGTTTGTTGCAGCTTGTGCACTGGCATTTGAGTTGGCAAGTAACGTAAATACTAATTTCAGGATGTATTTTGCAGGTGACCAGCTGGGAGCTATGGCAGCCTAGCATATAAAAAATCTTTCCTAGCTACAGTTATATGTATATTCCTATTAAGTTTGGGGTTTTCTCTTTGGTAATTACTAGCTTGTCAGGCTCCTGGCTTTTCCCCTGAGGTGATCTGAGGAGCTGCAGCAGCTCCTCTCCTGCAGAGTGGAGTGCCAGCTGTGCTCTCAGACTGGCTGTGCAGAGGACCTGCTGCTTTCTTACCAAACCACATCAGGCCCAACGAGGCTTCCCAGCACAGGGTTTGTGCTGGTCCCTGCTGGGGACTGGGTGTGCAGGCTGCGAGGGCAGCTGTGGCCAGGCTACAGGCTGGGAGGGGTGCATGTCACCCTACCCTACACAGGGCTTGGGAGAGCCTCTCTTCTCCTCACCTTAGACTTACACGCAGTTTTGAGAGCAACTGACAGCCAGAGAAAGGCTCATGCAGGGATAAAAGCCATCAACCAGTGCTGCTGTAGGGAATGAGGACACTGGACTAGAGCTTCCCAAAGCACTGCTGAGTCTAAAGGATGCCTGAAGCGGGTTTGAGCTGGGGAGAGGAAAATGGAGGAGAGAGGGAGACGCTTAAGCACTGAGCTCCTCCCTTTCTGAGGAAAGAGGGCTCTTGGAGTATTAACTCTGCGGCAGCTTTCGCTGGGAAGCTGGAAGGTGTGTCATCTGTGAGGAGCTGGAAGGGGGGGAGGGTGAGGGAGTGAAATGCAGACTACTTTGCGGGAGGTCAAGTTTTTATTTCCCTACCCCACAGTCTATACCTGTCCCTGTGGATGAGCAACTCAAGAGTTTTTCTAACCCTTGCAGCAGAGCTGTTCCTTCTAGAGAGAAGAACGTCCTTGTGCTGTTAGCACATGCTACTTGCAGTCTACTCAACTGAGGGATTTACATCAAGGCCATTGAATCAGTGAATCCAACTCCAGCGTACATCTCCAACCTGGAGCAGAGGAGTTATACATGATACCTTACGACATTTTGGAAACTCAGTTTATACAGTTGGATTTTTTAATAGTACTCAGTAGTATTCTGGGAGGGAGGCATGTAGAAAGATAATGCAGGACTCAGTGCTTCAGTGACTCCAAATTTACCTACTGTGCATTTAACAGAAACAAAAAAATCCATGCTGATATGGGGGGGTGTTTGGGCCTGAGATTCTTCCTCCATTAGCAGGCCAAATGCTGGTGTTGGCAGCAGCTATTCAAACTCCCTGTCTCTGGTGTACTCAGACAAGTATGACTGTAGCAGTAATTTGTCCTGTGTCCCATTTATTGCTGGGAACATAAGGGCAACACATATGGGGAAAGTTCATCAGGTTAACTGTCAGCTGTCCCATGGCAGCAGCAGTTTCCCAAAACAGTTGTGGCTGCAACAAAATTGAATGTGAATGTGCAAGTGGATGAGGCAGCCTTCATACAAAGTTTCATGGTGCCAATTTTACACTGTCCCTTTGAAGACCTACACTTCCTGCATATATACACTGAAGGCCACATCCTGCATTACCCAAAATTGTTGAAAAGAACAGAGCTCACGTGTGGCTTTGGCAGTCCTGTTGGCTCTGTGAATGAACCTCTCATCAAAATGGCAGTAAAAAAATACCTTCAGGAAACTACTCTTCAACAAGGAGCAAGTGCTGCAGGCTGCAGTTTTTTTATAATCCAAAGCTGAGCCTTACACAAGAACACTAAACTGCGGTTCATTCTGAATAAAAGCTAGAAGATGGAATTGGGTAATGAAAATCCAGTTACTACAGAGGAGACCAGTTAAGAGACAGAAGGCTTTACAGGAAAAAAGACAGTTCTACTGCAAACAAGCTAGGACACATTCTAGTTGTACAGAGGTCAGCGCTCGGATAATCAACACAGAATCAAAACAATACTTTAGAAAGATTTAAATCTCTGTCATGATATTTTATCAATATATTTATATATCTATAATTTAGAGTATACTATGTACATATCCAACACCAGATTGCGATAAAAGTCTTAAAGCAAGTTGATAAATTATTCTATAGGTAGCAACTTTGGTTGGAGAATAGTTTAAAGATACACGCAGAATGTTTCAGGAATACTGTGGATAGATTAATTTTGGGTTTTTACATCTTATGCTTCTGAAAGACACTGGTTTAGGCAGAAATACTGGCCCTGGAAACCAAATTCCCATGAAAGAAAAGTCTACCTTATGCTGAATACTTATATGTCTTCTATTTCTTATTATTTTCCCATACCAGACTATATTTTGGGCAGTCTAAGTACTGCACTTATCTGTTCCCCAATGCTGTTTTGTGCCACCATCTTTAAAAGAGGGGGCATCACTTGTGGCAGGTTTAGGACTGACACACACTGGAACGCAGCAGCCTGGCTCTGCACCCCAGACACCTGCCTGAGCACCTAAACCCCAGCTAGAGCAAACCTCCCTCTGGCCTGACAGCTTCTCAGTTCTTCCTCCAGTGCAACTGCCCACTAGCACTGCTGCTGTGGTGGCACCTGGCTGGACAGGAATGTCTCTTGGGAAAGGAGAGATCTGGAACAATGTCACTTTTTAAAATGAAAAAGCCACCTTAATTTCCTATGTTACCTTACAGCTTAATTTATTATACTTTATTACTTTAAGAGTCTTCACTTACAAATGAAGTCACTTCATCTAAATACAATTTCAACACATGGTACATAACAATATATGATGGTTTATTGTAGATGATGGTAACAAATGACTTCTATCTAGAAATTTAACAGGCAGAAAATGTTTTGTTTCTGGTTTCACAGGGTATAGAGTATCCGTGGTATATGACTGCTGAGAAGCTTTCTTCTTTGCAAAAGTATGTTAAAAGACCTCTTATAGATCCCATTCCATCAAAAGAATCATTAGACAGTAATCAACAGAAGTGTGAGAGTTCACAGGCTTTTCTAAAGTGAGTCAAACAGGTTTGTTCACTAGAGTTTCTGTCTCTGGTGAGCAGCTCACTGCAACTCCATTAATAAGTACATTAGTTTATTTGCATGCTTTAGCTGTCTTGAAGATCTTAAATTGTTATCTTCCGAGATCCAGATGCATGCCATATGGTGTTTATGCAACTAAAAATGAAGGGGTCTATTCTCGTCTCGATGTGTGGGGAATCCCTGAACACCAAGAGAAGAACATATCCTTAAGGGTTAAAGGAGGGAACACATTTTTATTTGATTACAGGGCTTACGGAAGTGACTTATATTTGCTACAAAGAATATAAATCAAAAGAGCTGTAGGTTGTTTTAAGATTCTGGAAATGGCTTATCTTAGTTTTCACAGCGCCACCCCTCAGTATATCTTTCCCTAGGAAGCTGCTTTCAGACTGAATTATAAAAGTATTTTTGTTTTCTTTAACACAGAGCTGCACGAACATCCTTCTCCTCCACTCCGTTTACAGTAGTTTGCAGTGCTGCGATACAGAACTGTGATGGAGAGGAGGCTGGACCATAGGAAGCTGTAGACCTGCTATGACTACAGTCCCACATAAATCACATACTTTCTACTACCTTAACAGCAAACATAGTTAAACACAAAACTTGATTCATATCACAGTATTTTTGTGGGGAAAAAAATAAAATAAAAAAAGCGCCATGAAATACACAGATACTCCCCCTCCCCCACAATATATTGCCTCAGTCCACTGTTTGCAAGTACATTTATGAGACAGCACTATATCCATTGCACTTTCTTCTCTGGATAGTTGCAAATAAAGGTGGTATTGACTTCAATATTTTTCTATATAATCATATAAAAACTGTCAGAGACTTAAGCCATCATCACAGCTTAGCTAAACAGCCAGTTGATCTCAGTAATTCTGGGACTGAGAAGCAGATAGTCTCATCCTGTCTCATTAGGAAATGCTTCTTACAAATTTGTGGTGCTGTCTCTGAAAAAATAAATCCCATGCCTCTTCAGCAACCAAATGACACTTTGATATCAATTCTGAGTGGCAATTTCCACTTGGTAAATTAAATCTGTTTTGCAGTATGTTTCACTATATTTGCCATTCAGGACAGTAAAATGGGTCGGTGAAAAGTATTTTCTTCTACACAATTTATGATTGTCATTTAATTTGATTTATCCGCCTATATTTTAGGTGGATGTTAATGTGAGTATTGAGATTTTGCAGCTTTTGTCATTCAACATATACCTGGAACTCCACCAGATTAAGCTCCTACCCATAAACCAACAGCAAACACAGCTTCTAATGATACAGGCTTTACAAACCATTAGGACTTGAGTAGTATTAAGCAAAATGGACACTGCGAAGCAACTTTCTGGATCTACCCAGGACAGACATTTGCTGGTGAGCAGACAGCGCAATCTTGCAGAAGCATGATCACTTACAGAGCAAACTTACCTTGCATTAATGAGGTACTGTGCTAAGCTGATGTTTGCAGGGGATCCTGTGATTGTAACTTGTCGTTCTGCGGAGCCTTCTGTGGCATTAGCAATCTTGATCTGCGCTCCTGACATCTGCCTGATTTCATTTATCTTACTGCCTTGTCTGCCAATAATGCAGCCTATTAACTGGAGCGGGACAAAGACTGAGATTAGTGCCACAGACACAAGCAAAAACCACTTAACTGCAATCTGTAGTAGTGCTAAAAACATGGTTATGAAAAGCTCAGTAGCAAAACAGCTTTTTGCTGTACTGTTTGGGAGGGATAACTGGTGCAGTCTTATTGGCTCTCTGTCCCTGTGGCCTCTAAATCCAGTTCTGCTGCTAGGTGGTTAATATGAAGTCAGTATCAGACTATTTTGCTGTCTTCCACAGCAGAAAACGACAGCATGCCGTGGTGCTGAGTTAAAAAAGCCACAGCCCAGCCTGACTTGCCAGTGGCGGCAGCAAGGCAAGAACACCTGCTGGAAGTCAGGCTGACCATCCAAAGCTGCCACAGGCAGCTCTGCACCTTTCCAATGTGCTGCTAGTCCTAAACCTCCCTGGGTACGTGTGGTTCTTGCTTGGCCAGGTACTGTGCGATTAAAGTCAGTGGGATTTACAGCTCTGTAACTGCAGGCAGAAGCAGGTGCAGGAAGAGACTGAAATTTGTCCGCTTTCCTTTATAGAAACTTGCCAAAACTCACAAAACTTTTGTGAATAAAACTGATCCTGAGTTGTGTGTGTGTACGCACATGTGCACCGGGGTGTTGCTCCTCGAGCCCCCAAGGGCAGGTGGGCATGGAGCCAGCAGCTGAGGCTGAGATGTTTTGGTTTCTTTGGTTTTTTTAGGGCGAGAAGGGGGCTTTTTGTTCTGTATGAAGACGGGATGGGTGCTGAGGAGCTCAGCAATGGCCAGAATGCGTGGAAAAGGGAAACTTTGCTCTACATGTCTGCTGATGCTGGGATGATGCTGCCAGTTTTGCAGAAGGATATGCCAAGATGCAGAGATTGCCTTCCCCTCTCACCCTTCCCACTGCTTCAGGCCCTGACCTGTTCCCCTTCCTGGTACTGTAGTATGTGAAGTAATTTGCCAGAAACAGATTCACATTGTCCAGACATTCTATGAAAAGAAGAAAAACCTCCCAACGCAATCCTTGCTTCACATTCAGGGACAAACAGAAAGCCAAAGTGGGTACCCAGGTAGCCAAAACAAAGACCAAGCACAAGAGGAGCAACCATGAGGGGGGAAAAATGGGGTGGCAGGAAATGTACACAGGATTTCCCATCCTGTTACAACAGGAGGGCCTCGCTGAGCTCCCTGCCCTTATACCGAGGACCTGTTTTAGTGTGTGACTGCCCGTGCCAGTGCAAAGGACTGACTTGAGCTTCACCAGGAAGCCTCTAGCCTGTGTGTGCATACAGAGGTGCCTGCATTGGCCAGCTTTTGGCCGTACAGGGATCCCTAAGCCTCCACTTCCTATGCCTCAGTCTCGCTGAGCTCCACGGTGTGCAGGTAGTGAAGGTGACGCAGGGGAGAAGAGCAACCAGAGCACAGAGAAGGCACTTGCCAGGTAATTCAGGAACCTGCCACTTGTATGTACTGAGGGTCCTCCAGTGACCCTCAGCTTGTAACCCAGGTGGGTCAGTGCAAAGAATTTGCAATCTCCTAGCTGAGGATTCAGTCCAGACCAGTCAAGTATAGTGGTGATGCAAGCATCTCTGAGAGGTTTGGCAACCTTTGGTCTGAAACTCTCCAAAGTCATCCTTTGTTGCTGTGACAACAGGCTGCTTGAACACACTCTGCAAGCTGTGACATGACCTGCAGCTCATGCAGAATACCCTACTCCATTTGCCATGCAGGAAAGACAGTAGTGCTGGGGTGCTGGGGCACTCTCTGGGGTGCCTTTCCCATTACAGGTTACTTACACTGAGATTTGTGCAGTATCTGAATATTCAAGAGCTGATGTGTACTCGAAGAAGTTCAAGGGACTGGTTTTCATTTACAAAGCTTTGATCAATCAGACCATGGACATTTGGTTTTACATAAAAACACCTGCCTAGCCTTGCTTTGAGATAAAACCATGTCAAATTGCATCCAAACAGCTATCTCTGGCCTGTGTGGGAGAAGAGCCAAACCTACAATAGTATTTACCAAGCCTACTATACACTGTAGTACAATACTATATTTATTATATCAGTAATCAGTGGCACAGGGTCTAGTTGGAGACCTGTCACCAGTGGTGTCCCTCAGGGTTCAATACTGCACCCACTGCTGTTTAACTTATTCATCAATAACTTGGATGAGGGGTAGATGCCTCCTCAGTAAGTTCATTGACAACACAAACCTGGGAGGAGTGGCCGATACCCCAGAGTGCTTTGCAGCCTTTCAGAAGGACCTCAACAGGATGGAGAGATGGGTAGAGGAACCTTCTGAAATTCAACAAAGACAAATGCAGGGCCCTGCACCTGGGGTGGAATAACCTCAGGTACCAGCACAGGATGGGGGCCAACCTGCTGGAAAGCAGCTCTGAGGAGAAGGACCTGGGGCACCTGGTGGACAACAGGCTGTCCGTGAGCCAGCAGTGAGGCCCTGTAGCCAAGAAGGCCAATGGTGTCCTGGGGTGCATTAGTAAGAGCATTGCCAGCAGGTCAAGGGAAGTGATCCTGCTCCTCTACTTAGCCCTAGTGAGGCCACATCTGGAGTGCTGTGTCCAGTTCTGGGCTCCTCAGGACAAGAGAGACATGGAGATCTTGGAGCAGGTCCAGCTATGAAGATGATTAAGGGACTGGAGCATCTCTCTTAAGAGGAAAGGCTGAGGGATCTGGGCCTGTTCAGCCTGGAGAAGAGACAACTGAGAGGGGACCTCATCAGTGTCTAGAGCTATCTGAAAGGGGGCTGTCAAGGGGATGGATCCAGGCTCTTCTCAGTGGTGCCAAGCAACAGGACAAGAGGCAAAGGGCAGAAACTGATGCACAGGAAGTTCCACTTCAACATGAGGAGGAACTTCTTTATTGTGTGAGTGACAGAGATGCTGTGGAGTTTCCCTTAGCAGAGATATTCAAGAACTGCCTGGACACAATCCTGTGCCATGTGCTCTGGGGTGACCCTGCTTGAGCAGGGATATTGGACCAGATGCCCCACTGTGGTCCCTTCCAACCTGACCCAGTCTGTGATTCTGTGAATACATATATTATGAATATACATAATATACATATATTTACATGCACACATACAATATATGTAAAATGTATATGCATATGTATTTTAACTTTCTCATTACATGAGTGGAACAGCTCAGATCAGATGTGCACCTAGCCCAGCCTGTCTATGATCGTGGCAGTAGCACACCCTTACAAAAAAGAGAAGATAGAAGCAGTATGAGGTATAAAACAAAGTTTCCATTGGTATCCCAAATTCCCACCTAAGGCACCTGAACAGCAGCTGGTATCTGCCTTTATGCCCCATAGTCCATTTGTCTGACAATTACTTTTTTACCTTGTTTCTCCTTTTGCTGCCTGAGGGCCATGACAGTAACCTGCAGAGCTTGCTTGTGTGTTGTGTGTATCACCTTTGTTTGCACAACTCAAAATTTCAGCTGATGTACGCTCCTTCTTCGACTGTGAGCACCAGGTAAAAAGGGTTTCCTTTCCACCTTCTCTGTAACACTTCCACCTGTCTTTCCCCACCCTCAATTTCTCCTCTTGCCAAAAAGACTCCTAATCAGCCAACAGTAAAACACAGGTTCTGCTTCTTGCCTTTTTCTAGCTTTACTCTGTTCTTCGGTAAAGTTCTGCTGCTACCAATGCAACCCCAACTGAGTCAGGAGTCTGGACTCCTAATGAATGAAAAAGTCTGCTGTGATTCCTTCCAAACTCTTGATGTTCACAGTTTGTCCCAATATGCTATGCCCACTCTTGTTCATGTCCCTCTCTTTTTTGTTTCTCCATAATGGTAAATATAAATGTTAAATATATATATTTTTTTCTATACTGCTAAAGAACTGACAGAGCCTAATAATAACAGTGCAATGCTGCAGAACATTGATTACCACAGGAAGTGGCAAGGAGATCACTTTCTTTTTACATACTGGTAAAAAAAAAATCCTTTTCTTATAATGTAGTGCTTTCAAAAAGGGCCAAGAACTAGCCTTTGCAACTTGGTATCTGCTGTCTGGAGCAGAGGTGTTGACCATACCTGTCCACAGGTACACATAAGGTTTCCCTTGGCTCTCCTCTACCAACACAGAAGTCCATTTGCTTTGGCAAACCCCCTGCATTAGTTAAGCATCACCAGTGAGACTCTTCAATCACTTTTCAGAAAGACAGACTTTCTTAGCTTCAGGTTTGAGTTGCTTTGTTTTGTGGGTTTTTAATTAGAAAGTCTGGGGCATAGTACTCTATAGGGAGAAATAATCTCCTGAGGTTTGACTGCAGTTCTTTACAGATTTACAGCAGGGCCTGGAAAAAGATGCTTAAATTCTCTGTACCTCTTAAAAACAAAACAATAATAATGGTATGTCACTTTCCCTGCCAGGATAATTAAAAATCTGGACTATAGTAATTTCACTAACTTTGCAAAAAACTGAGAACACACGCTCAGAAATGAGCCTTCTTAGTGGGTCTTATAACTCAGTATTTGTTACTGCAGATTTGTGCGCATTTCAATTTATTGAGGGCCCAACACCAGTTTCCATCCCATTCCCTGAAGGGAGGAGTAGGTAGTTCTGGGAGGAATTACTTTTAATGCTAAATGGTGCCTTGTCCCATAAGCAACCTCACTTTGCTTCTATGTCTGCAACATCACTCTACTGATTCGTGAGCTCATCTGGAGAGGTCACTTGAGGAATCCAATGCTGTTTTCTCAGATTAAGGGAAGATGCAAATCAGGCCATGTGCAAACATACAAAAAAATACAGTAACTGTCCTCATAAACACTGCTGTTGACAGAATCTGATTAATTCTGTAATTTTTGCCTGAGAATTATTTCTCTACTACATGGGAAGCTGTCAGCAGTAAGGTAAATTTATTGAGACTGAATCCAGAAATTCCTTGCCTTCAGTAGGAGTGCTTAGAGTCACACTACTGAAGGACCTCTCCCAGCATATCTTGTGTGGATTATTCTTTGCCTAACCACTGACTTTAAATCCTTTCATACAACTGGAAAGTTTCTGAGCCAGGGATGGACTTAGGCAGCATCTTAGGTGGCACTTGTTCTCAGGACTTTTCTGGAAGATGGCTGTAGGAGGGGTGAGGTGCACTTTTCCCTTAACATGTTGGCAGTGGGTGGCCTTGCTTGGAGTCACAGCTAGGGCTGGATGCTGCCCTTATGTTCTCCTTGTTGGCGTGTTCCAATTCCCCCCACTGCAGGCAATGGATTGGGGAGATCTGCAAAGATGAGAGCTCAGTCCCCCAGTGACTGCTGGTGGAAGTGGCAGTGCCACATGGACCCCCTTAGAGCATCACGTGGAGCTGAAATGGGTATCACTGTGGGCTGCTCCGAGAACATTTTGCACATGTGGGTCCCTCTGTCATTTGGGAAGTACTTAAGGCACCACGAGAAAATAAAGGCAGTTCTTCAAGTATGCCATATCCAACTTGGATGGATTGGAATTTCTGTTTCTATGGAGTACTGACCAGATTTATAGCTTTCTTAAAATTTTGT
>JAWWMO010000083.1:86107883-86129099 GCA_035047845.1 Dendrocincla fuliginosa | reverse complement strand
CATATCCAACTTGGATGGATTGGAATTTCTGTTTCTATGGAGTACTGACCAGATTTATAGCTTTCTTAAAATTTTGTGGTGCTTTCTGAGGGGCAAGTTGCTTTCCTGTTACTTGTCCCTGACTGTCTTTCCCATATATATGCAAAATATGTCCAATTTTTAATGAGACAGATTTTTTAATTATTATTGGTTGGTTTGTTTACTCTCAATGGGCATTTTGGGGGATTGAATCATGAAATCTGAAGATATCTGTTTTCTGTGCCCAATCCCCTACATCCAGGAATGCCATTTCTTCTGTTCTTTTAAGGACCTACCACTGTCAAGGCCACTTTATTCTGGGATTTAGATGAAATACACTTATACTGTGTAACTTGGGCAGCAGTGGAAGGACAGGCAAGATCCCAGCAAGGACACGAAGGCAACCAAATGCCCCTGCAAGTGGCTTTGATGAGCAGAAGGAAGTACTAGGTAAGGATCAAAGTGACTTCTGAGAGGGACCAAGAGAAATGTCCTCTCTGTTCTCTTTTTGAAGTTACACAGAAGTTATGAGAAAACCTAGAAAAGCAAATGTTCTGAAATCATTATTTGGAGAGGAAGCTTCAGCTTTTAGCATGTGGAAAATAATCACCTGTAAAAAACTTTTTTTTTAAGTCGCCAGAATCTCTTTGTTATGGAGCAACAGGTTGGCTGTAATTGTCAGCATATTGTATGAAGAAAGCAGCATAATGTTACAGAAATTATTAATAACAGAAAAAACCACTTCTGTCACAGCCTTAATACCAGAGGGAATGAAGATAATTTATTTTAATCTGAAGCTATGTAATTTTAAAATGGCTATTAATATCTATTTGCTGTAGACTAGGCTTCTTATTCTCACCAAGGCTTTGGCCTTATGTGCTTATCATTACCTTGGCTTTAAAAACCATGTTGTAACCCACGTAGATAGACACTGACTTCTCTGGTAGCTGCAAAGCATGCAGGTATTTACAAGCCTCATTTTGTTTTCACATATGCTAGACTTTTGCACAAATCAGCACATATGATAAGAAAGCTGTGGGACTCGTGCAGCTGGGGCAGGCAGGGGACTGGCCATGGGCTGCACTGCAGCTCCACACCAGGGCCTGCAGCCTCCTTCACCTTCAACCAGATAAACAATCACTGCATCACACTGATGACCTGTCTATCAAAACTGGGACTAGGAGATGCTTACTGGGAAAACGAAGTCAAATTACCCATGCAGACTTTGCTGCACAACTGCTCTTGTCCTTTATCTCCCTCTTTTGTCTTTTGAACACTTCCAGGGATGGTGATTCCACCACTTTCCTGGGCAGCCTGTTCCAGAGTCTGACCACCCTTTCAGTGAAGAAATTTTTCCTAATAACCAACCTAAACTTCCTCTGGCACAACCTGAGGCCACTTCCCCTTTTCCTATAATTTCTTACTTTTGAGAAGAGACCGACCCCCATCTCTCTACACCCTCCCTTCAAATAGTTGTAGAGAGCAATGAGGTTCCTCCTGAGTCTCTCCTCGAGGCTGCACAGCCCCAGCTTCCTTAGCAGTTCCTCACAGGACTTGTGCTCAGACCTTTCTCCATCTTTTTTGCCCCTCTCTGGACATGCTTCAGACCCTCAGTGACTTTCCTGAACTAAGGGGCGCAAAACTGCATACAGGATTCGAGGTGTGGCCTCACCAGTGCTGAGTACAGGGGGACAATCACTGCCCTAGTCTGCCTGGCCACACCATTTCTCATACAAAGAAATAAATTTTCAGCACTAGGCTGCATGGAGAGCAGCCCTACTGCAGCTGTGATGGAGACATGGGACACCAGTATGCATGGTTACACTGGCAGACCTCGAAAGGTATCCTCTTGCGGTTGCAGCCCAAGGACAGCCACCTCTGACAACCAGGGGCACAGGCAGAGCAAACACCTTGGGGAAATGCACAGGGCAAAATTCCTAGGCAACTCCCAGTGCCTGACAGGACAGGAGAGCCTGTTCTCCCCTCTGTGCTGGCACTGCAACACCGGGTGTGCACACACAGAGCCGTGGTGGGCAGCACTGAAGCCTCTTGCTCCTGTAATGCACACCTTGACCCCACAGGAACATCAGAACTCCATCTCACCACCTGCATGGCCCCTGCAGGCTGTCTCTAAGCCTAACCCCATTTTGGCCTTGGCTTTGCTTCTTTAGCGACAACAGTGAGACACACATTGAGTAGCCAGAAAGATCTTTGATGAGATGCAACATGCGGATGTGTTTTTGCTTTTCACGGACAGTGCTGAGCCAGGGCATTTCACACCCCCTGGATGAGAAACTGATGGGTTTTTTAAATTTTCTACTGTACTACAGGACCCAAGGCCAACTTTCCCCTTTTCTTTCTCCAGTATGAACCCCAAAAGAAGTGAAGTCAGAAGAGTGACCTTGGGTTTTTATCTCTGATGGCAAGAACATCTGCCCGAAAGCGAGATTAAAAAATCTGTGCCGTAAGGATGAAACAGGGTGCTCCTGTAAAATTCTCAATATACAATAAATTGGGTTTTAAAGGAGGTACTGATATATCAGCAGGGCATCTTTTAAGTAACAGAAAGATTATGCAATCACAGCACTCACACCTTCACTTGTTATTCTGTATCTTTTTCTTACTGTAAATCATTGCCACTGAGTTTAATAGGGCTTGCACAATATCGTTAGTATCTCTTAAGTAAGATAATTGCTATTTGTGTTCCCAGTCATGCTTGAAAGCTTTTTTTACCGGAGGGGAAAACTTCCATTTTCCAAGTGACTCATTTGCAATGAAAACTGCAAGAAACCCTCCAACCTTGTTTGCAATGAAATTGAGTAATAGGGGAAGGTTTTTTTATGTGACACACAGTGTTATCAGCTGGGAATTTTGAGGAGCTGTTTTAAGATTCAGCACCATGTTGCTCATGGTCACTGGGCCTGTCAATCACAGCCAGCACAGCAGCTGAAGCAGGAGTGTTTCCAGGCCTTGTTTTTCAAATAACCCTTTACACTGGACACTTACATAATGAAAGCAGCTTTTTTGGTGAGAAAAATGCCATCTTGGATAAGGGCAGGTGCAGTGGGGACTGGCACGTTGCGGTGCACGCTCTCTGTCCCTGGCACAGAGACTCCAGCCCAGAGCACACAGGGCTGTGTGTTCTTCCACCCACTTGAGCCCTTCTGCTGAGACCACCCGTGCTGCTACCACCTGAGAGATGAGTTTTGGAACTCCTCTAAGAAAGCAGCAGGCACCCCAGCTTTAAGGAAGCCAGTGAAGCACCGCGGCACCAGCACCATCAGGCAACTAACACAGCATTGCTGGAGACCTGATGTGAGCTTCCATCCAGCATTTCACTGACCCCTAGCACCCCCTCCCCAGCAGACTAAAGGCTGTATAGTTTATTCTGTGGCCTAGTGTTTACAGATCAGCCAAAGATGAGAGGTTTCCCCTCTGGTGGCAGAGGAGCGAGAGAAGAGAAAGAGATACGGACTATTGGTCCACTTACATCATTGGGAATAGTAAGTTCATGGGAACTGGTTGGAGTAGTGGCATCCAGTCCTATTCAGGGGACAGAGGGAAAATGTTACGCCAGCTGTTTGCAAGAAGGGCAAGACACAACAAATGAAATTTTAAAGAAGAAAACATACAGAAAGAAGGAGAGAAAAAAAAAAAGAGAGGAGCAAAGAAAAAGAGAGAATTGCTAGTGAAACAGAAAAGAAAGCAAAGGATGCAAAACTCAGACAGCTGGACTAATTTTAAATGAGTCTTATTTTAATTAACCTTTAACCCACCAAAGCAACAAATGTCACATGAGATTCCACAGGGTCATAAAAAGCTTCTAGAAAATGAAGGGTTTCCCCTAAAAATATTCTCCAAAGTTTGTTCTAAACACATCAATTGAGAAATTAATGGATGGCTGAAAATTGACCTGTCTACCAGAAGTTCTAAAATATGGAAAATTAAAGTTGATGTCAAATGAACAACTAGCAGAACAAAATACATAGATATGAAAAGTTAAAAATACAACAAATTAAAATAAATTAACCTAGGAGAATTTGGAAATTATATGTGGGATTAGTTGCTGAAGAAATGTTGGGAAGGATAATTTTGGAAGGGAAATGGACAAAATACTCTAAGCTGCATACATTTGTTTGTAAATTGGGTGGACAAAGGAAAATGGTCAGGAAAAATGGAATTACTGCTCTAACACACAGCAACATTACAAAAACGTACATCTCACATATATAACTGGGAAAAGATGAGGGAGCAGCATGTTAATGACAAGAATAAGGAAAATACAAAGCTAGGAAAGGCAATTTAGTATTACTTGGAGATATTTTATCAGATACATCATGAAGAAACAAGAGTATATTCTGGATGACATGTATCTTTCTCTTGTTTTCTCTTTTTTTGGTGTCTATTATTTATCATCTGTAAAGACATGCCAAAAATATTCATTTCCAACTAGAAAAGATGGAAAATAAATATTTTACAAAAAGAGGGACTCACATTTTCCTAATGTTTACATTCAATTACGAGTTGCATATGCTTATTTTACATTTTACAGTAATACCAAACAAGTTGCTCACAGGATTTGATGTATGTGATAAAATGTTATTTGCCATACAAAGCATGTACCAGTACATAGGCACTTTTGTTCTGTGAAACTTTTAGATGCCAAGCATGTATGTTGTGAAGCACAGTAAAAAAGTTTATTTGCAAGGTTAAGTGACTTCTCACTCTCGAATGAAGAATTCAGCCTCAACTTTATTAAGTATGGAACAAATTTGCAGTCCTTAACTAAATTTCCATAGCGTTTTGTAGCTATATCTGTATTATCTAGTAGGAAGTGAGGCACTTGTCCCAATAGTGATGACTTCAGATGCTCTTCAGGCACTTGGCTCTGCAGAAATTAAAGTTTCAGTGTGCCATAATTTCTTTAATTGGTATTTCTGTACCATGAACACACACTGTTTTCCCACGTTTGCTTCTTTCTGAACCATGTAACCAAACTGGACAAGGAGCACACCCAAGTACTTCACTTGTAACCAACTGGTACATACTGTATGGTCTATAATAACTTTACGAGGACTGAACAAAAGAAACTCAGTGCTTTTAGCCAATGGCACAAATGAAGCTGTTGTGATTAATAAAAGTAACAAACAAAGCACGTTTTAGTAATGGTGAAAGGAAATGTAACAGAGGTAGGGGAGGGAAGATGAGAGATTAATGTATAAAAACAGAAGGATTGCTGGTCATTGACCACATTTATTATTAAAATGATGTAATGACCACGGGAAACAAAGCTGTTAAGAAGAAGGACATCCCCAGGGGGTCATGGGTACGTACCAGGGAAACCAGGGGTGGTCTGCCCAAGGGGAGTAAAGGGGGGATGCTGCATAGCCAACTGGTGAAGCTTGGTCAACTGCAGGGCAGGATGGGAAATTAGAACTAACCAATCAAATGGAATTATTTCAGAGCAGAGAAACCATCTTATGTGTTCTAAAACTGGATTAATTAAAATTATATTGAAAAAAAAGGTTTAATAGTTCATTCTAATCTACCGTAGAGAAAAAAACCCCGAAAACTGGTTATAAATGACATCTCTACTGTTATTACATGTAATGGCTATTGTTAATATTAACTAATTACTGTAGAATTACATATCAAAAGAAATCAAATATATCACATGCAAGAAAGACCAAGATAACTGTCATTTGTTCCTGGGCCATTGTACTTTCTAGCAATTATTACACAAGGTAAGAGATGCAGCTGAGCTAACACTTGGCTATACAGAGTTGTTGTTCAGGAAAGGTGTCCTTAGGCCGTATCTTTATTGCTCACTGTAGAAAGCAAATGCTGCCCAGAACAAATAAGAGGGAGAGGAACAAAAAGGGAGTAATTTACATGTGCTGGACTCACGTCTGGATGAGGGATGGCATACTGCCCCTGAATCGTGAACGCCTGGAAACAACAAGCACAGTTAAGATACAGATTAGTCAGGTGGGACAAGCAGCGTTCCTGCTGTCATCAGAAAAGCCTCTCAATGCCTCTCCTGGCCCCTCAGGCAAATGCCACCTGCATTGCTTTCAAAGCTGAGTGAAGTTTAATTGTCTTGTGCTGCTTGATAACTCTTGACACAGAACAGAAAGGTCTCTGTCAGGCTGCCCGTGTACTCCTTGGAAGCAGAGGATGCCAAGTGCCACTGCCTGAGCTCTGATAACCTTGGCCCTCAGGACCTCTCTTTAGCACAACTCTGTCTGCTGGGAGCAGAGCTGAGGACACTGAGGGGGTCAAGGAGCATAGGGGGTGGCCACTTCTCCTCCGTGCTACTCCATCTGCCCAGCCACACCAATGCACATAGAGAGATGCTGATGCCTAAAGAGCAAGGGGCACAGTGAGGCAGGGACAGGCCTGCCCAGGAGATGCCCTGCCTTGCTATCCAGCTCCTGACTGCCCTGTGTGTGCAGGGACACATGCCAGTCAGCTCTGGTTATTGACAGCCACAGATGCCGAGTGCCAGCAAACATGTGCCCTGGAGCACCTCACAGGGCTTGCATCCCAGGCTGCCGTGCCGGTGGGTACGAGCGCACATGTGCTGGATGGCAGCCCGTCCTGCACTGCCCGGGCACAGGGACAGCATGCCAATGTGCAGATAGGAGCACGATGGAGACCCCCAGCACGATGGTCTTGTCTTCCACAAAAAGCCAAATATCCTCCCTTCAAACGCAGCCACTCTGCACCACAAGATCAATGCATGAGGGATAGTTTCTGGCATCAGTTCTGGCAGCACTGGGGTGAGGTGGGGGAAGCAAAAAAGCACAGGAGTAAGGAGGGATACAATAGCATGCCTGGCACCACTTAGCACAACCCTTTGTCTCTCCTGCTGATTCTGTTCAACCCTCTGTAGTGGCCTACAAACAACAGAGAGTTTATGATTTTCTATTGTATCTGAAGGGAATGGCATATAAGAAAAAAATTAATGTGCTTGTGCTTAGGCAGGAAAGCAGAAGGACAAATTATATAAATATTTTTAGTGGGAGAATTACGAACAGGAACAGAGATGATTAGCGTAGTTTGCAAAACACTTATTTGACAAAAGGCCTCTTAGAAAGTAATGAATCCTCTGCAAATCATCAAACAATTCATTTAATGGAGTTTGGATAGTAAAACCTTTAATGTCTCAACTGTGTGATGCACATTGCTGCAGCAGAATTTCCCTTCTGGAGAGGAAACATTTCATTTACTTTTTAAATTAGTTATAAAGCCAGACTGTAATCCAGCAAACATTATGCACCTGAGCAGTTTTCAGGTGGAAGTGTGGGGCTCAGTGGGATGCTCATGGGCAAACATATTCATGTGCATCTGTGGGGGATGGCTATCACTGAGGGTTTATATATCACAGGAGAAGATTCCAGTCCACCAAAACAGGTGATCACTGCCATCAGTGGGTCTTAAAGGAAGCACATGTTCAAGCAAGCAAAATGTGTTTGACTGTTTTACCAAATGAGGACAAGCTGAGTGGGGGCTCTGTGCTTAGCCAAGCACAGGAGCAGCCACAGAGAGGTTATAGCTGGAAATGGTGCTGGGGCCATGAGCAAACAGTGGGTTTGGAATCCACACTTTTGTGTCTGAGCCTCTGTGCTGGATCACAAGTGTCCTTTCTGGTCTCAACTTCAAACCCAGCTGAGAGAACATCTTTCACATGGCTGTTTCCTAAGCAACGGTCTGCAAAACAGCAAGAACCCCTCACAAAGAAATCACCAACGAATCTAAGAGAAGTCACCCCTTATCTCATCATTCCACTCCCTCAGACTTCCATGTACACATATGAGGAAGCAAACAAACTGGAGAAATGACAAAAATGGCATTCAGCACTCAGACTAGGTTTACTTGGTTGGTTGGCTGTCAGTGAAAACCACCAAAGCAATGTGGACAAGATGGGTCATGAATTCTGAGTTTAAAAAAATAGAAAAAAAAAAAGGAAGTTCTTAATTTCTTAGGCTCCCAAAATGTCATTTGATTGATTTAGATTGAGAAAAAAGTCTTTGACAGCTTTACCCCCTGGCAGGGGAACCACATGTTTCTGGGGGTGAGGCATGGTAAGCACAAGCCTGGGAGAGGCTACTGAGGCATCTGTCTTTTAACATTTCACTGAGACGTGAGCTATAGATCTCCTTCAGTCAAGGTCATGGGCAACCTTCCTACTGACATAACAGCAGGGATGACCTGGTCTTCTATCTTCCTCAATTTAAACTATAAAACCGCTATGAGACATAGGCAAGGCAGCACCCTGTGAGTACCCATCTGAACACCAACACAACACACTGGGTAGAAATTTCCAATGACCACTGCATATGCTAAGTATTGGTAAAGGGACAGAGCAGGACAGTGTACAGTTTCCTTTCGGTTTTGTTATGTAATACAGTATCAAAGAAGCACAAGAGAATTAAAAGCAATACTTAAAGTGGAAAAACCCAAATTTGTTAAGGAACACTAAAAATTTTGTTTTGTTAATGTTGCTTGATATGCAAGTATTAAAGAAACGAAAACCTTTCAAGATTGCCATGATGCAATTTAAATAGAAAAATACCTTCTGATAGTGTAGCTAAAAGATTGAATGTAATTAACAGTGCTGATAAAATTTTATTTTCAGTGTTAATTTCCACTTATGAAACATGGTTAAATATCGTTCCATACTGATGTCCAAACACACCTTAAGCATTTTCTTGGAAAGTCTGCTTAGCCAGAGCACACAGAAATTCAAAGTACACAGAAAGAGTCTGTCTCTTACACTCTTTCTCACATCAACACGGTTGCATTAGTAAAGTGAGAATACTTTTTTAACTGACAAAACTGAAGATGACAAGAGCTATTGAGCCCTGAAAATAGGACACTCTCAATTATTTGTACAAACTGCTCCTACCACTCCAGCAAACAGTTCCAATACTTTTGAGTAGTCATATACAGAGACAGTCTTTGAAGGCAGTGGCAATTACAATACTGATAGAATGGGCTGCTGCATATACATACAGATATTTTTTAAAGGAAAACACTGCAGTGTAAACTTACATATATGGAGTAAGTTATTCGGAACTTTCAGTCATTGACCAATTTCTGGTAAATTATTTTAAATTTCAATTCAACTATGGTCACTAAGGAAGCAGATTTCTTATTTTGAAGACAACTAAGAGTGGTAGGTTTGAACATGATGAAAGCTACTACATCCACGTTATGAAAATCTGGATATGCATCACAACGTATTGTTACTGAGTAGAAGGTAAAACTCTGAGACAAAAAAAATTCTGAGAAAGCTTGTGATAGGGGCCTGTCAGAAGCAATGGTGTTTTGGTGTATGCTTGAGAAGTGCAGGAGCCTCCTTACATACCAGCAGGCTGTGGTGGCATGGGCTGTCACATCAGCAATACCAGCACCACCTTGCCCCCATCAGGAACCTTGTGCCCAGCTTCTCATGTGACTTCCAAATTGCCTGGGGTGGGTCTCTAGGGCTGCTGTCACAGCAGCTCACACCCCATGACAGAGTGACGATCTGGGATGGGCTGATGGGACCTGCCTGCAGATACTCGACCATGCAGGTGAGTAACTGGGTAACTGCTTAAAAAAGAGGCCTTGACATCACCCTGGGGAAAAGGCTTGGCTGGGTAAGGGAGAGGCTTTACATATGTGAATCCTGAGTAGAGAGATGGCTGCCTTCCTTTAGGCTGGGTTTAGGGGATCAATTTCCCCTTGAGCTGGACAGCAGCATCTCACTGCTCCACCACTGCTCCTAGCCTGGTGGCTATACAGGTCCTCTTTGAGCTTCCCATGGTGTTTTTAGAGCACATATCAACTGTGTTCATCATGAGCTCATCAGTGACTAAAGCTGCATTCCGCCTGCAATGGGTGACGGCAGAGAAATTCCTGCTATGTCTCAGCTCTATGTTGCAGACCCGTTTCAGGGCATTACCAAAAGGCATGGAAGAATCACATTGCACATGGGTTTTTAAAGGCAGATGAGTACCCTGTCTGATACAGCTTAAGATGAAGGGGGAATCAGCAAAACTTCCTTGCATGAAAAAGAAACAGGAACACTGTTCTTATGTTATCAATCAGGCTGTTGCATGCCATGGTTGGGAAGGTCTACACTTGCATGTGTGTAGTTCCTACAACCTCAGAACCCCATTGTTACTTGGTCCCCAGGGACTACAAGCAGCAGAAATTATGTGTGTGTAAATTTTTACTGCAAAATGCATTATTTGGTCCCAAAAAATTTGAAAACTTAGAGAAAAAATACACCTTTCATGATCATGTTTGATCATCTCTGAAAATGGACAAAACTTCCTACACTGCCAGTGGGGCTGCAAGTTAAGAGTCAAAAAAACCCACCGCCTACAATAAGCAGACTTGTCCCACTCAACAAGCATCTGATCTGGACACCTCTTGATTCACAGAAGGGCAAACTTTTCTTAATTACAGAAGTCAATTTTAAATCTTGGTAAAATACCAGTCATCACAGTTTTCCAAAAGGTTTGCAATGCAGTGTTCTCCTGTCCTGGAAACTGTAAGCACAGAGTAGACAAAGCACATCAATACTATACCAGGCAAGAAAGAGTAAAAGTTGAAAACTAACAGGCGCTGGCTGAGGTTGAGCCAAGACGGTGTGGTTTCCAGCTGAAGCCAAAATGGTGTCTGCTCTTACCTGGCCACCTGCAAAAATGATAGGTGCAGAGGCAGGTTTGGGACGGTAGGGGATGGTGGCACCTTTGGGTGGGGACTGCAGACAAAAACACAAAGCAATCAAAATGCAGAATGTATTAATAAAATCACTCAATCTCAATCACCTCAGACAACAGGGCATGCAGCTAACCCAGCCCACCCCAGCCCACCCCACCCTCCACCCCACCAGACCAAAAGCATGGTAGAGGCCTCCTGTCTGAGCTCCAGGGGGAAGAGCCAAGGACCTGACTGCACAGCCAAAACAGGCACTGCTGACACTAGTGGTGTCATTACTGCCCTTGTCAGATGAAGCTACGAAGCTTCATTAAACATGGCCTTTCAGGAAACACAGACACAATTTTGAAATCTGTCAATGATTTGGAGGAGTCCAGCCTGTCCTCTTGCTTTGCTAACAGAGAGTACATCTCCTACTTATCAATCTTTCCAACACATCAAGGTTCTTGTTTTACCAACTCAATTAAGTTAGCTGTTCCACTGCAAATGACCAGCCTGATCCTGCCTTTCATCTGACTGAGCTGGAAGGCTGGAGAAGAATCTTCACACCTTCAGCAGGAGTATAACCACGGCCTTTGTAATGCCTCAAAAGGGGACCTGTTCCCTGAAGCCCAAGGCAAGGACTCAAGGAGAAAACCCCTGACTGAGGATAACTTTGTCCTCGTAAATAAAGCAGGAGCATGTGTCTGTGAAAAAGCCTTCAAGATGTCTGTGGAACACCTAGCAGAATGGCACACTCATTTCAGAGCGTTGACTACAACTAGAGAAGGTCATCACAATTTATATTTCCATTAATTTGTATCTTATAATTAGCTATTGCATGTCAATGGAAGTGCTTGTTGACAAATTAAATATATGCTGCAAATTAGAGCATATATGTGTTCTTAAAGCAGAAAACTGCAGTTAAGCCAGTGTCTTCTTTGTGCTGCTTGCTACTTGCCTGATGATAAAATTAAGTACTCCTTAGGGAAAACTGTCTGTTTAAAAAGTGTGGGAATTTAAAACATGTGGGAAAACAGGACTGTGACTCTGATTTTGAGAAGTGGCTTTTTTCATCCAAATAACTGTTTATTCCACCAATGTCACTTAGATGACAAACTACACTCTGTAGTCACAAAGCTGATAACTATTGCCTTCATGTACTACATTTCTAACAAACTAAAGTTATTTCTTATCATTAATTTCTATTCTCTAGCGTTTTTATAGAGAAATCCCTTCCACACTGTAGTCCAGCAAATGCTGATGAAGAGTCAGTTTTCCCCATTAAAACACTGGGGATTTATTATTTTATGCTTTTATTTGCACTTAGGCAGCATGACATTTTGATGCAAAGGCTCTATGTCATTTTGATGCATTGCATACTTCTGTACAGCCAATAGCTGTAGTGCTGTCTCAGACACTCCACTGTTTCTCCCCTCTTCAAAGAATAACAAAACAGTGGGGTGAGAGAGATCACCACGAGACAGCCCTTGACTAGAGTTACACAAAAAGCAAGCCAAGCCTAAAAAATACAGAAAATTTTCCAGTGGAAAATGTGTTAAAAGCAGAGATATTTCATGTTCATTGTCAAAAATTACCAGGTCAAAATATTAATTTTAATTTGATATATTTTTTTTTTCAGATTTCTATTCAGTTGAGGAATGCATTTGCATGGCATTATGGGCATTTTCAGGAAGGGAATTTTTTTATAAATTAATTTTGTATCATTTAAACTAAGAGCTAAAAAAACTGCTGTCAAAATGAAACATTCTGGCCTTATGCAATGACCTGACGCTAAGGACCTGGCTAGTCAGAGTTATTTCTATTTAAAACAAGACCTAGGGTGTTTTGTCCCTATTCTACATCATAATGAAATGCATGTCTCTCAGGACAGCTGCAGGTCTGTGCTGGACCTGGTGTTGTTTGACAATGCCATAAGAGCCCTGGTCTTAAATGGTTAATCCCTGCTATGAGGTGATCTCAAACCCCAGGAAGGGCACAGCCTAACAGAGCACTCTGGAAACTCCCAGCACAGGAAGGGCGGGCAGCACCCCAGGGGAACCCACGGCAATAGAAAATCATTAATACAGTGTTTGGGCACCTCCCGAGCAAGAGGTGCCACGCCAGGTGCCCACTCACCTCCAGCATAACCACGCATATCTGTTTCACACACTGGATGATGGCGTCGGGAGTGCCCGAGATTGTCACCGCACGCTCCGTCGAGTTCGGTAGCATGTCCCCTGCCACCTGCACCTGCGCCCCTGTGGACTGGGGCAGAGACAAAGCAAAGGGACTGTCACCCCCGGGCAGCCAATGGCACCTCTCCAAACACGGCCATTCACTGATGCACCTCCAAACTTTTTGTCTTTTCTCTGCTGGACATGTGGTAGAGCACGTATGTAAACTCAGCCCCAGACAGGGCAACTGGGGTCTGGCAGGACATGGATTTGCCTGTTCAAGCCAATTTGCCAGCACTGCCATCCTAGGAAGATTAGTCCTCAGCAGCTGTTCCTGAGTCAAACTGCGACCTGAATTTCAGGAGAAGTCTTTTAACCCTCTCAAAGACAGTTGTAGTATTGACTAAAAACTGAAAAAGGTGAAATAATAAAAAAATACCAATAAGTGAAGAAGGTTGGCTAATCAAATGAGTTGCAGATAAATGGCTCTTTAATCTATTGATGGCTTACTTGTGTTTCCTGTTGAAATTTGAGGCTGTCTTACACTATATTTCACAATGGGACAGAACCACTTCTAAATTATAATTAGTGTTGATTAAATATATGCATATCATCAACTTTTAGCTCATTAATGAACCCAAGGAGGTAATGAGCCACTTTTGGGGTTTTTTATTTTCTTTAATTTGATCTTGGCATTAACATATGTTAGTTAACTGAAAAAAAAGCACCCAAAGAAAAAACACAGGAGGCCAAGACAAGCCCTGACATTATTTCACAAACATGCAAGACCTTTTCAGTCAATAGAGAAAACGCCAGACATTTGATATTGACTAAGCTCTTCCCCATATTGAGAAAAAAGATCTATTCCTGACTATTATTGCAATCAGTATTTGGGACTGTTAAAGAAAAATATTTTCAGTAATCACTGACTTTGTGTCAGTCAGCAAGGAGTTAATCTGTTTTCCTGCTGGTTACACACAACACATGTTATTCTTCTTTTCCAAAGACTGATTAAAATACTGATTGCATCTTCTGTTCACTAGTGATGTTTAAGGCCAGAATATCAATTCCTTGCTCTGTAACAGGCTTTGGAATTTTGCCATAATTTGATCAATCACTCATGCTTTTCTTTTCTTTTTCTTTTCCTTTTTGTAATTTTATCTTGAAAATGGTACTGCAACCCTACATGTTGTTTTTGTGTGCATGACTGAACACAAAAGACCATCCCTTGTGCAACTGCCACTCGAAGTGTTGTGCGGTAATGAAATTAGACCACATCTTGGGCTGGAAGCTCCTTTTTTTTGTTTGATTGTATTTATTTTTTTCACGTACATTTCTGGGCATCTGTGCATCTAGCACAAAAGACTGCCAAAATACCAGAGTAATTTATGCATTGTTTCCAGTGCCAATCTTGTTTATTCTTTGACTTTGGTCATACGCAAGCAATGAAAAAATGAGTAATATTTTGTCCATTATGCTTAAGAAAATGTGCAGTGTGACTTATAGCCTTATCAAAACACCTATTTGATGAAACACTATCCTTTTACTTCCTTCTTCTAGACTATAGATAATTGCTTCTGAAACTGTGCTCACCAGGATAATCACTTCATCATTTAATTTACCAACAGACCAATCTCACCTTTAAAATCCTATGTCCTAAATGCATTCTGTCAGTGCTCTGAATGGAGATACCCGTGTTTAAAATAAAATCCAACATATCTTCAGCTGCAAAACCCAGAGCTAAGTACTCATTAGCACACAGTTCACACTCATGCCTGCTCCAATTTTAATACAACCAAGAAATTGACATAAAAGCTCCATAAAACCTACTGTCTTGTAACGTGCATTTTAGATAAAAAAGGAAGTTTCAACTTGGTAGAACATGTCAAAAGCTTTTGTTTTGACACAGGCAAATTAAAAAAAAAAAGGATCAATATGCTATCTTAATATTCAACAATTCACCCTGTTAGATGGAATACGAATTTAGTTCGAATACTGTCACTTCCTCCGGAATAATAATCCACTTTTCTAAAAAGTCCTAGTCAGATTTTCTCTACATAACTAAACCTGTAGCGAAATTGCTTGTATGGCTGATTACAAACACCAAATCCGTGGCTTGGTATGTGCCATATTGTTACAGTCATGCACAGAAGAATTAAAACTGGCACAGTGTGATAGTTTTTGCAGTTTTTGGTTAGAAGAAGAAGTGGTTGCTAGAACTTTAAATGAACACCTTAGCTAAAGTCTGGATAAAAAAAAAATAATCAGTATGTGTTTGGAATACATGAAATCAGTTCACCTGTGGCACACTGGCATTAGGGAGAAACGGGAAGGGAGCATGAAAATCGCATTTTTCTAAAAACTGGTTCTACTAACCTGGATTTCCCAGTGCTACCTGGGCCTTTCTCTGTCTGCAAGGGTGGTAACTAATTTGGAAATGGCTGCAACTCTCTGACTTGCGATAACCTGAGTATTGCTGGGGAGGGGCCTGTGCCTGAAGAGAAACTTGAAGAGCCATATCTGTCACTGCTGCTTTGCTTAATTGTGCATCAAAGACTTTACATATTGTAAAGCTGTTTCTCTGTTTTACACATGGCTCTTTAGTGTCAAGGAAAGTACAAGGAAAGATTGCTTCTCCGACAGCAAGGCTTTTCCATGTCTTTCACTCAGAACATGCTCATGCTGGTGTGATGAGTGAAGTGCAGTGGACTGCAGTAGGATGCTGAGCTAGCCAGTGTCCCCAGCAAACATCCCAAGACTTACTTACCTCCCTGATTTCTTTGATTTTGGAACCTCCTTTTCCTATAAGGGATCCACACTGACTTGCTGGGACGACGAGCCGCAGTGTTACAGGCGGTTTGCTTGTCACTGTGCTGTTTGTCATTGAAGCGTTTATGTCCTGTAATCACAATGGCAGAGAGTATTAGCAGGGGATTTGTAATTCCTAGTAAGCACTGAAGGGCTCAGAGAAAATGCCCTGGCTGTTCATGGAGTCTTGGGGAGTGTGCAACCAGTCACAGTTTGTTTGGGGGTAGGTAAAGCCACCGGCCCTGCTGGTGATACACTGTAAGCACGAACTGCATAAATGGCTTGTGCGAGAGGAACCCTCCAACTCTTTGGCATTGCAGGACCAGAGAGCAGGACTGGGAGGAGGAGGTGGTATCTGCCATTAACCCAGTCAAAACAGATGGAAAAGGACAAGAAGTTTTTGTGTTCATAGGCTTCCAAGTCCTGATCTCTTTTTCACCACCTCAATTAGAACATTTATCCTACATGGTATGTTTTTACATTTCACACTATTTCTTCTCAGACTTGATACAAAGGAGAAAGGCTAAAAAAGGGAATGACAGTGAAACTGTGAATAATCCGAAGCAGAGAAAATCGTGTTAGTTTGACAAATATTTTGCTGACCCCTAGATATAATTTCTTTTTCGTAGCAGATCCATAAGCATTTGTAGTGCTACCCAATTTCAAAATGTTTTCCATTATGGCTATGTAACCAGAGTACAAAGAGCTCAGCAGAACAGCAATTGCCTGTATCCAGGTAATATAACATATATCTGTGTATCTCATTATCCAATGAGACTACACTGTATGTTCTCAAGAGCATCTCAATATACTACTTGCTGCAAGGTTTGAATTGCTTTAAACATATTTGGTTTGCTCAAAATCTTCTAGGCAGGACAAAACAATCCCTCTAAAGGCTTCATCACAGAGGAAAAGATAAAGCTTATCTTCACATTGATGGATGGGATACTGTTAAGGGAACTTAGGATCACAGAAATAAAAAGCTACAAGCTACATGGCACCTGCCCAACAACTCATAAGAATCTGAATGTGTTTTCGTAACAGTACCTATGAGCTGGAAAGACTGTTTCATCCATCTGTGAGGTGGCATGGCACAACTATTATAACCTTCACAAAAATGTTACCCAAAAGATTAGGACAGGAATGACAAAACATGCTTTTTGTATTCATTTAACTCATTTATGATGCAACAAGAGTTCCAGCAGGCAGAACTGATATGATTCCCTACATTCTCACTTATCAAGACTATCACTTGTTTAAAAAAAAAAAAAAAGCGCCTATACTGTGCAATCAGGACCCCAAATTAAAAAAAAAAGAAAACAACACCCAAAAAACTAGTTATTACTTCAAGCAACTGTGCACATCTCACTGAACTGGTGTGGGAGCCCAGTATCACCAGCACTGATCCCTACTATCTCCCCAGTTCTGATGGCAGCATTCTTCTGTCCAAGAAATGGCTTGGTATGACCTTGCTTAGCTTTAAAAAGAAGAAAAAAATCTTACAGGGAATGAGGCTCTGCTGCGTGTGACAAGACAGCTACCAAATCATTCGTCTGCCAGCCAGCAGTAACTCACATTTTGTTTAGTGACTGTGTCAGTGAGAGATTGCACTCCAAAATAAAGTGAGAGTGGTAACAGAATTTTGCAGCACCCATGTATCTGAAATAAAGGCCAAGTCATGCCAATTTTTCAGCTGGAATATGCCATCTCACTATATCATATTTGTGTCAGGTGCAGGCACATGATCATCCAGACGTAGGTAAATAATCTTCTTCAGCCGCACAACACGACCCTGATAATGTCTCCTACTCCCACATCATGTGTTGCCTGGCCTCAAAGCCTTCACTGCACTTGCTGCTTTCGAAAGCACTTTGCCAAAACTGAAAACCACTGCTCTCTTTATTTTGTCCTCGTCATTTAAAAAGAGCAAAATCTAAACACACTGCTCAGCAGTGTGGGGTGCATAAAGGAGTTATTCCAGCATCAAAACATGACAAAAGAGAAATGATCAGAAAAAAATCCCCTTCCAAACAGAAGGCTCCCAAGTAAGGCTCTTTCTGTGGCACTGCATCCATTGCCTCAGGGCTCTGTCAGACACTACAGCTGCACCTTGCATGGCTTCTGCCTGCTTGGTGGGCTGCTCCTCAGCCAGGACAGGCTGACTCGGAGCCTGGAAGTGCTGGGAGCTCTAGCTCAGTTGTACCTGCTGATTATTCCATTCCAGTGCTTAACTACCAAGTGCTTCCAGTGGATTATACACTTACAAGCAAAGCTAGAGCTGCCCCACTCACCAGTGAAGTTACAGATGCATTTCTCAGGTCTCAGCCTCCAGTCTAGAAAAGACTACTCTAAAATGTCCTCTCTTGCAATTCCAGTGGTCTGCCTGGTTTAGTGCCATGTTTTTAACAACCCTTTTTTCCCTCTGCAGTGAATACTTTAGTTATTTATGTAATTACCTACCTAGCTTGTAAATTCATCATAAGACTGCTAGAAAACCAACTTTTATTAGGAAGGTTGTCAAAACAGAGTGATATAAGGCTGCAGAGCAACCACAATGAGAACACCACCCTTTATTTTTTTTTCTACCTGACACGTTTTGAGATTTTACTAACAGTAGAAATGCATTTCAAGGCTTCCATGTATTCCTAGGCCTGCTTAGCCCCAGGTATATAGCTGTAGGGTTGAAATTAAGGGTTCAAGGACTTCATGTCAAAATGCTTCATATAGGCATGGACAACAAATACAAAAAAAATCCCTCAAAGCAGCAGTCTCACACATGCATCTTTTTTTCTCTGTTTGAATGTAGCTGCAATAGCCAGTGATGGACTGATTTTTTCAAATGGCTGAAGAAATCTCCAACAAAAAGATATGCATGTAAAATAGCATTTGGTAACTAGCTTATTTGTAATTCCTGAAACAGTACTTTATTTTGCCTCCAGAGAGTCACAGTTACCTCATTTTATTGACAGGAAAATTTATAGGAAACCTAGGTGATTATATGAGACATATTTCCTTACTGTTGTTCTTTTAAATATACCGCAAACCAATTATGTTAAAACCGAATACAGATATTTCAGAACATATAATGGCAGTATTTGATTTGCAGGGAGTGCCAATACTCCTTTGCTAATACTCATATTAAGAGTCCAGACCACCCTCTAAAATCTGCAAGTGCAAATATGCATAAAATCTATCCAGATGCCTGAATTTCAAATTTCTTTTCCTCTTGCTAGCTACAGCACTTTCAAAGACTTACATTGTGGTGGGCTGGGGGTGTGATGCTGTGCAGTGTTTGATGTTTCTTATGAAAAATGCAGCATTATTTCCACTGGGTACTCATTTTGGTGGGAACTGGCACGGATTATCTGTGCTAATGACTCCCTCAGCATTTTTCAGGATAAGGCCCGATGCAGAACATGTTTTCTGTGTAGAGAGCAGAGAGACTGCTCTCTCTAGGACTCTGTGGACTGGAGGGTATGGTACTGTACACAATGCTACCTCTTAAGCCAAGGGAAACAGGGACTGATCCAAGATGGGTAGGAGACAAAAGATGAGAAAGAGATGACAACAGGTGGCATTAAAACTGAGTTAAACAGAACTACTTATATGGTTCCGTAGGATTCAGCCTCAAAATCATTATTATTGCATTAATAACAGGCAAGAAAAAATTATTAGCATTCTTATAAAATGCACCGTATCACAAAACCAAGATATTTTATCAACATGTTGGAAGACTGGAATATCACACAGGAAGATTTGAAAAATCATAAAGGTTTGAAGAAATATAAAGGGATTAACATTTGCAGTATATAAAAAAAAAGGTCATTTGTCTGGGGGCTGACAGGAATGTTTGCCAAGACTGAAGAGGTGAAAACACCTGAGCAGGAGCTGGGGATACCCATCAGGCCCTGCATGGCTGCATGCAAAACATTATGCTAGGAGGAGGTGAGGCATTTCCAGCAGTGGTAGGGACGTGCCAGCATGATAACTAGGACAGGGGACTGTTAGTGCCATTAAATGAGCCTCTGTGGAACTTCATTTGCAACCTGTCCACAATTAACACACACATTTAACACAAACTGTAACTGGAAAAAGGCAGAGTGGGACTACTAGAGCCACGAAAGGGGTGGGGAACGCATCCTGCGAAAGACTGTGTTTGGATCACTTACTCTGGCAAAAGCAAGGGTGTGAGGGGATAAATCAGTTTCTAAAAATACCTCTAGGTGGGAAATCCTCAAGGATGGAAAGGCAAGAATTATTTAAACTTACTATTATTTCAGTGCTGGCACAGAAAGCAAGCTGCATAAACTGTTCATGAATAAATTCAGGTGAGGAGTGAAAAGGTGCCAAATTATGATCCTGAAGTTGTGGCTCCAGTATAAGAAATTAAAAAAATTCTAACTAGTTTTTGATAATGATGTGATTGCAAGTTGCAAAACATATGGCTTTTGCTAGAAGACAGCTGCATCTGATGACCTGTGAGCTCTCTTCTAGTCCTGTTGGTCTAAACATGAGCAACCACCACGAGTAAATAAAGGCATACAGTGTCATTTTTCATCAATGTCAGCATCTCACAGTGCTGTGGAGAGATGTGGAGACTAGCCTCACTGACTTTGAGAAAAAGTACTCTTAAGAAAGGGATTAACACCCCTCTAGTTTAATCCTTTCTGGAGAGACACAGCCTCTTCCTTCTGGTGCAGATGATTCAGTCCACCTGTCTGCAGGCTCTTCCTTCAGGAAAAGGTGAACTGCTTTCTGCAAGGACATCTGTCTCTCCAGAAAGGACAAGAGAGATGCCTGGACCAATCATATAATTTTCAAAAGTAGAGGGAATTAAATTCTCCCCAGAGGGTCCAGGGTTCATGTTCTGCACTCTGTTGCCTTTTCTGTGAGGTTTTCCATTAAAATGGTGACCATATGTAATTGTAGTTGGTCATGAAACTGAAGGAGATCCCAGCACTTTAGGTACATATCTGCACAGAACAGTTATTCTACAGTGAATTGAGTTCTTGCCTTACTTAGTCTTAATGCCTTCATTTTAATTGATTTTAAAAGCTAAGCTTTAAATATGGTAATTGGTAATCATATAGTTTGTTTTAAAATAAAAATTTTCTAGTTAAATGAGTTATATATTCATTTTGACATATATAAAATTTACATCAATACCAACTGGGTTCATATAAAACAGTTAAAAGTTAGGCAATTATTCTTTTCAAATCAAACCCACAATGGGACTAGAATTTTTCCAAGACATTTTTCCTACCATTAGCACACATTACTAGAAGCAATTGCTGCTCCCTGAAGCCTCCAGAAAGCAAAAGAAATGATCAAACAGCTTGTAAATTGACCTATTATTTTTCTTCAGCACTGCTGCCAAAAGCATTTATAAAAATACAACCACTTTCATTGCTATTAAATAGAACATTAAACAAATCCTATTTAACATTAAAGCAAACATGAGAAAATTCAAGCAATGTTTGTATTTCAACTTGTGAGGAAAAAAACCTTGTATTTTATT
>JAWWMO010000083.1:86024715-86107783 GCA_035047845.1 Dendrocincla fuliginosa | reverse complement strand
AAGCAATGTTTGTATTTCAACTTGTGAGGCAAAAAACCTTGTATTTTATTTGCTTACCTCTTCAAATTTTAGTGCAATCATAGAAAAAGCTTTAAAAATTGCATCTGTTGGGCCTGTTATTGTCACAATTCTCTCTGGACAAGTGCCTTCTGAAATATTGATTCGAGCACCACTCTGTCAAAAAGAACAAATATTTTTCAAAGTTATACTTCCCGGAGAGCAAACTATATTAGGAATATAGTTTGGGAAAGAATATCTTGAGACATCTAATTCCCTCCCCTACAACTGCAGCCCCAACATCATATAATTTCAGCATAAACTGATCACATTCCAAAAATTCATCTAACTGCGGGAAGCCGGATTCTGTCAGAGTAAATACTTACACAGCCTTCTCTGCAGTATGCAAATCGCACCTCTGCAACTCAAAGTTGCAAATGATTGCATAATCAAGTCTCTTCCCTCCCCTCTTGCAGGATTAACTTTAAGCAGGACTGGAGCTGCAGAATTTAAGACAAGGTGGTTGTCTGCAGGAAGCATCAGCATTGCCCAGGAATGATGTACCTCTCTGGTTTGGAGCCTCTAAGACAGTGCTTGACCTGTCTAGCTGGGGCACTGCTTTGCATTATGGAGAAGGCTCCTTATAGAGGTGTCTCACAGGAAGGCAGTCCATTGATATGCACTGAACAACCCTTTAAAGGAGTAGTGATAGGACAGGAAACAATAACAGCATTGTCTCTGTAAGGCAAGGAGCCCGTTGGATGGAGTTAGAAAACTGTAAGCCTTGGAGACAAGCCAGGATGACTCTCAGGTATACTCAGCCCTCTTTATGCCACTGTGGCAGTGCAGAGAAAACCCATAAACCAGGGGGGTTTATATATTTATATTTTTATATATTGTATATATATATATATATTTAAGAGATCTTGGTGTAGATAATGATCAAATCCAGTTCAGGTAAGACCCACTCTACCAGTTCCCTAAGGTTTCAGGCATGGAAATACATTAACGCAGCCTAGCAAGTCACTGGAGCCTCAAATCATCCACAGGCACTGACCTTGGGGATCAGGGCCTGAAGCAAACGGGAGACAACCTGGGTTAATGTGGCCCTTTGCCTCCAGGGTACCCACACAGCACCTGATGTGCTCTGTGTCCCAGCTCTTACTCCCATGCACACTGCTTCTCTACAGCGAGAGACCCTACTTCCCCACTGACAGCACCCACACAGAACATGAAAAAAACAAAGCCCAACACTACTGATAGAAAAATCTTGCTGCCACAGACCTGGGCATAGAAATGAGGTTGCTGTACTTTTCTTTAGGCCCAGAGTTGTCTCTGAATTTCCCCAATAACAGAGCAAGACAGAGTTACATTTCATACCATAAAGATGGCATGTAACGTGCCACATCTGTCATGCAAGTCAGAATAAAGGTTGCATTTTGCTTTTAAAAAAATACTGAAGAAAGTAGTCATTTAAAGGGGGATCAAGTTATAATCATGTGGAGACACAGCCTCTTAGTCCTGTGCTGATATAAAGATGCATATAGTGCCTTTATTTTATAAAAACATGCAAACAACTACAGTGTCTTTTGACCACAGGTACATGACAGCAGGTTTCCAAGACTGAAAGAACATTTGATATTTAAAAAGACAAACCAAGGATCCTAAGTCTTCTTTAAGATGTTTAACTCAGAAGTCAGGAGCGCTCTCCAATAATGGCTTCCCTTCCTTGTGTGCAATTTATATCCAAAGATATTTGCTCATGATCATGATTAATAATTAAACTAAAATGTGTTTAATCAACTGGCAGGATTACCTAGTATACTGGAAACATTTTTTCTTACCTTTCTTTTAAGTCTTAGCAAATGTACCTATGTGTGAAACATGGGTGAAAGCTCTATTCATTGAAAAAGTAGCTCTGACAATCAGTCTGACAATGAAATCCCTATTGTGTATATTTAAAAATGGATGTCTGCAATTATCTTTACTAAAATACTTTGACATTTCCTGCCATGGACCTTCTATCAGTGTATAAAACAGCAAAGCAGCTGATGTGGTAATGTACTGCAGCTTTACTAGAACTAAACTGACTTTTCTTGAGGCATCCTCTATACACTGCACTCCTAAAGTTTTAAACAATAAGATTTAGTCTTTTGACTTCTACTTTTAACAGTAGCTTCAAAGAAGAAAAATGACACTCATCTCCAGGTAGGATGTGCTGCCTTGCAGACCAGTGCGGGTCTGTAACCTCCACCTGAGCACACTCCTCTAAAGCCAGGGAAAGACACTCCTCTGTGGCAGGGAAAGAAGCCTGTGTACACTGAGGTTTGTGCAGTGCCCTGTTAATCTTTTTGTGTCTACAACCTTCTCAGGGGATGAGAATGGCAGGTGTGCAGGTCTACCCTGCCCACACCCTATTCACAGCTGCAAAACGAGGAACAGTCAAGGCTTTGCTAAGACATGGCAAAGGGATGCTTTGGCTTGCACAAGTCTGGGTCCAGCTCTGCAAAGCTTGTGTCTATCTTCAAACTTGATGTGCATCAATCTAATGCTTGCTTTCAGATTTTTGGAAACTCTCTAGGAGGAGGCCAAGCCACATGCAGGGTGGATGTTGGTATGTTAACATAAGATACAGTGGGTTTGATGCACAGAATCATGCTGGTAAGCTGCATCTGAGATAAGACAGAAGCAGGCATATCGCTATGGGAATGAGAGACTCCAGACTGCTGCGGCGATAAGGCTACATTAACAACAATGTTTAATTTAGGCCAACATATTTATACGCTGCCTCTTGCAAAGAATGGTGATGTTAAATTAACTGCCCACTTGATGGCAGCATCGGGCTGCACATGCTGAGTTCCCCGGTTCCTGAGCTGGAAAGAAAGGCAAGTGAAGACATCAAGGCTTGTCTTACCTCCTCCCTCATCTTCTTCACTGTCTCACCTTTCTGTTAAAGAAAGAGGAAAAAAAAGATTAGCCTGGGCTAAGAAAAAGAACTGCTATGCAATATTTTGACATGAATATAAATAAAGTAATTTTCTGACCTTTCCGATAATGCTTCCAACCTCCTGAAACAGAAAAAAAGAAGACACTATGAATCATACAATTTGCTGTAGAAGAGCGTTTGTGCTGTTTCTAAGCTATTTCGCTATCACTTATTTCAAACCTTCAGTGTGAAGCATAGGCCCTTCCATTATTGCTGTATACAAATATGCCAGATCAGATATAAAGGGGTAGTCTAGAAATGCAGCTTTGCAGACAACTGACTGTGCAAGAAAAACACCTTTAAGAGAAACCAATCTTGTGGTTACAGATCAATCCCGCTACTATAAACACAGACAAATCCCTATCAGGGAATGAAAAGTTAAGAAATAACTGAACCACACAATCTACTTGAGAAAATGAGGTGTAATACAACTATCAAAATAATTGCTAGTTTCTCCAAGGGCAGGCATTTACCCCCTTTACACCATGTAATAGCTAGAGCTGAATTTCCATGCTACCAAGTGTTATTGTGTAAACACCTGGTGGCCTGTCTTAATCTCCCTATTAAGCACTTACACAACAATAACTGCTAATCACTTTTTAGGGATTTGGGAGTTGCTAATAGGCTCCCACAATTTTCCATGAAGGGAAAGAAAATACTGAGAAACGTGGCTGTGAACATACAATAGGAGAACTGTGTGGCAGTTCTGGCAACATCCCCAGGGTTAAAAGCTTCATGAATTAAACCAACAGGTAGCAAAAATGAAACTATTAACTCTAAAAGGAATAGTATGGACAGTTACTTAAGTGGGTTTCATCCTAAAGAACAGTCCAAACTGTAGGATTTTAGCAATCGTCCTCCATTGCTCTATTCAGTGTTGGACTAGGGATAAAGTGGTACTAAACTCACCACAGTAGAGAATTACCTGCAGTGACCTTAATAGTTATGTTTCACCAGTTGTTTACAAGCTCCTGCCATGCAATTGTTTGTGCTTGCAACTTGTCACACTCCTCTCACGAGATGTAAGGACTTCAGTAAGAAGTTACCTATCTCAATGAGGAACTTTGACACACGGTTCCTTTGTGCTCTAACACCAGACTTGAGGGAACAGTCAATACACTGCTGGACAAGGCTGCTATCTGGAGTCACCCAGACAGGCTGAAGAAATAGGCTGAGAGAAACCTCAGGGAGCAGAAAAAAGTCAAAAGTCCCATGTCCAGGATGGAAAAAGCTCATGAAGCAAGAGAAGCTGGGCAAAAACTTGCTACCTGAAAACTGACTTTGCAGAAAAAGTCTCAAGAGTCCCAGTGCACAAACCTAACCTGAGTACATGAGTACATCAGCAGTCCAGCCCTAATCAAAGACTGGACTGTATCAGCAAGGAGTGTAGGCACAGCAGGCTGAGGCAAATGATTCTTCTTGTGTTTGTGAGACCATGCCTAGAGGATTGTGTACTTCGGCCTCCTAGGACTAGACAGAAAAGGACATACTGAGGTGAATCCAATGCAGGGCCACCAAGCTGGATAGGGGACTGGAGCACAGGACACATGAGGAGAGGCTGAGAGAACTGCATTTGGTCTTAAGAAGACTCGAGGGAGAAGTCTCACTGTGACGCACAATAAGGAAAACATGCTACAACACCAAATTCCTACTCAATATGAGAAAAAAACTTTTTACCCTGGGGATGGCTAAACATTGAAACAGGTACCCAGAGAAGGTGTGGAATCCTCATCCTTGAAGGTATCTGAACCCAGCTTGGGCAAGGCCATAAGTAACCTGCTTCAATGGGAATCTGCTTGATTCGGCTTGTCAGACTGGAGACCTTTGGGGGTCCCTTCCAACCTTCATGGGTCTGTGATTCTTCAATCACGGCCTTATACCCACTGAAGTTAGTGCCTTATTAGCCAAAAAGTTCCTCAATCCAGTGAAGTCCCTTTTCAGATTTATTTTCAAGCTTTACGTTTTCTGGTTCCCACTTCACTTTTTTATTTCTCTTCCAACTGCTCCTCCAAGACGGCATTCTGCTCTCTTACACACACTGGTCAGAGAACAGATATCGTCCAACAGGCACTGCAAATCTTCCAGAGGTATCTGCTTTGCAAACCTATAGTTCTGCAGGCTGATGTACACTAGATCTTTACAGGTTACATAGCTGTGAGTGTTCTTGCTAAAGCTTCCTGTGTCCATCTGAGACTGCGAGACATCTGTACATCTGCACATACAATACAAAGAAGCAGCTCTGTGAGAATGGGAATGAATGAAGCAGACTCCCTGCAGTTTGTCTTGTTACCAAATTATCTTGTCTCTTAATATGTGGGTTTAGGTCACACCTTTTCTTATGGCTGAGACAGCTGTACCAGCATGCTGTGTAGGCTCTAAAATGAGATTCAGTTTTTTTGTTAGCAGTGACACAAACCTGGGACACCCATTCCCCAAAATTTTTAAGATCTTACTATTTTCTTATTCTTCTTCTTATTATTATTTATTATTATTCTTACTATTTTCTTTTTCACTGTAACTCTGCCAATCTGCCTATAATTGTTGAATGGGCTTAAACAACACAGGGAGTAAGGCTCTCAGGGATGACAAGCCTTGGGAACTTCCAGTGTCTGGTAGTTCCTATTTACCCACCCACTTAGCATGTTCAGCAATTTTACCTTGAAAACTTTTCCCTTTCTCTCAGTCCCAGCTTTCAGAAATGATTACTTTCATAAAACAGATTCTTAGGAGGTGGAAGGACCTTTTGCTAGAGGTGAGTGTACTGAGTTTCAGTAGCTGTGGGCAAGCGACTGTATTTCAGTTTCAATAGAATCTGTAGGTCTGGCCTTGAACCTGAAAGGCTCTGTCAGTACAAACTTAGTACGAAATCTGTCCCAGTCCATTTGATCATCTTGAGTCTTAATGCTATTCCTTCAGAAATGTATGGATAGGTCATGGCTAATAAATACAAAGATATCTTCCTTGGAAATAGAAAAACATACTTCTGCTTAGAAACAGAAAAGCAATATACTATTTGCAGCACTGGTAAAAAAGATGGTCCCTTTCCAACAAGGACATTAGGAGTACTTAAACAAGCAAAGTAGAGCATAAAATATTGGGATTCTCAAGCTGCCTGTTCCACTGAAGTCTGTGGAAGTTTTGCTACGGATTTCAGTGGGGATAGGAATTCTACCTGACTGATCATCAGCTTGCTATTTATTAACAAAGTGTATAAGCTGCTGAAGGACTGAGTAAATGAACAGTGTGCATCCCACTGAGAAAAAATATCTCAATAAGACTGGTGACCAGTTCCTTGGAACATGCCAGCAAATGTCACTGTAATCCTGTGAAGTACTTTAAACCTTCTCCTCCTCAAAGGGCGACTTTAGAGCTTATTCTTTAAGCAGGCAATTTCAAAACATCCAAGCAAATGCCACCTCACCCTCTACACTGGAAGCTGGGATTCTACTTGCCAGTGTGGGGTAAGGTCACAAGAGGCAGAGAGAAGCACTAACTTTACATGGACATTCCTAACTTTTTCAGAATTTTGATCCATACAAATTACTAAAAAAAACAAAAAAAAAGGCAGAGTGGTTTGAAAAGGCTGGCTTCAGACTTTTCTGAGGCCTTAGCTGTTTCTAGGAAAGCTCCTAGAAAGTACTGGTGACAACGGATCATGTCTTAAATTATGATACGAAAACGACTTCAGCCACAGATCAAAACACTCCTTAGACGTCCCTCTTCAAACTACCAAAGCTACTTCATCAAATGTTTCTTTTTACAGTCCAATATTTGTTTCATACTTCTTATATCACCTTGAAATAAGTTTACTGCTAAATGAGATACCTGACACCATTTTTATGACACTCAAGTTTTATCAATATTTCTAGCCAAGGTTATTTTGAGGGCTTTACCTTCTTTAGAAAATGTTTCTAAATCTGCCAGACACCGATGTGCTGTAGTTAACTGCAGAAGATAAATGTCACCTCCACTGATTCATTACAAGCAAGTCAGGCACTCAGCCTTCTCTGCAGCTCAGGATGAGAGAGAACGGAGGATGTTTTGTTCCTATAGAAGAAGGGAAGAGGTGTACTCCCAAAGGTTTTGGCTTTCTTCACATGGAGCAGCCTCAACTGACACTAATATATGTGAAATTTGGTGAGAGGAATCCTACTGCTGATGTCAAATACAGCCTCTGTGCAGGTCAGAGAAGAGTTTGATTTAGCTGCACTAGCAAATAATGTCTCTTGGAATATACTAATAACTCCTCAACTGTTTGCTGTTTCCCAGTGGTCAGGGATATAAACTAACAGTAACTATTTATGATCAATTTCAGATTTGTTTATTGACTAACCATCTACATGAAAATATAGTGGAACAAGAAGTTACATGATAACAATCGCTGAGCTTCATATAATCACATTTCAACAGCAGACCAAAAAGTAGCACACAAAAAGAAGTTGTAAAGGGGGGAACTAGAACTCATTTGGGAGGAAGACAGCTCCAAGCCAACCTGGCAGACTGATGTCAGAGCTAGAAGTACTACCCAGCCACCCTTCAGAGTATGTGCCATAGTAGCCATGCTGGATGAATGGGATGATTCCAAAAAGTTCCAAGTGTGTGCGTGTGCCTACATCCACTGATACATAAACACACACACACATGTATATTTGTACATTTGCCTGTACAGTCAATATACACATGCAGGCAGGAAAATTGATGGTATCAATTTTCCTTCAAGAAATGACAGCAATTTGGGATGCTTATCCAGGATTCATCCAAGGGGCCTCAGTTTCAGATTGTGTCGAGTTCCCAGTGCAGGTAATGCCTTACAAAGGGCATTATCTCTTGGTGACAGCACCTCAAGCAGGATGGTCCCACACTTGTACCCTAAGAGTCCCTTTGGAAAACCCCAGGAAAATGTGAAATCCACATGCTGATTTCAGATAGCCTGAAAATAATTCTCAAACCCCGGGGAGTGAGTTGTCCCTATGATTTTGCACAGTACAATATTTCTAATAAAGTAAATAAACCAACAAGAGGTGAACTTCAACAACAAACACTGGGAAACTGCTCAATATCAATAAAGCGTATTGCTAGCCAACCAGCCAATTCATTGCAGATAACTTGAAGAAAAGCAACTCTAAAAACAGGGGACAATTTCTCGCATGCTGAAATGCAACATATAATATTATTTGGATAGCTTATTCACAAGAATGGGATGAATTTTGCTCTTAATGAACACTTGGGGAGTAGTGGGCCAATCGAAGAGCAGAAAGCTATTTCTGCAGTTTTTGCATCATCTGTGGGGAAGGCAACGCAGTACCAGCAGAACAAAAGGTGGCAGCAGAAAGGTCTGTGAGCCAGGGCTTTTGCAGGACTCTTCACCGTGACAACAACTAAACAAAGATATAAAACAGGCTGCAGAAGAAAGCTATTTCCTAATCAATTATTTGGTGTGTCCTTTGAATGAAAAGAGAAAGAAATCAGTCATATGAAGAAAACAAATGGTTACAAATCTTGGTTTAAAGATTAACCTTTGATCTGTAAACATAAAGTGTGAAATTTCATAATTTTTTACAAGTGAGAGGTTAGTTTAATAATTTTTGTGTCCCAGAAAATCAAAACAAAACCAGGTAGCTGTTGCAGGACCAGAGAAAAGCAGAGGTCTTGCTCTATTATCATGGGCATCCAGATTTTATTATCTATTATCTATAATAGATTCTATTATCTATATTCTATTATTTATGGAGCAAATGAAACAAAAGCTTCACAGGATCTCTGAGATAAAGCCACATCTAGAAGGAAAACATGTTTAAGAAGTAATAGAGGACTATATACTTTCACTCCAAAGCATCTGCCATAGCACAGGCCCCATCCTAAAGCCTGCAATTCATTCAGGCAATGCTCTGATTGTATACATTTACCTGCTTTCTATGAGCAAGGAAAAGGTAGAACCAGCAGGGCTGGAGTCTACAAAAAAAAAAAGCCTACAAGAAAAGCATTGGAAGGAAAGAAATACAGCCTTTCACGGTGGGGAAACACATCCGTCACAGGACAAGGAGGAGTCCTGGCAACAGCAAACGACAGCTGTTCTGATAAAAGCTTTCTAGACCCAGACCAGCTGTCTTTCTCCCATCCATAGAGAGGCATAACATAACTCAACTCTTTCTCTTCACCTTGTGCTGAGGACAGAGTTGCCAATACTTGAATAAGCTCATAAATACAGTTGCATGGAAGATCCCAGAAACATATTCCATGAAGACATTCTGAGCACTGTGTTTGCATGGAGCATGTGTGGCATCAGCATTTTTCAGACACTGGAAGAAAAGTCAGTTTTGGGAAACATGATGTAACATGTCTACCTCAGGGAACAAATGGCTGCCTTGGATAAACTGAGAATCTGATTTGTGTTGTGGGATTACATAGGATTAGCCTCACTGACACAGGAGATCCCATGTTCCTAGGTGATGCTTCAGTAGCCACTGTCTGATGCTAACAGCCCTAATTTAGTAAGGCACTGCAGTACACGCCCTTACTGAGAATGATCTTATGCTAACAAATGTAGTAGTGAATAAGGAAACCACAAATCATGGTCTTTCTGATGGAGATGCCAGTGTTATGCATCTTGGACATTTTTTGGACAGCTGTGCCAATGGCCCTTTCTCACTTGCTTTTTGATAGCAGATGGGTAACAAGTTTACATTCAATTTCACATCAAAGCTCATAGCCTACCCCCACAAAACCGAACCAAAACCCACTTCTGTCCCTTTGCTTGTCCCTGTAGCTGTGATGCTGAAGCAGCAGCACTACATAGTGCATGTGCCTTCTGCAGACTCAGTTCATTACAACAGTGGACTGATGAGGAGATTTTGTTTGATATAAGTGGAAACATTCGGCTATGGAGATTGTTTTCAGGGACATACAGTGCCTAGAGGCTGGGGGAACAATCTCTCTCCTTTCTGTTGATTTTTAGGGTAGTGAGAGACTCAGTTGCTACTACAAACACCCTAAGAGGAGATCCATCTTGTGTTGTGTATTTGCATGCAGAGTTTTGTTCCATGACTAGCCCTCTGAGGTATCACAGTAATGCAAGCAAACAAAACAAGAACTATAATAGCAATAGGCAGGACAGTCAATCCTCATAATACCCTCACAGTGTTCATGGAAACTGAAAAGAACAGAACAAACATTGGCTTGATTGGCATTTTACCGCTTGGATTGTATTACTGACAAGGTGATTCTTGAAGTTACTTTGTTGTATTCTGTGCTTTAATAAGCAAAAAATAAAAGAAAAAAAGGGAAAGAAGGGCATTACCCTAAGATGGGGAAAATTTATTTCTGTATTTGCTTTACAGTCTTTCAGAGAGGCAATTAAGAAGATATAAAAAAGTGGCCTCTAAAAGAAATCCCTGATGCTAAAACTGTGTTATCTGTACTGATGAAAACAGCAATTTTCTCCATGATTTTATTCTGTATTTGAGCTGTTAAGTGTGAGCAATCACTCAATGAGCCTAATTTTCTTTCTTTCTCTTGTAAAAAATTCTATATATAGCACCATAAAGTATCAACAATATGTCTGAAGTCACCACTGAAGCTGGATCTATGTCCACTGTAACCAGTACTTCCAGTGCCACAAGTCTCCCACTGATCCTGCTGAAATCACTGGGAACTCAGATACCCTTAATTCCTCAAGGAATCTAAAATTAAGCTTACTGGAAGTTTAGTGCCTGCCTAAAACTCAAGGCACTCATGGGGTTTTGTCCAAACCCAAACATTTGACTGCAGGTACTTTTTCTAATTCACTGGTGTTGAATCTATGAGAAACATATTATTAACAAACTGTATCAGGGAAAAAAAAGCTCCACTCAGTCATCACATCTTTCCTTCGACAATGCCAATTATACAATCTAATAGTATATGTGCTGCTCTTTCCCATACATGTTCAAAATTTCCATAGGAGACTTAGAGAATGTCATGAAAATCTCAATACCAGGAATTTCTCCTGATATTCTCTTATTAGGATTTATTTTCAAAATCTTATTTTATCCCATTATTTCCAGCCACAAGCACTTGCAGCATTCAAAATAACTACACTCCATTACACTCATATTTACTCTCAGTATTTATTCAGAGCATGTCTGAAGAAAGCTAGACACAGTCTCCTCAGCCCCCTAAAACTTTTGTTATTTTTCTGTGAATTCCCGCTCTGCTCAGTCTTCAACATCACTCACACATGTGGTGTCTGCTGCTGAGCGCAGAACCGCAGGTGTGATTTTGCCAGAAGGACAGGAAGGTAATTACTGCCTCTTTGCCCCATGATGCACCAATGCTTTACATCCAGAATTGCATACACTTTGCAATAGCTTTCGTCTCCAACTCATCATATCCCCAGTGTGCCACTCTCTAGACACTGCCACATCTGATGCTTTTCAGCCTTTTATGCTTTCCAGATTTCCTTCTGTCACTGAACATGTATCTTTTAAATTACCTTCTCCATTTAATTGTCTCAACTCACCAATTTACACCTCTCAGTATTTGGCAAGAGTCCTGTTCCCCTGCCAGTTTTCCCTTCCCTCCTTCATCCTAACTGTAAATTATTTCCTTGTTCTTTCTAACCATCCAACTTCATTAATCCATTTTGTTTTTTCTTTCTGAACTCCATTCCCTTTCTCTAAAAGATTCCTGAGGCTCCATACATTACTACATTCTACTTTGGTTTCTTACAGACTTCGCTGCACCTGATACGGTTTCATCTAAGCACGTGTTCACATACTGCCCTCAGAAAAAATGCATTATTTCTTCTGCAGGTTTGTCCTGGAGAGAAGCAGAGACTCCTGTGCCACCACTATGAGATGGAGACCCAAGTGGATTTATGACCCTGCTGCCCTTTCTGTGCTGGCCCATTTGAACATCTTCTCTTGCTCCACCTCATGGACCTGGCTTTTAAATCTCCATTAAGCTACTTTCCTGAGATTTAAGATCTTTCTACCAGCCCAGTCTCTTACCATTCACACCTAAAATTAGCTTTTAATGGTGAGTCTCTAAGGTCTTAATCAGCCTGTTAACACTGGCTGTGTACAACAGCGAACCGGTCCAAAACCACGTAATGATTATCCACTATAGTCAAAGTAGGTGCTTTTTTAACAGTTACTTCTTTCTAGGCATGAACTGACCAAAATCAGAACAAGAGCACTGCAGATGTCAAGTACTGAGGTATGTTGGCAGATACTTGTGGGCAAGGCTACAGTTTTCCACAGTCTTCCAACCTCATTACCTGTGGCAGTAAGCAAGGAAAAAGAATAGCCACAAGTTATGGGAATAGAAAATTCAGCAAAAGATGAGCAAGGAATGGTGAAAGAGAAACATGGAGCTCTACAACATGCAGAGAGATAAAAGAATTTTTATTTTGACAAAAATTTAAAAAAAGAAGAAAAAGATGCAGTTCTTTTGGGGCCTGAGCTCTGCCTCTCCATACAGAGGACTGTGATAACACACACTCAATTTGTCTTCCTTAAATCCTTCAAAAACGTCGATCTGATCTGAGTAAATACTCCCACTATTGCCTTTGCTGAAAGCAGAAATCTTGCAATCCCTGCAATATTCCAACCCAGCCTACTTTTGAAGTAGACAAAGATAATAAAGCACCCATATCCATTCACATCTCTGTCCTACACAGTGATTTTACTTATTTTACTTCAAGAAACAGCAGGAATTAGTTGGAAAATACAGAAGTAGGCAGTGTAAACAGCTCCAATCCATATTCTCTGTTTTTCACTACTGAAATGCATGAAACAGCTTTATTTCTTAATGTGGTGCATCTTTCTTGTTAATAAAAGATGAAAATAAAAATCTGCATTATTTAGTATACTCCATATATCCAACTTCTGCATGTCCTTCAAAAGGCTCTCCTGTTCCTGACCTCTCCGAAGCAGAATTCAGGTAACTCAGTCAAAAAAATCCTGAGCAGCAAAGGCTGCAGTGCCATGGCAGCTTTACAGGATGAAATCGGTTTTGCCTAACTTGTCCTTAGAAACCTTCAGTGATGGATGGTGCAGCGTGCCTGGGCAGCCTCCTCCCCTCCTCACACATCCGCACTACAAGTTCTTCCTAATCTTGCTTTTAAGATTTCCTGCAAACACAGACAGTTGCTCCCCTGTGGATGCAAAGAATGCTTGTGCACTGCCTTCGTAGCATTCTCCTGAAGGCCTGCCTGCCCTACAATTCCTTGCAAGAAAATATTACAAATGTTTTCTGCTACTCCTGGTTTCCTTTCAGGGCTGTCACACCATCGTAATTTTTTTACCAACCTAACATAGTGCAAGATGAAAATTAAGCCTTTCATCTTACATCATCACAAAACCTCTGAAGTCCCAGCTCAGGAGGACACCTTTCATATCACACCCTGGAAACACTGACGTTACCCTGAGGCTGCCCTTTTATACCCTGCAGCAGTGGGTAGCTTTTTGCAGGGTCCACACAAGCCCTTTTTCCACTTCAACAGATAAAACAATTGCTGCCCTTCCTTTACACCACATTTTCTGACATGAGAATATCAAGGCTGTGCCTTGCCTCGTTGCCAGCCAGTGATCCCAAGCCTTGCTGTGCCATGGGTGAGTAGCTCAGCTGGTCCTCCCAGTGGCCATCCCAGCCTCTTCAGCTGCAGGCTGCACAAAGCCCTGCAGGAGCTCAGCTGAACCTACAGCTCCTTCGTTCCCCAAAGCAAGATGAAGCAAAGATGCTGATGAGTCATGTCCTACCTGCACTGGGGAGAGACTGGGTTCTCCCAGAGTTCAGGACTGTTCCCATTTGTTTTTCTTTCACCAGACAATAATGTCTTTAATTTTTCCTACCTATTTTGTTTGTTGTTGCCATTTTTTTATTCCCTGCCATCTTGCAGAGGTCTGTCCATTCATACAAATCATAATTTTCTTGTCTGCAGTCACAGAATTTACCTTAATTGCCTAATTAAGATGTCCATCCTTGACATAAAGCCTCTATATAAATCATGTTAAAAATGCACTCTGAAAATTTCCTAAGTCTGTAGGATTTACCGCTGAGGTAACTAAACAGATTATCACAAGTCACTTGGGCTGCTTTCAATCAAAATGAATGCAAATACCACAAAACAGATAGACCTTCTCTATGCAAAGGTAGACTGGTAATAAAGGTTTACAGACAGACAGTTAAGGTTAATTGGGAGACACCCTCATATTTATATGAAACACATCAATAAATAAGTGACTTTAAAATTAGCTTAATTCAAAAATAACCAAATCCAGTTTGTTACTGTTATTTTTAAAAACCTTTTATTTCCCCTATTCCCTCTCAAGTTATGACCAGTTATTTACAGACCAAGCTCTGCTTCAGTTAATGGCTTTGTATAGAAATACTAATTAGAGATCAGCAATTTCCACTGATGTCATTACCTCAACAAATCTCCAGGAAGAGCCTAGAAACTTGTTTCTTCTTCTTTTTCAGAGGCACATAGAGCTTTTAGAGTGCCTTCTCACACTGAGTTCATATTGACTCAGACATCCTTCATTCCTCTGTATTATTATTTCTAAATTACAGAAATGACATCAAAGAAGCCATAAGGGTCTGACTTTTATCACCAAAATAAATTCTGATTTAATGTACTCTTTGCAATACTTAGGCACAATAGGATACATGATTAGAGCATAGTGGAGCTAGTGGTATACCCACCGTGCCTTGTTAACTGAGAATGCATGGTATAGTTCCAGTTAAAATTTGAACTTGGTAGCTTTTATGGGTTGGGGCTACATAGGCATTGAAGATTGGACATGTAACATCATTATTAAAAGTGGTTGAACACACAATCAGTGGTGTTTAACAGAGAAAATTAGCTTTATCAGACTTCATTTCTGATTTTAAAAAAGCTAATAATCCTAGTGCACAGTATAAGTAAAATGTCCTGAAAATTACAAACATGATTCTTAAAGCAGAGCTGTCTGACAGTGGTTAAAAAACCCCAAACAATACCACCTAAGTGCATGGGAACTTGACTGTAACCAGTAGGGCTGCTTATACCCACTGGGATAAGTATGTGTTCAAATGTTTTAATGGACTGGGACCAGAATCCAATAGAATCAACCCCTAAGACCTAATTTTGAGCACAGGCACGTGTACAGATTTTAGGTGGGTTTTGTAAGAGAGAGCATTATTAAATTTGTTTGACAGATCCCTATTTAAGATGCAGATTTACACACCAGATGCCTGCCTGAAGCTGAATATTTCAGGGGAAAAAAATCAAACAAAATGGTTAGATCATTTCTGAGAAAAACATAATTTGATCTGACATAACCTAATTTCTGAGGTTTTTAATTTGCAAACTTGAGCTGTATCCCATCATATTTCTCCGTAAGTAAAATACAGAGGGAGATACCTTTGTCTCCTGTTTGCGCTACAGGTATATCATATGGGCGTTCATGCCATAGGTTAAAAACATCCACTATTTTAAAATGAAAAGCATTTTAGTTATAAAATTAAATTCTAGGAGCAAAAATATTTTTTTAGATTTATATGTACAAATCTGATCTCCAGAATAATGCATATATGTGTTCACTGCTCCCTGTTAAGAAAGCTACTTCCTTTATATAACATTCATTCACAAAGCCTAAAAACACCTGGTGTTGCCTGATGCGAATAATACAAACAAGCCTATGAAATGTGTTTTTTAATTAAAAGCCCATTTTGTGATCTGGCAATGTGAAACAAACAGCGAACAGACCGTTAAGTCTGACAATACTGAACCAGCACTTTGTCTGTGGCACATATTTCACACTTATCTGCATGCTTAAGTGCTGCGCTGGACAGAAACGAAATGGCACTCACCCTTCCAAAACAAACCCACAGGGGACCTCGACAAACGCTTGGCCTATCAAGGGGTTCACTCTCATAAGATGTTACATCAGAATAATTAAGAACTATCCTATTTGCATTCAATAAAAATAGATAGTAACTCTGCGGCCATTATTTCACACAAGTCAATGTTCTGGTACCTTAAAGAAAACCCTGCAAAACCCAGCAAATGACAAGAAAGGCGAGCTGTATGCAGGTCAGCCCTATGCAGGGGTCAGCCCAATTTGGCTAACTATCAATGAAAGAACTCCTTTTTTGCCACCGGATCTGCTCAAAACGGGTTTGTTACAGGCAGGGTTTGTTTCAATGAACTCGGGCTGCAGTGTGAACCTCAGTAGGATTCCTTGAAAGGCACGGGGTGATTTCTTGGTCATGGCAATGGTGCTTTTGACTCAGTTCAGAGAAGGAGCAGCCCCCCGGTCACTGTTACTCTCAGGCTCTGATGGTAACTGCCCACACTCGCTCAATACCCAGTAAATGCTTCACCTTGCCATGCATGAGAAGGCGTATGGTAAGCGTGACATTGAGACCTCCTTCAGACACTTTTCCGTCCTTCGTGTTCATCCTGGCCTTGTATCTTCAATACTTGAAAGTAGCTTCGTTTTTCTTTTTTTTTTTTTCCTCTATTCACTTAATCAACCTACAGAGAGAGAGGGAGAGAAGAAAAAAAAGTACCATTGAGTGGCTGAAGCTACTTCGAACTGAGAATATCATGTTGTACAAATCAATTAACATTCCTCCCTTTGATTTTCTGGACTACAGTTTAGTGCCGAAAAGGCTCCTTTGATTATTATCCCTCCCCATCCAACTCCAGCCCTTCACCAATTACAAGATAAACTCCCTTTTGAAACCTTAGAAATTTTCTTAACTTCCTATATTTCAAAGCAGAAAGTACAGAGCGCAGCAGAGTGAAATACGCCGTTTTCTTCTGAACACCACTTTAACCTTTGCAGTGTGTACATGAGATATATGAGATATTTATATGTATTTTTTTACATTTGCCTGGTGCTGTCTTCATTTCACTCCTCATTACTACCTCTCTCTTTTTGCTCTTGCAAAAGAGATATTTTTGTTTTCTCTCCAGCTAGAAAGAAATTAATTCTGAGTCTAAGCAGTGATCCCTGCCAGCAACAGCGGATGACACATTATCAAAGACATCTGAATAACTAAAAGCCACTTGCTGTTGTAAATCTGGGCACTGTCTGACTTTGTTTTTGTCTATAAGGCCCAGAGGTGGCTCAGTCCCTCAAAGGCCAAAGCTGAGCTTCAGCCCTAAGTAGAAGGAAGATTTTTCTTAATTCCTAATGACAAATTGCAGATCTTCAGTCATTCACAAAGCCATAAATATCCCAAAATGCTAATGAAAGCTGCGAGGCCTGGCTTTAAAGGGATAAACAAGATGCATTATGAGTTTATTAATGCAAGGAAATTTATCAGTACAAACAAAAGTGGGGGCAGGAAGGAATATTACCAAGGGCAGGCAAACTCCATAGCAGAAAAGGCTTAGTGACTCCTTATTTAGTTTTGTCCTTTTCAGGCTTATCTTAGAGAGCACAAAACCCTTAAACAGACATCATGCCTCTCAGTAGCTATCCCTTTTTCTTACCCAGCCTGTGTTACAACCCTCTTAGCTTTGCATTTTCGAGCTTCCCAAAAATTTCCCTTGCTTGGGCACTGGCTAGTGAGTACTCTTAGGGACAACCGTTTTGTATTTCAAGAGTGTAGAGCAATGTTTCACTGGGGTGGCAGGCTATTGCCCCTCGTGGAGATTGCTCAGACATGGGACAAAACTACTGGAGCAACTTATGGGATCATTCCCCTAAAAATGCTGGAGGAAGTATCACACAGACTGTTTCACCAATTGATTAAGCTCCATCTTAAGTGCCGCTAAACGCTTTACTAGAATAAAATGAAGCCCACCTTAGTTGAACGTGTTGTGTGTGAGAGAAGTCAACAGCAACGTTTAAAGAAAGAGCACAAGAAACACGTACAGAGTGACTCCTGATGGGCTTGCTGAGCTGCCAGCAGCCAGCGACTCACAGTCACAGTCTTCTGGGACACTGCACCCAGACCTACGTTTTCAATAGCTATTGGCAGACCACTCTTCCAAGAATTTGTCTAATGCCTTCTTGAATCCATACATCTGGTTTCCAAAACTTCTGGTCTCACACGTTTTGTTATTAGTGTGGAAAAAAGTGCTCCACTCTATCTGGCTTAAATTTGCTCACTGAAATTTCCCCTTGCTATACATTTTGCCCTGCGAGTTCTATCTTAAGATCATCCCAGAAAGTCACTCATCTGAAAGCTGAAGTTTCTTACTTCAGCCTTAGCCTGCGAGTGGCCAAACCACTGCGGACGTTTTTGCCACGGGGAAATACACTGGAAGATGCAAAGTTTTCTCTCAGGCCTCTGTAGGAGTACTTAGGGCCACAGAGAGTTTCAGTGCCTTCAGTGACTACAGAAATAAGTGGCAGACATGCCTGGGGAGAGGTGAGAAGAAAGGGAGAAAACAACTTATACTCTTTACTCCTTCCTGATTTTCCCTTACCCAGCATGGACTTAATATCATATGCTCCACGACCCAGCCTGCAGCCACTGATATAAATCTATTTATTCCACATTTCTAGACTTATCACTTGCATTACATATTTCTTATTCCAGTGGAGAAAAGGGAGAAGAGAAGCCAGGTGCCTGGATGAGAAGGTGGAAAACAGAAGCAGCCTGGCTATGTCTCTGATGCACCGTGAGTGCAAGAGGGTGAGAGGAAAATGTCCCAAGGCAGATGGCAGGGAATGGTAGAGAAAGACATCAGGCAGTATTCTGCTTCTTTAAGGTTAGAGCAGGACTCAGAGGAAAACCTGCAACTGGATGATCATGACAGTCCCTTCTGACAAGTTGAGTGCAGAGCGGAGGAGATGACTGTGGTTATTCCTGGACTAAGAAAGGGAATGGTCTCATGATGCTCACCTGCTTTTTGCTGAGGAAAATGTTCTCGCTCTGACAGCCCACGCATTTTTAGCTCAGCTCCGTCTAAGATAACCCAACCAAACCCCAAATGCCAAACTAGGAGCACTTTGGTACAAGGACAGTAGAATACATCTCTGCATTCTGGACTTTATGGGAGCAATGTTGGCCATCTGAGATCTCTAGAAACCCATGGCAGCTTTAGATCATGCTTGGAAGATTTCAAGAATAGTTGTGTTTCAACTAGAAGCAAAGTATTTAATATTTTCTGTGGATCAAAATTTAGTGATGAAGATACAGCTATGTTTCTAATAAGATGTATTCCATGTGGAAAAATAATCCCAAACTAGATACAAGTTTACAGTTGCCATGGCCTTTTACTACTGTGATGCTACAGCAGTGTGCTCACTTTGGAAAAAATTTTGCAAAAAATCTTTACCCCAACAACAAATCACTCGCCCCCAAGCCTGACCTTTTCCAGATAAAACCTGAAAACTTTTTTCCTGAAAAAAAAATCAGCAATAAAGGCTAACACCTTTTGCATTCCTTTTTTTTAAAAAAACCCCACAAAACAAAACAAAAAACCCCACAAAAAACCTACAGAGGTTAAAAATTAAATTCCACCACAAATCCTGTTAAAAATATCACTGTTATCTAATTTTTGCAGGATTTTGTTACTGTCCCTCCTCCCAACAAACTCAAACTCTGGCACCTGGTACTAAGAAGCAGAACAGATGTCTGGGGGAGGGCTGGGAGTGTGTGTGCCTGCAAGGAGTTAGGCAGCTGTGTGAGGTACAAAAGGAATAAATTCAGAAAGGCAGTCTCACATGATAAGGAAGAATTTGTGAAACCTATACAGATACCATGAAGAGAGACTCACTATGCCAGGTCATCTGCCTCAGTTGTCCTTAAAGTGCAGGTATTCCAGGTAAAACATTTACAGCTTTATAAAGTAAACCTACAGCATTGTTAATTACCTGGGTATTTCAGATTTAAAGACAGATTAAAATAAAATTCATTGTTGTACTTCATTATTTTTAACTAATTAAAGCAATTTTTTTCTGCAGACAACATTGCAAACATGGGCTGATCTAGATCTCTGTGTGCATGTCAGATCATGACACTGGGAAGGGAATGGTTTCCTCCACCAGGCCTCCTACCAGACAGAAACACATCCATGTATTTATAAACCTACTGCTGCAACATACGAGTGCACAGTGAATATTTAATCAGTAAAATAATTTCCCTTTCCTTTGCAAAATCAGCATTTACTACGTTCCTGGCTTAGGTGTGATTGATTCCCTGCGAGCAAACAGAAGGCTAAACATGTAAGACTGGGAGAGTTTAGTCTTAGACTCTAAAAAAAAAATCAGTGTGTCACAATTTTTCTTGAATGCCAGACTAAAGCCAGGGGACTCCACAGGTGAGCAGAGAGCATTGTGCAGGCAGATAGTCAGTGGCATGGCTAAGTGTAAAGAGTGAGGGCATATGCATTTTAGTCTGCCTTCAGCACAGAGCTGGCAGCAACAGGACAGCAGGACAAACATCCTCTTTCTGACCTTGGGACTCTGGACCAGAATGCACAAAATCCAAGACCTGGGGCTCTGCTACTCCAGGTAACAGGCAAAAAATATCATGCCCATGGAACAAAGCAAAGGAGCTCATGACAGATAGTTCCCAGCAAACTGCAGATCTTTGCTTCCTGTGGGACTTTTCCACTGTCCTCTGTGGACATTTCCACTACTGTTTATCATGTAAAAAGTAAACATTTTTCTTCAGGTAGAAAAAGACACAACCTTCTTATAATGCCAGTAAAAAAGATGTGCAGCCTTATGCAAATGCCTTTTATCTGAAAGTATGTGTTTCTACACATTTTTTATTATTAGTTATCCCAAGCTGTCATAAAATCACACGTCCTATATGCTTAACTATTCATTCCATGCAATTTTCTAACATGGCTCAAGCAGCTAAGCCACATATTCCTCAGACTGCTCCAAAACACAACAGAGTTCCTTAGGGATTTCAGTGAATTAATAAAAGGTACAAGATGAACTATACCACTGAAGGGCAGTGTCACATCCCTCACGCATGCAAACACATGGAGGTTGGGAATCCATGTGGCCGAGGGGGTAATGGCTGCCTGAAGCCTGAGACACAGAAAGTCAACCTCATGACCCCTTTTCTTCCTACCCCTCAAGCCTGTGAATCCCTTCCAATAAAATAAACAGACCATTGCAGAGAATATGGTTGCACATCGCTTAAAAAAAGATACGTATGTTTTAAATCTCTAAGGGGACCACTTCAGGCACATAGGATAAGAAAGCAGCAGGCAAGGGTGCCAAAGATGAATAAAATCAGCATAGTACCAAGGCAGACATCAGGCTATTGATCTCTGAGTTTAAGGCCCAAATAAATTATCTGACATCCGTGAATCTGCCAAGAAAGCCATTCATCTGGAAGATCCAGAGGGATGTGAGGCAGAAGGAAGAGAGAGTGTGCACAGGGTGATATGGGATGAAGCTGCACAGTCACAGAGGTGTGCTGGAAAGCAAAGAGATGCAGAGAGGAAAGGGGAGAAAGAGAGATGAAGCTTCAGACAGCTGATATAGGGAATAATGTGAGAAAAATCAATGTGGAAGTAAGAACCACCTGGAAACATTAAAGGAGGAAGCCTGGTCTGTTATGTGAAATCTTGAAGACACGGTTGTTAAATCTGAGCCTGTGGGGAAAAGTGACACTGGTCGGAGCATCCCCTGTGTTTGGGCCTCAAAATTTCCTGAACCTAATTATGATCTTCATCACCAACAACAGAAAGATGTAATTATGAAGAAAGCAAGGAACAATCTACAGATGAAATCTGGGAAAAAAAAAAAAAAAAAAGAAAAAATTCCAGTTGTTCCACTGGAAGAAAAAAAATTAACAAGATAAAAGAATTGGGAAATTATAGTGACTAACATTCAGGAGAAGTCACATCTAATTTAAATGAGGACACAAACTCAGTCATATAGTTTCCATATATCTGTAGGTAGAGATAAGGTTAACTTCTATAAAGGAAACATAACATCCAGTCTCTCACAGTAAATTTGTCATTTTCACAGTATATGGAAACATCCCTAAGGAGGGGTAGCTACGCAGATATCAAGGCATAGGCATAGGGAGCAGGAGAAGAGGGGATGTATAAGGAGACTGAGACAAGATCAGAGTAAACTGCATTGGAAGTTGGACAGTAACATACTGACGTTATGAAAAAATATTTCAGAGTTTTGCCTATTTTGCAAGAACTCTTAAAAAAAAAGTTATTACAAGAAAAAAAACCCAACAAAAACCCAAGAGTGAAGAGAAAAGAACAGAGAAAAGTGAAACACAGGAAGTCATGAAAATGCTGTAGCTAAGTCCTCTTGATCAGAAGCCTCCAGGTGGAGGAAGACCTCCCAGGAATTGGAAGAAACACACTGCCTGGGATCAAGATGAGAAGAAAGGACCTGTGCTTTCAGCAGAGAACAGTTCTTTGGAGGCAGATTTATGCTACTCACATGATTTCAGTCTTTCATTTAAACTGGAGGGAATCCAGGACAAGAAGGAACACAGGGAAATCACTACAGGACAAGAATTGATGACATTATCAACAGAAATCGACATATTCAGCCATATATGTAATGCTTAAAATTAAAAATAAGCTGTCTGCCATGGAAAGGTTCAAGCTATCAAAGAAAGAAATAACTGCTTGGGTTTCAAGTTCTTTGATAGGCTAAGCAGTTATTATTTACAGCTTTTCACTTGAAAGTAATATCTCTGGATGTCAGAGGACTAAACAGGGCAATCATACAGAAAAACACTGGCAAAAGTCAAAAAAAAAACCCCAAAAAACAAACCCAAGAACCACAAGTCTAAGTGAAATCCAAAGCAAAACCAGCTCAGCTCCAGTTGTATTATTTTGTTTCAAGGAAATTTTTTTCAGAAACGATGAAGAGGGATAATGATCATCTGGTATTTATAGTCTCAGCTGGAGCAAAAGAAGACGATTGGATATTTGCTAAACATACACTCCTTCACTTTCTGTGTCAAGTGAAGGATGAAGACATCCACTGTTACTAAACCACGTTGTTGTGAAGTTACTAAGAACAAAAAGCTCACAGGTAGCCCACAACAGTCAACCAGTTAACAATGACAACCCTTCAATGGATTTATCTCCCAACAATAGCTATCTGCAAAAGGAGAAATCAAGCTTTGGAGCACTCTAATTTTATACAGAAGACTCACCAGGAGAACCTGATTAATGAACAATAGCTAAAGAAGCAGTTGCAGTATGAACCCTTCTACTTTACCTGTTCCACCCTCCAAATTACTAGAGAGGACTGTACACAAAGGAATGAGATGATACGTTTTATTCACATTCTTATAATTTATATCCCCAAAATAGACTTAATGCTAATCTCTAACTCTTTTGTGAAGTGAACAAGATCTGCAGAACCTGGTTCCCTTAAAATGTCATATCATGACCCATTTTAAGTAGTTTGATAGTTGGTGGATAGGATCCAAAAATCCAGAAATGAGAAAATTAATTCTTTGTGTGTCAGTTCGCAAAAAGGGTTTTTGCTACAAACATAGAATAACATACAGGAATAGCTCAAGAATTTAATTTAAAGAAACACCAGAGAGAAGAAGGTTTCAGGAAATTCATAAATCATATGCTCAAATAGATCTAAATAACAACTGATAGTAAGCTGAATATGGACCACTGGGAGAGCAGCAACTGAGTACACGAACACATACACAAAATACATACGTGGTTGGGTTTTTTTTTGTGCTAATATGTTAGCTCTAAAGTCAAAGGGGATTAAAGAACAATCTATTATTCTACCACTTAACATTTACCAACAGAAGGCAGTCACACAGCTCAGCAAGCCATGTGCTCCTTTTACTAATTACCGTAAAAATGTCTTTATCTCTGATACGCTAAGCTCTGTAGTTACTACAGATAGCTGGAAGTAGTAGGCTTGCCAAAGATGTGAAACCTACAAGGAAAGAACATAATGAAAAAATAGCAGAACAACTTTTAAAGGCAAAAGCAAGTATAAAACTGGCAAGACTCCAGCCTTTTGAATGTAATTTTATGAAGTATGTGAAGCAGCACTAGTTTTTCCTTGACAGATATGTTTAATGGTACCTATCCCATCCATAGAAAAAGCTGTCTTGTGTTTTCCCGGAAGGTGCCTTTGTGCTATCCCTAACACAAGAAATGCCCTCAATCCATACAAGTGCCATCTCATTTGCTGAAGATCGCTAGATGTCGAATTATCTTTGAAGAGAACAGCAAAAGATTAGAGACTTACTTTTTCTATTCTCAAGTGATGAATGTTTAGCTGTTGAACTTGATGTATATGAGTCCCATTCTTTAAATGGACCACTTCTCCTCATGCTAGTCAAAAAGCATATGCTTCAGCCAATGGCACTCGTTGTTCCCTTTTTGATTAATGGAAGGAAGTGAACAGCAATGTATTTATTGATTCTTCCACTTATTTTTTGTAAAGCCTTTTGAGTAAACAATATGGTATTGTGAATTTATTACAGGAAGAATAATCACAGAAGCACAATGAAGACTATTGTCTCATTATTCACAGAACTGTTTCTTACCATCAACACTCAGTGATAAATTACTTATTTAACATAAATTAATGTCAAAATATTATTCTGTGTGTGAATAGACAGCTACACACTGACAAGTAAAGAAATCCCTTCAGAAAACATCACATGTCAAACAGGTAATAAATGCTATCAGATGCCTGGAAATCAAGTATCAGGAGATTCAGAAAAACTATATAACGGTATTTAACAAATGCCAAACACATCTGGGATCTGAGCAAAGTCAGTAATTTCCAGGCTATGGAAAACAGTGATCACTTTGCCAAAGGTATCTTCCATCTTTCTAATTTTTTTTCTCCTTTCTATAATTATTCTGGAAAGAATTACTTTGGCAGGAATGCAGAGAGCATCTTTACGATTCGTTATGAACTAAAAAACAAGCACTGCAGCGTGCATGTCAATACTTCATACAGATCCAGTAGCCAAATAACACTTTTGCATATTTGAAAAAGGCAGGCAGATAAAAGCTCTTGCAGACAGGAGCTGCCACGTCAGACTAATAAACATAAACTGCTTCCACAAATAAGGAAGCTGTGGCAGCCCACTATAAATTGCTCCGTACAAATATTCTCTAGGAGGGATTCAACGATGAGTTCAGGATGGACAGAGCAGAAGGTGGCTTTCTCTCCTTTCCTAATGGCAGCAATGAAATTAACTGGAAGCTTAATCATGAAGTTTGTAGTATCAGGGAACACAATATATGCATATGGTAGACCAATTATTTACCAAAGAATTGAAAGCTCTAATCATAGCTTTGGGCACAAAATCAGCTTTACCTGCCACTTTCTCCTCAAGTAAAGCACCTTGTATCTCAAACCCTTGGGAAATTTCATGTTGCTTCTTTCAAACAGAAATTTGGCCTTGCTTATGATCAACTAAAAATCAGACACTGCAACTAACTTGGATCAATTGCTCCATATGGTGTGAGATAACAAATCTAATAAAAAAACATTCATATAAGTCACAGGGAAGGTGGGAAAAAATTGAACAGACCACTACCAGCAGTAGCACAGTGGTCTGTCCAGCACAGAGTTGATTACAAGAATGGCCTACTGCATAAGAACAGATTTTTAGTCCACACCTGGAAAACCTTACATTCTGGTGACCTAAACATTGTGAACGTGTGTTATACCTGTTAAATTATCTCTGCCCACTAAAGTCAAATGCATGAGTTTAACATTTCCTCAAGTATTTTATTTTGAAATTGTATTTAAATTATAAAATTACCTTAATACAATTTAAAACAAATAAAGCAACAACTTTTCTTGTTGATTTAAAAATAAATGCACTTGCATCAAATGAGAGTCAAGCCTAAACAAATGTTATTTTTCCCTTTTTAAAACCTCTGAGAGAACAGAGAAATCATTCACATAGTCTGTTTCCAAGATATTTTAAGTGAACAAGATTTACATACATATATAAAAAGATACATTTCAATACAGTATGCATATATGCACAGAATATGGTTAAATGTTGGGAAGAAAGTAAAGTATATTTTTTTTACATGACAGATGTGGCCAAGTGTTAAAGGATTGCCAGGGCATAATCTAATGAGTAAATATTAAGAATAGAATGATTTTTAAAATAAGATTTTTATCTTTAGTAAAAACAGCCTCACAGACATAGAGATTTGTAATTTTCTTTGCCAGTACATACAGGAATATAGATAGTTTCTTACTGATCAAAGGAAAAAATTTCCCATACCAGTAGAATAGTCCAAGAAATACAGAAGCTTCTTTAATAGTAAAGATTAACCCATCAAGTGTGTTCTCACTTGACACAGAACAAAGATATTTAAGTATCTTTGGGCTTTGATAATTTCATCAGTGTTGAAATTATATCTGTCCTAGAATATATCTTTGTCCAACCTTTTCATAAATTAAAGGTTTTCTAGACACATTTGGTTTGATAAACGTGGGTTAGTTGTTTCACTCAAACCACAAACATGGTTGTAGTTTAGGGAAAATAGGCTAATAATAATAATACCTTTCACCATTTTAAAGAGAAAAATATTATATATTGATACAACTGAATCTCTCACACAAACAAGTAAAAATATCACTTCAAGCTTCCATTCAAGCTTCACAGATCAATAAAATAAATACTTATATAAAGAAAGGGAAATTCATACAGCATCTAAGAAAGAGAAGAGGATGAGCTCCCATCCTTCTATCACAAAGGGATTGGGTACCAGCCCCTGGAATGCAAGTAGCAGGCTCCCTCCTGGGACACCACAATTGTGCTCACTTGAGGCAAGGATGGCTTGGGAATTGTCTGAGAAACCAGTCCAACAGCAGCACAGCTGTAACAGCTGCAAATATAGCTGAACACTGGGAAGACTTCCATCTTTCATGGGGATAAAAGGGAAAACAAAAAGCAACGTTGCAATGTCCTGCCAGGGTGTTGGAACTGTTGCCTTCAAAAGTCACAAGCTGAATGTTTAAGTTCTCAATCACCAGTAATTAGTTAAAACATACAGCATTATAGGGATTTTACTGCGAAACTCAGGACTATGCAGTGAGTAGAAAAAACCCAGTAAGTTCCAGAGATTCATTTGAGACAAGATTTAACAAACAAACAAAGAAAACACAATCAAAAAAACCACCAACCAGCCCACAATAAATGACTCTTTTATGGGCAGTCAATACTGAGAGTAAAGAGCCAAACACACGCCAAGATTTAAGCCACTTAAATCAATATTTTTGTCACTGATTTAAACCAGGAGACTCTTTAAAACTCAAAAGCCAGTCTAATTGATGAAGTATTCAAAAACAAAGAAAAAAATCAAATAGTTTATTTATTAGTGACTTGAAAGTGCTAGTTGTAAAGTGAGCCACTATATCTTGCTCCAGCACTGGGAAAAAACAGCACTAAAGCCATCCATTTGTTACTTCTCCACAAGGAGGAGAAGTAGAAAGGGAAGACCCTATTTTTGAATAAACAACTCCTTTGCTTCACCCAGTTATTCAGGTAAAACAGTGCTTCATGAAGTACCTGTCCTTTTGTCTAACATTCAGTCCCTTTCCATACAAATGCATGCATAAATACATACCTGTGTATATGTGCATGTGTATATACAGGCTTCCCAATCCCTTTCAACACTTTTAAGAGATACAAATGCATTAGGTTCACACAAGTTTCAGTGAGACACAAACTAGAGATGCAAGGTCACAGTTCCACTGCAGGAAAAGCTCTGTTCTGAACCAAACAGGGCAAGATGAAATGGCCCCAAGTTGCACCAGGGGAGGATATCAGAAAACATTTCTCCACCAAAAGGGTTGTCAAGCATTGGAACAGGCTGTTCACTGAAGCAGCAGAGCAACCATCCCTGGAGGTATTTAAAGGAGGTGCAGATGTGGCACTGTTGGCGCTGAGCTCACAGCCAGCCACGCCACGTGGCAGCCTCTCCTCACAGGGATAATCTCGAGAGCAGAGCAGGAGGAGGGGGCTCTGGAAGTGAGCTAATACAACCACTGACAAATATTCAGAGAAACTCCCAGCAAAAGGTGCTTTAAGCAGACACAGGACATACATTCAATTTTTTTTCCCCCACCACTCCAGTAGGTTTGTGGCTCTTACGCAATCTCATTACCTTTAACAGTTTCATGGACATAACTGGATGTGTAATTTGGTCCTCTGTGTTCTTCAAGAAAACAAGACAGGACTTTTGCTACTGCGAATGATTTGACTCCACCCTTACCTTCCCACCTGTGGCTTGGGACCATGAAGTAGTACATTTGTTCATTGAAAAGAAAAAAGTAAAGATCAAGAGAAGGTAATTGCTGACTTAGTGCAGGGACTCCAGAGATGTGCTAAAGAAGAGATTAATACTAAATAACATCCCCCCTCCCCCAAATTAAAAAAAAAGGCATTACAAAAGTTTTGGAAGTATCTACATCAGTAATTAGAAGAGGGTATTAGCATCATATTAATGACAGTCATTTGGAAGGACTGCAGCCATTAAAAAAGAGAAGACCTCAAAAAGAAGGGAAGATAATAACACAAAAAGTAACATAGTGAAAAAAAAAAGTGACAATAAATCTACAATACAAGCAATTCATCTACAATAGAAATATGACAACTAGGGAAACCCAGTTCTCTAAAATGAGTCAAATCTGGAAGGTCCTGATGATTACAAAAGACCTGGAGATGACATCGGCTACAAATTAAAGATTGAAAACTTACGCTTTGAAGCAGGGAAAGAGGAAGCAACTGTGTTCACATAAGCATCTCCTGTTTCATATTTCTGTCTGGACACACCATAACCATAACCAAACCAACCAACCAAACACAAAAAAAAACAAACAGAAGAAACACTGAAAAAGTGGAAAAAGCAGAAGTTTTTGAGAGGAGAGTGGAAAAAACCTACTAGTTAAAAATGATAGATGGAAGTGGATCTTAGCCACCTGTCCTGTCTCTCTTCTATAGACTCACTTTGTAATGGAAAGCAAACAGAGCCAAATGAACTAATGAGGTCTTTTAATCTCCAGTCTCCAAGACTTTGTACATTTTGTGTCTCTTTTCCATTTTTACCAGAGCCCTGACATTATTTTTACAGAAGTTAGGGAGGGGAGGGATGTTTTAGAAAGTTTTTTACTATTATTTAGTCAATAAGTAAGTTAACTTGGTAAGAGGAAAAGGAGGTCATATAGTATTCAAAAAGATACAATACTTGTTTTCTTTTTTCCCCTCCAGTGCTCGGTATTGAAATCTGAAAAGCCCATTTCAGATTCTGCACATTGCTATTGCACATGTAATAATAGGACACACTGGCCTTTGATACAATTCTCTTCAGGGAACAAAAGCTTCCTTTGGCACAACTACAGCCACTGCTTGTTGTAGGTTACACATGTCTTTCCAGTCAAGCATGATTAATAACTGTTAAAAAAAAAAATGCTCATGACCCATGGCAAGTATTCTTTCAACTATAATACCAGCATTATGGGCTCTGAATCTCAGTAATTTTAAAATGTGCTTCCACAATGGAACTATAATTTAATTACTTTTTCTGCAGCCTGTTCCATTTTGTTTCATCACTTTGATTGCACCATGCACTTAGCAGCTTACGGAAGACTGCATCTGCCTCCAGGATTATTTCACTGGGCTCTTTCGACATCTGTTTCTGAAAATGACTTTATTTGCAGTGGCATAAAGAATAATCAGAGAATTGTTTAATCCAGATAAATTGGAAAAGAGAGACACAGAGACAGAGTTGGAGACAGGGAAGAGATGGGGGAAAAGAGAAAGCAAATCAGTGCTGCATGCTGTAGACAACATCAAAATAATCTCTCCTTTTCCTTTACTTCTGAAAACGTTGTTATCTGATGGATGACATGTACATGATAAGTCACTGAGTCAGTTCCTTTTAATGTTTAGGGGGAGTTCATAGGCACAAATACATAAGGCATTCTAGCCAAAGCTTCATATTGTGCTTCATCAGTTTAATATAATTTTCATGAATTACATTTGCAACCTAATCCATTGAGAATCATAAAGCACCCTGAAAAAAATCTGTAGCAGTTGACAAAAGTCCTTATAACAAATGAACTAAAACCCAGGCTCCAGCCTGACCTGACATCTTTCCAAAGGCAGCTATAGCCAACACCTGTTGCAGAGTGCCATAGCACACAGTTCAGCAGTCACCCTGACAGATAACTTCCCACATACTATCAATCCTGAACTGGGTCACCTGTGTATCAGATGGCCAAGAGCAAGGCATCTGTAACATTCCCATGCTGGCATGAGTTTTTATTCATCACAATGGAAAACACCATTGTCAACTCCAGTTTACTTTTGTGTTATGGATAGGTTTGTTAACCCACAAACCATTATAAGCATTTAAAGAAGTGGTCTCTAACAGATCACAGACCAGGTTTTGTTTTGTTCTTCAGTTCTTTTTGCTTATTTTTTATTTCAGAGGGTGAACAGATACTTGTCAAGAAATATCCACTACCTCCATAGAAAGTGCTGCAGGGAGGCAGACAACACACCCCCTTTAGGGACCAGGGCCACTAAAATTTAAGCACTGGGGTGAGCAGTCTGTAAGGATAACAAGCAAAACAAACCCTAAAATACTTTTGAGAGCTTAAAATCTTGACCATATTGTTGCTCCTTTCTTTTTGGAGATTTTTTCTGTGTTATTTGCTGGTCTTCTGGGCTTTATTGCTGTAGCAAGCACGTCAGAAATGAGCTGGTTTGGACACATGTATTTTACAAGGAATTACTTAAAGACAACCCCAAAGGAAACCTTACAGTTCTCAGAAGAACAATTAAGAAAAATCACTGTCCCGAGAAGTAAAAGGTATCATAGAAATACACAACAGCTGGACCCAAACAATTCTGTAATAGCCTGATTCCCCTGGTTGGCAGCCTGAGCTAACAGTCACAAACACTTGGGCTTTCCTTTCCCATACAACCAGAATGACTCTTGCCTCAGTCAAGAACCCAGCTTCCTTCTGGGATTTCATCCATCTAGGCCATGTCACTCCCTGTACCCACCAAAGACGTGTTCTTAAGAGAACTTTGCTGCTGTCCCCATCATAAAGTCACAAAAGAGAAAGAAAAAAATTCCTCCTCTTCTGTATTGCACTGCCTCACCTTTCCTCAGCAAAATACAGCAGGTGAGGTGAGGACACAAAAAAAATCAAAGCTCCCACATTGCTGATCTACTTACAGGCAATACGAGAAGCAAAACTCCTCTGGCAACATGTGTCTAGTAACTTGGCAAGCTTGACAGACTGCATTTGGAAGCCTGGTTATTTTCATAAAAGACATAATCCCCAAAGTAAACAACTCAAACTTTAGGAAGGAAACAGATGAAAACAAAAATTTACAGCCAGCAAAAGGGAAAAGATTCATCCATGTATTTTGTTGACAAATTATTTGAAACCCAGGAGAACAAGGTTCTCTCCCCTCCTTCATAACCAGCTCCCACCAATATCTCCCTGATGTCTGAAGTGAAGATGTCTGAGGTGACAATTTGATAGAAGATACCAGCTATTCACAGAAGGTTTTTCTGTCTGGCTAAATCAGATAGGGAAGCTGCCCTGAAGAGAGATATATTCCATGGCAGAGCATGCTGAGAAAATCCTATTAACAGACATTATTAACAATTATTTTGTTTCTTTTTTATTTTTTCACTTTAATTTAGACAAGTTTACTTCCTCCCCTCATCTTCCATCTCACAAGCTTGGGCTGTAACACAGCAGTTGTGCAGGACCAATGGCAAAGAAATTACTCATTGCTTTTGTAGAGCTTCGAAGTAAACTGTACACAGTGTAAGATGCACAGAGGTTATTACAATCTGACAACGCTTTGTCGCCTTGCCAGTGATACCAAAGAACAAAAGCCATCATGCTTTATTAGAAATTCTCCCTAAAGAATTTGTAGGCATTTACTGTTTAACAGCCAACGTGAAAATAGACTTGCCTCTGAAGTACCAGCTAGTGACCACTATTAGACAATAAGTAGATGTTTCTGCTGTACTGCTGGTCAGACGTGACTTGGCAGCATCTCTCTTTCATAAAAAGTGTCCCTAAACACAGGGTAAATGTTTGAACATACAGATGTTTACCATAGCTTAGTCACATAAACTTGGGTGAAGCTTTCAAACCACTGGTAACCACTGAAGAGACAGAAGGCAACGCAATCCCTTAGGCACTGGTAATAAAAGCAGTTTATAAGGTCAGAGTCAAGCCAGGACAGGGCAGCATGGGGCAAGCAGCTCCTTACTCAGGTTACTTAACAACAATACAGTTGTAATCTCATTGCCTGTGCTGAAGCCAGTTTGGATGCTGATGCTAGCACCTGCTCAGATGTTCAGAGGTTGGGTACATGCTTTGATAAACAACTAAGCCAGGGTTGGACAGACTGTCCTGCCAGCAGGATGCAGAGAGGGAAGGCTGAATGAGAAAAGAATGGGAGCGGCACCCTAACACCAAGGGAGCAGAGGGCCACATAGAGTTGACTTGTTTTCCTACTGGAGATGAATGGAGAAGACAAACGAGAAAGGGTGAAAATGTGGCACTGAGTCAGAGAAGAGTATTTTTGCCCTCACTTGAGGAGGGAAAGTTGTGCCTTACACTGCAAAAAACAGAGCACATAGCAGCCAGCTAACTTGACTGTATTTTTTTTTTCTTCAAGGAAGTGATAAGGCAGCATTGAGAGCAAAGAGTCACTGGAGATGGAGTGACTGACAAGAGGGAAGAGACCAGTCAAACTGGCACTAAGAGTCTGGGATTGCATCAGCCATGATCAATATTAATGATGAAGTAGGCATAAAAGTTGAAAAAACCATCAGGGTGGGTGCACCTGGCACAGCATTCAGAGCCCTAAAGTCAGGGTATAGGTATGGTCACACTTGATTCATACATACTTGAGATGCAGCGTGAGGAGAATGTGTCCTCTTAAAAGCAGTTTCTCTAAGAGGTAAAACTTGTGGTTTTATCAAATTTGAATAACCAACTTGAAAAGAGTGGAAATTCAGTGGAAATTGGTTTGGGTCTAGTCACATGGTCAGCAGTCCTGCCTGAAGAAGAGCTTTCCACATCCTGTCAGGACAGGCTCACCCAAAGCACTTAGGATACACCTCAGGAAGCCGCAGAAAGAACAGTTCATGCTCTGTCCAAGACATTTCCACCAAGCTCCATCAGCAAGAGGAATTCAGTTTACACAGAAGCACAACCCTCCTTTTATTCACCAACCCTATCACAGGTGGGGCACAGAAATGGTTTTTTGAAGACACTGTAAAGGTTACATTGGCAACAGGGAGTAGCTCCTCCAAAAGTGAAATCAATGTGTCAGTAGAAACAGCAGAGATGCATCCTGAGTGTCTAGATGCTGACAGGTCCTTAGTTATTTAGGTCCAGCTGACTATAAAACTTGGTGATGTAGGCTTGAATTAACAAGCACATGGAGGATCCTGGAGCCTGCCCATTGTGGGCACAGCTGCAGCCAAACCACCATGCCACCAAATCTTGCTGCCATTAAATAAAATGTTGTCTGAAGTCATTCTACCTTAAAAATTAAGATCGTAAGTATAGGACAGTTATCTCCCAGCAGCTACCCACATAGCCTATCCAAGACTGTCTGGAGTCAATAAGTTACACACAGTGATACATCAGAAGAGCCAACCTGCTCAAGACAATTGCTCTTAGGTCAGCACCAAGGGAGGACCACATTATAGTGTATTAACTGTTCCTCATCCCCTTCCCCTTGATATGCACCATACAAATGAACCATTTTCTTGTAGCACTTAAGGAAACCTACTTTAAAATATCTTTCTGATGAACCATTTCTTAACTATGTAATTGATTTTTATCTACAACTTAGATATACATCCTTAAAGTGAAACCAATTAAAAGTGGCTGAAATGAAAATGGACCCTCTTTGAAATGGGCAGACCTAATTTTAGTCTGTGGCTATCCTTCACCCCAATAGGAGAAGTGATAAGATACAGAAGGAAAATGATCTGTGTGGGAGGCTTCACTGGTCTCTGCTTAATTAGCTGCTGTTCAGTATGTGAACACAGCACTGTGCACCTTCAGTATCCTCACATGTACTTATAAAACCAGTGTGTACTGGCAACAGGGTTGATGTATTTTCTATAAATTGGGATATGACACCAAAATACTGCCAAGAGGAACTAGTCTGCTTTACTTTATAAAACAAATCACAATTTTTCCAGACTGCAACTGCCTTAAGCCTGTTTAATATTGAGCTTATGAGCAGGATCTTCTTTTTCAGGATGCAAGTCTTCTATTGCTTTCATAAAGCGGAAGCTCTGTCTTTGCAACAGCATTCAGTCACACTACCTAGCCTTCGCAGCCTGTACTGTAACATAAAATCAAAATAATTGAGAGATCAGCCATGCAATACACATATACATATATTTCTATTCATTCTGATGGAGCCCTACATGCATAAAACTGCCTGTATTAGCCACAATGCTCATCCAGTGCTCAGAGATAATATTTTGAACACATAAAATGCAGCAGCAGCCACTGTTTTATCACACAGTCATTCTATAGACAAATGCCAGATTATGTACCATTCTCAGCAATGCAAATGTCAGTTTGGATCATTTACAGGTTACAGACATACCCCAGGTTATTCAGGGTCCTCTATGAGGCTGAGGCACGAATTCTCAGCACCTCACAGAAAGAAAAACCTTTGCCACAGTGATAGGCAAAGGTAAATGGTCTTGCCTTTCTGGCATGAAAGAGGCACAGATAACATATTAAGTCCGTGCTTTCTGACTCTTAAATTGCACATCAAACAAAAGCAGGGCAGGACAACGTCTGTGGATATGCAAAATTAACAACTCAGCTTCTCTGATCTGTGAGCACAGGTGAATGGGGAGTGAAAGGTCATGGGTAGGGCTCTTCTGGGCACAATCTGGACCTTTAATGAGGATGTCAGGCATATCAAAACCATGTAAAGGAGAAGAGCACAACACCTGGTGGGTGACTTCTACAGAGAACCACTCCTTTACTGTTTCTGCAGCAACCTGTTGGTTATAAAATGCCGTGGATGTCTGTGAAGCAAGAGAGTGAAAAGGAAGGCATTTTAGGAAAAAGGAAATATCAGACATACCTGGCATGTTAATTGTTTCCCTCTGTTTACCTTGATTTCCCTGTGTTCTAAATAGAAAAGGTGGTGAACCACTCTGAATGATTTTCTGGGCTTTTCCAATAGCCTCCAATGGCTCTGCTTCACAATTTCTCATTGTGACAGATTTGGTCAATGGCAAAATTGAGGGGGAAAAGATGTAGACAGTCAGAAAATGTTAAATCTAATAATTTTGTGGTTTATTTGGGTTTCTTTTTGTGCTAAAGTCTGAGAAGTGTAAACTCTGTTGAAACATTAGGACCTCAAAAAAGAATTATGCAGGTAGTTTGTTACTATCGCGAGCTGAACAAAAATCCCCAAACCCTCCAAAACCAGAACACTGACTCCCAGAGTATTTCTTCAAAGATGACGTTTCAAATGCTACACAAAGCTTAAGGCATCATGTTTTTTATACAAGGTATGTATGTGCTAATAGAGGGATAACTTGATGACATCCCCAAGCCCATGGCAGGCTAACAGTGCCTCTCCTCACTCTTAGCCTTCTTCCTTGCATCAGGTCTCTGACAGTTCAAGAGACTCAAATCAAAATAGTGTAAATTCCAGCAAGGTATTTTGTGAAGAATTCCTAAAGAAAAAACTAGTCTAAAAGTCCTATTTCTGTTACCTAAAAATATGTCAAATATCATCCATTCCCAGACATTTTTGCAACTGAAAAACAGTGGAAGCCAGCTGTTCCAGGAGTACAGATAACCAAGATAACCACAGTATTGAAATGTTACTGTACTCCTAATAGTAATAGCAAAAATAATAGCAGAACAACAAAATAGAAATGCAAAGATGACTAAATACTTCAGCAGTACCTTTCAGGTTGTGAAAATACATAATGCAAGTCTTTCTATTCCCTGAGTCACAGAAGCTGATGTGGAGGAATAATACCCCCTCACACCACTCCCCAGCTGCTCACATCCCAACACTTCTGAAAATGACTCTTTTGCCATCCAGCTTTAGGAAATACATAATGCAAAACTCAGTGGGTCTTACCTCCTCCTTCCTGATGGACTATTAACACAACCTGCTTGACTTAAGTGCAGACTGAATATAGTAACAGCTTCACTCTTTCAGAAAAGGAGATACAGAATTATTAATTTTGCCATATGAGTCATCAGACCAGAGTTTCTTATTTGTGGTCATGAAATTCCTGTCAGATGACATACTTACACAAAAAAAAAATTAAGACTCCATGTAGTGGATATTCTAGCAAAACACAGGGTTGTAACTCTGAGACATGTAGGTTTGGCCGGAAGTAAATTTGTACACAGCCTATTACAAAAGGATCTTCTTGGGTCTTTCCTGTAAGTAACAGACTACTCAAACACTTCATGAAAACATCTTTTTCATGGAAAACTGCGTTGTTCTATCTCTGCTTCCTTTTTAATTTTAAACAAAGAGTCTTATTTTTTGCATGAAGGACATTCCAAATCCCACTTTCCAATTTTAATCACAAAATATGTTTGCAGAATGCATTAGAATAACAAAGGCTCTTCCCAGGGAGAGGTCTTTGCTGGTTGAAGTGGCAGCTAGCAGATATCATGTAGCTGACAGAACACCAAAGTGAGAAACCACTGACCAGATTCTCTTCTAAACTTGGAGTGAAAATTCCCTTTCCTCAGCCCATTCTCTCCCTTGCTGGAACACAAATGCACTTCTCTGGACGGTGAGAGAAAGGAGGACTTCTGCCTCCATGTGGAAGAGGGGCACCCTACCTGTCCATGTAGGGGACCAAGAGGGGCACCTGTCCCCTGTCCATTTGCTCCACAAAGGAGCAGCTCAGCATGAGCAACGAAACACAGGTATGGAAGGATGGCTGGAGTGCAAACACTAGCAGTGACAACAGGCAGGCATGAAGCCCTACACCGACAGCACTACACCACATGAAATGGCAGCTACCCTGAAGTCCAGGTACAGATGGGTGAGAGTCCCTGTGTACAGTATTTCCTCTGGCGGGTGCTGCCAGAATATACAGAATCTGAGTCCAAGGTCTCAGGTGCAGCTGAAGTCATCTGAATCCAATTACCCATGCCATTTCCTACACTGCAGCTGTCTTCCAGATCCTGCAGGAATTCTGGCCAAGCCCAGCCTCACTATTTAGACCTATACCTCCCATGACTGCAGCCTCAAGACTCGCAAAATTAAATGTTCTCACTTTCAAAAACGGTGCAGCAAATTCTGCAGCTGTTGAAGACAGCAACATCCCATGGACTATTTGGGGGCTTACCTGGCTCAGAGCAAAGGGCCAAGGCTGTCACAGCTACACAGGACCAAAGCAAATGGAAGCAACATCTAGTTCTATATGTAGGCTCCGCTGTGAGAGCACTAGTCTGCTTTCAGATCAATACTACAAGTTTCTGCCACCCCAAGCTTTTGAGGAACAGGAATATACAACTTTTGGGTGCTAAAGCTCTGCTGATAAAAACCTTCCAGGCCAATATACAGTTGAAACCACGTATCTACCAGAAGTAGTTTACTGTGCTTGGAGATTATGTACAAACTATAATGTTCTCACTTGGTAGTCCAAGATGTAAACACAATAGGTTCATTGGGACTGCTTAAGTGACTGAAGCTATACAGGACTGGGCCTTATCCTTGTGCTGGTAACATTACCTTGAACTCTGTAAGGTGAGAGCCATTTACATCTTTACTAGATTAAAACTTCTGCCTTCATTCAAGTTTGCTTTTCAAAGAAATTTAATTTAGAGGATTCTGTGTCCCTTTTGTTCTTGGTATGTAAAAAGCTAATCCACTTATTTTGGTACACATCCCTGCTTTAAGGTGCTTTATGACTGCACACTTTTTGTGACAGAGTTAAAATTTATCATATACTGGCACTGAGGGAGATTAAAACCAAAATCTTGCATTTCTGTGGTAAGTTAGGTGATCACTATGAATACTGGACCTCGTTCAACCACTCCTTGAAAGCAGTTTGACAAATACCATGTTTTTATCCTGCCGGTAGATTGTCTGTAAAGAAAATACAGTTTTTATAAGTGTGTTTGCCATTCTCCGGGATACTGGGTTTGATTTATCTACCTACAAGTAGATGCACTGTTCACAGTGAATAATAAATTGAGTGGACAACATATGACATTTGGTATTCAAGGATGGTTGTGTGTATGCCAAACTTGGTTTATTCCATAGGGCAACCTGGCTCAAATTAATATTACAAAATAGTATTACTCAATTTAATACAACCTGGTTTATAAGTACCTTCAAAAAGTACTGTTAGACCCAAATAAAAGGTTTTTAATTTGCCAGTTTGTTTAGAGGTTGCTAGTTTCTGACTCTGGTTTCATGCATAATGTAACTAGCCCTTCTAAACACTGATACGTCTTTAAATGTGACCATGACGCTGAATTAAAATTTCCACACGTGGAATAAAAAATAATTTCAAATTCATCAAACATTCTTCCTCTATGTACATATATATTTAAAAACTGTGAGTGGCCCTGAGCCACTTACAGCTCAGACTCCAAAGATCCTGCTACCACAGCAGGCAAGTCCACGTGCACATTGCACATCCTTATCTCTGGTACACATGCTATTACTGCCACATCCTCAGCAGCCCCCTTTGGTAACCTGGCAGATAACAAGGAGTATTCCATTAGAAGATGTTAAAACTGCTTTGTTTCCATAAACTATTTGGGCAGTGGCAGATAATGCTATTTCTGACAATTCAACTTCTTCTTTCATTAGAAAACTCCTAAAAAGGTGCTGTCACACCAGAACAGTGGCACTGCACAGCCTTACCCTGTAAAAATGAAAGCAGAGATATAGAAACATTTCATGTGATAAAAAATGCAGTTTTAGAAGTCTTCATCCTTTTTTCTATATATTTGCTTTTTTCCTGCAGTCCTCTATCCCCTCAGTCATGCTGATGCTACCATACACTGAACAAAACTGTACTGAAGTGACTTGACTTGAAAACCAAACCAACCTACCAACCAAACAAAAAATCCAGAATCTGGATCTGGTTTACAGCACAGTCCTGAAAATAATCATCTGGCACAACAGTGCAGTGCGTGAACAACAGTGCAGGAATTAAACTAGCTTTGCTGGCTGAGAAAATGCTTGTGTAACCATACTTGGCTGTACAGAATGGATGGTACTGAAGAATCAGATGTTACAATTTCTCCCTAGTCATTTTGCCCACTTCTGCTCATTGAAGTTAAAATTTTCTGCTCTTTCCAGCGGACCAGGTGACAACTTGGTGTCTGTTAATTCCTTGTTGTTTCTCAATCACACCATCCCCCTCTATGGAGGGACATGTTTGTGGAGCTGAACATCTCAGCAATGTGCAGTGCAACTGCCTTTGCATTAGCAAAACAAGAGGAGTGGTCAGTTCTTACTACTGCTGCCTTCATCAGTATTAGCAGCTGCAGTGCCCTTATTTAACCAAATTGGAAAGATGTGTCAAACCAGAAGGCTAAGTTAACCTGCAATTTTTTTTCAATCAAATCACAGGTGTAATCCTTTTCTATTGAAAAGAGCGGCATACATGGTTTTCCAGTAAGCTGTGACAGGTAAATGCTCAATACAGAGTGAGATGTCAAGAAAAGAGCAAAGTATTTTTTGTGCTTTCTTATATATTAATTATAACTTTCTAAGAAAATGAAAGCTTTATTGTAAACACATTTTGATCATTGAATGAAAATGTTCTTTCACATTTCAAAAACGTTTTGAGAACCCCAGAAAGAAGATAGTGTAAGCCTTACTGTTAAAATTACGACCTCCTCATCCTTAGAGAAATGGTACATAAAATGCTTATGTGAATTTTAATGTAGTAGAAATGCAGATGCTATGTCTCCATGACAAATTTTCCCCCCCATTTTAGAAAAGCACTTCGGCCCAGACGTTACCAGGTGGAATTCTGCAGCAGGTGTCCTGTCAAAGGCATACCAAGAAAGCTGAATTTATTTTAGTGATCTGCTGGCACTCCAGTGTAAATGGCTCAGTGTTATTAACTGAATTTTCCTGGCTCACCTGAAATGGATTTAACCCCATTTTTATCTTGCAGGAAGAACCACACAAGAGTAATCAGATTAGCTCAGAAGCTCCTGGAATGAATAAAGAAGAATGAATACTGAAGTGTGTGGCAAGGAACAACAACTACTACCAGCAGGTTTCCTGCTTTTACCATCAAAGATGCAGAAGAAAACTTTACCATCTCATTTCAATGCCAGTACCCCAGCATGTGTTTGTGTAACCATCTTATTCCAACAATTTTGCTAATATGATTTTTGGAGATGGCTTGAAATCAAGACCTGAGCTGGGAATCCTGAACTCTGAAGTGCAAGTGGCACTTCTTTCTAACCCTACTGACAACTTGTGGTGGTTTAGTTTTCTTGGTTTTGGTCTAGACCTTCCCTGGTAACAAGGTCATAACTAAGGAAGTATTCCACAGCATTCCTTCATGTAATCAGGTGTATATAAAGGCAGGAGGAAGGTTTCCTCTCTCTCTCTTCCTTTCGTGTGCTTGGAGGACATCAGCTCTCTGTGCCGGCCTAGCTCTTATCTATATGAGCTGAAACCTATCGGAGAAGCTGGTGTCCCAGCTGGATGGAGGGGAAGGACCTGCTTCTCTTAAGGGGAGTTTTGGTGAGAATTCATTGTATTAGTTACTTATTGAGCTTTTCCCTGAGTTTATGGGTGTGTGTATCTGTTTTGTTTGGTTTTACCCATTTTTGTCCCATTTCCCTTTCCCTTCCCCCCCTTTTCCCTTTTGGAGTTGGTTGGGGTTCTTATTCTGTAGGTTCATAGTGTTTGATTGTATAAAATTGTAATATATGTGAATATATATATACTTTTACTACAATTGCCTTTGGGGTTTTTTTTCCTTTTCTCTTGGGAGGGAGGAATCTGTATGGCCGGGAGTTGGGTTTGGCAGGGAGCCAACCCAAACCTCCACACAGCTACAGGTATTTTCACCAAACCCAACAGAAAGATTTAAGCTTCAACACTGGGCATTACCTTTCTTTTTTTCTCCATCCAAAAAGATAATTCCCTTGCAGTGCCTTTCCCAATGCAAATAAGGCTCAGCAAAATATCTGCAGTTCCTCATTTAGTGTCTCTAGATCAGGAAAAGGTTGTTGCTTCAGTGCATGCCAATGACCACAAAACCACAAAGATCTAAGCAGCTAAGAACTCCATGCTCCTAACAACTCTCCAGAGGTCCTGCTGTCCTCAGTAACATACTGATCCAAGCTCATGACCCACATCCTGCCCACTAAAACAAAACCTCCATTCACACTTCTTCCTGGCTCTTGGCTTCAAACTTTCCTCTGCTGTCTTCTGCAGCTTTGGTAGCCTGGTGGCCTCCTACTACCTTTGGACCAACCTGAATTTTTCTACATCTTGAAGCCTGGACAGACACCTTCTCTCCCTGCATCACAAACTAGACAACAATCATTTCTCACCATTGGCTTGCACCCTCCAGAGCTGGGATAACAACACATCCAAGCTCAGCCTGTCCCACAGCTGCCACTCCCTCCACTTGCTGCCATCACCGCTGCACATACTGTGTTGAGAACCTTGGGGAGAGATCTGCCTGGCTTGCCCATGGCCAGCAGCCAGGAGGGAGGGATAAGCCTGGCTGGACTTCTCCCTTCCCACATTGCCCAGAACCAGTTTCTAATCCCAGTGCTGTCCTTCTCCCTGCCACCCTGGGGCAGAGCCAGCAGTGAAGTCTCCTGCCTCAAGTTCATCTGATTTAAACACAAGGCCATCATTTCCTTTCCTGAAGTCATCCTGGCTCTTCATCACACAATTGTCAATTCCTAGATTAACTTCTTCGACAACATCCTCATTCATTACACCAAACTGATTCATGTCCTGAATGCTGCTCATGTCCTGCTCAAAGGGAATGCTGCTGTTCTGGAAAAGCGGCTGCAATGATGTAACTCCTGACTGTAACACAGTATGTATGAATAAGAAGGCAAGATCAGAGGCACAGAAGAAACCACACATTTGGCTCTTTCTAACTTCCAAGAGCTTGTTTCTGCCACTTTAAAGTTCTTTTCATGTTATTTTTCAGAGCAGGGCTACATATTCTTTGTCAAGCACTGACAGTGGGGTTAGTGCCGCAGTGGAAACAGATATAAAGAGAGTCTCTGTCTTGAGGAATATCCTTTCAAACAAAAAACATGCATAAAGAAAAGTGCCTGAACCCCTGCGGTCTCACAGAACTTCATGATCATCGCCCACCACCAGTAAAGTGAAACCCTACAGGCATCACAACCCTGCACCACTGCTAGGAGACACAGAACTCCTTCAGGTGGAGATAAGGCTAAACAGAACAATAAATCTATATTGTTACTAGTCTAGAGTATGGCAGCATTTACAGCATAGCTATTATTAAAGATATTAACCCCCTGTGTTCTTCATTCATGAACACAGTCTGGGTTGTTTTGGGTTTTTTTCTGAGCAAAAAACTTGCACTATAAGTCTCCTCAGTATAGAGGCTGTACTCTAGCATTTACTTCATTAAGTTTCACTGTTCTGATCAATATCGCACCCACTTCTGTTCTGCTTTACAATTAGCATCACATAACATCACACACCGAGATTTTTTTAAATGAAAGTCAGAGCTGCATGCAAGAGACCAAAACCAAGGAAAAGCAGCACTACCTTTGGTTCTACCCTCTTCTTCCTTGCAAGCCACCGTCCTCTCCCTGCTTTGCTCACTGTTTCCAATTCTAAAAAGTGCTATTTTAATATGCTGAGAATTTCAGGCACTCCAAAAATTTGTAGACATGTTTGAGCTTCTGAATAAAAAGGGTCACTCTATGCTAAATTAAAAAGGACTGAATAATCACTTATTTTTAACAAAGACTCCTTTTGTTATCTGAAGTTGTTGCTATGCACATTGATGGGAGAATATAACTTGATCACAGGAAACAAGAAAGCTTTGTAGTTTGTAGGTTTTGGCCTTATTACCACAGTCCTTTTCACAGTGGTCACAAAGACATCATTTGATTTTTCACCACTATTAGTAATGAAACAATCTTTTCTTGCTAACGTTTACTGCTGCATGATAATATACAACTGCAATACAGCTGATATGTCTTCATGGGTTTAGGGGGCTGGAAAGCCTGTTCTTTGTATAGTGTTTCTTACTATTTCAGATGCTGAGTGATAACAGCAATGATTGTTTACATTTTGTTCAGCTGTGCTTCTTCATAGCCAGTTCACACAGAGCAAGTCACATCCCAGACCTGCTCAGGCTGTCCTGAGGCCTTTTACTTGGCATTTTGGACATGCCCCTATGTTCTCCAGAGCATAAGGCAAGGCTGCCTCAGAGAAACCATCCTCCCAGGGTTGAGTTGTGTCATGAGTGATAAATTTGGAGGTAGAGAAGACCTACTCAAACCCTGGAAGTCACCACAGTCTGCTGTCCAGGTGTGAGTGTGGACCAGCAGTCAAAGCTCTCTGGCCTCAGGTCAGACCTGGCTGGGCATTTCAACACCACATGGTGTTTTCATTTGTAGACACACAGGTTTAAGTCCTCACTTGTAAATGGGCCTTTAGCTAAGGAAAGTTAGTTCACAAAGCATATTTCACCAAAGAATAAATGAAACAGAGCCGTGAATATGTGAAGTTACTTTGGGACCAGAGGCAAAAACCCCCCAAACATTTCTAGCTGTTGAGTGGTTCTTCAGTAAGACACTCAAAACTTGGGAACAATATTATCTCATCTTTGACCACAACACTGTCATCCTCACCAACCCTAGCGCCAAAGAAAATCAGCTATTGCTGCCCTTATCCACTTACCACTGGGCAAAAATGGGAGCTTCAGGTTGGAGAGGCAGAAAAAATTACTCAATGCCCTTCCCAAAGAAAGAGCTTTGGTAAGAGTCTGCTTTAAGACTGCCAGGATGTGAAGGTATTGTCTTTTTCGCTACTGGAACATGGGCATATATAATGTGAGGCACCAAAGTGGCTTAATAACCCAAAAATAGCAAGCGATGCAAATAATTTCATAAAGCAGCACATAAAAAGACAGACTTTTTGCCACAGCACGATATCAGTGACAATTTGGACAGAGCACTTTTCAGCTGTCAGTGATCTATAATTCACTTGATTTTGTCAACCCTGCATTATCACACGGTTTAACACTGAAAGAAACATCATCCATCAGTTACTCTCATCTGACAAGGGGACATGGTAATATTATTGCTTTTAACATGTAAGAAAATAGGGTATCGTTAAGAAATTGGAATGGACTGTCTACCTCAAGAACTTTCCTAGTAAAATTAGGCGTGTTCTTCTGGCATTGCTAATACCAGTCTTCACTGACTGTATGTATTCAGTGATGTTCTGTATCAGATGTCAGAATGCACTTAAATTTGTTCACAGTAATTCTGTAAAACCTTTAGAACAGGCAGACCACAGCGACCTTCACTGGGTCAGTGGCAAAGACATGTCTTCTCACTTTAACCTGCAGCTCACTTCCAAGCGTGTCATGGACAGTGTCAGGCGAGCATTCACATACTTTGCTTAGGCAGAGGGATAAGAGAGAAGATTCTGCTGCCTTAACATGACGCCTTTTACCCCATGAAAACTCTCTTTCCTTCTTATTTCCTCTGCAAAACTCAAGACTAAAACACTGATTTCAACAACATAAAACTGCCTTGTTAATTTCCCAGCTTTGCAACAACTCGAAATAATCTCAGAAAAATAGAAGTACCTACTTATAACATATGGAACCTTGAATTAAAATCAGCATGACTATTTTCTGCCCCCTACTCTAATGTACAGGGAACTAGAATAACATATAAAGTCAAATTCTCAGGATGCAAAAAACCCAACAACAACAAAGCTCTTGCTTGCCCGATTTCTTGGCTCTTCAGTTTCGTTCTGCTCTGTTAAGCTAGGATGAAATCACAGCAAACACTACACTAACTCTTCTGTTAATTAACAGCCTGCTTTGCAACTGCACTTTTCATTCCCACAAAAAGTGCTGCATTTCCACAAAGTATCACTTGTAGTAAGGCATTCAAACATGCTAATCGCAGCTTTGCCTCCCAGGGAGATGTATGAGCTTACTCTGCATTAGTTAAAGGCTTCTGAGTTGATTTCTTTTTATTAATGTTATTACAACTTTGAAAAAATAGAATTTATTTTTGCAAATTTCCACAAATCCAGCTCAAGAATAGTGATGACACTAAGATATGCTTTACGAAATGACACGTAACCCACTTCAGTTTACAACAGCGTTACAGAAAACTAAACAGGAGGGGGCTGGGAAGAATTCTCCAGACATCCATGTGTTTTTTTCTTCCACATAGATAGTCTACATTGGCTGTGATGGGAATGGGACAGAGAAGTGACTGCGACTGTGCAAAGCAGATGTGACTGTAAATTGCAACATATGCAAATTGTTCAGTGTAGCTTCCTATAAACTTTGCATATTCATTTTTTTAAATGATCTTCACTTGTACTTTTATTAAGTACTTGAGGCTTTATTCCTCTGCTTTATTTTTATCCTGCTGCTGGATAGTCAGTCAAAGACTGAAAAATTTAGTCACAAGAAAACAGGATTCAGCACTTGGTTATTGCAAATTCCTGTTTACTGCAAACACTGACGTATTTGACTAAAGAATCTGGGTCAAAAAAGCACACCAGAGGATGTTACCTGTCTGCACTGAATAGCAGGCAGCTGGGAAATTGGTAAGATTTAACACAAAAACAGTGTGAAGCTGCTTCAATAAGATGATTTATTTTTTTTTATAATGACATTTTAAATGTTAAGCCAAAGTACGAAAAGTTAGCGTTGTTTCCTGTTGACTTAAGACTTTACTTTCCAATAGATCTAGGCATCTGTGGCTCCTATTTTTGTATTCATGCAGCAGTGAAATTCGTCTCACTAGGAACAGCAGCGCCGATTGTGTTGCTAAACAAATTAGCAGGGGACTGGACCTGTAGTTCTGGGAAGAAGCACTCTTCAGAACAGTTGTCCACTGCCAGACAGAGAAAGAGAGAGAAAAGATGCCTTCGAGAACACATTATTAGGAAACTGCCTGGGAAGAGACGCCCCAGGGACCTTGCTCTATTTTGAAAGCAGCTGCTATACTGATAACATATGATAATCCGCCTAGAAGATTCTAGGGTAATGTTATAATAAGAATAAAATTGACGATGCAATTTTTGGCCATGTGTAAGTGGTGGGAGACTGTACAATATTAAGAAAAAGACAAAAACCAGGACACTGCATGAAGAGAATCTCTAGAGTGCATGAGGAGTAAGTTAGCAAGGCATGGAGAAACACAAAAGAGCCAGACAGCTCCAAAACAATTTACAATGAGTCATCATTCTCCAAAATAACAAATCAACATAGAAAATATAGCCAGTTGTTATCCAAACAATATGGCACTTTCTGAACCAGATCCTGAAAATACTAATTTGTCTCTTGAAACTGAGCATTCAGATGAGCCTTTTTTAATGAAATGTGCAATCAATACCTTTTTAAAAAAATAATTCAATAGACAACTGCATATAGTAATATAGATGTTACCTGTTGAAGGTGTTTCCCTATTTGAAAATATCACACACTGGGAGTTGAAGGCTCTTCCAAAGTCCCCACACACATAGAACATTATGCATTGTTAGTCTGCATTGTACACAAATTTGGTCAAACAAAGCTACCAGAATTGGTTTTACTTTTTTTTCTGAAAATATATATGCAAATTACATATACAAAGCCTTTACTACCTTGATCTCAAATAAATGTTTTCAGTGAGACTAATAAAAGTCTAGAGTAAATTAATTTAGCTTATTAGTATGACTGCATAGGGCAGACTAGGCTCCAATCTACATTGCTAAAAATAGTCAAATACACTTGCTGTAGGCATTTAAAAAATATAAGCTTATTCTGCATGAAAAGAAATATATTTTAAAAGTTCCTCTAAATCTACACCTTCTTGCAAAGGTTAAGTCCTGAAAACATGGATTAAAAGCTCAGGACTCCTCTTGTGGAAACCACTAGGAGATCTGCCATGAGAACAAATGGCAGCCAAATCAACGGTAGTGGAAATCGTAGATAAATTAACTGTCTACAAATACACCTTTATTGGGAAAAAAAAAAAAGCAGCATAAGATTCATTTGTTATAATGTAGATGTTAAGTGTTACAGAGTCAATTAGTGAAATAAAAGGTTAGAGTAAATCTATCGCTGTCAATTAAGATGTATTTAATATAAGATTGTCTCTGGCATTCTTACAAATGTAAAGACATTTACCTTTAGACTATTGTTAGTTACCCTCTATATGTGAACATTAGCCTGTCATCATAATGCTAGAATCATATATACATTTTAACAGGCTATTTTCCTCATTTAAAGATGAACTACTAGGCAAAAAGCCTATGTCCGTACTGCTGCTTTAGGATGTATTAAAGAACTCAGTAGCAGAACCGAGCATTTTGCTTAAACATCATGTGCTAATGTCTTTTGCCTTGTTTTCTCTCCCAGTCTTTTCTCCAGGGAGGGGCTCTGAGCAATGAATCATCTTGATTTGTTAAAGTTCTATTATTTGCTTCTTTCAAAAGGCACAAGCTGCTTTACCTTAGCCTTTGAGAAGAATTTGAACTTACACATTTGTTGTATCTGGGTGTTTCCTCCACCTCCAAAAAAGGGGCAATAGGTTTTGGGAACTCTCAGAAATCCTGGATGCCTGTCAGCTCCCACTCCCACACACCTCAAAGAGGGGACACATCAGGCCAGGCTGCTCAGTGAACAACCATGTTATTGCACTTGAAGGAGATGCCTTGACAGCTCAGATGGACTGTGATGACAGTCTCATGTAAGGCCAGACCCTGACCTGCTGTTGGGCTTGGTATACTGAAATTTCCTAAAACCTCTTTAGATGACCTCGTTCATTTATTGTCCTCAAGAATCCCACTCTTATTGCTTAACCAACAGAGACAGGCAGACTGTTCCCCCTGCATGATCACACAGATACGGGAGCAGAAAGAAGAACCCACCTCTCCCTGTAGGAAACCAGGGAAAACTGTCAGTACTAGCACTCCCATTAGGGGAAGACAATCCAAGCTGTACAGAAAAAGACATTTTTCTCTAAATGCTGCCCTGCTGCCCTCTCCGATTCGTGCCCACCAGCTTTGAAGAGGGCAAGATACAGCTCTCTGTGGACTCACCAGGCACAGTTTCACCCATCTCAAGGAATGAATATGAAGGTAGAAACAAAAGAATCGTAACATTTTGCTCTACAAGCTGAACCTAAAAGGCCTTGATCTTGAAATGTCACTGGTCAGAGATGTCCAAATAAATATGCTTCAGAAGAATTGTAACCTTTAATAAAAAGGTACAAGTACCTTCTAAGGATATATGTCTTCAGGACAAATACAATGTATACAAATAAAAACAAATCCAGCACCACAGCTGGTCTTTAATGACACTTAATTTGCATTAAAAAACCAGAACGGAGTGTTTATGAACCTCGCAAATGATTGAAAATACAGCTTTACCTTCAAAGAGCTACTAAAAAGAGCCTCCATTTCCACAGATGAGTCCCAATGCATTACCTTTCCAGTAATGAGTGCTAGAAGATCTAATCAGAGACAGATGCTTACTGAAATACAAATCCACAGCCAGTAGCTCCTTCAGACAGCAAAATTCACCTCAGTAATCTCCCTTTTTGCAGAAGGCCAGTCAGCTTTAAGTCCCTCTTGAAATTTCAAAGTAGGGTTTAAATAAGACTTGGGAGAGGTATAGTTATTATGTCGACCACCTGCCTGAATGCTTAACTTAGGTATGAAGTAGATCATACAGCACACAAGTCAACAAGCCTTGTGATCAGTGGTGTCAAAGGCTGACAATACATCTAATAATAACCAGCACAGGCACCTCCATATCCAGCATTCACTGCTAGGAGTCAATTATCCACCATCTATTCAAGGGCCTTTTGAAGTCCTTCTTGTGTTACTTGAAAATAAAATTACACCAGGTCAGGTCAGTTTAAATGGCTGGATTTCTGGTTGGCTGAAGTTCACATCTTTTTTTTTTTTTTTTTGGCTGTACTCCAATGCTAGCTGCAAACTTCTCATAAAGCTGCAGTGGTCTATTTATTAAAATTAAGCTTTCTGCTAACACTGAAAAATAATCCAAGCTACCATTGGCAAGAGCTCAAAACTCCTTGGGACCAGTCACTTTTATTTAGGTTTAGTACCAGTGACTATCCAGACTTTCTCTTCTCCAAAAAAAAGAAAGTACACACCATATCTTCATCCCATCAACCCAAGCTCAAGTTTCTAAGAGCAACTGCTCCCCAAGTGCCCTGCTCCAGCCCCTGTTTTCAGACTAGTGAGGTTTGCCATAGACCTCAGTGAGACAGGAAGCCTAGAACCCCCACCACTTGAGCTCCAGACGAGGGAGCACCGATGAGCTGTCTTAGAAGTGCTTTTCTTTTGCAGGCTGTCATCCAACTTTCTTCTCATCTCTTCAGTTTCAGCATCCTCATTCTGATACACACTTCACATTATTTCTGTTTTTCTTATCCTTTTAGATCATAAAACTGCCTTTTCCTTTCAACTGCTTATAAACTGATCTGCTAACATCACTGTCAGAAATTCACAGCCCACAAAGAAAATTGTCACAATTACAAGTTTTAATATTTCTTTGATGAAGAAAGCAATCCTGAGAGATGAACTACTTTTTATAACAAAACTGAGACTACTATTTACAGCTGTGTCTGTGCAAAGGTCAGTTTTATGACACCCTATTTTATTCAGTGACCTGAAAATAATCTCCCTGTCCAAGATATGCTTAAGAAAATATATGCAATGATTTATTTAGTTAGTGGACTTTTGTGTAGTCCATGTAACACTTCCTGTAGAAATTCTGCAGCTGATAGGATTTCACTGAAAGGATTTGAGTTCTTTCCATGCTGCACAAGAATGTTTCCACCTCACCACCAAGAGGTGAAAAAGCATCCCCTCCTGACAACACACTGTTGCAACACTTTTTGCTTAGCAGGGGAGGCACAAATGTTTAGTGTAAATAACAGTGTGGTGGCAACAATATGAATTTAATCTGCCATCCCAGATTCCAACTTATACCTCTAAACCAGAATTGCTTACAAGACCTTTGTATCACCTCTTACACAGTGTCTGCTACCAGGTAAGGCTATATAATTTCTATTTAATACAATAACAAACAAACCCAAAATTATCACTGAGCACAGATAATTTAAAGTTAAAAACATCTACATGTTTAGACAACCCTGGAAATGTCTTTATGCAAGTAATCATTTCTCTAGGACTGAAGAATCAATCAAATAAAGGAACCATGTAGCTGAGTAGTGATATTCTATCAATGAACATGGTGGTACGTGCCCAATCCATGCAGCATGTTGGAGAAAACATGGTGTCAGAAAAGGGAAGGATAGCCAGCTGAAGCAAATCTGGTGCAATTTTACTCTGCCACTATTGGCTGGATGACCTAAGGTGATGACAGCTCAGTATCCCCTCCTATACACACGACTGACAGTCCTGCTGCTTTTCTGTTCAAGGTACTGAGAAGTCTTGCAGGGAAAAGTACTAAGGGGCAATTTGGCGTATAGCTAGAGATGTCTTGATAAAGCTCTAGGAAGAACTGAAATGCTCAGAAACCTCCAAGAGCCTCTCTATGACAAGAAGTGATGTCTTGCTCTGCCATATGGATAAGCACATGTGGCTGTGAGTTACAACACCACCTTTGAAATTCAATAATAAATTCTGGTTTGATCATCTTTTTTCCATTCTTCCAGATCGAAAGGATCAAGGATATCAGTGATAAAACGTGGAGGTATTTTACACCCTTTCCCCATGTCCCCCAGGAAAGTTCAAGACTAAGTCTTAGGTGGGTGGATGTTAGTTCAGCTAGTGCTGCATTTGTATTGAAAAATGAAGCACGACCTACATTTATAGTTAGGAAAGTTACTCCAGGAAGCTGTGAGAAAGTAAAACAACAAGACTTCATTGGGGAGCTCATTTTAGAGAAAGCACAGCAGGATGCACAGACACAGAAAAATAATATTCAAAAAATCTGACCTAGATAACAGTATTTCCTAGTGACTAGAATTCATTAAAAACAACAGATTAAAAATGTACTGCGCAGGATTCTTTGAAGCCTGAGTGTCATACTCAGTTTAAAAAACCCAACTTAGATAAAAATGAAAGCAACTTTTATTTTTTTCCCTTACCAAAAAAATAACAACAAAGAAAGCTGTGAGTTCTGCTATTAAGAAGTTGTTAATAATGAGTCAGTATATGAAACAGAGACTTTGTAGGGTTTTATGAGTGAATGCTGTCTTTGGCTATGAGCAAAGCTGATGAGCTCACAAACCCTGTGTTCAAAGGGATACCAAATGCAAAAGTAAAACTCAGTAAAGTCTCAAAGTTTCCCTACTATAAAACTGAAGGGTTTTCATATTATTTTTGTGAAAAAACATGATGACTAAATTATGCAGAGTCATGGCAGAAGTGTGTGTTAGGACATGTTAAGAAATCTCCTCCAAACCTTTCCTACTTCCCTGCTTCTCCCTGAGTGCTACAGTGAAAATGCTTCTTACAAAAGGAGGCTCAGTTGTGACCCCTCACAGAGAAGAAGAAAGGCGAATCAAACCCTTTCCTCCTTGAGAAAGCTTCTGAGTTGTGCTGGATACAGCCTCAGGTTACCTCTTCATTCCAAGAAGGTACTTGAATGCTTCTAGACTCAAAGTTAAGCATTTGCTTAAGCACTATACTAATGCCAAAGTGCCTTTCTACATCAAGCCTATATTAACCCTACAAGGAGACACAGTCTACTTTAGAAGCTTTACTGTTGTATAAGCACGCATAAAGGGATGAGATTAATAAACCTATACATCTTTTTCTATAAAAATAACATGATGCATCATAAAATACTTTCTAGCATAAATTCAAAATTTTAGATCCCTACACAAAGTCCTCTGGACATCTCAAAGACACTCTCGCTACCCAACAAAAACAATAATCTAATCTCTAGTTTAACATTTTCTAAAAGAGAAGAATCATAGAACATAAATACACCTTCATGCTCACCCTATTCAATGAGTTTGACAGTCTCCTAAAAATAACTCCAAAAGCACCTTTGAATTGTACAAATATTTTATATCTACTGACTGTGTGGTTGGCCATTTGACACTTGAGAGTATTTATTTTTGCCCTAAATCAGTTACTGGAGTGAAACTTAAGATCTTATCTTTTAGAAAATGCTAAAACAATGTAGGTAGATGAGTGTGCTCCATTCTAGTCGTTATTTACTTACTAGCTGTACTTAATATTAATACTTCCTATCCACCAAGTATTTTCTGAGCAAATTCATTAAAGGAGCTCAATTAGAAGATGACTACAGTGACTAGGTAATGGAGGCCCCCTTCATCCCCTGAAGATAGCAAAGTACCAGTCAACCATGCTGCAGGAAAGAAATGGTTCGTTGAACCTTCTGCGATCTGTACTGTAAGCACCCTGCAACACAATTCCTACTGGATTTAACAGCGGTGACTGAAGAGCTTGCTGGTCCTCCCATCCTATTCCCATACCACCCCATTGCAACAGTTAAATCTGATGATTTAGTGATTTAAAGTTCCCTGCTGCCTCAGCTCACACACTGCCTCAACACCAAATAAAACCCGAAGGTGGATTATGTTGCCCTCAAGCTGGGAGCTGCAGTGGCTGGGGAACAGGCATACTACTTTTTGCTATTTTTACCGCAAGGATAAGGAATTCCAGCAGAGGCAGGGCAAACTAAATGGCAGGAACTTCTTAAACTGCCTTAGCCTGAATAGATGGAGCTCTTCAGTAACAGTCCATAGAGCAAAAACCCAGCCCTGTTCCTCATCAGCTCAGCATAAGTTACCTACAATAGGATTTGGTAAAGTAGATTGCAATTTGCTTTCTTTTGTTGGCCAAATCACTGTCAAATATCTGGAACTAAACTTTTTATAACTCATTTCAACAAGTAGGTGACATTTCTTAGACAGACAGTTCTGTCTAGTAAAGCAGCTATCTGGGTGGCTTTGGATCTTTGATATTTGCAGATTTATCAGAATGAAATCTGACTGAAAGAATTCTGTGTGTACTTTCATAATTCTTGCATTTTAGAGTTACCGTTTTTAGGTCTTGCAGATTGTCATCTTCTTACAGGGCCAGTAATTAAAAGGAAAACTTGGTGTCTTAGAAGCAGTGCTCTTACACCTGGGATTTATGCAGATTGTCTCAGAACCCATAACACAACTGGCACCTGTCCAAGTGTCTCTAGTGACAGTGAGTCCTTGGTACTCATCTGCAAGATCTTCCTAGCATTTTCTTTCATACTCTCAAGAACAACACATAATTTCACTGTATTCAGACTTTAGGCCTAGATGCAATGTAAAACTGGTGCAAGGTCATCGTGCTGCTTCAAAGATCTCTGGGAGCAACCTTTTGCTGGATGGTGATTTACTCTGTTACCTGGTTTTGCATTGTTTTTCATAATCTCAAAGTTCAAAACATGGCTTTTGGGCTGGATGGCTAACAGAGGCTGTGCTGCTCTCCTAATGTCAGAGTGCATGATTCAGCCCTCTGCCCAAGAGCTGAAAGGCAAGGTTGCTTCCAGTTTTTACCTGATCCCTTCCTGCTCCAGAAGCTTTGAAAATAACTGTTCTAAAATACTTTTCTACTTTACTGTTCAATCAAAATCATGATGCACTTTTTCTGTCACTGGATGAATGTTTCTCCTTTGGAGGACACCATTTCCACCATAAGTTACACAGTCAAAAAATCCTTACTCCCTACCCAACGCTCCAAACAACTGATTTGGAACTCCACACTGGTAACTAAAATTGTCTGAACTGTTTAATCCTTAATAAGGGAGTTTCTTCTCACATGCATGAAGTTTCCACTTTCAGACATTCAAACTCCCTAAAAGGGGACAGCTTGCCGTTCCTTTATATTTATTTACTTAATTTTATTTGAGCCACTTCTTGTAAGGAACACATCAGTATGAGTTTGGATATTAAAATCTAATTTACAGGCGAAGCTGGCAAGAACAGTAGGAGATGGACAACTGCAATGTGCCACAACACTTGAAGTAAATGGGCTTAAATTAGGTAGGGATAGTGCCACTTCAACTCTGAAACCTAAGTTTGTTCTGTGGGAATGTGTATCTGATCTCTAATACACTAGGGGCAAATCAGGAGCAACTTCAGGACATCAACTGGATTTACAACAACAACTGAGGTAAAGGAGAAAACTGATTTTGTAGAACGTACTTCAAAAACTTGAAGCAGCCTGTCTGTTTGTCATCCTCCCCTCAACCCTGAGTCCATACAGACTCGCAGAATGTAATTCAGGGGGAAAAAAACCAAACAAACCAACCAATCAAAACTAAGACTATCACCTGCACCTTTTGTATTTCCCGAGATACTGTTCTGGTCCTAACAGTCTATTTTCACACTAAGGTCAGCAAGCAGATACCCAAGCATCTGCTGTATTTCCTTGAATTCTCCTTTATTTTCTCCATAGGGGAAATAACTGGAAAATCTGTCTTTACAGAAGACTGCCCAAAATGTGTATTTAGGATGTGATTAAGTATATTGAGCTTTGTTTCACACAAGCCCCAAGTTCAGTAAACCAGTTAAATTTGTTTCTACTGAGTTAAAAGCTTACCTGTATGTATAGGTCTAACTGAAATCAAAAGGATTTAAACCATATACTTACTTCAACACAAGTGAGACAGACTTAAGCATAATGTTCAACTGCTCTATGAAGATGGGACTTAAGTAAGAGACAGCAAGTAACAGATTAATAATACTGCTCTGTGCTCTTGTGATAGCACAATAATTAAGACATGGCTGCGGAAGTAGCAAACCATACTCTGTGCCCCTCCCCCCCAAAATACTTAAAAATTAATGTAATTGAGGTACTTCAACTGAGGTACTTGTTGGTTGTCACATGCTTTTGACTTTGTCTTTTGGGATTATTTTACTTTTGGGTTTACCTCACCAGGAACAGGAGAGTCACAATTTCCACATGAAGACTTGCTCCTGTCATTGGGAGATTTTCAAGGTCAAATTTTCAAGTTCAGATAAGATAAAATGAATGTGCCAAAATGCAGGTAACTCACCTAAGAATGAGCCCCCTCAGACTAATGCCATAAATCATCACTACTTCAGTCCCTCCTCCAGAGACATCGGAAGAGGTTGTGGATTAAGCCATTGTCCGAAACACAATTTTGGTGACTATAAAATTCACCAAATCATCCATAGCGATTGATACTTATATTGTTCTCCAAAGTCTTAATAGGTCTCTGAAAAGTTGATGTATGCAGAATTATGATCAGAAATAATTTAAAAAAAAAAATCTCATTGCAGATAGATCCAAGTAAATTACTTCTAAATAATTTTAGAAAAGCTTTTTTGCATTTACCAAAGCAATTGGTTTTAATTCCCACATCTCAGGCTTGAAAGCCCAGAAGTACCTGTTTAGGAAGGTAGTGTAGCAAGCGGAGATCAAGTAATAGATGCATTTATAACCTAATTCTGTGATGATTGTCACATGATGATCTCCAAATCCACGTATATACATTCATAAATTTTTAACTGTATAGTGTATATAGTTTATGAGGACATTAAAAATACATATACGGATTATTCATAACAACATTAAAATTGTACCAGGCTGTGCATTACATTAATGGAATTTCCAATTATAAAAATATTAGTACTTCTTCCAAAAAAAGTAGCAAAACCAAATTATCTCTTCCCTTTAATGTTATAATTTAAATTAAAAAGATACTGGAATTTACCTTAATCAAAACACAGTAAAGCACCAGTTTTGATGGAGATTTTATAAAAATATTATTCTCTGCTTTGCTTGTGGTTGTGCTCCTCAGACTTATTACTGCAATCCTCTGGCAGTTCGGTTAAATGTCAATGCTCCAATTACTTTAATAGTCAAACTGTGCGCTATTTTCACCACACAGTCATTCAGGCTTGTCATGTTTGACAAATCCAGTAATTGAGATGAACTCTTGGAGAATGCTGACATGTAACCAGTCATTTCCTACTGCAGAACATTGACCTCTGCAGTGCACACCACAGAGAATTTATTCAGCAGCTTGAAAAAACAAACAGACCTGTTAAGTTTAGGATCATCATTTCATTCATCTCCACTTATTTCCTTGTTTATTCACTTTCTGTTCCATTGGGGTGGGATTTAAAACATTAGGAGCACTCTGAATAAGCACAAAAAAAGGACTACAGCAAATATTTTGAAAAACTATTATCAATTAAAAATGGTCCAACAGATTACTAGAGGCTGAGTGTACTGTCAAAGAGTCTCAAATCCCCTCTCAGTGCTCCCTGCCCCCAAGCAGCTGCACCCCACCCCAGCTTCATCTTATTAACAGAAGAAGGTATTATACAAATTACATAAAGTATTTATTGAACAGTGCTCATTTCAGTCAGCTTTTACAGTACATTAACTCTTGCTGGGGCCTGTTTAATTTTACTGTTCCTCCACCATGATGTCCTCCAGCCGATGTGCAGGCAATGCACTGAAACCTCAAAACTCTCCCGCTTTATCTCAGATTCCCTGGAACAAGCACAAGCACTGCAAAACCTACCAACTGTGTACTTGCTGGGCTGGCAGGTTCTTGGGTGATGCCTTTGGCACAACCATCACTATTTCACAGGTCTGGACAGCTACAAGCTGTAGTTTTGTATTAAAAACCCAATACTTTGCAAAACCAGCTTGCTGCAAAGAGAAAACACAACAAAGGTCTTGGATAAGGAGGCTACCTAATTCAAATGTTCTGAAGTCTCCCTGTGAACTACATCAACTGGGGACCTGATGCTGCTTTTGTTAGGAAAGTTACTACAGACCTTTCTACCAGAATTTATCCCTTCTTTGGATGAACTGCTAACATTTCATATAAGGAAATTTAAAAAAAATCCAAAAAACAAAACCCTAAAGAGTTGTGATCAAAAGCAAACAGTGGACAGTAACGTAAGAATAAACAATCCACACAGACAATACCAGCTTCCAAGAAATTACCTCTGCAGTTGACAAAATTAAACATCCCTTTGAATGCTTCTGGATTGCCTTTGTCAGAGACAGTGGCTGGTCTAAGACACATTACCAAACTGGGCTTGGAAGAGACCTTGCTTCATGTCCCTTCCCCCAGAGACTTTATGCTTGATCTTTGGCAAGTGAATTAATTTATCTATTTTACAAGCTGATGGACTGCTCTTCCCTGGAGTCTTTGAAAGAAATGGGTTAACTATCACAGGTCACTTAGATTCTGCAAGGGATAAAGACCTGTTAGATACCAAAGACAGCATGTCCGTATACTTTTTTTCTTATACACTAATACACAGCCCAATATATGGCAAACGCAAAGGCTTGAAAGGGCATCAGGAAATATCTGAGAAGGCAGAACTAAGAGCAAAAAAACCTTTTGTAGAAAAAGCTAGAAATTACTTGTGCATTTTCTATTTCAAGAAAAACAAAACTGTTCAAATACCCAATAGAAATGGTAAGTGAATAACTAAGCTGCTGCACTCTGATTAAACTACTGTACATTTTTTTTCATACTGTGTTCTTCTAGTATTACTTTTTCCATTAGGTGTGCAATGCTCACATAAAAGAAAGAGCAGAAACCTAGGATGCTACTTGGAGTACCTGATAGCGTACAAAGCTTAGGAGAAGGCGAGCAAGAACAATGTTCCCTTTCATGTAACTCATAGCAAGAAGGAAGGCAGTTAACTGTCCCTTCAGCTGGAGGCTGCAGATTCCGGCCCTTTCCATGGGAATGCACAAGACCTTCATGAAAGACAGTGGTTAGTCACTCATACATCATGCATTCAAACAGAAATTAGCCTGTGGACCAGGGCACAGCTGACTGAAGCAATTCACTGCATTTGCCTCGAGGAGTCTGACTCAAAGAGCAATAGAGGACTGGTTCTAAATAACAGTCCTTTCCACAATCCTGCAATCCGCAGTATCTCCACTGGTCACGCACAGTGTCTATCCTTACCCAGCACTGCATTTGCAGAGACAGTGAATTAACTTTCTGTCTATTCACATGACACAAATCCAGTTGAGTCTTGTAATGAGGAACAATCAGTACCAAGAAGGTCACAGCCGCCCTCCCAAGGTACTGCAAGCTGAATAGCAGCATTCCCTGAAGGCACCATAGTCTCTTGCACCATTCCCATGCGACTCCAGCTGCTGAAGAAGTTTCCGTAAGTGTCAAAGCACTACACAGTCCTAATCCACACAGCACCTGTAGGCACCACCACAGTGCAGAGAGGACAACTCCGTGAGTTTAGCTATGAGCCCCTATGGATTGCCATCTCTTCAGGACAGAGCCACAAAGCCTGAAGAACAGCACATGTGCAATACAGTGGTCAATGCTCAGCCCTCCTCCCCACCGTACAGTAGCTCCCTGCTATAAGAGTCCCCATTGACCTTACCAACTGAGGGAAAACAGGTTACATCCCATCTGCCAGTGCATGCTGGATAGATTTATTTACTTCCTCCTTCCCCATCCCTTGCTGGTACATGATCATATTACATCCCTAGTCCAGACAATCATACCATGTGCATCTGTGCAGATGAACCTTTCCCACCCAGAGACACGAGCCTTGCTACTCACACTTCATGGCTTTATCACCTCCAGTATCAGTGGGGCTCTGGCAGAAAGCATTTGCCTTCCTGTTACAGAGGAGCAAAGCAACATGCCAGCTGAGCTTCGAGGTCTGCACTGGGCTGCCTGCTGCTCAGCTGGCAGAGTTGAGATGCTGGTTATCGTATATGAAGTTGTAAACAAGCCCAGCTTTGGGAAATGGGATAAAAATAATTTTTCCGTCACAAGATGCAGTAAATCTGAATTTGTGAATGCCCAAAACTTCACTATTCTTCCTTCTCCAATAAATTCAAGCCTGGTCTGATGCACGCAAATGGCTGTCCCTCTCCATGCACCTTTCTGCCACATCTGCAGTGGATTCTCCCTACTGTACAAAAAGAACAGGATTGCAACTCCAATACTCTTCATGAGAGCAACAAACTGTAGGGCACAGCGGGGAGCAAATTTTTCAAACAAAGTAGAACATGATGACCTTCAGGGTATGATTAAGGAAAGCTGATCCTTCCGACAGTGGGTCTGCACTAGATGACCTTTTGAGGTGCCTTGCAGCACTCTTTCCTATGACTCTGCTTGCAAAGCCCCATTTATTAGACAGCATTTGTAGCAAAGAAAGAGCTTGCGTCCTTAGGTAGTACATACAATATATTGTCCTGTTAACTTGATCTGTTACTTATGTAAGGTTGTCTATGTTATCTGGCCATTAACACACAATTCAGATGAGTTTCCAACAGTATTTAAAATTTTATTCACAGGTTACCTATGCAAAAAGTGACAGTAGCCTGTGACTAATAAATATGGAAGTATCTGAGAGACTGCTCTCCAACATTTCACTTTTGCTACCATACTAAGCAACCTACTGTACAAGAGATGGTTGGTAATGGTTAAATAAGAAATAAACATTCTGTGGAAATCTCCAGATTTAAATGATTTAATTTTTTCCTGCATAAACATCCAGGGAAAGAAGTGCTCACAATGTATCTGCTCCTGATATTTGGAGAGGGAGCTGCCTCATGAAATTAATCTTTTATTCTAATAATCAGTCATCAGTATTTCTCAGGGAACATTTTCAGACCCCAGAGACTGTCAAAGCCAGTTGTGCTGACTGTTTCAAAATCAGTCTTATCTCTTTTGACAGTCTGAACACAGATTATCACATCCTGTTTGAGTTTTTTCTGAGGTCACATCCTTCTCTGCAATTGAAGTTCCAGCTCAACTGAAAAAAAGACTTTACTCTCGCAGAAAGAGGCAACAGTAAGGGAGGAATAAGAGGGCAGGAAGAAAGCATTATTTATGGTTCTAAACCGGGAAGGTGAGCGACTGAGAGGACCAAAAATGCATGAGGACCAACTCGGAGGATTGTGGCTTATGCCTTCCAAAGACGCTACTTTGCAGGGTGGCCTGTAAGCCAGGCAGGTGGATGCCTTGACTTCCAGGAGACTCCAGATCAAAGGAGAACAAACTATTTTGGAAACTTGTTTAAGGACATATTTTTAAAGCTGTAACTCTTCAGGGGCGAAATCAGGACAGACATGTTGGTGCTTGGTGGAAGAACAAGAATTGTATTAGAGTATTTGCCCAAAGCTGTAACAACATGGAAGTAACAACATTTAATCAATAATTGGATCAATAAGGGGCAGGGAAAGGCAAGTTGATTTACAGACCAGAAAACAAAGTTATGTCTGTGCACTATTAATCACACTCAAAGGTTTAACTACACTGTATTCAGAGTGTAATTTGTTCTCAGTTACAAAATTAATAAACATTTCTTCAAAATAAAATTGTGTTTCTCTCAGAATGTTATTTCAGTTAATTAACAGATTTTTTGTTTCACAGATAGTCTACTCTATGCTGGCTTATAAAAAGAAATTATTAAAAAAAACCCCCAAAAAACAACAAGCAGGAGCCTGAAATATCTTCTAGATGTTAAAATGGCGTTGCCTTGTAAGAGAATTCATGACTGCCATGACAATTTCCACTCATGTCTCCAGCCTCCTGAATCACTCACTCTGTCTGTAAAGCATATATTCTAAGAAGAATGGTTACATCTATGAGGAATGTAATAAACTGGTGCTAATAATACCCAATAAAGGACTTATTAACACACGTGGAATGAAGGAGAAAAAGGGCCTAATAAACAACGACATAGTCTTTTGAAATCACCATAACCATTTCAATCTTGGAAAGAATTATCTTTGGTTATGTACTGAATATGTTTGCTCATGCTAATATGAGTGACCTTTAATATTCCTTACTCTTACATTGGCAACAACAGTACTAGGTTCCTTACAGAACAGATGTAATCCTTGCCTTGGCAGGCTTATGGTCTTCAGAGACAAGAGTGAGAGTGGAAAGACAGCAGGAAACATTGTGCATACATTACTGGACACATTTGTGTGCAACGCAATTACTAGAGTGCATTTTCCTGAAGTGCCACTCACAGCCTCACGTGTAAGCAGGTCTCTTCACATCAGACTGCAGCCCACAAGTTACAGGTAAAAGGGAAGCAGGCCAGTCCTAATAGGATTCAAAGGGCTTCATGAGTAATTATCTCCTCCCATAACCATGGAAAACTGAGATAAAATACTCTCATTTAGACATAATGCTGCTTTCAGAAACTTACTGATGTAGAGGACAATAAAAGAACATGAACTAGTCAGGGCTTTTTGTGATGCTAAATGAGATCTCCTTTTAATCATATTTGCTTTATATGGCTTTGGTGGCTATGATGCTTTCGGGAAAATCTTGTCTGAGTTGCTAAAGCATAATTTCAAAGCCTAGACTGAGCTTTTTCATTTGTTCTGAGAATTTACACCATTTGGGCCATTCTAAGACAGTACATTTCACGACACTTGTATTTTTTACCATAAAATTCATGCATATTATACAGAATTTTTAACACATAAACATATATAGTTGCAATACGCAGTCTACTTTTTTATACACATATGTACATGTAATTTAGAGGCAGTATACTGTACTATGCCCTTTTAAAGTACATTGTGAAACTCCTTGTATTGGCTAAACAAGCAACAGTAGAGGATGTTTGTTATGCATCTTCCACCTAACTAGATTTTTCCCTTTTACACCTATTTAATTAAACTGCAGTAAGGGTACCACACAACTGGAAAACCTGAATAAGGAGCTGTACCAAAAGCTTTACTGTGCCATGACTCTCTAACACCTAACCTTAATATCTCAGAAGTATTTTACAGACTTGATCTTTCCCTTTCAATCTGGACAAGTGGAGTAGATGTTGAAAATACCCAGTTAATTTCCCTCAAACATCTGTTGAGTAACTCTGAGAAAATATGAAATCAAAAGTGTACCTTTAATGGATGCTTTTTCTTTATTTCTCTCTCATATACACATTCATAAGTGTACACTAACGTATCAACCCCTAAAAACCAACAGAAAACCTCAAATTACTTTGAGTGGAAACTGAATTTTATTCCTAAAGGCACAAACCTGCACATGCCCAACTCTACTGCCTACACTGAAAATGAAGCTAACATAAAAAGTTTCCAAATAGGAAGGAAAAAAGGAAAAAATCCTCACAGAATAAAAATAAGATGCAAATACGCACACACACACACAGAGGAAGCCTGTCTTGATGCTACAGTAAGGTATCATTTGAACTGTTTCTGGTTGGTTTTCATCTACCAGAACGCTATCAACAAAATTATAACCATGTATTACAGATTGCCTACTTACTGTTAACACACACTTAATCCTGCCAACGCTGATTCTACAGAAAACATCAGTGTGCAACCATAAATGAACAAAATTACCATCTGCACCCTGAAGAACAGAATTGCAAACATAATTATATCTCTTACATGTAGTAAGTATAGAGTTGTTTTAAATTTGAGCTTACAACCTGTTTTTCAAATAACAGCCTCAGTCTGCTTCCAAGTCACCACGGTAATGGCTGTAATAAGTAGCTATACCTCTTAATCAGCAAATGTCACAATAAGCATACTGCATCTATCTATCTAATCTTTTTTGGCCATGTTACTATGGTTTATGAGCAGTTTTACCACCCATATGTTATGCTGTCATGTTCTTCTAAAAGCAGGTTATTAGGATTAACTGCAGAAAGTGAAATATGAATGCCATATAAATTGCAGAGATGAATGCTGCTAAAAGCAAGGTGTCCTAGGTCAGAGGAAGACATATCATACATTGCAGGGCATGCCACTTATTTCAGTAGGAAACCCACAGAATTTGCTTTGGCCTCCACAAGCCTTTCTCACTCATTGCCACAGTTTGGCTTCGTATGGAAAACAACAGCTGATCCTCATTTATTTCTACTCTACTAATACGCATCATGGTACAAAACATCAGAATCAATCCTTCTTCTCACCAACTGTAAAGCCAGATGCTGTAATGACTGTGTTATTCATCACATTAAGACCACTGTACCCTCATGAAAAATTATTGGTATCCTTTCTGACTTTAACAATACACCAAAATTCACAGGACTACTTTCATTAGGACAAAAATTCCACAGTGGAATCAGATGTCCTTAGACGCAGACACCTTCAGTTTTGGTATAAAATACAAGAGATACAGAAGGGGGTGTAACTAGAAAACAAAAGAAAATCCCAAAAAAAACAAAACCCAAAAAACCCCTTGGGATCTGTGACCCACAATGAATTAAGACTTGTGGAAGGACCGATACTATAAGACTGTCTGGGGTAGGGGAGGGACAAATCTCATTCAATGACATTTTATCAGAAGTGTTAAAAGATGGGAGACAATTACTGTGCTCTGCTCAGCACTGAGGAGGCCCCATTTGGTGTTTGGGTTTTGCACTTGCATGAAGTATGGAGAAACTGGAGACAGCTTAGAAGAAAGCAACATATATAAGACCTTCCTGAAGGTCTGATCAGTAAGGAGAGACTGAAAGGTATAGTTTCCTGCTCTTAGAAAAAGATGAGAGTTTTCTGAGAGGAAGATGTTCTTATAAATGAGGACAGTGCTGTTTTCCTCTATGTCTGAAAAAAAAATAAATTACTGGTTTAACTTGCAATTAAAAAAAAAGAAAAAAAATAATTCTGTCATTTTAATTAACAAGAGGATAGACCTAACTAAAAGGACCACATAGCAGAGAAATAGACTACTGCATGCAATCCACTTCATTGCAGATTTTTAAGAAAAAAATTCCGTAAGAGATAATGTAGCTATAAATAATTCTCCATCCTAGCAGAACTATGTGACCTTTAGAGATCCCTTCTAGCAGCCGCAGTGTAAGAACTGTAGTGGTCCACAGAGTAGCAAGGAAGAGATGAACCCCTTTCCCCTGTAGCACAGCTTCCCATGCCAGCTGAAGAAGGACTGGCAGGATTCAGTGTTCCCATCCAAGGGTCTGCAGGAGCCACCCTCACAGCTCTTTGCTCTCCAGTCTTGTATTTCTGAGTCTGAAAATACAGGGCTGTGTAACAGGGCTGAATGATAAAATTTTCATTTTCCTGCATGCAGGAGGAGTCAAACAACGTAGCTTCTTTCCTTTGACAGCATATAATTTAAAAGCCTTCTTCTGTTTCCCTAGAGCTGCCTTCCTGGTGTTTCTGTAGCCACCCCTGGTGCTCCCTGCTACCTTTCCCCTGACCCTCTGCCATGGCCTCCCAAGCCTTCTCACACCTTTGCATGGCTAACAGCTCCCTTTGGACTGTGGGCATCTCTCTGCTGCTCTTGGAGGAACCAGGCTACGTAGAGGAGCTAAATGACCTCCTGATGCCTATCCCCACATCAAGACTGAGATCTACACACGGTACACTATGGTGTATTTATCAGTAAAACACTACCCAAGGCATTTCTGTGACATCTTTTGCTACCTCATTAGCAAGGTAATTTCATAATTGGAAGTACACACATTTCTCCAGAGTGGACTCTGCTCTGTTCCCAAGTTTCAATAGGCTTCCTTTGAGAAATACACATCTTTAAATGTCTTTTCTGCTACTGGAGAAAGATTCCTTCGAAAGAACATGAAGGTTATAAATTGAGAAAAGACCTTCTTTTTGTAGGTGCCTCTGAGATTCTGGAAAAAGTCTTTGGACAAAACTGACCATGCCTAGTTCCAAGGAGTTTTAATTCTACACGTGACTGGCAGCACTGTACTAGAGACAACAAGCTAGCAGGGCATTGTGCAGACAAACAGCATCCATACCAGTCCTCTGGTGACTCAATGTGTGCTGAATGAACCCACAGTTGGCTGCTAAAGCAAATGGGATGCCAGCTGATGATGCACAGCACAGGCACTGTGTGCTCGCAGTGCTATACCCACTAATGAGCTAGGCTGCTGCGCTCTGCAGTAGCTGAAGTTTATATGGAGCTTTTATCTTCAGCTTCAGTGAGCCGCAGTAATCTAGCCTGGTTGCGCAGAACATGTTCATCACTACTGCTAGATCCATGCCAAAGCAAAAGAAGCACTGTTCCTTGAACAGCCAGAAGTAGAATAATTAATTTCTGACTATTTCTGGCATTTTGGTATTGCAGTACCTGCTAGAGTAGAATGCTGCACAGAACACACAATGGTTTGAAAAAGGAAAGTCAAGTGCCTTTCCAGAGAAAAGGGGTCACTGCCTCTTCTAGTTGCATCAAATCACTCACACTAGATACACTGCTATGCTGAGGCTTGGATACAACGTGAGCCAGTCGCTCTTGCTGAGTAATTTAACACTATATTGTGATCTACATGTCAAAACCAGTAGGAAGATCAAGTATGGATGTTAATACGATTTAAAAGGTACTGTGCAGTAGCAACAGCTAGAGACACAATTAGGTCTCTGTCTCTGCTAGTCATGGGAATATAATGAAAGATTAGTATAAGTAATTACATTACAGTGGTCAAAATAAAAGAGCTAAGCACTGCATTTTCTTTGGTGTCTGTACTCATTTGCCTGTTTGAAATGGCAGTTCCTTAATGCCTTAGCTGTGATAATATACTGTGGAGGCTGTATTGCAAATGTACCTTTACCATACTATTCACTTCTTATGAAACAGAACTACGTAAAGGCAGCACAAAATGATACTTTCCAATATTGGAATAAACACTTCTCTCATGCACAACAGCTAAACATTACGATGTAGATTTGTGAGAAGACAGGCAATCTTTGGTACCCTGCTGCTAGCAAAGCAGCACCATATAGGTGATGCCACAGCTTAAAATGTTCAATATAAACCATATTGGCTGTGAGGAAAAAAAAATCCGATCCCAGCAAATTAATCCTTAAAGTGGTGAAAGCCCCACATTTTTCAAATTTCCAGTATTCCTCTGAAACAGCCTCCCTTGTTATTGTGTACTAAAGCTCCTGAGCAAAGAAAGGTTTTGTGTCAGCCAGAGGTAGCTGCTGGCCTTTTACCCCAACTGGAGGGAAGGGAGGGAAGGACTGTTTTTTCCCAGTGACAGAATCTAGAATATGGGCTGAAGAGTCTAGAGGGCATTGTATTAATGACAAAATAGGATTGCCCGTGTGTTTTCCCCTCTGAGGTAAGGCAATGAAAAAGATAGAGTTGTACATTAAGCGAGATAAACACTCCATGGAGACCCCAAGACCTGCAGTACTTTCTGCAACAAATAATACACCATAATGCAAAGACCTTGAGTCAGTGGATGTGACTGATGGGCACATCTAGCACATGGTAGTCATACAGACAGACCTTGTCAGAGCATGAGAACTTTCATCCTGAGGAACATGCCAAGAGGTGCCTCTCTGCCTTACTCATTAAGGCCCTTCTGGGATAAACAGGACTTGCCTCACGATGCAGTTCTGCATTCAGAGATGATGTACGACCTTTGGGTTTCTTCACCTCTCCACTGTGGCCTCTTGTTTTCTATTACCAGCACAGCTGGTATGAAGCTAAAAGCAGGTTGGCAGGGTCATGCCCTGCAGGAGATAACGGGACAAAGATGAGGAGATACAGCACCCATCCCATTCCCACTTCGGTGAAGCAGCAACCACGACTTGTAGACATCTGCAGGCACAGCCATCAATGCAGAAGTCCGCAGGCAGAAATTTTCATTTTAGAGAGCCCAAGCATGTCAGGAGAGCACACCTTTTTCTATACCCCTTGGACCTACATCACACAGCATGGTCCCTAAGAATACCCTTCTGCCCATTAAGGGCTTACAAATGAGCTGAGCACAATCCGGTCCTACTGGTGATTGTCCACTGGGCATCACTTCTGTACATGCTACTAGAGATTAAGAGTTCAGGTTGCTTCCTTAGCCCATGAATTTCATGTAGTATCACCAAGCAGTACTCAGTAAATCCTCAGCTGCTGCTATAAAATGAAATAGAATGACCAATAAGCACTATTTTTAACTACAAAATGTATTACTCATTATGCAAGATATGCTTCTGTCATTCTCTGAGGGAAAAATGCCTAATTGCTTACATTATATATCACTGGAAATACAACAAAGTAAACAAGACAAGCTATTGAAGGATGAAAATAATGGCAACATGGTACAGGGGCTGACCCTAAGAGAGAGGTGTTTATCCTGAAGATACGTAAATTATAACAGGAGTTCTGAGAAAAGCAGTGACAATTAAGAAAGCTGTCCATTTTACATCAAGGAAGACACATTTACCTAAATACTATTTGCTTAAGCTTAATCCATTTGGTTCAGTTTGTGCATGCATGGGTGGAGAACAGCAGAATACAAGATGGATGAAATCCTGACTTCTCCCTTAATATCCTTTCTGCTGCTCTTTTGGACTACAACTCCGCATAATACAGAAAGGTAGTTTTCTGGATACTTTTAGTGGCCATCACTTATGTTGTGACATATGGTCATTTTAACAAAATCTCTAGCAGCCTTATGGCTTAATACCTGCATACATAAATACCCCAGTCTTGCCTCAACAGACATTGGTGTAAACCCATACCTTTTTTCCTTCCCGTCCACCACTTGCACATATTTACACAAAGAGGAACATACAGAAAATAATAATAATAATAATAATAATAATAATAATAATAATAATAATAATGATGATGATGATGATGATGTGACATTATACTTCTGCAAATGCAATGGATAGCCATTTCTCAGGAATCCTGTATGTCCTCTGCACACAAAACCCATGAACTTCCAGAACAGCTGCTACTTATTAGTAGTCTATAAATCTGCACACCCATAAATGTGCTGGATGTGCTTGGTTATCTATCAGATATGCATAAAGGTAATGGTGTGGCACACATTAGAATTCATGAATGCACATTTTGTACTGCCTTTTTTTTTCCCCCAGAGGTATATTCAGGCCAAATCAATGGCCTCCGGAAAGTGTAGATGATGCAGTGCACAGCTTGGAAATCCATTCATGAGGGAGGGTGACAAAAGATTAATTAGCTACTTGCACTTTCTGGGGCCACAGTTGTCATTTTTGTAGAGACGCACCTGTTACATGAAAGTATTTACCAGGTTTGACAAAATGGGGCACAAGTGGACCAGAAGCCTTAAAAATTTATATGTAAAATTGAAAGAGCAAATGTTTAAAGGGCACTGCATCATTCCTACATATGCAGTACACCATGTGGAAGAATGGTGATGCACTAAGATTACTGTTGAAAGGTTCACAGCAGCAACTACCTGCTAAATACAATATAATTAGTAAATATTTCCCTATGAATTAAATGCAAGTACTTTGATATGTGACCGAGTGATTGCATTACTAACTATTAGTGTTTAAAATACAATGTGAGCCCCATTCTCAAGCGACTGAATTTTTACCTAAAATGGCAGTCGGGCAGAATACAGTATTTCCACACTAGGGGCAGGAGGGGGACCAAAAAGCTTGGTGAGGCATGAAAAATTGAATTTCAGCAGCAAGGCAAGGGAAAGGACATTGTTGGGCAATTACAGCGCTCCAGTGTTTGCTGTCCGCAAAGGCTGCAATCATCTGCAGCGACAGCGTAGTGTACGGCTCCCCCAAGGCACTGCACTCTAGTTAAATCAATTTGTCAGAAGCAGGGCTGCTGCCTCCCTTCTGCAGAGGAGGCCCACCGGAGCGGAGGACAGCTGGGGTGCACAGCTGTCTCTCTGCAGCAGATCAATTAGAACATCAAAATTCATCTGCTAATTAGCAAGCGTGTACAGAGGGGAAAGAAACCTCCCTTAAATGAATCATTTCCATGTATTAATGAATTCAGTGACATCCCACATTTAGAGCCTAGTCCAAAAAGAAGAGACACAGCCGCAAGAGGCAACAGCTAACACGACACGACAATTTCATTATCGCAAAAGTTGAATCTGGTGCTGAGGCGAAAATAAAACTCATTACAACTAAAAATTTGCACTTCCAGTATCAGTGAAATAAGACTCACATTTAGTAGTGATTACTGTAAGGTGGCATTGAGAGAAAACACAAGTGGAACCAAGAAAAACACCAATCCTGGTCCGCCTGACATACTGCTTGCTTTGAAAAACACTGAAAAATCCCTTGACTTCTGTGATTGAGAACTGGGCCTCAGGTCAGCACATTCTATCCCTGTTTTTATTTATTTTTATATTCAACCTTTGCATTGTTATTAGAATGACACTTGCTGTTTATTCACATGTTGCAATGTTATTGGGGGTGTTTTTACAAGAGAACTTGGCCAAATTCAGCAGCTGATCCAATGCCATTTCAAGGCCTAGCAGGACAAGGTCACTAATTTTTTTTTTCTGAATTTTAGCTTGCTTAGCACAGACCAAAAAAAAAAAGCCAAAACAGAACAAAAAACCCAACAAAACAACAACATACTACTCTTTTCATCAAAGCTTAGAGCATAGCTGTTAATTCTTCCACCTGCAGCTCCCAAGTCAAAGAGAAGCCAGGTACATATGCTGAGTGGTAATACACAGAAAATTAATTTCTTTAGTTGGGAAATGCCCCGTTAACCTCCCTACTTACCTCCAGTGCCTTGGCCATCATAACCTAATGGCAATGGACTTGAGCAGCTCTTCCTTGGATACAAAGCACAAACCCTTTGTTCTTGGAAGTTTGCCCGAGAATGCTTGCACAGTGGGTAGGTATGTTGACAGAAAAGCTTAAGGAAAAGAGAACAATGGTGTGGAGAGGACTAAGACAAAATGACCTCCCAGAAACAACAGCACAGTAAACTCTAAATCTGGAATGTGCAATGACCCTACTGCTCATCTGAAGCAGCTGATTCACCAAACTCATTACAGTTTTCAAACAAGTTGTCTTTTTTAAGGCTCCATTTTCCTACAACTGTATGTTGCACATGTAGGAACCTACAACTGTAGATGTGATTTTCAGGCCATTTGGCATTACATAAGCAACTGCAAATCATTATTTTGTAATAGATTACTGCAACCTGCATCTCAAAGAAGCCACAACACACAATACATACTTGGAAACTATATTCTTTAACCTGACACACAGGTGCTAACTGCTTACCTTGTTCCCAGTCCTTTAGTTCCTCACCAAGATTTTTGCCCTTCTGTTCTTTTAACGACAATCGTTTAAACCAAAACTGTATTAGATAGCTGAAAACACAAAGCCACACAACAATGCCAGTACATGAGGAGCTGAATTCTCTAAGGGAAGGCTATGAAATGTTATTGCTAGCTCTGCTGCAGTAAAACAAACTGCCGCAGAGAGCCATGTCCACTCTCATCTATTGAAGAAGATGAGCTGAAAATAAGTCACAGAGGAGGTCAACCAAGATAGCACAGTGCCCCCAGTTGCCTTGCAGTAACGAAAAGCATATATGAAAAATGTTTAATAATATGAGGACGTTTTATCATCACCCTCACTTCTTTTCAAATCCTGCACCAGACTTTCATCTTGTGCAGATTTCCATTACACTCAATGTTGCTTATTCATGAACAGCAAGAGTGAGGCCCACCAAATTTTACAGCTCTAAGCTGCCATTTAGTATTAAATTTCTTTCTTAAGTGAGGATTGCTGAATACAGCAAGCATCAAGCTATAATATATACTCCATTAGAAGCAGTCCAGAGAATGTGACATTCTTCTTATCATATTACCTCAGTTACTGGCAGAATAATATAATTATGATTCACATTGAAGTGGCCTACAGAATGGATTTAATAAAATTGTAATATAAAATATGGCCACTTAGGGCATATTCCATTCAGTAGCTTGTTCACTCAAGATAGTGTATAGGGAGGGGAAGTGCACAGTTGTCATTCCCAGTAACAGGACAACAATCGCTTTTAAGTGAAATATGGCATCAGGATGTTTAAGCACACATTAGAAGATGCATTGGTGTCACTGCTATTGTGTTGTATTCTGTATATAATTTGGCATGGATGACTGCTGTGTCGCTTTCAGTCTTGTAAGCTTACAATACAAAAACCTGAAGAAAATTGGTATGTGAGCACATCTAGCAAGGAATAAGTAATCCATTCCCTGAGAAAAACTCTTATCCTGCCTCTCTTTGTGCAGACCAAGTGGCTGGATTCTGTTCTGAAGGACATCAAATTCAGAGCATAGTCATCAAAAGCAGACCAGTTCTGACTGAGCTGGTATCTCCTGATTTGATTATACTTGGATAACTTGAAAGTTAGTGTGTACCATTGATTAGATCTTGGGTAACTTCAAATGGAAGTAGATACTGTGTTAAGTGTGCAAAATTCTCACCTCATAAATAGTTTTTCAGACAATCCACTTGGAAACTACAGTTGCAAGTGTTTAGATATGAAACTAAATGCAGAAGAGACACAAAGGGTACAAGATATGAGAGGCACTAGATACAAAAGGCATTTGTGTATGAGTTTAAGTTCATGACAGTGTACATCTTCTGCAGCATATAAACTTGGGTTTGCTGCTTTTCAGTTTTAAGGCTCCAGCAAGGCACTCACACTCTGGTAACACAGGAAGAGCTGTGCCAAGCTAAAAATTCAGTGCCAGGTACCTTGCAGTTTGCAGCATCTGAGGATCCATACATGCAGTTCACAACTGCTTACAACATTTAGGCCATTTGACTATTGTAGCTGTTTATCAGGTTTTTTTTCCTTGAAGGTAGATTGAGGCCATGAATTCCCCAAATGTCATTAATGGGTTTCGTTGTTTTATTTCATTGGCTCTTGGGGTTTTTTTGTTTTTCGTTTTTAAAAAAACCCTGGTCCATCTGCTAGTCTCCTAGGGCTCTCACCGCAACCCTTACTACCTCATAGCATCTGCTTCCTTTATCTTTTCCTTACACTAGCTCTAGTTGCTCTTTTCCCTTCGCTTTCTTCTGTTAACTCCTCTTTGGTTCCTATCTGCTACGTCTGGTCATCTTTGTTTATTCACTGAATTAGAAAATAGCTTGGTTGGAAAGGACCTTAAAGATCATCTAGTTTCTATACCCCTGCCACAGGCAGGGACACCTTCTGCTAGACCATCCAACCTGGCCTTGAACACTTCCAGGGATGGGGCATCCAAAGCTTCCCTGGACAACCTGTTCCAGTGCCTCACCACTTTCACAGGAAAGAATTTCTTCCTTGTATCTAATCTAAACCTACTCTCAATTTAAAGCCGTTACCCTTTGTCCTATCACTCCATGCCCCTATAAAAAGTCTCCCTTCAACCTTCTTTTAGGTACCAGAAGGTGCTCTACAGTCTTTTTTTCTCCAGGCTGAACAATCCCAACTCTCTCCAATTTTTGACCTCTTGGAGTCTGGGTTCCACTTCTTGTACAAATTCCTGTCTTCACTGAAGTATCTTCTTTTTGGTGAGGTTTTTTATCAGTACCCAGGCCATCCAATGCCTTCTGTAGAGTCAGTCAGAAGCTTTTTATCCAAGAAGTTTAATGCATTTTTTCCTACCCCTCTAACTATTACAGAAGAGAATAATATTCACCTTTCCTCCATCACTTTTACAAAAGATCTGACATGGGCCTGTCTTTTGTGTTCATTTACTTTCTGTGTCTTACTCTCCAGGTAACCTCATAACGAACTTGGCTACTGTGTTGATATTATTGGTTTACCTCTCCCACACAAAGATATCTCCTTTTCTCTAGTCTGTATTTTGATCTTTCATTCTGACATCTATAATGAATAACACGTTCTAGAAGAACAGGGATAAAACACAGTAGACCTTCCTGCTCAGGCCTTCCTTGGCTCTACCATCTCACCAATCACACAATCCTCTACCCATGTTCTAATTCTGCAAATGCGCACGAGACAGATCTCTTTCTATTGGTCCTCCTTGCTAAAAGTTGCATGCTGTTATCTTTTTGCTAGTTTTTAAAGCTCTTAGTGTTTCTCAGGTCCTGCAAGCAACTCAAGAATTGTGATCTTTTTGTGGTTATGGTAGACAACATTCGATGCATTTATTGCCATAAAACACTTGTTCAGATTTTCATGTTTTACTTCCTACCCCTACCTAAAGTGTGAAAAAGGCAGGGAGATGAACAGGAAAGGACAGATTCGTACACACCTAGAGCATGGTACATAAGGTCCTGTATCCAATCTAGGGCAGGGAAACTTAAGAGGGAAAAAAAAGTAAAAATAAGAAAGATATGATAATAAAGAAAAGGACAAAGAACCTACAAAATACAAGCACAGTTAGGAGACAAGAACGAATGAAAAAAAGTGTATGCAATAAAGAGAGAAACAGAGAAATTAAAAAATGGTGGGGGAAGTCTTTGATACTTAAAATGATATTTAAAACCCCCTAAAATTAAGTAGGCAAGCTCAGTTATAATTTTAGGAAAACAAATTATATACACACATATATAAATATTTATATATAATCATATAACCAAATGTCAATGAAAATCACTTTGTCTTCGCAGGAGGTATATAAAATTCAAAATATTTCCAAAGTTTTCATTAATCTTATGTTATTCTTGAAAACAGGGAAGGAGTGGGTTTGGTTTGAGAAGATATTCCAAGTTAATGGCACAGCTCTACAACCATGGCAACAAAGAGCTGACTTCCTGCTGCTAAGGTCTGACATGGGAGCTGCAAGGATGGCACAGCGCTGGGATCGTGGTCAATACCAAGAGAAGTGCTGTGGTTTCAGTGGTCTGCCATAGCACAGCTACTTCATGTGTCTGTTACCATGCATGCAAGTCCTTGTATGTCCTCACTACTTCTAGGATTATTTTTTAAACATATCAATATCTTAAATGTTTTCTCCTTGGATCTACGCAAATAGCACAGAAAAGTCTGTTTTGTTTCAAAACATGCACCTTATGTCTAAAGAGAAGTGGGGGGTTTTCCCCCAGGTTATTAAAAATAAACAAGAAATCCTCTATATTTTAATTAAAGAGTGGCTTCAAAACCAAACTCAAAATTACTATAGATAACTCCAGACAAAATACTACCGATTGAACAGATTTCTACATAAATTCTATTTGATTAAAATTATGCTCTATTGTTAATATCTAAACATACTACTTAAAATGAAGACAGATCACTAAATACTGTGATTGTTGTGAGAAATACTACAACAAACAACAGAAGTGTATTGTACAAAGTTAAAATATTAGATAGGTCATCTTCAAAGTTAATGTTAATTCCAATCTCATTTTTTTCTCAGGTAGAAGATGAGCTTTTGTTTGTCTTCCTAATCTACAATAAACCATAATCTGGAATAATCTATGGTGTAACTATGGTACTTCTATCTATTCCAGAAGTATGTCCTCTCTGTACTACCTTTTATTTATCAAGACCACGATGAATACAAAAATCAAAACTATCATAAATTATCACAATAAAGCCATTGAATATATGAGAAGTTGAGTAAAGAAAGATGTTGAAATAATTTGTCTTGCCAAGTGAAATGACAGAATAGGTAGCAGTCCAGGGGTCAATGTCATGCATGGAAGAAAAACAAATGGAAAGGTCTCTGTTTCAGTGACTGCTCGGTATATTTTTCTGTCCAGTTCTCTCTAGCAGGCTAATAAGTGGGCTGTCATAACCATGATAGTCTTGATGATTGCACTGACATGAAATCATGATCTACAGCAGATCCGCTTTTACAAAATGACTGGATAAGCCCTTCCATTAACAATACTAATCAGATAAAGTATTCCTAATGGATGACCCTGCATCTGGTTAGCAGGCACTGCTCTACTTAGTATGTATATGCTGTATTTCTCATGCAAGATCAAGATGTTACTGCTACGAATTTATACATTACGTTTGGAAAATTGTCTATAGTTTATTCTCTACATCTGCTACAGCTTTGGAAAACAGAGAGTTAGTTCTTCATTCCTGTCATTAAATCAGATTATTCTCATGCATTGCTAAAGGTTTCGATGATCCAAACAAGAAATAAGGGACCAACATGTAAAGATCTACAACGATTTCATTTATATATTCACTTTTCACTCCTGGTGTAAAGGAGTTATCTATAAAAATGTGTTCTGATAATCACATTTGTAGGTAAAGCATATTCTAAAAATGAAGGGATAACAGCCATTTGACAGATAAGCTGCATAAAACCATGGTGCCCCGAGCCCTAATCCCTTCATGTAGCTATAAAATATTTAAAGTACACAGGGTGTAGAGGCAGTTAATAGATAGCAGTGATAAATTCCTTTCAGAAAAAAAAAGTTATTCTTTGAGCTTTATAGAAATGAGAGAAATCTTAAGAGGTGCAACATCCACAAAATTCACTTGCCAAGAGATGCTCCATGCTCTTCCCCATGAAAAGAATGGCATCTGTGCCAAAGTGCAGATAAAAACAGTTTTCCTTTAGTCTTGTGATGGGTTTACCACCAGCTAAAGTTCTTACAGCATTTTTCTTCAGTCAGTGAAAATCTCCCTACCGGCAGCACAGAACTTGGTTGTCTTTGTTCTCTTACAATATAACATTGCAAAAGGAGAGCAAAACATCACCAATCTGTAACAGCAATATTTTATATCTGTCTTGCAGAGTCAGTCCAAAATCTGTTATAGTCTGGACATCCATCAGAAATTGGCACTGAAGTCACATTGTTTTGATCCTTTCCACTTTAACATTTGTTTTACAAAAGTGCATCATGGTCCCTGCAGATTGAGGTTGCCTTTAATTTTAAAGTGTAATTTAGGACTCTTCCAATGTGGCCCAGAAAACAGATTTTTTGCTTTAAGATTGGCAGGTTTTCAGTAAAGACACAAGACATGCCTCTCTACAGGCTAACACAGAAATTGAAAGCTGCTAACTATTAAAAGGACCTATCCAAATTCAACTTACTGGTTTGTCCCCTATAGTTTCTCTATTCTTCCTCCAGATGAAAAATCACTTGCTACTCTATTGGGTCGAACTAGTAAGATACTCTTAAACAGCTAAGCTACAGAAAAGCTCACAAAGTTCTGAAACTCCTATGCCAAAGCAAATCCACATGTAATGTTTGTTTTCCTTAATGAGGAGGTTGGATACATAGGGACAGTTTGTTATCAGCAAGGGGCTTGGGAGGTCAAAAGCTCCCCTCCACCCATGGATCTCTTCTTATTCTTTTTGTTCAGGTGGAACTGTGATGCTTACCACACTCACAGAAGAACACGAACTATGCCCTGAACCTCCATTCCTCTGATATTAAGAACTTGAGCTGCATGAGCAGGGAAGCAAATGGGCTTTTAGAGTATTAGTGATTTCCAAACACAAGTTACTGTGGCCCCCACAAAGTTCTGAATCTTAAATGACTTATATCCAGCAGCACTAGCAATGCAGAACATTGCATGGCTAACTCATAGTGCACACTTGTTGACTCTCATATCATACAAAGAAGCTAAATGAGATTTTCATATCAGGTTACTAATAATCTCTTTATAAAAAAAGGACAGTGCAATTTCATCCTTTAAAAGAGGCTTTTGCCAACATACAAGTCTAAATTTTCACTTTCAATCAATGCAAACATCAAATTTTTTTAACAGTTATCTCCCCCTCCCACCAAACGAATGCCATGCCAAAGCTTTTACAAGGATTACTTGATTTATGTTTTTTTAGGTGCAGTAACGGTTTGGATGCCCTTTCAGCTCTAAAGCTTTGATCTAAATATTGTCTTGCCCTAAGTAATTTTGATGTGGTCTAGTGCCACATAGAAACAATGCCTGGGGTTATTTCTGTGTATCTTTGTGTCAAATTATGCAGCCTTCCACCTGTGGCTGGAAACAGGTGACAGATACCACCAGCTGTAAGTGAATTCATCTCTCTCTATAATTCATCCATTTTTCTTTAAAATTCAACAGCTTTGAGTCTTACAGAATGCAGCTCTACAGCACTATGTCAAAAAGTACATTAAAACAGATCTTAAGCCAACAGTTTGGTTGGCTCCTGTAATGCCTGAGATAGATCCAGACAGTATAAATGTTTGCCCTTAATTTGCCTGGTACCTTCCAGCCCATTTCACAACAGGAGGATGGATGCCACAAGAAAGAGGTGAGTTTTAGTAAAAGAAGGAATTGAGCTGTAAATTCCTACAGTTTTCAAAGTCTTAAGGGTTTTTTCCTTCCTAAAATATATATAAGAAAGCAAGAAACCCTTTACAAACAAGCCAAGTTTCTCTTCCCTGTCTCTGTGAAGAACATCAAAAAGCACAGACTGTAAAAAAGCCAGAGGGCAGCTGCAGCTTGGCATCAGCTCAACAATTCTTACCTGGGCTTCTCCCTGAGCACCAAGCCCAGGAGGACCACACTACAGAGGACCGAGTGGTCCAGGCTTTCTACAGGGTGATGGACGGAATTAGCCCCAACACACTGCCTGCTGCAATCATGCTGTTCCATATTCTTCAAAACTGAGGCCATACATATGGACAATTTTTTTTTTAACCTGTGTTTTGGAGGTCATATTGATGCTACATATGCTTCTGTAGGGATAGGAAAGCATATGGCTGAAGTGTCTCTCACAACCTACAAGCATCTTTTGGCCATTGCTTAAAGGCAGGTACGCTCACTAAGGAGACGAAAGCAGCATTTGTTTCAATAAATTCATGGGTGTAAGTTGACAGGAATCCCTGTGAGTATTCTTACCAGTAAGATAGCATTGCACTGTTGCTGAGCTGCTGCTTAAGCTTTAACAGGTCTGTGACTTAATTGCAAGAAGTTCTCAGCATAGGTCGTTCTGCTCTTCTGTCATCACAAGCACCCCAGACTTCAATTACTCAGCTAAAGAGCAGCTGTCGCCTTATACACACAATGTAAAAAAAGGGTGCAGTTCCACACAGGAACTCATCTATCCATTTTCTTTCAGGGTGGACTTTAATGTGTTGCTCAGTTGTCCTTTTATTTCAAGCAGACCTATTTTCTGCATTAGTAACTGCAAGATGATTCAAAGCTGGGGTTGTATTTCCCACCAACCCCCCCCGAAAAGAAAGGTAGCTTGGTAGTGATTGTAACAAAGAGTGAAAGGATCTCTAGCGAAGGGGGACAGCTTGATGTTTTGCTTTGAGGCTGGCAAGTTATTTGGATAACCTGGTGGCTTCAGGCAATATCACGAAATGAAATTATATGGTTTCAGTTAAACTAAAGGAGGAAGGTCACAAATATCATAGCAGTGCTCCAGTAAAATGCAGTACAATTAACTTGGTGAGCTGCAGCTTCCCTACCTGCATTAAAAGCAGCCTGCAACAAATAAAAGCCCCAATCATGTGAATTGAAGGAGTATTTTCCTGCTCAAGACTGCTGCCAAAGGCTATGATCAGACAGCAGCATATTTCATGAAGATGACAGTTACTTTATATGACAGCTACTTTGAGGGAAACAAAGTCTGGGCTGATGTCCACTCCGGGCAATCCTAGAGATTTCGGTGCATAACTGAGGTAAGAGCAACCTCCTACATATTCCATGCTGAAAGAAACAAAAGCTGACAGGAAATCCCAAACACCAAAAAAACCAATGCCACATCATTAAAAACACCATGTTCTGTCAGAAAGAAGCCCAATTCCACCTTAAACACCTTTCAGGGGTAAGCTCTTCCTATAGACATTCATGCACAAATACCGCATACATACATAAAATAAAGAACTATAAGTATATATGAATGAGCTCTAATGTTCCTTTTGGCTTGTCCATATGACCAAAATAATGACATCTGCTTAAGGTCAGAGGTCTGCAATACATGAATGCTGTGCCTGTAGTACACACATTCCAAGGGCAGGCTGCACTGTCATGGATAATTATCATATCTAGTGTAGAAACATCTGTTTCATTTACAGTAGTCTTTTTTTCTTTTGAGCCTAACAGAAATAAACCTTGATCCCAGAACTATAAGACATCTTAATTTTAATGGAAGGTTTCCTTGGCAAGACTGACCATTTAAAATTAAGTGGAAAACATGATTTTTTTCAAACTAATCTAACTTTTCATTTCCATTTAAATTTGCAGTACATTGGACAATTGTACAGGCAATCTAGTAAAGCTCTGTGCTGATGTTTCAACACAGAAAGACCTCATAAGAGAAGGACGGTAAGAAATGAAAGGCTATATTCTAGCTACAAACCATGTGATCCATTGGTAGGATGGGGGGTAGGAGGGAAAGGCATCAAAATCACCATAGAGAAATGTTATGCTAGCTCAGTCTTGCTGGTTTTCTGAAAACAAGGGAATGTATTTTCAGGTCACTGATTTTCAACTGTTTTCAATTCACAGATCCCTAAATATTTTCCAGTGGAGATGCAGACCTTTAAATAGCAAAATTAAGCCCAAGGCAAAATGCTTGCTTTTCATCTTTACCTGTCATGGGTTTCTGAGTTACGATTCTCAGACCATAGGCTGGAAAACATTTTTTAAAAGACATCTTTTCATCAAAATATATCTGTTTTGCTTAGAATATTATCATAGCTTTCCTCAAAATGAAGAAGGAAGAAGAGACACACTACCCATGTCATGTAGACAGGATTTCTTTGAACTGAAATCACAGATGTTTATGTTTTCAGGTCTCTTCTCTGTAGATGGGTTTACAATCTGCATTGCAAACCTCTATACAGGAATGCACCCATGTCTGTCTACCTGAGACTGACCTTCAGCATGCAAGATCCACACCTCATCTTGGTTCAGAGCCAGAACGTCTGCATTTAATTTACAGCACAAAGTGAAACGCCAGTACATGACCTGGGGCCCAGGAAGGTACATACCCGCTGCCCTGGAGAAGTCCTGTGTGTCACCGCCATTTGCCCAAGAAATACCAGACACGGGAGCAGCCTATGAAATGATTTTATTTTTTGCTTATTTAAAAATATCTTTAATTTAGTTGCCTGCAGAATTCTTTCCTTCCCTCAGTTCCACTAGAGCAAGGGGAGGGCCAGCTGATCTGACAGTGATTTACACTATGTATAGTCCTTTCCATATTTCCTTTGGGAGAATCTCATGCGTCTACTTAGCAACAGATATGATTCACTCAAAGGACCCAACCCAGGATTATGTGGCCTATGAGAAGACTCTTCAACACGACAGATATCCCCTCAGGCACAAATTTGGAAACAAAAGCATCTTTGTGCCCACTGATCATTAAAGCCTCCGGAGCATTTAGTTCAATCCATGTTTAGTACAAATGTTGGTTTTGAAGATACACATCCCTACTGCTCTTTATCGAGTGTTCTTGGTGCAGGCATTTAAAAGAAATGCCCATTTGAACAGGGTTCTTCCTGCCAATGTACCTTTTCTTCCCAATCCCTTTCCAAATTTCAACTACAAGTTTGAACCTCAACACTAACTTTGGTGTTCGGCAACAGCACATCATGGCTTCTGTATTACAGAGAGGAAAGAACAGCACAGATATCATGCACTGGTCAAGGCCCTAGCTAGATGATTACACAGGCTCTTTACAGTAACAGTATCCCCCTTCCACAATAATTTATCCAGGAAATAATAATTGAAAAAATCCTCAGACTAATTCTTATGTAAGGATAGTGTGATTTGACAAAAAAAAATGACAAAACCTTCACAGGTTGATAAAACCACCGGAAAAAAATTTCTTATGTATTTATATGATGGTGACAAGAATAATCTAATTTTTTTCCATGGTGGCTTTCATGTTACCCATTGCCCCACCTACAGTTTTAACAGCCCTTTCCCCTGCTAAGACACTGTGGAAATCCCTTTCCTGGCAAATATTATCAGTAAGGGTACAATTTCCCAGAGAAATCTGGCTCAAAATCAAGACTCTTTGGGAGGATCAAAGATGGATCAAAAAAGGGAGGAGAGGAATTCATGAGAATTCCACATCAACCAGAAAAGTTGTATGCATCTACTCTTGCACTTGATTAAGAAAAATAAAATTGTTTTCTTTTAGTCTCTGTCTGACTTAACATTGGGACTGAGCCAACAACTCTCATCTGGAACTGGGAGTAACCATGCTTTCAGAAAGCTCCAGATCAAGTCCAGGAAATACAAAAAAAAAAGCTGCTAACACCAGAAATCTTGACTGTGGAACAAAAGATGCAGAACAGAGACTGGTACACTTTTCTTCCAGAGCAAGTTGTAGTATAACATCCTGGCAGATCTAATGTTCATATTTGTATTACTATAAATGTGCAAAGCACTCAAATAAAAACTTGATTTTGATGAGCTAGGAATCAGTGGTTAAGAATGGCTTTAAAGAACAATTGACTACTTCAGAAAAAATCCTTCATATTTTCAGATGAAATAAAATGTAAGATTTTCCTTTATGTGGCCACAAAACCTTATTGAGCATCTTTGTTACGTCTCACAATGGCAATCAGGCTGCTTAGCTAGAGAAAATTTAAAGTAATGTTAATAAAACTACTAAAAAAAATAAAAGCACCATGTTGTTGAAAATTGCTCTAAAATTTATTACCCTTGGTGCATAACATATGAAAATTGAAAGTGAATTTGAAATATACAGGCTTGTCTTTGCAAAGAATACTGCACATATGGAGTAAAAGAACTCAGGTCACACCAGAAAGGGTTTCCTTACCACTGATAACTGCCTGATCAGTGGATACAGAGGAGAAATCGAGAGTTAACTCAAGTGACTTTGCCTTCACAGCACTGTCAACTAATACACTTTCTATTGGTCTAAACCATGATTGTTTCACAGCACTTTGTAACCTAACTCTCCTGAGCAGATGTGGGTTTTTTATGTCCAAAGTGCATAAAGTCATTGGCACTTCAATTTGTATGTTACATTTTCTTTGGCAGATATGAAAAAGAGAAAAGATGGAGGGAAAAGGAGGGAAGAAGGTGGGGGGGGAGGGGGGAGGGAGAGGGAGCATGCCTCTGTAAGGATTCCCTGTGTCGTTTGTCGTTCCAGTTTAAAGACAGACCGTATGACAAGCACCATGGTGGTCATGCCCATTGCAAGCCAAAGAACAAAGCAATTAAGGGGCAAGGATTACCCAGGCACTAAAAGCAGTTTGGAGACCGTAAGTGGAAGCCCATAGTGGTCTTGTGGCATCAACTTCTGATGTCACAACTTTCCACAAAATCATCCCTTCTTAACTCTGATTCTCTGTCAAAACAGATTAATGCTCTGTCAGTGGCTCCCAGCTGCCTTACTCCCAGCCCAGTGCCAGCAATATTTAGGGACTTCATGTCCCAAATGCAGCTGGGTCCCAGCTCAGCCTGGGATTCATCCCACAGCCTGCAAATGCAGGAGGCATGGCCTTAGACATGGGAACAGGAAGGGGAGCATAATAGGCAGTAGTCGCTCATGTCTGATGACCACCTCATCTCTAGCTTTTCTAATGGGTACAGACTTCCTCCACTCCAAGACACCAGGAAATTCTATGAATAGGAGCCCATTTTCCTATTCCACCTTTCAAGGGTAGCTCATTACAATGGAAGAAAACTTGGTACAAGTCACTGCTCAGACCTTGAAAATCTGGTTTGTTTGCAAACACACAGAGACACGCCTGCTGGCTCAGGAGCAGCTGTGGTTGCATTTCCAGTGTCTGTGAGACGAAACAGCCACTTCTGCTCATCCCAGAAGGCACACAGACACTTAGAATACAGCTAGTCTCTGCAGTCCTGCTGCCTGCTCTCAGCAGACTAATCAACCTGGGTGGCTTTGCTGGAAAAAAAAAAAGGAACAAGAAAAAAAATACAAAATGCAAGAAAAAAACCCCAACCAAATCATTCACAAAAAACAAAACCACAAATCAAACACTCTTGCTGGCAATGCAACTACAAACAGCATGGCCGCATGCTCCCTGTCTCTGTCTTGCCTACCAACAGTGCTGTAAGAGCCTATAAATACCATGGGGATGCACACTTGTGGTGCAGAGCCCACTCACACTGTCTTTCTGTTCTCTGGCCTCATTGCCAGATGCCAGACAGATCTGCAGGGCTGCAAGGGCACCCCCAGCCTTTTGTAGCTGACCGCAGTAACATGGCAGCATCATTTGTTTCGGAAACCAAACAATACAGAAAGCTTCAGCTGTGTAAGTAGGAACCAAATGGTTTCTTTCAATCTGGAGAACCTGTTACCTCTATGTATCTTG
>JAWWMO010000083.1:86009787-86024615 GCA_035047845.1 Dendrocincla fuliginosa | reverse complement strand
CACCTCAACAGCCCCTCACCACCCTTCTGCTAGCAGCAATGTAAAGGGCACTTGAGAGACCTGCTCTACAGATCAGGGAGGCAAACCAGGAATACCCATCCTGAAACCCTTCGCTCCCAGCACAGCAGGGCAAGATGAACTCCCTGTCTAATAGCCCAAGACAGACTTGAGAAAGGAACCAGTCATTTACTGAGCAGATGGTAATCAAAGCCACATCTCTGCAGATTCAGTGGCAATGAGGTATGAGATAAGATTCCAGCTCCAGGGTTTCAAAGAAGCTTTCAAATGGCTTAAATTTTCTCCTTAAATCCTGTTATTTTCCAATTCTGGTTCAATTTTTGCTTCAAGTCCCCTTTCCTAAGGCTTCCCTTGGAAATGCAGGACTGCATTTCAACTTTTCAGGACTAACAGTGCTCTCTCAAATCTCAGTGACTGCTAACATCAAAAGGGAACACACTTGGTTCATTAGACTACTTAATGACATTCATTTTGGCACTAATCTTAAAGCACTTAATGCACTTAAAATTTTTTGTTATTACTTTAAATAACCAATATAACTCAGCAGTCAAAATGGATTTGCCAACAATTGGCAAGGACTTCCATCACTGACAAAACCAGACATATTTTAAAGACAGCTTGCCTTATTCAACTTTCACCCGAATTATGACACAGAGTCATCCAGAACCATGCATCAAAATATTCTGTACGATATTATGGCAACACTTAATTTTTTTCCAACTAAAGATGATGAAACAAATTAATCTCTGGCATAGACTAGCATGGAAACAAATAAGGTATGTGGTCATGCCTGACAATGATAAATCTGGATGTGAAGAAATCACCACTGGTAATACAATCAGGACAAAATTTTTTAAGTGTTTACACCTGAATGAGTAGATGAATTTGATAATCAAGCAAAAAACTGATTTCTTACTAGTTATGAAATTCTACCATTCACTCAGACAAGAATAATACAAGATGCCAGTACAGTGTGACGTTTTTCATAGATAAGCAACTCTGGAAGGAAGTAAAAGGGAGACATGTTATGGCAACATGTCAACATGTTAAGGGAAAATGTTAATGAAGGGAGGAGAAACAGCAGTAAAGAATTAGGCAAGTAAGAGATTTTTTCTTTTTACTATTATAAAAGTTACTACAGATGTCATTAGTAGAACCACATGATATTTCTATGTAATTTTATTTATGAATGTTGGATCACACGAATTCAAAGCATCTTGAATTCAAGACAGATAAATCAGACAGTTCAGAGGTTTGATGTGCTGGAAGGGCAGGGGGCATTGAGTGTGGAGTGAACAACAAAACCAACCAAACTTCTAAAACTTTAGGGGCCTCCTAAACACAGAAACTGAAGATGGTTTTCTGAGACTCCTGATATGTTCAGCAGCTGGTCTTACAGGCAGTTTGTTTCTTTCTATTTCAGAACTATTACTTACTTTGTTGCTGTCATGAAATGAAAAATTACAAATACACATGAAAATTAACCAAAACTCAAACATATATCATGTCAATATGAATAATCTATTAATTACTTTTTTTCAAATCCATAAGCATTAAGTTCACATACTTTGAGGAAAAAAATTGCATCTTCCCATTTGATTTGCCTTTGTCTACAATAAACAGTAATCCACAAACATTTGAAATGCGCTGATGTAGAAAACACAGCAATATTTACTCATAGTAAGTGAAGTTATTCTTGATTTAGCTTGGAATATAAGCAGCACCAGGTGTTGCCTAAAATGGTAGAGTGTCATGCCACCCAAAAGTAGGGTCAAAATTTGATTGGAGAGTCAAGATTACTTTGCAAGTCTGATCTGTTTGCAGGAGAAGCAACTGCTGTTCTTTGATGTGCATGTATCTCATATAAATTCAAGGAGGTAATAATTCCACAGTACAAAGCCATGACGCGACCACAAATGGAATATTGCATGCAGCTCTTATCTCAACATATTGCAAAAAAAGGATATAAAATAACTAGGCATATACAAAGACAGCTAACTTAAATGATATAGGAATTGGAGGATGAAATACTGAATACGAAGACAGACTAAGGAAGCTAAAGTTATATAATCCAGAAAAGAGGATTAAGCAGAATATAATCATAGTCTATAAATAACTTACAGGTAACAATATAGATGAAAGAAGAGAATTATTGAGAGTGCTGGTAGAGGGTAAGATGAGAAGCAACTTCCTTTAGCTAAAGAAGGAAAAACTGAACAGAAGAATGTAGGCCAGACATTTGCAAAATTTAACACCCCACAGGAGCATGCATGGGACTGCATTTTAATCAAGGTGGAATCATTTCACACATGTGGCAGTTCCAAGTAAAACAGGCAAGTCATGTGCCTCACAGGACACAGCCCAACCCTATGGGCATCTGCCCACTGAATGCACTGGGGTTTGTTCTGTCGTCTGGGTGCCCAATAGCAGAGATGAATTCAAAAGAGACATCAAAGCTGAGAATTATTTTAAACTTAGAAAACAGGCTGTCCAAATGAAGTATTTTTATTTTCCCCTGCAACCTAAGGAAGGCAGTTGGTTAATGCTAATCACAAGAAAGAAAAATGGCCTTAGCATGGCAAATGACCCATCATAACAGTTAAAGATGGACATACACCAAGTGTCCAGGATGTGTCTCAAACAGCAAGAGAAGAAATGCTCCAAGAATTAATTCAACTTGCAAGTTTTCAAATAATGTCAGTGTAAAGCCATACCTTCTCATATCAGTTGGAATTAGTAAGTAGAGGTATACCTCAAAAACTGAAAAAATGTGGTTAGACTTAGCCAATGCTAAGTGTTCCAGTGCCCAACAACCCTCAGAGAATCATTTCTTTCTTAATATCCAATCTAAACTTCTCCTGGCACAACTGAAGCTGTTCCCTCTTGTCCTCTCACATATTACTTAGGGAAAAGCTCATATCTTACTCAGATATGAACTGGAGCAGTATCACGCATCACTTTTGCAGTGAGGTGCCATCCTGCAGCGAAGTCAACAGAAATGTCTGGTAACATCATTGTGTCGTCACAAAGATGAGATGTAGGAGGACAGACTCCTAGAAGTCCTCAGGGATTAGAGAGAAACATGTTCTGATCCTACTGCTCCAACAGATTAATTGAGGAGAAATTCTGTCAGAGGTTCTGTGGACATCTCCTCCTCCTCAACACCTTCCTTGAATGTTGTAACAGGACAAGGCTGCCTTCAGCTCAGACTTTTACAACATTTGGTCTTCTGTACACAAAATTCAGGACAACCTTCACAGTTTTTCTCAAAGAATTAAGGCAGCAAATGAGTTGAAATACATAGAAACAGCTCTTTGAATTTGCAAAAACTAAGCAGGTAATTTCTATTAAAATACAACTACAGTTACAAATATAAGATCATCATTGGCTAAGAATACAGATCAATGGTGATTCAGATTGCCAATAAACAGAAGATGTCTCAGAATCTCCTCTAATAGCACTTCTGTCACAAAGTCACTATGCAAATATACAAATCAAACATAGGTAAATTAGGTGCTCAGTGCTTGCACAAAACTACTGACTTTGACCAATATTAACTGAACAATATTAGGTTAAAATTAGTATAGATAATCTCCATACTTTTTTGATTAAACACTGTAAATTCAAAAATATGTTTATTTGAACAAATACATTTAAGTAAGTTCTTTTGTTGTATGTGAAGTGTAGAGGCAAGAGAGACTGTTGTAGGCAACAGTTACGCAAAGCTGCAGACACAAAAGCTTGCCTCACAAAGAGCTATAACCCCATTTTTGTTTATTACTATAGCCTACCCATTTGACATCTACCCTAATAAATGTTCTCAATGAAAAGCATGCAAGGACACACCCTTTCCTTTGGCTTTCCAAAGTGCTGAGGATCATTAAACAGAAGATCAGCTTTCTGTGAGACAAATTTTGACTAATAATCTCTTGAAATAGGTTTGCAGCAGAAGACATGCTGAGCCAAACACATCCCAAAACTGACTCTGTGCTGATGTGATTTTTGAAGAAGAGTTTGCCCTTAGCTTTAGGCATATTTGCAGGGCCAAAGTGGTTTTATTCTGTGGATATTCCCATCCCCCCAAAAATTGCAACTACTATCAAGAAAATAAACCAATGCAAAACTACTTCAACTGAGACATTTCCGTGACTATTCCAAGCAACAAACTGGTGTCTCAGACTCTTCTCATAAAGCAGTGATAACAGTACAGATTCATTTATTAATTTCCCTTTAGGCTTGGAAAACCATGCACTCAAATTTCGCCTGATCTGCCTGCATTCTAGAAACAAAAGCATGCAAGAAATTTAATGTTCTATAAACTTGACAATCTTCTTTCTAAACCTACCAGTCATCATCTAAAGTCATAGTTAAGTTCCCAGTTAAGGGTTCCAGTATCTTTGAAATCAACACAGCCAATAAAGGACTGTGCAGAAGTCTAATAAACTACACATAAGATAATACCGCCCGCATAAAATATATGTTCAGAACTAGAAATGAAGCAGATTTCAGGTTAATTTGCAATCTTTTACACTTGTCCTGCATATTTTAAAGATATTATTTAGAAATACAATTCTTTATCTGTTAACTCAGTCATATTCTCATTGAGAGGATCACATTTTGATGTATTTTAAAGTATGACCTAGGAGGCATACAGAGCTAAAAGGAAGGTGACATGTTATTAGTAGCTGTAGGGAACCCTAGTTCTGGCTACGTACATTATTATTTGTCTACCTATATACATATATATGATCTGCTGCTTTTACCTTTATTGACTAATAATAATAATAATATCCACTGAAGACTGGGTCATTCCTGTCTAGTGATGGGAGATCAGAAAGGTCACAAGATAAAACAGAATTCCATTTTCATAGGAACTTTAATGCATTTCTCCTAGGGGAATTCAAGTTGCTTCAGAAAGATTTAGACATATATTGGTGGGCCCTTTATATCTGAGCCAACTAAAAGCGCATCCGTATGTGCAGAATCTAGTGTAATAAAAGCACAGTGAAAAGGATAGTTTCTGTATCCTTTTCTTTGTAAAGCCTGGCTTGCATTTTATTGCCAACGCCACGGCAACTCCATACACCCACTCAAAGCAAGATCAGGATTGTTTCTTAACGGGAGGTACAACAGGCAAGAAAAGGTCACACAGTGCAGGGAGATTTCTTTTCAGACAATGAAGAGGATTAGAAGTGAATAGGTCCTAGTGAGCAGATTACCCTAAAATGAAACCCAGGGATGACAAGGCAAAGCCCAAATTCCAAATTGTGTGTCAGCAATCTCCTCCCAGCAAGTCTGGGGTCAAGAAGTAACTATCAACAAAACTGGCTACATATATAGATGTAATCCACCACAAGTGGTGTTCATACAACTGCCCAGTCAAACAACAAAGTGAACACACAAATCCCTCTAAAAGCTAAGGCCACCTTTGTCAGAAAAATATGGAAATATCAAGATAGGTCACTTAAATGGCGGTAATTCTGCCTTTGATCATCTTTTCATTGAAACTGAGAGAGCAGGAAGGACATTTCTGAGAAATCAAAAAGCACCATCCAAGCACATTGAAGTACATTCACACAACTGCAAGGAGATTGTTTCACCCACCAGCTAGGAAGTACCACCGAGGAATATCTGGTCATGGATGTGACCTCACACAGCCACAACATGGACCAAAACAGGGGAGCTACCCTTACACACAGTCATGAAAGCCTTAATAGCTCCAGAAGGAAGCAATTTGCATTTCTAGAGTTTAAACTAATGCAGCCAGGAACACGAAACTCTGTTACCAGGTCACAGCTGAAGATCAGTGTCTTCTAAAAGCATGCTTTTTAAGACAAGGGTGACATTACTCACAAACACTAATTAGCTGCCAACAAGAGACTGAATATCATGATGTCACATATTAAGTTATGACAGGATATGCCAATAAATTAATTGGTACTGAAGCTTCTAGAGATATATTGGCAATTACAGTTCCTGTAAGCAAACAGGAAGCCAACAGCAACACTGGTTGGAAGTGTGGGAAAGAGTCACACCCAGCACCTGACGGTCACAGCAGACACCCTCAAGTGCAGATGCATTTCTATCAGCATTAGAGGCTGTCTGGGGAGATGCTCTAGTTAGTCAACAGGAAAACACAGCTCCGGGAGGCTCCACAACCATGGCTCATGGAGTCTTTCGTCAGACATATATCATTGCTGCACACACAAGCGAAGCCTCCAAAATTTAAGCATTTTAAATATAAGTATTTTAAAACACAGCATCACGTTTTGAAAATCTTACTTATCTGACATTACAAACACCGAAGGGACATTAGCCTTTGTTACAAGCAAGCTTTAATAGCTCTTACAATTTTTATTCTGCTTCCTCTAGCCCTCCACAGTAAGCATCATGGGATGACCACAGTAAATTAACAGTGACAGTCTCTGCATTACCTGCCAGGCATCTGTACTCGTATAGTGTGAATGCTGATGGGGGAAGGAGAAAGCAGGAAACAAAGTGTATCTCTCTCTCTTGGTGTCTGCCCAGAGCCCTTGTTCCTCACGCAGAAATCTAATGCTTTAACTTCTGATGTTCCTCACTACTTGAACAAAATCCACTGATTTAAACATCTGTGAATTAAAAGGAATTGCAACTCCAAACCTGAGTCTCATCGCTGCAAATAAAAACTACAAACTTAACCAACAGAACAACAGTAGATTTTTCATATCTTCCTATGCGCAGGAGCAAAGCATTTTATTTTAAATTACTCTCACAAGTCTAACATACATTTATAAAAAAGACAGTCTTTTTAATAATTTTAATCATATGTAAGCAAATCTCCACCAGAACCACGCAGCTCAGGGACTTTCAGTATTTACTGCAGTACTATATAGTAATTATTGAGCTTATACAGTAATTACTGAATGAATTTACAGCATTTACAAATGTTGCATCAGCCCCCAATGTTTCACAGCCTTTTCATTTAAAATCTCTGCTGTTGTTCTGTAGAATGTTTAATGTTACAATACAACCAGCAAATTTTCCATTAGGTTTCCTGGCTAGATGCTGGCATGCAGCCAGAATCATGCTAATGACATCCTCGAGGTACGCACACAGTTTCATTAATTGAATGAAATCACAGAAAAGTCATTTATGGTCTTCAAATCTCAGATTCTGTCTTTCTAGTCGTTTAGGCTCAAATGCTGAATAGGTGTTTTACTGCCCACTGATTAGAAAATACATGCCAGCAAGGGAAAAGGTAATAGAACATAATAAATACAGGACTAGGTGGTGTAGACATTGCACCAAGAACTTCATTACCATGTAGATATATTCAAAAGCATTTCTGGGAGCAGGATTTGTATCCTTCTTCACCCTCCTGTAGCGTGGTCTGCATCTGGGATGGTATTCTGCTTCCCTAGTTGCCACTGAGACAACCACAATGTTCAGATTTCATTTCACGAAATTGTAAGATCAGCAATAATATCTGTATTTGCTTACCAACAAACACAAACCTATTTGTATATAAAAGTTAACCGGAGTCTTTTCCTAGAGCTCCACACTCTCTGTGTGCAACTGCCCAGACTCTTGCTGCTGTTCCTGGGACTGCTGCTGTGACACAGCCACCCCCATTTTCTAAAACTTGGCTGAATGAATGTTCATAAAGCCCTGCTGTAAGCATCACAGTCAAGTGCTTTTGTTGGTTTGTTGTTTGGGTTTTTTTTTTTTTTTTAGTGAAGTTCTTTTTTCTTATTACAGACATGTCCCTAAACTACTCTGTAAGCATGGCCAAAAGTTTTTCAGTAAATTTACTGTGAATCTAACAGTAAATAACAGAAATAAACCAGTACAAAATAAGGCAGAAAAGTGCAGGGTTTTATTAAACATCTTCATTGCCTTTTTTTTTTTAAGTATTTGAAAATATTTATTTTGAAATACTTGTAAGGTCAAATAGAAACAAAACCAAAAATTACACAATCAGGTTTTTCTCTGGACCATTTTGTACAAGTTTTCAGGCATCCCTGCAATAAATCCTACTAAGAAATATTGCAGCATCCTCCTCACACACTTGTATAAAGCTATAGGCTGTCTGAGTAACTAGATTATGCCAAGAACAGTGACACGGACTCTTCTTACTCACTTTATAAGCTTGCTGCTTAATTATTCCATACTGTTACAGTCAAATCCTGCCATCGATGCCCACATCCTTCATAGGAGGAAAGTATGCTGAGGTTACTGGCCTGAGCCTTGACAGTATTAATTGCTGCTCAATGACTCCCAGCAGCATCTAGATACTGCATGAAGCACAGACCTCTGAGCGGGTGGGTGGAAGAAGAAAGTTGATGAGACTCTAAATGATCATTACAGCTTTGGAAAAAGCAAGGTCTGATTCAAGTGGGAGCCCGGTCCATTGAGAACAAGAATTAAAACACCAACCCAGGATAAAAAAATAAACCCACTAACTCTCCTGGAAGGAAAGATAATTTATGTTGGTTTGCAATTTTCTTTTTCAGTATAGATCATAGCCCTTCGTATTTTAAATAACAATGACTTTCTATACTAATTGTTTTTTGTGTCTCTGTGCTGAAGGCTTTCAGGGCTCAGAAAGCAAGTCAAGATGCTGAACAGCATGTGTGTACACAAGATGACAGCCTTTGGCAGGGGACACAAAGGCTTCAGAATCCGGGTGAGCACAGCAAAGGGCCACCCGTGTGCGTAGGGGACGATGGGGCTGTCTGCTGGAAATCTGGCATAGTGCTCAAATGGGAGTTTGTTAGCCTGAATGTGATTTCTGTGCCTGACTGACGAATGCTAACATTCAACTGCACTTGCTAATATTTCTGTGGCTCTTATAACCACTTGCTTGGACGCATTATCATCTCTCTCTTCCCTCTCCCAAGCCAATGGACACTACACCCTGAAAGGTAAAAACATACACAGTTAGGACTAGGTAGATGTCTGTTACAAAGACTTTCTGCTTGATTTTAATCCAAAAGAGCTGGTGGTTTTTAATTAAAACCTCCTTCACTCAGTTCTTTTTTGCCTTGTGGAGCAGAGCATCTATCAATCAGGAGTCACTGCAGGATGCACCCGGTGACAGCAGGCTATTTCATCCCCTCCCCCAAGCCCAGACACCGACTTTTTCCTCTTCCTCCCCCCAACTTCATTAACTAAATGCACTGAATAAACCTTAACATCCCAGCTAAATCCTATTGGCCCTGGATTTGCTGCTTAATGCTAAAACCCAAGCGACCCATTTTTCTCCTGTTGATACTTCTATTGCTGATGGCAGCCAGTAGAGAAAAATACCCAACCTTAAACTATTTTAATGTAAGGAACAAAACCCAGAGCATTCATCACTCACTCTTTCTGCTGCTGCTCACAAACTTTACGTAAGCTCTACTTGGTGTGTCAAAGCCTTCCTTGCTTTTGTGCTTCATAGGCAGCACAGGGAGTCTGTTGCTTAGCAAGTGAATGCAATGAAGTGCATTTGTTATTAAAAGTGCAACTAGGTCTCCTTTTAAAGAAAAATGATCTGGCAAAGTCTATTGAACTACATTTCTGTGCATTCTACAGTCTCCAATCATGATGTTGTTTTAAATGCCAGAAGATGGGAGATCCCACTAACTGAAAATCTTTGGGAAAGACCAATGACAAGAGTAAACAGTTTCAGTGTTACAGATTCATTTGGGTTACTACCCTTATGCTGTGTTTCAAACTGTAATTATGTCTTCCCAATTTCACATATGCCACAGAAAAGGCTAAAGATTATTCACTTTTTCTCTGCCTCCCAGCTGCCAGCCTTCCCACAGCACCCCAGTTATAATTGCTGCATCTCATCTCCCCTCAGCTCAGTTGCTCAGTGCTTCCTCCTTGGTCCGTGATGACAAGCAGGAACACTTCCCAGATCCTGACTCACTCTTCCCAAAGCACCCAAACTGCATTATCTGTCCAGCTGCGAAGTCTCCCTGTAGTAGCATTAAGAGTTTTGGCTCCTGGCTGCTCCTGGGACCAGCCTGCATTCGCTCCTTACTCCACCAGACCTATGACTTCTCTTCCCACCTCAAAACATCACAGCATGACCACCATGTGTTTTGTCACAGCATCTGACACTACAAAACCCTTCCCTCCTGCACATACCTCTTTTACACTGCCACACACACCTGTGACTGCAGTCATGAACCCCAATAGCTTTGCAAGCTACTGCACAACTTTCCACCACAGTAATACACCCCTGCCCGACTGCAAGGGTCCTTTTGCAATTGTCCCTGCCCAGCATGCTTGGACCGAGGCTCCCAGCCCTCGTGGGCAGGAGGGAAATCTCATCCTCTGCTCCCCTATGTTCTGTCCCTCTTCACCCAGCACAGAGCACCACAAGGGGTGCAGACCCACATCCTTTGTCCAGTACAGCCTCTTGCCCTTTGAAGGCTCCATGGCAAGCGGCTTCAAATGCAGAAAACCAAGCGCTTCCCCTCATGGCTTGCAAAAGTCGCTCACCGCATTTTCAGTAATCTGTCAGAGCAGGCTATTCCAGCCTGCTCTTGGGTATCCAACCAACACAGCAGTCTTCGGATTTGACTTATATTTTTAATACCACATTTCACTTCACATTATTATCAGACCTCAGTGCCCTACAATACCGAGGCTGACTCTTAAGAAGGGCTGCATCCTGAAACCCCTACCTCACGGACACCTAGTCCTTCACCCAGCAAATTCCTGCAGCATTCAGAGGCTGCAAAGGCTGAAAAGGAACAAGGAGCCTGGGCATCTGACAGAAATGCAGTTATCCTGAATACAAATTGTATTTACAAAGAACCTAAAAGCAAACGTAATCTAGCACCGAAGATAGGGGCACAGGTTATGATTATTAGTGCACTGTCTGTTATGAGAACGATTTCAAATAAAAGCGCTTTCTTACTGACTGTGCACTTGTGTTAATGTATTTCTTACCAATACCACTAATGGAATGATCATCATGTTTCCAGTTTCTCTGAAGTAACATATATTGAGCCACGTAAGAATAAAATTAATATATCCATGGCGGTACACGTTATCATACTGCACACACTCTACAAATGTGTTTAAATAGGGTCTTTGAAGGAAGTAATGGCAACTGACTTCAGTATTACGGGAACATAACCAGTAAAACAAACATTTATATTCTTGAGGATTTGTTTTTGCAGCAAGGACACAGATTAGAGAAAGAAAGGGGGCAAAGTATTTTGTAAGAAATCAGCTATTTCAGACTGTAAGGAAAGAAAAAATATTTTTTTTTCACCTGATTATAGATTAAGACAGTACAGAGCAAGAACCACATGATCGATCAGGTTTTTCCTTTTCTTGAATACAATGAGCAGCACACTAGATAGATGACAATTTCTTAAGAGGTTTATGAGGAAGCAAACCTCAGCTTTTCAGTTTATTTTCACAAACTCTTGATGGATTTTAGTACAGCCAGTTCCTGAACTCTGCTTTGAACCATTCTCAGGGATAGCTCATGAACTTTTCATCAGGAATCTTTGTAGGGATAAGCAGTGGAAAAATGGACTACCAGCTGCTCAACTCCATTTTCATTATTGTTCTACATCTAGAACTGTACAGAAAAGAAACAAATAAGACCTATGGCTAAACTGGATGGTACGCACAGTTCTAACACATTTTATTTTTATTTTTTTTTAACATTTGAAGATAGACATGCAACGGAATTTCCAGGTATGACCGCATTTTGCTGCCTGTAATCTACTCATGAGCTGTTAAAATATGTTTAGATAATGTGTGATAAACGAGTGTTTATTTTTCCAGTAGTACTAACAGGGTTATCAGGAACATAAGTACAAGTTGCACACTAAACACAACCATATCCACTAACAGGACAGTCTAGCAGATGCATAAAAGACATTAAAACATAGGCGCACAGTAACCAAATTTCTTGCATCTTTAAAATTATCAATCCCTATAAGGTATGAAGTCCAGACCCCTCTGTTTACTGCCAACTCAAAGCTACCATAAATTTTCTAACTTTTCTTTCAGAAACACACAGTTTTGAAGTTCACTTTTTCCCCCCTGCACAACTCACAAAGCGACCACACGGTTGTTTACCGGGGCTATTTACACAGCAACTTAACAACAACAACAAAAGAGCCCCCAGAAACGCGAACTGCTAAACGAAGGGTGATAACTTCCAATGCCAAAATATGGGACAATACCCCAGCCCTGATGCTTTTGACAGCGATGCTGCTTTACAGCACGTCAGAAACTTATTAGCCCCTGCCTTCCCAATCCCTCCGCAACCCCTGCGGTTCTCCGTGGCCTCTGCCCATTTCACGTTAAACTTGCAGGAAACCATTAAGCGGGAGCAGGGACACGCGGGGAGCAGGGACACGCAGGGACACGCGGGGAGCAGGGACACGCGGGGAGCAGGGGCGAGCAGGGACACTCGGGGAGCAGGGACACGCGGGGAGCAGGGACACGCAGGGACACGCAGGGAGCAGGGACACGCAGGGACACGCAGGGAGCAGGGACACACAGGGACAGGCAGGGAGCAGGGGCACACAGGGAGCAGGGGCGAGCAGGGACACTCGGGGAGCAGGGACACGCGGGGAGCAGGGACACTCGGGGAGCAGGCTCGATCGAGTGCCACGATCGCGGCCGGGATGGAGCTGCGGCTGCGGCGGGGGGTCCCTCACCCGAGGGCAGCCCTGACTGACCGCCCCGGATGGATCCCCCTCAGCCCCGCCGCAGCCCCGCACGGAGCGCGTCCACAGCAACTTGTTGGTTCCGACCTCTCGCCAGGAGTTTCCCCGACTTCGCGCGGCCCGTCCCGTCCGGTCCCGGGGCGGCCCCGCCACAAAGCGCGCACCCCGCGGGCAGCGCCGCCGCCAGTGGGCCCGGCCGGAAGCAGGGGAAGGCAGGTGAGCGTGGGCGGGCCGGGGCCGGGGCCGGGGCCGGGGCCGGGGTGGGTGGGAGTTGCCTCAGCCCTGCTGACACGGCCCCACTTGTCCCCGCAGGGCTGCAGATGAAGAGCCCTGAGAAGAAGCGCCGCAAGTCTAACACGCAGGTAGGGCCGGGCTCAGGGTGGCGGGGGCCGGGGAGGCCGCAGCAGCCCTGACCACCGCCTTCTCCCCGCAGGGCCCCGCCTATTCGCACCTCTCGGAGTTCGCCCCGCCACCCACCCCCATGGTGGACCACCTGGTGGCCTCCAATCCCTTCGAGGATGACTTCGGGGCTCCCAAGGTGGGGGCGACACCCGCCTCTTTCCTGGGCAGCCCCGTCCCCTTCGGCGGCTTCCGCGTGCAGGGGGGAATGTCGCCGCAGGTGCCCCCTGGCTACGGCGGGGGTCCCCAGCCCCTGCGGAGGCAGCCCCCTCCGTTCGCCCCTGGGCAGATGGGCCCAGCTTTCAGCATGCCCCCCCAGAATCCCAACTACGTGCAGCCCGGGGGCTTGAGCTTTGCCGGGCAGCCCTTCAGCCAGCCTCTTGGACAGAACTTCAGCCCTCCCATGGGGCAGCTCATGCAGGGGCCTGTTGCGGGCTTCGGGCCCATGATCTCCCCCACTATGGGACAGCCCCCACGGGGGGACATGGGCCCCGGGCCAGCCCTCAACCCCCCCGGGGGGCCAGCGGTAGCTCAGCGCTTCAGCCAGCCCGGCAGCCTGTTTGGACAATCACCCATGCAGCGCCCCGGGCAGAACATGCCCCCCCTGCCGCCCACAGCCAGTCCCTTCCCCGGCGCTGACCCCAGCTTCCCCACCGGTGGAGAGGAGGGGGGCAAGAACCCTCCCCCCAGCACCTTCACCCAGGAGCAGCACTCAGGCTCCCCAGCCGCCGTCAACGGGGCACAGCCTGGCTTTGCCCCCAGCAGTGCCGGCCGTGGCACTGGCACCCCCGAGACCAACAGCCTCCCACTGCCGCCCCCGGGCAAGGCTGGCGCCTCCTCGGGGCACCAGCCTCCCCCAGGGCTCGTGTACCCGTGCGGGGCCTGTCGCAATGAGGTCAACGATGACCAGGATGCCATCCTATGCGAGGCTTCCTGCCAGAAGTGGTTCCACCGGGAGTGCACCGGCATGACAGAGAACGCCTATGGGCTGCTCACCACAGAGGCCTCTGCGGTGTGGGCCTGCGACTTCTGCCTCAAGACCAAGGAGATCCAGTCGGTCTACATCCGGGAGGGCATGGGACAGCTAGTGGCTGCCAACGATGGCTAAGTCACCCTCCTGCCGCCATGTACAGCTTCCCACACTGATTTAGGACCAAACCCCCTTTCTTCATTGCTGTCATCCCCCGCCCCACCAGCCAGAGAGGCACTGCTGTGCACTGGCTGTGGCTGCTCACTGAGCACTGCCTGCACTGGGACCCACCGGGGACCCTGGAACAGTGCTGGCCGTGCCACCGCCAGCCCTTTGCTGCGGGGAAGGCTCTGGCCTCGGTGCACTGGTCCTGTTGGGGGCTGCCTGGTGTCCCTCAGCGCTGGACAGTCAGGTCAGTGCCCTCGCAAGTGGCTCCTCCTGGTGCCCCGTCTACATTCACGGGGTAGTCCCAGCGCCTCCTGCTCCTCGCCCCGGTGCTCGGGATGATCCCGGTTCCCGCGCTGCCCTTCCCCAGGTCCCTCCGTTTTAGCCAGTCGATAATGGAAACTTTTGTACCGTCGCTATAAAACTCTGAAACGCGCGTGTCGGTGTCTGTCCGAGGGGGGTGCCCGGGGTGTCCGCGTCTGTTCGGTACCGCCGGGGCCGCGCGCACCCGTCCCGCCCCCAGCGCGCTCCCGTTGGCTGCGCGCGTCACGTGCGCGCCCCGTCCCGAGCGCGGCGGCGGCCCCGGGGGGAGTTCCCGC